>CM051696.1:13309058-14509058 GCA_028022725.1 Lycodopsis pacificus | reverse complement strand
CTGGAGAAATATTCAGTTTGGTTCATGCTTGCTTCAATCACTAATTAAAAGTAGTTGCTGAGACATGAACATAAAAAAGCACAATAATTAGATTCCTTGGGGATTTTTCCCTAAATCGTTTATATTGACGAATACCACTAAAACTCTGGTTGTCGTAATCACAGCTGCAGGAGGCCCTCTGCTACCACATGGAGGTAAGCTGATTCTTGGCCTGATGACAGACTACTGAACAAGCTTGACCCGAGTTCACATGTGTGAACGTTGATAGATCTGCACGCTTTCATGTTATGAGAAAGCCAAAATGAATGTTTTGCATTAATGGTAACTCGGCATGAAAAACACTGTTTGGCAAACACGTACATTTTGTTGGTGTACCTGAAAACCTTGGACTGTTTGAACTTCAACAGAGCACAGCCTGACCTCAAAGTCTGTGGCGTGCAAGGTGATGAGGGTGGAGTGGGATTTATTGAGGGATGTTTGGGTGTATTGGGTTCAATATATTCAAAAAAACATTTTTGTGATGCTAATTTCTCTCTTACTATACTGAAATATATGCGTACAAAAGAAATAGAGTCCGTGCCGTGTATGTGCACATAATGTACTTGAAATTAGGCAGGCTGATGAAGCAGGGCCTCTGCAGGGCCCGATCATGGCCAAGACTGTACTATGGCAAAGAGCCTACTCTAAAGTATTAGTTGGCAATGACAAAACTACAGTTTCTTGAAATCAGTGTGTACTAATTTCATGACACTCAAAATACCAACTAATTCCTATGAAAGAGCACAAATAAGACAAGACATTCCCTCACCAAATCTCTCAGGCCACATACTTAAAGGCAGTGCGCAATGTCTGTCCGGCTAAGTACAGGGAGTTTAAGATTAAAAAAAAAATAAAAAGTTTAAACAAACAAACCAATGTGTTTTATCCTGCTGCCAATACTCCCTTACAAGTGAAGCTGACGGCTCATTTCCTCCATGAGGGGATAGCCAAATAAATGAGGCATTTGATGAGGCAAGGCGAATGCCATGCGTGCTGGCTGCCTCTCCTGATTAGATTAAAACTCAACCATGTTGCTTTTGGTTATGGGGTGATGACAGACGTATAGAGCCAGATTAGCTGCTCTCAATACCAACAGTAAATCTAAGAATCTGACTACCTGCTGAAGAGGTCAAGTCTGGCACAAACCACACACCTGCTCATTACTGCTTTTCAGTATCACAGGGCCCTCTAGCGGCCATGAGATGTTCAACTATAGAATACTTGTGTTGTAAGGTTTTCATCACTCTGATGTTCAACGACTATGACCTCAAACCTAAAATTGTATATTTATATTCTGCATTTTTGTCTCAAACAGGGACTGGAGGCACTGTGCTTGGGACGGGAGCAGGTCCTGGAGGCGCTGGAACTGGAGCCGCAGTGCCCGCTGGAGGCAAGACACACATGATACATCATTCCTTTTATGTTATTTTGCACTTTTTATGTTTGTCATATTGTGATCTCGGCCTCCCAAGGACTGGAAACATCGCTCCCATTACCTTTAACTTTTCCACTTTAGGATTTAGGAATACCACCAACATCTCATACCACAAATTGGCTCTTCGTCAGGTATAAGACGTGAATGATTTCTCAGACGAAGAGCCACCTTGGGCTCCAAACATATTACTTTTCCGAATGTAATAAAGAAAAATAAATTGAAGAAAGTGGTTAACTGTGTTGAGAGTTCTTGGGATGCAGGAATCATAGTTACTTAGCACCAAACAAGAAAGATGTTTTTTCACACTATATGTTTCATGTGCTTTCTTTTCAGTGCCTGTTATTCCTCAGACAGGCCTCCCAGGAGGAGGTGGTGCCGGTGCTGGAAAGAAAGCTGCCAAAGTGCCAGGTTTTGTAAACTCAACAATAAACTCAAAAGGCTGAAGACAGACAGGATGCAGTTCACTAGGCAGTCACATCAAATTTATTTTTTCTTTGCATGTACAACTATCATTGCACTTCAAATACAACATAGTTTATTTGATGTGCTTTACAGAGCAAGGATACATAATAAGGAACCAAATAAACGTTGGATTTATAGTATATACATTACACATGCATACATACACTGGCCTGTGAAATGTAATGTCTACATTCTTATTTGTTGTTATAGGTTTTGCTTAACTTTGATTCTGCTGTGCTAGTAAGAGGCTATGGAAAAATTAGCTCATTTTCAAAATCCAACTTCCAATATTATGATCTCTCTTCCAAAGAGGATTTCACTGATAAAAAATATGATATAAACAGCAAAAGAAAGATTACAGACAACAAATGCCAGCAGCACGCGGCTGGCTTTGCTGCATCCTGCCGGGCTCTTTTTGTTGTAGTGTTTTGTCAGAATAATTGACAGTAATTTTCCTTTTCAATGAATGCTTTAAAAAACAGATTTTTGCTGCAAATGCATGCCAGATCCCTCGCACATTTTAATTGTGGATGCAGAAGTGAAGTACTATCCTCTCATTTGCTCTGGCAGGTGTGGGCGTGCCTGGACTTTACCAAGGTGGACTGGTGCCAGGACAAGGTTTGTCTTAGTCATAGATTAATCTCAGGCATTGTTTCTCACTATTTGTCAAGTGTTTCAACATTGGACTGCTCAATGCTTTTACAAACAAGGAGTGTACAGCGATTTATTAATGAGGCTTTTCTTGTGGGGGTTTGGGGGTTGCCTATGGCTCCTTCAGGGTTTGGTGGACGTGGAGTTCTGCCTGGGGTTGCCACAGGAACTGACCTAAATTCCAAGTCAAGTAAGATTACATTTTTTAATCATGATTCATTTTGAATTTCTTTAATCGCCATTGAGGCTAAAAATCCTGAGTCAGTTCTGGCTGGCTGATTCCTTCGGTGTCTAATTGGATTATGTGATTTATCTTATGCAGTTGGAGGGGGAGGACAAGGGGGTCAAGGGCCAGGTAACTTTATTTGTGATTTTGCTGTATTACAATATATATATATATATATATATATATATATATATATATATTTGTATTGTTGGTATTAGCTGATTAGGATTTAAATTGATTTATTTTGTCACAGGAAGCCGCGGGTATGGTGGGCAGATGCAGCCCGGTGTGTTCCATGGATACCCCCTCAAATCACCCAAATTACAAGGTGTGGTCTGGATCTATAACTGTGTTATTCAGAAGTTGAACTCTTCAGTTCATATAATGATGATGACGGTGATTTATCCTGCATACAGACAGTCTTACTCACCCTATAGAAACCTCTATGGGTACGGGCCTAAGGTTTTCTATGCTGGGTTTATCACTGGTTCATTACAAAGTGAGGACTCGTGTCTTAAGGGACCCGAGAAACTTTTTATTCATTTAGTTCCAACTTTCTGATGCCTCCAAAAGCCGAACTTAGCCTCCATTCACCTGCTTGGTAGAGATTCCAACAGCAATGCTATTGTGCTTCTAGTCCCGCAGTGGATGAGCCAATTCACGCTGTAACTAAACTTTGCTCAAATATAGTAAGCTCGCCAACTCCCACATGTCCATAAAACAGCTGTAAAATCCCATCAATGAAAGGATGACAGGTCTACAAAACTGAATTCATTTGAAAATATCTATTCTGTTACTATGATCTTTTTCCTACGCTACTTTTATGATTGTCCTCATAATCACAACTGTATGATCACTGAAATGGTGGTCTTGCCTTTAACATATTACAGGTTATTATCTGTCATTTTTGCCTCTATCTGATGGTTAAGAGGAGATGATGACGGTAGAGATGGAAAAAGACAGTGGCCAGACATTTGACCACAGTCTTTAGCTACACTGAAACATGAGGTTTTCAGTGTATATGTGATGTGTTTAAATGGCTTACATTCTTATTTTATTTCGACATCTAGAGAATCTGGTATGTTTTACATTTGTAGATGAGAATTACTCTCCAAACATGGCTTGCCGATTTTTGCCGTGTGCTTATATAGGTCATACAGAGTCAACAGTATTAACTTGAGACTGTTTCATAACCTGTTACACGTTCCTTGTATTAACTTTAACCCTTTGTTGCGTCTGATCATGTGTGTATGCACTGAATCATTCTGGCTCAACATTCTCTCAAATGCTGGTTTTTTTCACCTTCAGGTGGCTACGGAGCAAAACCTGGAGGTGGCAAACTGCCTTTTGGTAAAAATATATTTTTTTTAAATGTGATGCAAAAACTTTGGAATATCTGTTGCATCAGCTCAATGATTAATGATGCCTCACATTACAATGTTTCAGGTTACGGCTTTGGAAATGTTGGCGCTGGACTTACGGGAGGAATAGGTGGCCCCGAGTCAAGGCCTGGATATCCTGTTGGAACTGGTGTGTGTTTTTACGAGTGTATTGTTAATTGATATGGAGTAAAAAGGTAGAATAGACCAAAGAATAGGTAATATATTTTTTCTTTCTGCAGGAGTGGGACCCGGGGGCATCTCACCCGCTCAGGCTAAAGCTGCCAAATATGGTAGTCAACCACATTCATTACCATTTTTTATCAAGAAAAACAAAATACAAGTTGTGTAACATCTGTACAGAATATATGTGTATGTAAAGTGTGTGCTCTCTGCTGCAGGTGTGGGTGGTGTTGGAGGTGTTGGAGGTGTTGCCGGCACTGGTGGTCTGTATCCAGGGCAGGTGCCAGGAGGTATGATGTTTAACAACAGACATAAAAAAGTAAACTAAGTCAATAGCCATGTTAGCATTCTCATGGCTAAATAGTTTATTCCTCACCAGATATATAATTGTTGGATGGTGGTAAATAAAAAGACATTGTCTTTTTGGAAGAACAATATGGCCAGATGTGGCTTCCATTATTTTTTTATTTAGACTATCTCAACATGTCTTGCCGATGTGATAGAGGCAAAACAAGCAGCACTGTAGACCGGAGGTTGATGAATGATCCTGTTTCACGACCATCTATACATTGTTTGGTGCAGGACAACAATGATAAAGTTAACAAATGAATAACACAAGTAATACGTGATAAACTTTGAGGATCCACAAGAAAGAAAGACAAAAAACTAAAAATGAGTAATTCTTCTGTACCAGTGAGCTACATGGCTTAAATCTTAACTTTTACTGCGACTTACTAACATCTGCAATGGTTTCGTATCATTTTTTCTTTCTGCAGGAGTGGGACTCAGGGGCATCTCACCTGCTCAGGCTAAAGTTGCGTAACATCAGTACAGAACATATTAGTATCTTCATAAAGTCTGTGCTCTCTGCTGCAGGTTTTGGTGCTGGTGGAGGTGTTGGAGGTGTCGGAGGTGGTCGAGGTGTTGCCGGCACTGGTGGTCTGTATCCAGGGCAGTTACCAGGAGGTATGATAGCAAAATACATAAAAAACTAAACTAAAAGTCTAAAGCCATGTTAGCCCCCTCATGACTAAATAGTTTATTCTACACCAGAAATAGAATTGTTGGATGGTGGAAAATAAAAAGACATAGTAGCCAATATTTTTGGAAGAAGAATGGCCACATTTAAACACAGTGAAATGTGCCCATTCCATTATGTTCTTATTTAGAATACCTCAACATGTTTTGTCGATAGGTTATTTTTGGGGACTGTGTGATAGAGGCAAAACAAGTCGCACAAGTTAAGCAACACTGTTGATGAATGATCCAGTTTAAATGTCATCTACAGACTTTATGGTGCAGAACAACTGTGATACAGTTAACAAATTAATGAATAACACAATTAATACGTGATCAACTTTAGGGATCCACAATAAATTAATCAAGAAATGCAAACAACTAAGCTGTTACCAAACTAACTAAAAATGAATAATTATTCTGTACCAGTGAGCTACATGGCTTAAATCTTAACTTTTACTGGGACTTACTAACCTCTGCAATGGTTTAATATCATTTTTTCTTTGTGCTGGAGTGGGGTCTGGGGCCATCAGCGTAAATCAGTACAGAACATATTAGTATCTTCATAAAGTTTGTGCTCTCTGCTGCAGGTTTGGGTGCTGTTGGAGGTGTTGGAGGTGGTCGAGGTGTTGCCGGCACTGGTGGTCTGTATCCAGGGCAGTTACCAGGAGGTATGATCGCAAAAGACATAAAAAACTAAACTAAAAGTCTAAAGCCATGTTAGCCCCCTCATGGCTAAATAGTTTATTCTGCACCAGAAATAGAATTGTTGGATGGTGGAAAATAAAAAGACATAGTAGTCAATATTTTTTGAAGAAGGATGGAACATTACAGTATTTTCTTATTTAGAATACCTCAACATGTTTTGTCGATAGGTTATTTTTGGGGATTGTGTGATAGAGGCAAAACAAGCCGCACAAGCAACACTGTTGATGAATGATCCTGTTTAAATGTCATCTGTAGACTTTATGGTGCAGAACAACTGTGATAGAGTTAACAAATTAATGAATAACACAATTAATACGTGATCAACTTTAGGGATCCACAAGAAATACATAAAAAAATGCAAACAACTAAGCTGTTACCAAACTAACTAAAAATGAATAATTATTCTGTACCAGTGAACTACATGGCTTGAATCTTAACTTTTACTGACTAACATCTGCAGTGGTTTAATATCATTTTTTCTTCGTGCAGGAGTGGGACCCGGGGGCATCTCACCTGCTCAGGCTAAAGCTGCCAAATACGGTAGACTACCTCATTCATCACCAACACAAGTTGCGTAACATCAGTACAGAACATTCTAGTATCTTCATACAGTTTGTGCTCTCTGCTGCAGGTTTGGGTGCTGGTGGAGGTGTTGGAGGTGTTGGAGGTGGTCGAGGTGTTGCCGGCACTGGTGGTCTGTATCCAGGGCAGTTACCAGGAGGTATGATAGCGAGACATAAAAAACTAAACTAAAAGTCTAAAGCCATGTCAGCCCCCTCATGGCTAAATAGTTTATTCTGCACCAGAAATAGAATTGTTGGATGGTGGAAAATAAAAAGACAGAGTAGCCAATATTTTTTGAAAAAGGATGGAACATTACATAATTTTCTTATTTACAATACCTGAACATGTTTTGTCGATAGGTTATTTTTGGGGATTGTGTGATAGAGGCAAAACAAGCCGCACAAGTTAAGCAACACTGTTGATGAATGATCCAGTTTAAATGTCATCTACAGACTTTATGGTGCAGAACAACTGAGATACAAATGAATAACTCTTCTGTACCAGTGAACTACATGGCTTGAATCTTAACTTTTACTGGGACTTACTAACCTCTGCAATGGTTTCATATCATTTTTTCTTTGTGCTGGAGTGGGGTCTGGGGCCATCAGCGTAAATCAGTACAGAACATTCTAGTATCTTCATAAAGTCTGTGCTCTCTGCTGCAGGTTTGGGTGCTGTTGGAGGTGTTGGAGGTGGTCAAGGTGTTGCCGGCACTGGTGGTCTGTATCCAGGGCAGTATCCAGGAGGTATGATAGCAAACGACATAAAAAACTAAACTAAAAGTCAAAAGTCATGTTAGCCCCCTCATGGCTAAATAGTTTATTCTGCACCAGAAATAGAATTGTTGGATGGTGGAAAATGTGTACAAAATACAGAGTAGCCAATATTTTTTGAAGAAGGATTGAACATTACATTATTTTCTTATTTAGAATACCTCAACATGTTTTGTCGATGTTATTTTTGGGGATTGTGTGATAGAGGCAAAACAAGTCGCACAAGGCAAGGCAAGGCAAGTTTATTTGTACAGCACATTTTAACAACAAGGTAATTCAAAGTGCTTCACATAAAACCATTAAAAGCATCAAAACATAAGGCAAAAGAAAAGGAGATTTAAAAACATTTAAGAACATTCATTGCATTGAAACATTTAAAAAAAAACAGTGTAAGAAATAAAATACAGCAGTAAAATGCAGAAATGCAGTGTTGGAGACATCTAGGAGCGTGTTTGGGTTATCAGCATCTAAGAAACTGAATTCTTGACAACAGAATTATTAATGTAAGTAACAAGTATTCATGATTATTAATAATAACGGGGCACCACCCTGCTAACAGGGACCAACAACCAAACGATAAAACTAAGTCTCATAATTAGTAGTCACTCATAATGTCAATAGTCTGAGTATGACTATACATTCAGTGACAGTGAAGGGTTGGTTTCGTACACAAGGCTACTACATACAGGTTCATTACACACATATGCACAAGTAATCACAGACGACTGCTCTTTAAAGTATAACAGGGTTTATGAAATCAAAATAATAAATGATCAGATCAATTAATATCACAACCAACAAACGCCATCATACAACTGTATGTGCCTAAAATCTAAACAAATGAATAAAATGGGTGAGGATGTATGTATGCAAGTATGTGTGTGTGTGTGAGGATCTATGTGTGTGAAACAAGGAGGCCTTGAAACTACAGCTAAAAACTACAAAGATGGCGGCGTCGCGTGACGTAGACAAAATGGCGGAGGGGGGAGCTGTATGTACTCACGTGTGCCGATGCAGCACGTGTGTGTGAGGCAATCGATTGCAAGGGGTTTCCCAGGGGCAGAGGTCCTGGCTATGTGTGTGTAGGTTAAGTGAGAGAGGGAGAGAAAAGAAAAAGAGAGAAGGGGGGGGGGGTCCTGAATCAACTTCTGTGTGCGGTCCGCGTTGTAGTGAGAATGCGGATCGCTGATCGTATCGTGCACAAACTGCCGTTGTCGCTTCGCGAACTGACGACACTTATGCCCGATATCCGCGATTCCACACTTCACTCAGAGTCGATTTAAGGAAACAGAGCAAGAACAAAATAAAATAATCCCCAAACAAAACAGATCTTTATAACTGCGGTGAGATGCGCGTATTGTGTTCTCATCATATCTCTCAAGTGATAATACACAACTCTACATCCACTCGCAGCGACGGATCTAATGCAGTTAGTTACAGCAGGTAATGCACAATAGAGCGGAGTTCCTGGTCCGCGATGATTGCGCAATCTCTCAGCAACACGAAAACAGTGACTTAACACGACAAAAACAAGGGAATAATAACATATAAATGAATAACCTGAATTAAACTTAGGTTAATTTAAGCTAAGCTATGCCCAGACGCCATGAACCTTACTTTGTCGAATCTTCGTTGCAAAGGGAAGAGGGTTCGTGGAAGGATTGTCTTTTTCCCTCGGGAAGAAGGGGGGCTGCTTTTCAGCATGGCTGATGAGCGGGTGCTCCTTCGGTCCTGCTCGCTGCAGAGAGGGCGGCCGGTGGTTTCAACGTCGGCTGAGACACGTTGTCGGTTCCGTATCTCCCGGTAATGATCGGTGCTAAACGAGGTTTAGTCGTTCTTGTACCGTTGAGCGTGTACATGAAAGGCGGTGAACGGATCGCGGAAGAGATTCGTTCTCGCGGGCAAAGGCCTTAACTCAGAATGGAACGTCATCTGTTTCGACCAGCGAAATGGCACGTGCGCGCTGAGTTGAGGGTGGATGAGGTCGATCGGGTCCTCGTGAATCTTCTTGGAGGCCGGACGGGGGTCCAAGCGAAGAGATCGATTTTCGCTGCGTTGCCGCTTATAAGCGGGTCTGCCCGCACAGCGGGAGGCTGCATGTCGGCCAATGAAGGGTCCGCCTCAGCTGTGGCCGAAGGCTGGAGGTGCGGTCATCTCGAGGGGGCAAGGATCAGACCTCAGGTCAGCTTGTTAAGAGGGGAGACACATGTGAGGGACTCAGCCAGCCAGGAGGTGGCGCCAGACCCCAACAGCAGGAAATTGATTAATATATTAATTGAACGTGGTTCAATTAAAGGCAGCAGCAAACAGAAAAGTCTTCAATCTTGATTTAAATGAGCTGAGGGTCTCAGCAGACCTGCAGCTTTCTGGGACTTTGTTCCAGATATGTGGAGCAGAAAAACTGAACGCTACACTGTTGATGAATGATCCAGTTTAAATGTCATCTACAGACTTTATGGTGCAGAACAACTATGATACAGTTAACAAATGAATGAATAACACAATAAATACGTGATAAACTTTAGGGGTCCACAAGAAATATATAAAAAAATGCAAACAACTAAGCTGTTACCAAACTAACTAAAAATGAATAATTATTCTGTACCAATAAACTACATGGCTTGAATCTTAACTTTTACTGACTAACATCTGCAGTGGTTTCATATCATTTTTTCTTTGTGCAGGAGTGGGACCCGGGGGCATCTCACCTGCTCAGGCTAAAGCTGCCAAATACGGTAGACTACCTCATTCATCACCAACACAAGTTGCGTAACATCAGTACAGAACATTCGAGTATCTTCATGAAGTCTGTGCTCTCTGCTGCAGGTTTGGGTGCTGTTGGAGGTGGTCGAGGTGTTGCCGGCACTGGTGGTCTGTATCCAGGGCAGTTACCAGGAGGTATGATAGCAAAAGACATAAAAAACTAAACTAAAAGTCTAAAGCCATGTTAGCCCCCTCATGGCTAAATAGTTTATTCTGCACCAGAAATAGAATTGTTGGATGGTGGAAAATAAAAAGACATAGTAGCCAATATTTTTTGAAAAGGGATGGAACATTACATAATTTTCTTATTTAGAATACCGCAACATGTTTTGTCGATAGGTTATTTTTGGGGATTGTGTGATAGAGGCAAAACAAGATGCACAAGTTAAGCAGCACTGTTGATGAATGATCCGGTTTAAATGTCATCTACAGACTTTATGGTGCAGAACAACTGAGATACAGTTAACAAATTAATGAATAACTCTTCTGTACTAATGAGCTACATGGCTTGAATCTTAACTTTTACTGGGACTTACTAACCTCTGCAATGGTTTAATATCATTTTTAGTTTGTGCTGGAGTGGGGTCTGGGGCCATCAGCGTAAATCAGTACAGAACATATGAGTATCTTCATAAAGTCTGTGCTCTTTGCTGCAGGTTTGGGTGCTGTTGGAGGTGTTGGAGGTGTTGGAGGTGGTCGAGGTGTTGCCGGCACTGGTGGTCTGTATCCAGGGCAGTTACCAGGAGGTATGATAGCGAGACATAAAAAACTAAACTAAAAGTCTAAAGCCATGTTAGCCCCCTCATGGCTAAATAGTTTATTCTGCACCAGAAATAGAATTGTTGGATGGTGGAAAATAAAAATACAGAGTAGCTAATATTTTTTGAAAAGGGATGGAACATTACATTATTTTCTTATTTAGAATACCTCAACATGTTTTGTCGATAGGTTATTTTTGGGGAT
The DNA here is from genome assembly GCA_028022725.1 of Lycodopsis pacificus. Lineage (NCBI taxonomy): Eukaryota > Metazoa > Chordata > Actinopteri > Perciformes > Zoarcidae > Lycodopsis > Lycodopsis pacificus. Next base: position 14,497,895 of record CM051696.1, on the reverse strand, counting down.
TGTGTGATAGAGGCAAAACAATATGCACAAGTTAAGCAACACTGTTGTCATCAACAAACTTTATGGTGCAGAACAACTGTGATACAAATGAATAACTCTTCTGTACTAATGAGCTAGATGGCTTGAATCTTAACTTTTACTGGGACTTACTAACCTCTGCAATGGTTTCATGTCACTGTTTGTTTGTGCAGGAGTGGGGTCTGGGGCCATCAGCGTAAATCAGTACAGAACATATTAGTATCTTCATAAAGTCTGTGCTCTCTGCTGCAGGTTTGGGTGCTGTTGGAGGTGTTGGAGGTGGTCAAGGTGTTGCCGGCACTGGTGGACTGTATCCAGGGCAGTATCCAGGAGGTATGATAGCAAAAGACATAAAAAACAAAACGAAAAGTCTAAAGCCATGTTAGCCCCCTCATGGCTAAATAGTTTATTCTGCACCAGAAATAGAATTGTTGGATGGTGGAAAATAAAAATACAGAGTAGTCAATATTTTTTGAAGAAGGATGGAACATTACATTATTTTCTTATTTAGAATACCTCAACATGTTTTGTCGATAGGTTATTTTTGGGGATTGTGTGATAGAGGCAAAACAAGCCACACAAGCAACACTGTTGATGAATGATCCGGTTTAAATGTCATCTATAGACTTTATGGTGCAGAACAACTGTGATAGAGTTAACAAATTAATGAATAACACAATTAATACGTGATCAACTTTAGGGGTTCACAAGAAATACATAAAAAAATGCAAACAACTAAGCTGTTACCAAACTAATTCAAAATTAATAATTATTCTGTACCAGTGAACTACATGGCTTGAATCTTAACTTTTACTTACTAACATCTGCAGTGGTTTAATATCATGTTTTCTTTGTGCAGGAGTGGGACCCGGGGGCATCTCACCTGCTCAGGCTAAAGCTGCCAAATACGGTAGACTACCTCATTCATCACCAACACAAGTTGCGTAACACCAGTACAGAACATTCTAGTATCTTTATAAAGTCTGTGCTCTCTGCTGCAGGTTTAGGTGCTGTTGGAGGTGTTGGAGGCGTTGCCGGCACTGGTGGTCTGTATCCAGGGCAGTTGCCAGGAGGTATGATAGCAAAAGATGTAAAAAACTAAACTAAAAGTCTAAAGCCATGTTAGCCCCCTCATGGCTAAATAGTTTATTCTACACCAGAAATATAATTGTTGGATGGTGGAAAATAAAAAGACATAGTAGCCAATATTTTTGGAAGAAGAATGGCCACATTTAAACACAGTGAAATGTGCCCATTCCATTATTTTCTTATTTAGAATACCTCAACATGTTTTGTCGATAGGTTATTTTTGGGGACTGTGTGATAGAGGCAAAACAAGTCACACAAGTTAAGCAACACTGTTGATGAATGATCCAGTTTAAATGTCATCTACAGACTTTATGGTGCAGAACTGTGATACAAATGAATACCTCTTCTGTACTAATGAGCTAGATGGCTTGAATCTTAACTTTTACTGGGACTTACCAACCTCTGCAATGGTTTAATATCATTTTTTGTTTGTGCTGGAGTGGGGTCTGGGGCCATCAGCGTAAATCAGTACAGAACATATTAGTATCTTCATAAAGTTTGTGCTCTCTGCTGCAGGTGTGGGTGGTGTTGGAGGTGTTGGCGGCACTGGTGGTCTGTATCCAGGGCAGTATCCAGGAGGTATGATAGCAAAAGACATAAAAAACTAAACTAAAAGTCAAAAGTCATGTTAGCCCCCTCATGGCTAAATAGTTTATTCTGCACCAGAAATAGAATTGTTGGATGGTGGAAAATAAAAATACAAAGTAGCCAATATTTTTTGAAGAAGGATGGAACATTACATTATTTTCTTATTTAGAATACCTCAACATGTTTTGTCGATAGGTTATTTTTGGGGATTGTCTGATAGAGTAGAGGCAAAACAAGCCGCACAAGCAACACTGTTGATGAATGATCCGGTTTAAATGTCATCTACAGACTTTATGGTGCAGAACAACTATGATACAGTTAACAAATGAATGAATAACACAATTAATACGTGATAAACTTTAGGGGTCCACAAGAAATACATAAAAAAATGCAAACAACTAAGCTGTTACCAAACTAAATAAAAATGAGAAATTATTCTGTACCAATAAACTACATGGCTTGAATCTTAACTTTTACTGACTAACATCTGCAGTGGTTTAATATCATGTTTTCTTTGTGCAGGAGTGGGACCCGGGGGCATCTCACCTGCTCAGGCTAAAGCTGCCAAATACGGTAGACTACCTCATTCATCACCAACACAAGTTGCGTAACATCAGTACAGAACATTCTAGTATCTTCATACAGTTTGTGCTCTCTGCTGCAGGTTTGGGTGCTGGTGGAGGTGTTGGAGGTGTTGGAGGTGGTCGAGGTGTTGCCGGCACTGGTGGTCTGTATCCAGGGCAGTTACCAGGAGGTATGATAGCGAGACATAAAAAACTAAACTAAAAGTCTAAAGCCATGTTAGCCCCCTCATGGCTAAATAGTTTATTCTGCACCAGAAATAGAATTGTTGGATGGTGGAAAATAAAAATACAGAGTAGTCAATATTTTTTGAAGAAGGATGGAACATTCCATTATGTTCTTATTTAGAATACCTCAACATGTTTTGTCGATAGGTTATTTTTGGGGACTGTGTGATAGAGGCAAAACAAGATGCACAAGTTAAGCAACACTGTTGATGAATGATCCGGTTTAAATGTCATCTATAGACTTTATGGTGCAGAACAACTGTGATAGAGTTAACAAATTAATGAATAACACAATTAATACGTGATAAACTTTAAGGATCCACAAGAAATTAATAGAAAAATGCAAACAACTAAGCTGTTACCAAACTAACTAAAAATGAATAACTCTTCTGTACTAATGAACTCCATGGCTTAAATCTTAACTTTTACTGGGACTTACTAACCTCTGCAATGGTCTTGGCCGTAAATAACTGCTTTGATGTTTTCCAGTCAGGCTTTCGACAGCACCACAGTACTGAAACTGCTCCTGTTAAGGTTTTCAACGACATCCACTTAAACATAGACAATGGCAGAAGTTCAGTCTTAGTGTTACTGGATCTCAGTGCTGCATTCGACACGGTCGACCATGCCATACTCCTAGAAAGACTAAAAATCTGGGTGGGACTCTCTGGCACAGCACTTAACTGGTTTGAATCCTACTTGAAGGACCGAGAATACTTTGTGTCTGTAGCTGATTACACATCAGAGCTGACAAAAATGACATGTGGTGTTCCCCAAGGTTCAATACTGGGGCCTCTTCTGTTCAACATCTACATGCTTCCACTAGCTCAGATTATGGAAAACAACAAAGTGTGTTATCATAATTATGCAGACGACACACAAATCTACATAACTATGTCACCAGGGGACTATAATCCCATACAAGGGCTGGTTAACTGCATTGAATAAATCAACAACTGGATGTGCCAGAATTTTCTTCAATTAAACAAAGATAAAACTGAAGTAATTGTTTTTGGTACCAAGGACGAACAATTGAAAATCACCGCTCAGCTTCAATCACTGATGTTAAAAAACCCACAAACCAAGCCAGAAATCTAGGTGTAGTTATGGATTCAGACCTCAACCTGGAACAGCCATATCAAGACAATTACAAAATCAGCCTACTATCACCTGAAGAATATATCAAGGATTAGAGGACTTATGTCTCAACAGGATTTGGAAAAACTTGTCCACGCATTTATCTTCAGCAGACTGGACTACTGTAACGGTGTGTTTACAGGTCTCTGTAAAAAGTCCGTCAGAAAGCTGCAGTTTCACCCCAGTTCTGATGTCTTTGCACTGGCTTCCTGTCCAACAAAGAATTGACTTTAAAATCCTGCTGTTGGTTTACAAAGCACTGAATGGTTTAGGGCCAAAATACATCTCTGATCTGCTGCTACCTTATGAACCATCCCGACCCCTCAGGTCGTCTGGGACCGGCCTACTTTCTGTTCCCAGAGTCAGAACTGAACATGGAGAAGCAGCGTTCAGTTTTTCTGCTCCACATATCTGGAACAAAGTCCCAGAAAGCTGCAGGTCTGCTGAGACCCTCAGCTCATTTAAATCAAGATTGAAGACTTTTCTGTTTGCTGCTGCCTTTAATTGAACCACATTCAATGAATATATTAATCAATTTCCTGCATTTCTGCATTTTACTACTGTATTTTATTTCTTACACTGTTTTTTAATGTTTTAATGCAATGAATGTTCTTAATTGTTTTTAAATCTCCTTTTCTTTTGCCTTATGTTTTGATGCTTTTAATGGTTTTATGTGAAGCACTTTGAATTACCTTGTTGTTGAAATGTGCTAAACAAATAAACTTGCCTTGCCTTGCCTTTAATATCATTTTTTGTTTGTGCAGGAGTGGGGTCTGGGGCCATCAGCGTAAATCAATACAGAACATATTCGTATCTTCATGAAGTCTGTGCTCTTTGCTGCAGGTTTGGGTGCTGTTGGAGGTGTTGGAGGTGGTGGAGGTGTTTCCGGCACTGGTGGTCTGTATCCAGGGCAGTATCCAGGAGGTATGATGTCTAGCAAAAGACATAAAAAACTAAACTAAAAGTCTAAAGCCATGTTGACAGCCTCATAATTGAAAAGTTCATTGTCTTCTTTTTAGTTTTTCTATGTACTTTAGTTGTAAACACGTTATCATATGCTTCCCTATGTTTACATATTTTACAGCTGGATATGGAGCTGGGTCCAAGGCTGCTAAATATGGTGAGAACTTTCATGTTTTTCATTGAAGTTTATTTAAAATCATCTTTTTTTCATCTTTATCTTTTTTTATTTCCTCATCCTGTACCTGAAAGGTACTTAGTATTACATTGAGTTTAGTAAAAATCTCTCTCTCTCTCTGTCCTGGAGGAGTACCTGGAGGAGTACCAGGAGGAGTACCAGGAGGAGTACCTGGAGGAGTACCAGGAGGAGTACCAGGAGGAGTACCTGGGGGGGTACCAGGAGGAGTACCGGGAGGTGCACCAGTGTTTGGCGGATATTCACCAGCAGCCAAAGCCGCTAAATATGGTATGGTGTATAAAATGGCATGGTTATATGTCCCCCTTTTTTACTTAACATGATGTTGCTATGTGAGCCATAAAAGTTGTACTTGTGTCTTCACAATTACAAAATTCTGTGTACACTATATGGAGTAAGTATTAGCTATGATTGTGTTTTGTCTTGGCCTCCCTTTCCCATATGCATTGAAGGACAAGGAGGGAGAGGAGGACAGTTAGGGAGTAGAGGACTTGGAGGCGGTGGAGGATATGCTGCTGCTGCCAAAGCTGCTAAATATGGAAAGCAACTTTTTTTGTCAACTAAAGATAAAATCCAATTATGATCAGGAACATAATTATTTTGTTTTGCTTTACTCGAGTCTTTCTTGCAAAAGAGATCCTGATCTCAATAACATTACCTGATTTATCAAAGGTTATATCTGTACTATACACACTACGTAGATGGAATATTATTTTTGACTGCAAAAAAGGGGATGAAATGTGATTTCAGTTCCACTCAAAGACTGTAACTGGAAATGGTCAGCCTTCACCTAGAACAGATGGCTGACTTTATGAACTCATCAAATATTTATGTTGAAATGTGAACTGAAACTAAAGTTTTTGTTGTGGTGGTAGTTCTGAAAGTATACAGCCTACAGTAACACAACCACATCAGGGTTCTCACTGTACTCACAAAAGCATCTTTTTATTTGATCTATTTTAAGTTTTTGTCAGCGAACTCATTTCAGTTGATTATGTTTAACCATGCAGCTTGCTTTACATAAAAAGGCTCATTAGATAAACTTGTTTTCCACAGGAGTAGGGGGAGTTGGAGGAACAGGAGGCCTGGGAGGCACAGGAGGATTTGGAGGAACAGGAGGATTTGGAGGAACAGGAGGATTTGGAGGAACAGGTGGACTTGGAGGCACAGGAGGATTTGGAGGAACAGGGGGATACTCAGCTGCTGCCAAAGCTGCTAAATATGGTAATTATAAATGACTATTATCAAATCTCCGGACCTGTCATGTGTTTCCTTTGGGTGTATACAACAGATTCCTGGTATTTAGCGATGTGTGATTCAGATGATACGAAGGCCAGGTGGTAAGCCAAGACTCTGAGATTGAATACAGAGGGGTTGAGATCACAAGCAATGGTCTGGCTGTCGTGTGTGTGTTTTATTTGTTACAGCTTTGATATTTCTACCTTTGAAACGCCCAGCAACTCCACGGTCCTGGCAATGCTCAAACCTGGCAATGTACCTGCCATTACATCTTAAATACAACCTGCTTAATAACACTTTCAGATGCAAAGCCAGAGAGAAAGAAGTGATGTTGCATACATCTGCTTGTGTAGTATGCACAGAAAAAGGGGAAGGCTCACTTTGGCTGCTGTGATCTGCTCTTGATTCTTAATTTCGCTTGATTATTCTGAATACAATCAATTGTATTGCCAGCAAACTCACTCCAAATTTTGCTATATTAAGACATGCCAATGTTTTACATGGAAATATGTCTTACACAGGCGCAGGGGGACTAGGAGGCGCAGGGCGACTAGGAGGAACAGGAGGACTGGGAACAGGAGGACTAGGAGGAACAGGAGGACTGGGAACAGGAGGACTAGGAGGAACAGGAGGACTGGGAACAGGAGGACTAGGAGGAACAGGAGGACTGGGAGGTGGAGGATACTCTGCTGCTGCCAAAGCTGCTAAATATGGTAACTGGAATTCAATCTCTATAAAAAATATATATATTGCAGACCAAACCATTGCATTTTAAGTAGTATTTTAAGTAAGTGTGCATGATTACATGATTATTTGTTTTCCATTAAAGGTCCAGGTGGTGCAGGGGTAGTTCCAAGTGGTGGTGCAGGTGGAGGAGGAGTTCCTGGAAGATTCCCCTTTTTACCAGGATATGGATGTAAGTATGTCCCACAGACCTTTGATCTACATGAGTAATAATATTAATTAGGCAACATTTTAAGATCACGTTTTAACCTAACCTCTTCTGGGCATGTTGTGTTGCAGCTTTGGCGGCTGGTGCTAAACCTCCTAAATATGGTGAGACTGTAATGATTACCATGTCATATGGTGTGGCATGACTTATTTCTCTCATGCACTGCTGATCTACTCACTATTACAGGAATCCAATGTTACAATCACAAGTTTTGGAATATTGCGCCTTAAATGCATAATACTGAAGATTTCATTTGGTTTGCTAAAATGGTAATGACAGCAGCTTACAAAATAATTCTGTCATTTGTAATCTTTCATTCACAACAGTGTACGAGAGATTAGTTCTTTATTCAATCCCAAACAGGAGTCCCAGGAGCAGGCCTAGGAGGAGGCGGAGTTCTAGGGGGAGCAGGGCAGGTACTTCCTGGTGGTGGCGGCTATGGCGGTAAGTCGTCAAATTGAAAAATCGGAGTAGACAAAAAGGTTTTGTACAGTGAGAGTGTTTCTACTGCTTTGCTTGAGGACAAGTTGATCAAATTAATTGGGTACGGGACGAGCAAGAGTACCTGGTGTATGAGTAGAAGGAAACCACAGCAGAAATAAGCATAGTCATATAGATACAACACACACATATTTTTTTATTATTTAGAAATGTATTCTGGGTACAGTACAATACTTGCTGTAACTTATCCTATTTATTATAAGACTTTATTAATTGTTAACTAATGATGGAATCTACTTAACTCCCCTTCAATAGGAGTTTTGGGAGGAGTTGGAGCAGGGTTAGGGACAGGAGGACTCGGGGGGGCAGGAGGAGTACCAGGACTAGGAGGCGGACAATACTCTGCTGCCGCAAAAGCTGCTAAATACGGTAGGTGAAAAGAGCACAAAAAACATAGTCAGAAATGAACTAATTCTGGACAGAAGGTTAATATTTTCAAACTGAATTAGGGGTTTCAGGAGGAGCTGGAGCAGGATTTGGAACAGGAGGTCTGGGAGGGACAGGAGGAGCAGGAGTAGGTCCTGGATTTGTACCAGGACAAGGTGGACAATATGGACAATATTCTGCTGCCGCAAAAGCTGCTAAATACGGTATAATAAATAAGCACACAAATACCACACATTCAGAAATGCATAACTTGATTCTGAGTCTCTCTTACTTTATCGTATCCTACGTAGATTGTATTCATTGGCGCATAATTCATACTCACTTTATTGTGTATAAACTGATTACAATAGGTAAGACACAATTGTTGTGTATTGTTTGTACAACTCATCTAACTTGCTTTATTTTCCTTAATTAGGTGTTGCAGGAGGAGCTGGAGCAGGATTTGGAACAGGAGGACTGGGAGGGACAGGAGGAGCAGGAGTAGGTCCTGGATTTGGACCAGGATTAGGAGGTGGACAATACTCTGCTGCCGCAAAAGCTGCTAAATACGGTATAATAATAAATATAGGCACACATTCAGAGACATTCAATAGTGTATGAACTAACTCTGATAGGAAATGATTTTCAATGACTAAAAATCTATTGTCTTACATATTTTATCTTATCCTCCTTGTTCTTAGATTTCAATAATTTAACTAATCTTGTAACCTGCTCCATCTCGTTTGATTAGGGATTTCAGGAGGAGCAGGAGCAGGGTTAGGAACTGGAGGAGCAGGAGTAGGTCCTGGTTTTGTGCCAGGACAAGGTGGACAATATGGACAATATTCTGCTGCCGCAAAAGCTGCTAAATACGGTATAATAAATAAGCACACAAATACCACACATTCAGAAATGCATAACTTGATTCTGAATCTCTCTTACTTTATCGTATCCTACGTAGATTGTATTCATTGGTGCATAAACTACACATTCATCCTCACTTTATTGTGTATAAACTGATTATAATAGGTAAGACACAATTGTTGTGTATTGTACAACTCATCTAACTTGCTTTATTTTCCTTCATTAGGTGTTACAGGAGGAGCAGGGTTAGGAACAGGAGGACTGGGAGGTACTGGAGGAGTTGCACCGGGAGGAGTTGGGGCTGGAGGTATATGTGCAGTGTGTATGGAAAAGACAGTAGAAGTACTATGAATTGTCATCATACAAAGTGACAACGTTTCAAGCTAAAGATATTGATGGGGAAACCAGCAAAATATGGTGAGAACCTGGTAATCATTCAGTCGTCTTATTCAAATGAAAAAGTGATATTTTCTAAATCACCTGCTGACAATTTCCATCCAACGTAAGTGAGGTAGCCCATACCTGATTTCCTCAGTCCACCAGCTCTTCCTGGGGGATCCTGAGGTTTTCCTGGGCCAGATGGGATATGTAGTGTATTCGGGTTCTGCCCTGTGGTTTCCCGCCAAATTGGATGTATCTGGATCACCTCCAAAGGCAGGTGTCCAGGGAGGCATTCTTATCAGATGTCAGACCTCGTCTAATAGTGAACCCAGTGCCCCCGACCATGCAAAGGAAACTTATTTTGACCGCCTGTGTCTGCAATCTCATCCTATCGGTCATTAGCCAAAGCTCAGTCGCGGTTTTGGAATCGCTCTCAGTCAGAACCTCACCTGACTTTGCTCTATCAAGCCTCATTGGACCAATTTACCTTGAGTAAATATCATGAGTTATTGCCAACGCAATGTTAGCAATTGTCATCTGACGCTAAGTTACGTCATTCAATTATTGTTTTACTTCTACCATTCACAAACAATAATGACCAATAAACATACGTATGTTGTTAAATAACAGTAAACAGCAGATTATAGGGTCAGTCCCTGACAAAGAACAAGGGCTCCTTTATCTAGACTTATCTAGACGTCATTTTGTGGCGATATTCAGCCGTCACAGAAAGAAATACATTGCAGAGGAAGCAAATGCCAATTTGAATCTTCCTCCTATTGTTGCTATCCATTCATCAAGACGAGGTAAATACCCCAACAGGGTCAATAGAGGGAGAAAAGTCAGATAGATTAGAGCCATTATTGTTGGGATTCTAGTTAGAAACAAACGTTCACAAAAGCTGTTTGTGATTTAAAGTAGCAGATAACAGTGGCATCCGTGTGTGCCTCTTGCAGGAGGCGTCACTGGAGAAGGACTTTCAGTGCCTGGAGCTACTCCAGGTACAGTTATCAGTGGTGGCGCAGATGGTTCTGCTGTCTTGGTGCCAGGTAAAGCTGAGAATACAGTCACATATTTTCTTAGATGACCATTTTTTATATGTTTTACATTGCGAATGGCCTTTTTTTGTTTTGTTGCTTTTACAGCGAAGGACGCACGGCCTGCTGGAACTCCTAGTCCAGGTACAGTGAAATGCCAAGACTCTGCATTTCCTGGGACATTTCCTGTTCACACTTTTACACGTGGATATTTTAGCTGAAGCTATATCAAGCATATGGGAGGGAAAGTGCCAATTTCCACTTGTATATGGCAATTGCGCTCTACCTTGGGGTTACTGCACCAGTACTGTAACATCATTTATCCGCTCCACATTTTTTTCACCCATTCCACAAAACTCACATGTTGTTTTTACTGCTAGTGCTACCAGCTATTGACCACCTCTAGCTAACAGCCTCCCAACTGTGGCTGTATCATAGTCCACCTCACAGCTTCTGCCTTTTCTAGTCTCTCTCACGCTCCGCCTGTTAAAAGTACGATGGATGAAACTGGAACCTGTTGTCTTTTGACAGAGCCCGAGCCTATAGCTGCAAGTGGCAAGACGCCAGAGGTCCCACGGCCCAGTAAGACTTGCTGTTTGCATGAAACCTTTGACCATGAAGTGAAATCTGCGGTATTTGATATATATATATTAGGTTGTAGTTGAGTTGTAATGTATTTGCCACTCTGATGTAGTGTGGGACAGTCCTCTCACTATTTGTTAATGTTATTGTTTCTCCTAAAAGAGAAAGAGTCTTTTATTTATTGAAATAAGTCGTTTGCAGGTCATTGTTTTAAGCATCATCCAAATTTAACATTTTAATAATTTCAGATCCTAAAAGCGCAATCTGTTATCCAATCTGCTATATTTTTGTTCACCTGTATTAAATTATACAATATGAAAATATGCTAATAATTTAAAAGGCCAGCAATTACAGTATGGGACTTACATTTTCAGATTTGAACAATTAATGATTTGTCTTCTCAAATAATGTTTGGACTGTAGAAATCTAATTTGACTAAATAATATGCTGCTTCATTTTGGGACTGTGAAGACAGGCACTATGATATCACTTGACCAACAGTAGGCCACTTGTCCTGTGCTCTCCTTTCCTTTTACTGACACTCAGCTTGATAACTTACTTTCACGCATATGATAGCTGTAATTTCTGGACATTGGCAAATATAATGTATTCATTTAGCAGACATTCAGAAGGAAGGGATACATTAATGCTGGCATGCAATTTCCCACATTTGATTGCTCTTAAATGTTTCCACTTCTTTTGACAATATCAATGCTTGCACTTTTTCCTGACCAGTTTTACTGTTCAAGTTCTACAGCGGGGGATTTTTTAATTATATATTTCCTGAGTTTACATTTCATAAAACCATTGCCATGATAATAATGTGACATTTGATCTCCAGTTTTATATCGGTATGAATAGTAAATGAACTGTGAATCCCCTGCTGTAGAATACTATCTATATGTACTTCTACTGTCTTGACATTATTTCTTTGTCATGTTGATTGTTTGCTTTATATTATTTTGAAAGGTGTATGTCTTGTTCCTGTTTGTTTTTCCCATACCTTCCTTTCTTTTATAATTCCATCATTAACACTGTATATTTAATTGTTGTTATAGTAGCTAAATCAACCAAACAAAAACATTTTAATTCAATTAATTTTGTACTTGTGGTGGATGTGTGAATACAGGCGGTGGGCTCAAAATAAGTGCATATTTTTTGCAGTTACTTTATTTAATTCTGTAATTAAGTCTGTTTTAATAATGTATCGTCTTGGCTCTTTTGACAGCTGGTGGAATTATTCAGCCTAGTGGTAAGTTTTACATAAAAACATCGTTTTTTTATTGATCATTGTACTGAATGGTGCAATGATTTACTTACTACACAAAGCTTAATTTGATGATACTTTTTGTTATTTCACAGCTGGCACAAGTGTTGGTAAGTATGTAAAAAACAATTCTCATATTAAAATTTACAACAAAAAACGTAACGATTATTATTTTGCACATCTTGTATTCAGTCACTAGAGACCCTGTGTATTTATTTATCATAGGTGGAGCAGGTGTTGCAGCTCCCTCTGGTGGTAAGAGACGTTTTCTTTTTCTTTTGCATGTCAATTTAATCTGATCTATTTATCTATTTACAATATTCTGTAGTATTTGTACCAAATGTAGTTTTTTTCTGTTTAAGCTTTATTTTTTCTCAGCGAGATTGCTCTCTCTTCGTCTGTTACACACACTGTGACATCAACTAATCTCATTGTTTACCTGGTCATGTGACTTTCATGGTTCAAAGAAAGCCTGAATAAATAAATCTAAACAAATGATTACAAATCAATTATTATGAGAATAAAATCAGAATAAAAATCACTTCCATACATAATAATCAAACTAATTTAGTTGCATTTGAGTCTTAGAAATAACATATAGTGGAAAGCTGAACCATTCTTTAGTGTTAATACTATATTTGCAGTATTTGCTTTTGTAGTTGCATTTTCTTTTACTTTACCCCACAAGATTTGTTTTCCTTTGACGGAAAGCTCTGCTTTCATCCCAACATTTTGGATGGGCTCTCTTTCTATGTTGTGTATGTGTTTGTCCTTTTTGTCTTCATTTGTATTAATTAGTAAAATGTTGTACATAGCTCATGAATTTGTCTCTTCTATCCTTTAGTTGCAACTGGAGTCCAACAACCAGGAGGTAGGCCAATATTTATACTTTTATTCATTCTGGATGAACTTCATGCCCTTTTAGCCCTCAAGCTCTGTTTGTCTTTGAAACTTCCACTTTTTCTTAAGTATTTACATGCTGGTACTGGTACTTGAGTCACAATGACCACAACCTGGAACTCAGAAAACCGTTTGTAAACAATTGAGAAAAACTGTAATGTGATACAATACATCCATCTGGCCACACGGTGGAGACAAAGACAGAGTGGACAGCTATGGTCAATAGTCCCTGCTGCAGCCAGTGACTATAATAATACTAAACGTTGCTGTTTTCAGGTGTTGGTGTCGGCACAGGTGGCAAAGCACCTAAACCATTCTTACCAGGTAATGATGGCTAAAAAATCATCAATCAGAATTGATCTGGATAGTAATGTATTTGTTCTAACATAACCAATTGTTTCCTTCTTGTGTCCGATAATGCATACAGTTGATTTAGCTCATTCCATGGCCACAATATCAACATTAAATTCATTGGTCATTTAAGTACTGAATATTCAGTATTACTGTAAAAATAATCGTATCTACTCTATGTGACTCTGCAGCAGAAAAAAGCGCACAGCTGTGTGAATATCTGTTCAGTGATTCATAATGTTAACCCAACTTCTCCTGAAAGGTCCCATTCATGACAGAAGAACAACTTCTACATGCAGCCCAGTGTTTGCACATATCTGCCCACTGTCATACGTCTAGATTTGTATAATTTGTAAATGTTTGTCTTCATTTCTAAATCAAAACTTCCTAATGATGTTATCAATACACTTTTTATTATCCTATTCAATGTTATAGATCACGCATTCACACACTGTATTTATCTGACTGTGCGCATTCTGTCTGGACAGTTACCGACTCAACTTCAACCGATAAAAACGTTGGTTAACATATTAGGAAACGCTGCATCGGGCCTTTCTCTACCCAATTACACCTCCAATAGACTGAACGGCCATCAGTTGTATGCGTCAGCAGGTTTACAGTTGTACAGTATTTCAGCTATTCTGCACTATTTTACCTGAGATTGACTCGAGACCTAATGTAAGGTGTTTTTCCTGCATTTCATTTAGTCCGACACAATCAGTCAAATATCAAGATAAATGTTATTGTCCCGGAGAGGGAGCATCCATATAAGACAATAAAGAAAACCAAGAAACATTGAATAAAACGGTCAAAAACATACAGTATGGGGTAAAATAAATGTTAAAACATTGGACACTATTAAGATAACGTTACAATACATATTGCATACCTTTCAAGGCAGAGTGTAACAGAGGGGGTAAGATTGTGGCCTTCATAACGTTATGAAGTAAAACAACAAACTAATAATCTTGTGATGATTGTACCTGAAGTCTACATGACATTCCTCTTTTATTTTTCATTCATCTCAGTTTTCCAAGTGATAACCTGTTTCATGAAACAATCCACTGGACTGATTAACTCAATAACTATAATGAGGAATAATCAGTTAAATCTTCACACTTCCAGTCTTCTCACACTTTTACTCCCTCGGTACAGGAGCAGGTGTTGGTCAAGCCGGAGGTGGATATCCCTACGGTGGAACCTATGGAGGCAAGTTTCCTTTTTCTACAAACATTTGGTGGAAATTGTAGTGGCTGTGATTTCTATGCTGTCTGTGCTTCAGTTCCTCGTGGTGCTGATACCACATCATGTTTGTTTTCCATGTGAAGGCTCATAAGTTGTTGTGTTGTGCTTTATTGTAGCTGCGGGTGGAGCAGGAGCAGGAATCCCACTGGCAGCCGGTGGTTATCAAGGTCAGAACTCACCTGCATTTCATTTAACATGTAGAAGTGACTTCACCCTATAAACACCAGACATATGTGTCAGTTAAAGGGGAAACATAAAGCATATAAACACATGCTTTTGAGCCATATTTTTCCATGATAACATTGGTTTAATCATCACCATTTCTTGGAAGAGGCAGCCCCCGACACAAACTGTAGAAGATGAGCTGACCAACCAGACAATAATGCTATATACTGTTCTTTTGTCATCATGATTCAGGGGGATACAGGCCATATCATCATGGTTATGGCCAGGGTATGTATGAGAGGAGGCTGACAGCACTGTTACACAATGTTCCCCCGACTTAAAAAAATGAAACTAGAACGTTTCGCCCAGTGCTCAAAGTGGCAGTTGGTCAGGAGATGCCATCGCATCGCACTTCCTGTGCAGGAAGCTGACCAGCATGCTGATACGTTTCTGTATGGGGCTCAGTTTCAGGAAGGAGAAACCAGCCGGATACTTTGATAAAGGAAATCAACTGGTGTTTTAATTTTCCAGTTTTTCTTTACAGGACAGCTATGGGTGAACCGTGTAAGAGTCTTAAACACCACATCTAAGCCAGTTGTATTTCTCTTGTTACAGGTGGGTTGACTTATCCTTCTGCAGTTGGACTGGGAGGTGCTGGTGCTGGTGCTGGAGCTAAACCACCCAAACCAGGTCGTGTAACAGGCCTGCTTCCCACTTTAATATTGCTAGAATGTTTTTAGTACTGGTTGTAAAGAATCAAGTGTTAGACACAAGTGCTGTTTTGTTTCCTTTTATTGTGACAAAGATTCTGCTGAAGATATTAGAATGGATGTATTGCCATTTAAAGAAACATTTGCGGTATGAAGATAATCTATTACGTATTTTATGTGCCAAAGCAAAAACGCATGTATTAGTAAAGTGATATTTTACAGAGTCCAGCTCCACCAAAGGCAGTAATCCCTGAAGTATTACAGTACCGTTAGGAGTTTGTAAACCGAGCAAGTCAACAACACAACATTTCCTGAAGAAGACTGATTACTGCTATAGTTGTACTGTGTGCAACATCAAAGTGTGACTGTTTGAAGATAACACAAACCCCCGGAGAGTCCTGCCCTTTGAGGTTGTTAATGTGACCTCAGCTGAGCCCACTGGCTGAATGTCACTTCAGGGGGAGAAATGCTAACAGCACAAAACTGATAATGAGTTATACCAACTGCACACAAAGTCATAATAGACACATTATCACGATTTGTTTCTTTGCTTTTCATTTCAGCAGGCTACGGCAATCTTGGAGGTGGAGGTGTTTATCAGCCAGGTGAGGAGCGCCGCATGTTTGTTCGATATTTTCTGCTCCTTTCCTCCTGTATCATCTCTTTTTGTTTTGTTTAAACAAACAAACAAACAAAAGAAGACACAACAGAGCGTTAATATGGCCCATATTTGGCTTCAGCTGTCCACAACACACTTTACACTTTGGGGAGTGTAGCTTCTGGTCCTTCCTCTCCTCCTCTGCCCATCAGTGAGGATGAGTGTAATCACAAAGCTACAGCCTCCTCTCACTGCCCCACGGATACTATACGAGCATTAAACCTCACGGCCCTAATCCTCCTCCCAATGGCCAGAGAGATATTTGTCTGTGTGAAATGCTTCCACAGATGGTTTAATAACTTCCCTCATTTGCCAGTAGAGAAGAGAGCTTTGCCAAATGCAGAATAATTATTGGCTTCCAGATAAATAGGTCAGGTTGTCATATTCACTGTATGCACTGCATGTATCACTAGGTTATTGATTCACAAATAACCTAAAGATGTTTAATGCTTATATATTTCAACACTAATTATTATATTGAATGGTCAAACTCGTATTGTCAGTTTACACACTGATAACATTTTACTGTCAATGAGTCTCAATGGTAACTGCTTTTTCATTTTGCAGGTTGGGCTCCTGTGGCTCCTGGTTATGGAGGAGGTTACCCCCAGCAGTACTACCAAGGTACTAGTGCTGCCCAGTGAAGAGACAAACATTAGTAATGTGCTGCTGGTAAACAGCATTCTTAGTAGTGACCTTTGAGGACCATCGGTTGTGTCATAAATCAGTGGAAAGGACCCAACAGAAATCGGAATAGAGTCATTTATCTTAAGGAGGTGGAGGTGAAGGAAGAAGACAGTATTAGGATGCTGTGTGTGTGTGTGTGTGTGTGTGTGTGTGTGTGTGTGTGTGTGTGTGTGTGTGTGTGTGTGTGTGTGTGTGTGTGTTCTTTTGTGCTTGTTTAGAAGAGCATTTCTTTCATTTCTTGTGAGGAAAATTGGATAAAAACGAAACGCAGGCGGTTTAACATACTAACTATGACATCATTTTGATTTGGTTTAGTGTTCTATACTTTCTGCTCCATGAAATTACACATTACCACGTTTACTTCAGTATAGTTTTTAAACCCTTTTCATTCGGAGTTGGTCATCATTGTTTTTGCTGCTAATGGAAGTCAAACATTTAACCAAATACACATAGAAATCTGATGACATACATAAGTATTATAGAAATGATTCATATTGTCTTTAGCTCATAAACACAGACTTTTAACATTTATTTCTAATATACCAAACTGAAAACAGGAGGCAGACTTTGCATAATTAATTAAACTGTGTTTGAATAATGATGACCTGCCTTTTCCTCCTCCGAGCACCTAATTTAAGAGAGATGAATTGGATTACTATAGACAGGGGAGGCAAATAGAAATGATATTGATGTTTAATCTAATCTTCCTCCCATTTGCAAAACACATCAGAAGATTTTTTTTCTGTTTCAGAGGACCCGTTATTCAAATGGACAAAATCACAAGCGCCTTCCCTCTGCTAAGCTTTAACTAACATTACTTTTCTGTGTCTTTTAAATGCAAAACACAGTCGGGAAAGCTGATAGCATCTCTGGATCAGACAGCTCAGCAGATCTAAATGACTCTCGTGTGATCTACTACTAATGTCAAGAGATTTTCCTCACCACATCCTGGCCAGGATAAATACTGTATATCAAGCACTGTGACAGATCCAACGAGGTTTCATCCTGGCATTACTCTAATGGTACCATCTCATCTCTCTTGTTGTTGTCTAGGTGGATATGTACCAGCCCCACTGACTCCTCAACAAGGTACCAAACACCCACCTCCTCACATCTCTCCATGCACCCAAAAACACCACATTAGAAAGTGATAATAACTCGTCCCTTGCACCTCAACCTATTTTCCAATTTCTCTCTCTGCTCGTTGGCAACAAGTCAGATCATTTGGATGAGATTGGAAAAGGGTGGGTTGTCACTGTGTGTGCTGGTCAGTGCAGATGGCACATCACAACCAGTACCTTGAACTCATGATAATCTGCATTCTCCTGAACATCTGAGATTACGGACGGTGGGATTATTTCACAGAAACACGTCTGGTTTCTTAGATAACTACAGTCCCCGCTTTCATCTCTCACAGTGTCTGATGCATCGACAGCTTTCGAGGACACCTTTGTAAATGTACTTTATGAATGAATGAATGAAATAGATTTCCCTCAACGGTTTGAGACCCAGTTTCCTCCCACAGCCCAAAGACATGCATGTCAGTTTGATCGATTACTCTAAATTGCCAGCATAGTTGTGAATGTGAGCGTGAATGGTTGTCTCTGTGTCAGCCCTGTGATTACTAGCATTGCTGGTTGTGAGATGTGGTTGAGAGGTCTGGAAGAAGTTAGTAAGTGGACCTTATAGGGCAACATCCAGATTTTTCAGTCTGGATGTTCCCCCCTGGTTTCCATCAATAAATCCATCTGTAATTTAATACACGGCCCCTTCTGTCTTTAGTGTATAACAGCTTCTCTGGGAGGCGGGTGGTACAGTATAGTTGCTGTGTGCGTGCAGTGGTCAAGCGCCACACATCCACTCTTTGTAAACTCCACTCAGCCGTAACAGCAAAGCCAGGAGACCTCTTGTGGACATGACACGTCATTAAACATTCATATAGCATTAGGGAATGTTTAATTAAAGTAATTAGCTGATTCATTTGTTTTTTGTGTTGTTCTGCAGCCAAAGCAGCCAAGTACGGCCCATTGCAGAGCTTCCTTGGTGGTGCAGGAGGAGGAGCAGGAGGAGGAGCAGGAGGAGGAGCAGGAGGAGGAGGAGGAGTCTACAGAGGTAAAGGATTGTTTACTATCGCCAGTCAGTCTGATAAGAACAGATGTGTGTTTGAACATGCATTATCTCCTGTGAATTCTTAGAACAGACTGAACTGTAATCCTGATGTTTTTTTTGCTGCAGGTGGAGTTGCAGGATGCCGGGGCAAATTCTGTGGCAGGAGGAAGTAGAGGAACTCTTGAGATCCAGCGTGACCTCAAGACACCATGGTGCTACTGCATGATCTAGAATGTACATTTTATATGCAAACAAACCCCGTTAGAAAACATGTAAAGATGTTGGTTTTTTTTACTTACTTGACTTCATCGCCTGTTTTTATACAAACCCACCGACCCAGAATTTTGTACACGCTCCGGTGTGACGTATGTTAGCTGCAGCTTTAACTCCCCGTACTGCACCAGCCCACTTAGAATACAAAGAGTGTGTGTATGTGTCACCGTGTGTTGTTGTTGTGCATGAATGTGCGTGTGTTTCGTGTTATGGTTGTACTGTTGTGCGAAAGACTGACTGAACCATCGACTGTCAATGTGACCTATGAATGATTTCTCTTTCCACTGAGGTGAACTGTCCTCAGTGTCACAGCCCACACTGTCGCAGAGCTTGTCATCTCTCTGACATGTCAGAGGGGTTGGGTTGGTCGAGGCTCGTCCGAAAACTGAGGAAATCTGGCCAATCTCAGTGTCGTTTCTTGCTCCCCGTCTTCTCTGCTGCTATTCTTAGGCCTGCTGGGTATAAAGCAGCGGGAATTGGGGCTCTGGCCAACCCATCTGCTCGCAGTAACTTTGCTGATTCTAGTTGCTATGCAGTTCAGTTTTCTCTGCATTTTTAATGTTGCCAAACTTGTGATGTATGAAGAGCAGTTTCTGCTCTGAGGAACGACATGCTGAAGACGTTACAGGATGTTTAAAACACATGGGAAAGCCTTCCAAGTATAGATCAATACGTAACTCGGATACTACTCTGGCATTTACATTATGTATGTGTGAACGTTTCATGTCTCTTGACATCTGCTTCAAATTTTTAGTCTCATTGCAGCAGTTATTTACATTTATGTAACTTGTCATTACATGATTACTCAAGATTGTTTGCACCATTCTTTGACTCATAGCTTTATTGTCATCAGGAATGTGTGAACATCCTTTGCTTTTGCATTTATTCAGTGTTTAGAATTGTAATACAGAATAAGACTTTGTTTAATGGGAGAGACAACGTGTTAATGTGAGGCATGAGCTCCCATTGTTCTTCATTTACTTGAGCTGCTTTTAAAAAGGCTTACTGACCAAAGGTGCATGAGCGCTGTTGCCAAGTGACCCCATCTCTCTTTCTGTAACAGTGTACTGTATTTTGTACTAATTTGATAAACGCTGGCTTCGGTTCCTTCACTCGGTGCTGTTTAAGAAATGTCTTCGAGCCTCGCTGGGTCAGACCTTGTCTTATGTGCCAAGGGATACTCATCATCTTTATTTAAAGCTGTTTTTATACGGAGGAACAGTGTGGTTTTGCACTTTTTATATTTCCACGACACACATGTGACTTGTTCCTGGAATCCAGCATTTATTTGCTTCATTAAATAACAAAATACAATGTGTTCAAAGATCTGGTGTTGTCCTATCTGTTTTGTTTTAGTTTTTCTTCATGAGTGCATTCCACTGCAGCAGCAGTTTGTCCTGTGAGTTGATGAAAACCACCTGGCTCAGAGTGGCTCATAGATCAGTTTGCTATGAGCCACATACCACAAAGCAATAATATCTCAGGTGTAAGTCTTGTTGCAACAGTTCTGCTACATCTTTTCTGTTTGTCCCACTGGGCAAAATGAATCAGGAACCATCAGATTTATTGTATTTTAAGATCAGATGTGTGAAAACGTTGGCAGAGCTCTTCATTGTAATGACAACAAACAGATTAGGGGCAGACATTTTGCCTCAGTGGTAACTTCACTGACTGTTGTTGTGCCAGCTGGAAATAATGAACTCATGTCGCTGTTCTCTGAAGATCTCCTGGGAGAACCACTGACCCATGATCTGCATCCTGTAGAAGTAGCTTACACTTTTGTTCCAGAAGTCTAATAACGTCCCACTTTGGAAATAGTGTCACAGCGGAACTGCAGTATAATGCTGTAATACATGTCTGTGCTAGTACAGTTACCAATAATTGGGAAAACATTTGTTGGGACTGTCCTGTTAATGTTTGTTGCCATTAGATGACGTTGTCGTGTTGTTCTTGGTTTAAATCTGGGAAAATATTTCTTCATCTTAATAAACTTTTTACTTATTCCTCCCTATTTGTTGAATTGTGTGCTTGCCTGTAGACAATCCCACATTTTTACATGTTCAGCCTCCCTCTGAAAGATTCAACTAATTTCACATTTTACAAGTCTCAGTCGCTTTCAGTGCACACTGCAGCTCATCAGCTGACATTTCAACCAATTTCACCACTTGCAGTACACTTAAACTGCTTTTATCTCTGACTCTTTAACATGTGAGCTGCTTTCATCTTTTACTCTTTAATTTCAAGTAACTTAAAAAAATATTGTTTCAAAAAGCTATGTTTTTCTATGCTTTCCTTCTTTACAATTAAAAATATCAGTGAAATAAATAGAGGTTGAATTATGAAGCAGTTATGTGTTATTTCTAAGCCCCACACAGTGGTGTTCACTGCACTGCACTGGGTCCCTCCTCCCCGCCCCTAAAGCCACGCATTGATGAAAGCAGGGAGGGGTTCCTGGTTGGCCGGCTCGTGTCCTCCTGTCCCCGGCTCAGCTGCTTCATTGGTCAGCAGCTCTCTTGAATGAAGCGCCGCAGAAACGTGCAGCCAGCCAGGAGGAAGCTGTGTGGGCCGCCGCAGGGAGGGACCGAAGCACAAGCAACACGACCCCCCCGAGCGGGCTGCTGTGGTGGTGGTGGTGGTGGTCGGACACCGGTTATCTGTCGACCTGAGGTGGCTGGCTCTCTGTCGGAGCTCGGTGACGGAGAGTATATGAGGTTGATGCTGCTCTGCTGCACCTGGAAGGACGAACGCATGGGAGAGGAGGAAGGTAAGGAGCCGCTGGCCGCGTGGGGCGGAGGGGCGGGAGAGGAAGAGACAGCGGAACGGATGCTCAACCGAAACTGGCACTTAGCATCATGCTTTGCACTGTGTTTCCTACTTTGTGCGTCGCTTTTCGTCAATCGCACGCAGACAACAGTGCAGCAGCATTGGTTGCATGTGCAGCGGCAGGCTCTATGTCCTTACTGTGCTGCGACTGAAGACATGTTTTCTCTCGAGTTGATCATGTTTGGATGCAGCGGTCACCCTCAGGCCATGCACAGTAGTCATTTCATCTAAGATGTACACATATATTCTGCTTATAAACAGCTAGTTGCATTAATACAACTAAACCGAGGACTGTGGTGTAATTAATGCAAAATGACACAGTTTCATCAGGTGCAGCTTGAAGTTATTGTCTTGCCAAACATCACTTAAAGTGATGAGGAGCTGCAGCTCCTTTGGCAAATGCACATCTAATAGCATCAGAGATTACAATCTCCCCCCAACGATCCTCAGCTATCTCCTTCTTTGTGACGGCTATTGATTTAATTACGTCTCTCAGTAGATGATAACAAAGTTTTACCTCAATCTAATTTGTTGAGAGGATCATTAACTGAAGAAATCATTCGAGCACAATGGTTTCCGACCTGGCACCCACCATGAGTACGGGTTGTGAGATGATTAAGTATATCCATGCTACATAAAGCAATGTTCTGTTTTTAATTCACCTCTAATCTTTTTTTATTTGTAAATTACTTCATTTTCCTTCTTCTGGACTTTAAAAAAAGAGAATATACAGCTTTTGGTTGAACTGGTCAGAACTAACGCTCGTGGATATTGTTATGTTGTAATACATGTTGGGAACAATTGCTCTAGAACAAGCTTTGGTATAATAATTTCTGTATCACTGTAAATACTTGGTTAAGTTACAGTACATTTAGAGATACTATTGTACTGTAGCTGTCAGTCAGGTTCAATCTTGACAATATACCTTTTCATGTGATGACTCACTGTGCAGGACGAACTTCTGCGAGAGTTTCTGTGAGTAATGAGTTGGGAGGGGTGGGACACCTGCACAGGTTACAAAGTGCAGTTTGTGCAGTTTGTGCTGTGTGTGTGTGTGTGTGTGTGTGTGTAAGAATGCAGGTGTGCTTTGTTTGCCTTTACTGAGGTATTTGCGTCCTCTCTGAGACCTTTGCAGACAGCACAGGTCCAGCTATCAGATAGAGAAATGCCATGATACAGAGATGAGGCGAAACAGCTTCTTTCGTAAAGAGGTGAAAGGAGAGAAAAGCCATCAGCACAAAGCAGACTGCCTTCAAGATAATATGATCGATAAAACTACTACAGCAGGGCGGCTCAATCAGTCATTACAGCAACCAGCCGACCGCACAAAACCTCTGCCAACACAGATGGCAAGGATGGACGAGTAAGCAAAGCTGCAACGATACAACATTGATCCAACAATATGCAGACGCTGTGTGATTGAACTCTGAACTGATCTGTGCTCAGCACTGTTTTTCTTGTTTATAGCTGTTTTGCATATGAGAGATGGCATGCAGCTACATATTGCTCTCAACTTGCAGAAGAACTCCGTCACATGTTTTATTTTCCAGTGTCTGTAAAACATCCAACCGAAGGCTCATAATGATGCAGTAAATGTAATAAATACATGTGTATGATGTTTTACTTTTCAGCTGCAGAAACATGATTTATTGCCAGCAATCGTGTTTGCAATATTTTGCCTACAGTACTGAAGTATCCCCTGTATTGTGTTGTGCACCTATCTTATGATTCCCACACCTGTTCAGATCAAGTGTAATAATGTTTAAAGTTTCAATCAAAAAAACAAGCTGAAATAATATTTGCTTTTATGTTGAGAAGGTGACAATATGCACTAACTGTCACTATGATGCGACAAATGGGCTTTTAGGGGAGAAGTTTCAGTCGGTTTTTTACCTAAAATTGAATGTTGTCTGTAATGATGAAGCATTTTCTGTGTTGTTTGATATCTGGAGCCTCAGTGAGGATTTGCATCGAAGGCGAGATAAGAACAGAGATAACAGTCACATGCAAACGCACATCAGCGATTATTTTACACCCCATCAAAGAACTGCTGTTGATTTTATGCATATTGAACCGTAAAACCATGGACACCAGTACATCCTGTAACCTCCGTGTCTCGTGTTTCAGCCGGAGGAAGTTTGCCCGTCTGTGCGGGATGCAAACAGAGGATCTACGATGAGCAGTACCTCCAGGCCCTCAGCAACGACTGGCACACCGTCTGCTTCAGGTCTGTTCAACTCTAAACTCACCGCCCTCCCGCCACCACATGTTCACATGGCTTCACAAGTCTTTCAAGGGCAGCGATGAAGTGTCTCCTTGCCCCACTGGATGAATGAATGGATGAGTGTGGAGCTCAAACAATTAGTCCATGAGTCCTCTCTCTCTCTCCTCTCTTTCTCTATTATCTCTACTGTCTAATAAAGGCAGAAAATGACAGAGTAAATGACAGATAATCACAAGTAAGGAGCTTTGATGAACAAACAAAACTGGGTAGCTTTAGTGAAGTTTGGCTTCAACGATTAATTGTTTTTTTCGTCTTTAGAAACCTACAGTAGCTGGTTTCAGCCTTAATTGTGAGGATTGTATTATTTTCTTTGCCATGCATGACAGCAAATCAAGTAGCTTTTAGTTTTGTATAAAACAAGCATTTTAAAAATGTCACCATATGATGTGGGAATTATTTTTCACTATTTTCAGCAAATTAGTTTATTAATCAAGAGATTAATCAGCAGATAAATCAAAAAAGAGAATAATCCTGTTTTCTTAAAAGACGTGGAAATAGTTTTCGCTGCTAAATTCACCTGTTCTGTTGTGCTTCTGCTTAACTTCAGGCACATTTGTACCTTTTGTGCGCTCTTGGAAAAGTTTCAGCAAATATCCGCACAATCTTTTGTGTTTAAACTCTTCTCTCAGTCCACCTTTTTACTGTACTGGTGATATGAATACTGCTCTGCCTCCTCCTTGTCTTTTTTGTGAAACAATCTCCTTTAATTGTGTCTTTTCTTCTTTCTCATGAGTTTTGCTTTTGGTTGTGACTTTTCTCTTTTGGGTTTTCTCGTCTTTGAGTTAAACTCAGGTTCAAAAGCATTGTTTGAATATTGTCATTGTATCAGGCAAGAGACGTGTTCAGGTGATTTGTTTAACAACATGTGTTATTACTCCTATATGTTATTACTCCTATAACTCCTGTGACGCACCTCACCACAGAAACAATGTCTCTCACACCTGAGCAGCCTGAAAACCTCTTTAAATAATGTTTACAAAAAAACAAATACACATCGAGACATCATCGAGCATTGACTTTGAGTTCAAAGTTGTCTGAGACTCTGCTCTGTCTTCCTTATCAACACATGTCAACCGTACTTTGTGCCGGTTTGTGAGTCTCCGGCAGCTTTCTCTCTACATCTCAGCAGCTATAGCTCGATGGGATTGAAAAAGCTTATTTGAAGAGTGAGTGTGTGAATATTGAAATTGTTTACAAGATGCCTTCGGTTTGTTCTCAGTTGGATTTCTGATGAATTGTTCTGCAGCACGTTGTGTGTGTGTGTGTGTGTGTGTGTGTGGGCAGTGAGACTTCATGTGTTTCTGTGTGAAAGATTTGGATTTCAACCAGTATGTTGATTTTAACATTGAGCACAAATCTTGTCTGTTGTTGAACTGATCTCATTTGTAGAAGACAGAAATTACAACATTTTAGCAGCCTCCCAAACCATAGATTATATATATAGATATTATTTGATTATTATACATTGCTATTATAACCCTGCCCTTCAAGCTTAGTAGCTGACCCAGTCGTCACATTCTGAGACTCTTAAAGAACTTCTCATGATGGGATTTATACATTTTTCCAAAGATTTAACCACACAGATTAAATCTAGATTCTCCAGTTGCTTCACAGTCTCTCTGCAAGTTTCACGAGGAGCTCTCACCGTATGTGTCTTTGACTGTTAGTAGGTATGCTACATGCGTGTCGTCCCGACCGGACTATAAAAAGTGTGAGTCACTCAATATTCAGATCAATACAGCCGCCTCAGTTCATATAACACGATGCATTTGAGGACATGAATGAGATTCACAGATGGAGGAGACACACTAATGGCCATTGATTCTACACTCTAAACTGAAATTTGAGACTTCCGCTTTTCATGAGATTTTAGATTCTTATATTGATTATTTGAAAGCATAAAGCACAAACATTTTTCACCACTGGAATTTCCCTTTATTAAATGAAAACAAATATTTAGAAACTTAAATACAAAATAAGTAAGCAGAAACTGAGACTGTTTATTTTGTTGCTTGATGCATTCTCTCTCTCACAATGTGATACCATGACACTATAGCAAAAACATGACCAAGCTCTATGACTGATCAATTCAGCGCTGATAATCTCATTAAGATGAGTCAGGAGTAATTCACTTTGAAAGTGGGCCCGTTTTCACAAGGCTCCTGTATTATTAATAGGACACAGTTGTTGTTGTTGTTGTTGTTGTTGATGTTGCCCCCGCTTTCGTTTTGATCATTTGTAATATCTCCACCTCTTTCTCTCCGTCTCTCACATCTATTGTAGAGCCAACTTTGTTTCTGAGAAACAGGAGATCAAACAACTTCTTGTCGACTGAAACATTTAGTTATTTGCCTCACAACATTCAAAAATAACCGTAGTTCCTGAAAAGAGATGGCTGGTCCTGAGGGGCATGCAGGTCACAGAGGGTCTTCCTGAATCCACACTGAGTGTCAAGTGACATCACTTGAGGCAATTTGTCAGTACAGTGTATCTAACATTATCCACATGAGCTAATATTTGTTGGTGATGCATTATGGCCAACGTTAGCTCGCCACAACACATTCAGTCATAGTTTACGAACATCTTGTCGAGCTATACCAGACAATGGGGATTTTTAAATGCAAAGTCGAACGACAGCAAGAACCGCCGCTACCAAACCTCCGCCCCTTATATGTCCTGGACTCGGACAGGCCAAACACAACCGTTTATCTACATTCGTGGTGCCGCGTGGGGATGACATGCTGTTATTGGTCGATGTCGTCTAAGAGGCGGCTCCGGGGGTGCCTGTTGTTGTTGTTGTAGAATCCAATTAACATCAGACATGCTAACTTTAGGGTTTAGAGGCAGCATGAGAACTCTTACTTGCTTGAGGCACGTAGAGCTGATTAGGTCTGTGTATCTTTTCTTAACAGGTAAAAAAAAAGTAATGCGACTCTTTTATTTAAATGTTTTTGAAAAGCTCCATCTGCATCGTCAACGTCACACCTCCTTTCACTCCGTTAATCTGAGCCGGCAGATTGCTATGTGGAAAACTCACCTCTCAATGTGTCATTAATGATTTCCCCCGGCTGGATGTATGAATGGGAAATCTGAGCAGGCTATCTTCTATTTTGTGTCGTGCGTGCGTGTGTGTGCGTGTGTGTGTGTGTGTGTGTGTGTGTTGATGAGATGGCTGGCTGCCTCAGCGTGGATGAAGAATTGCAGTTTGTCTCAGTGGGGTGTCTTTTTTTAGAAGTGTATGCATTTTTGCATTTCTCTCTTATTGGAGTGCATTCATGTGTGTGAACTCATTTCCCACCTTTTTTGTTTGTTTGCATTTGTATGCACTTTGTACTTTGACATAAAATAAAAGCGCTACTTTGCATTTCGTTGCAACCGTACCATCATTAGGTGCAAACCTGAGCGTGGTGCCGGCTCCCTCAAACTCCTTTTGAGCTGTCGGATATCATCCTGCAGCTTTCAGCCCTTCTGTGGCACAACACACACCAGAACAGTTTAATTAGTGTGAGCAACAAAATCTGTTAAAAAAAAGAAAAGAAACAGAGTTGTAGTCTCCTAGAAAGTGTTGCATCCTCCTAGAAATCATCCAGATTTCTCTCTACCTCCCACACCGTGTCTAAAAATAATAGGGAATCTTTCTTTGACCCAGATCCAAATCCTCGGGGAGGAGCAGGATTGTCATAGAAAAGGAGGATTTAAGACGACTTCGCCAGTCAGACAAGACTTCCGTGGAGAATTGACTAGTGGGACTGAGAAACGGAGCTTAAATCCAAACTAAAAATATCTAACTGCAGGGCCAGCTGCTGCAATAGAGCACTACTCCAGTGAAGAGGAAGTGGAGACGATAATAGCAGAGGGGAAGGCGAAATTAAAGTGCTCAGAGTGTTGTTTGAAGACTGCAGGGTCCCGAGGGTGGAGAGAGAAATACTCGCTGTATATACAGCAGCCTTCATGGGAACGTGTTCTAACTGAGATCTGTTTTTACATCCTCGGACTTCTGTTCGTCCCGAAGCTCAACTGTAACTGCAAACACCACAGTTTCCTCTTCACTAGGAACGCTGCCGTACCGTTTAGTTATTGTGAGAGCTTGAGTATCTTTTGTCAGGTATCATAACATGTTAGCTCTCACAGAACTACGTGAAAAAGATGTTTGTCTTTGACCTTTGATATGGTGTATCCAGTCATCTCTTGTATTTGAGTTTTGAAGTCGTGGCAATCTGTGATGTTCTTGCCAGTTTCACACAAATATAATTAAAAACCAGTTTTGACAACATTTTGCATTTTGTCGAAAAACTGACTGCGACGCTGCAACAGTGGTTTGTTTATAATAAACAGAAGAAGAACGGAGCAGTAAACATGACCTGAAAATAAGCCACAGTGGTTTTGAACGACTCTTCTGTGTAGTGTAGTGAAACAACCAGCTCACAGATTGGAGCAACACCCCAGATGGTGGCATATCATGTAAATATCAACAAGAAAAAAGTCCCGGACTCTTCGCTCAGAGGATTTTTATCACAAAAAGAAGACGGGACACAGATGGGACAATAAACACGAACAGTCAGACAGTCAAACCCACAGGTTAGACGAACGTAAGGTCTGTTGTAAACATCCATCGCAGCCTGCAGGCCGACTTCCTGCTTCACACTTTTCCTTTGCAACGAGTCATTTTACCAACATGCATTCACTTTTGGTTTAGCTTCTAAAAAACATGAACAATGGCTCTGTTGTACTCAAGTGTCCCAGTAAACCGTGACAGTGGGGCAAAATGCACAACACCAGGACCCTGAAACTAAAGCAGCTACATGAAATTCTGCTGTTTTTCATTTTATAATTTACTCCTGGGCTTTTCCTTCTGTGACGTGTGTAAATAGACCAACAATATATTAATACAAGTTGCAGGTAATCACTTTTTTTGTGCCAAAAAAACCCCTAAAAATCTTCATTTAGATGCTTGTTTTTGCTTCAAATTTGCCACGCCTCCTTTAATCTTATGTTCTTTTACAGTTCTGCAGTGTGACTAAAAACCTGCTTCTCTGTTCAATTACACAGTAATTCAAAATTATAATTCATTTATTCATTCAATATTTGTGAAAAGGCTCTCCAGATGCCTCTCAGTGAGGGCTCTCATCAGGGAGCTCCTGGGTGAGTCTTATTGCCTTCAATGTGGATTTGAGGGAATTAATTTAAAGCAGCTCTTGATATTTGAGGAAAGACACAAAGTAAGAAGGCGTGTTGTGTCGTTATGATAGGACTCTGGAGACAGTCACAACCTCTCGGTGCCTCGTGGGAACGAGGAATAAGAGGATTCCTGGTCCTTTGATTATCAGCATGATGATCCTTTTGGTTTCATGTTTTTCATTCACTGTGTGGAATTTGCATTTTATTATTATTTCATTGCTAAATTAATTTCTCCATGATTGTCTGCAGCTATACTGATAAGAATAGCTTTAGAAACGTGCATTAAACCAGGTACAGCTCTGATCGAGGTGTGCTTGTTTTTGACTCTGAATACTCGACCCGTGCTGCAGTCTCTCTGCAGCACGGTGCAGCATCGTCCTGCTCCCAATGAAACTACTTCTGCTTCCCAAAGGACGAAAGGGCTGGTGCTTCGTCAGCACTTCAGCTGACAACCTCTTATTTTAAAGTATGCACGTACTGATACATGTATTGTTTTCTGATTTGTTTGGTGATAGATTCATACTCATGTGCTCCCATTTTCGACGCGGCTGTTGTGAAAAGATAGTTGAAACGGTTCACCTCCTTTTCTTAAGGACGAGCTGGCACAAAGCTTGCAGATCCTCCACCGCCACCATGTGCTGTAGGACACGTCTCTGCCTCCATCTGTCCCTCCGTCACCCTGACTCACGTCTGAACGAGCAACATTACTGCCGCCGTCTAAATAAAAGATAAAGATCACGAAATAATTACAGCCAGAATCGTGCGTAGATGTAGCAAAGCCTCAGCTACGCCATGTCTTTCCTTGCAGCTCTCTGAAGCAGTGAATTCTGGCTCAGAAACAGACATAAAGGGCTGCAGTGACTCAGCTGTTTCTACCTGCAGATGAAGTCTGCCCGGTGACAGAAGCTGCAGGACACGATGGACGATTCTATTTGTCGGATAGTTTACTGAGCTGAGCAAATGAAAAATAAATCTTAATGCAGGACCTCGATACTGAACTGGCAGTGTTGATGGTTCTGCGATGTTAATGAGGCGGGACTTACTGTTTCAGCTTCTCACATGTGAGGATTTGATGCTTTTCTTTATGATACATCATATATGATATTAAAGAGAAATGTCTCTGGGCTTCGTAACTGAATCTGAATGCATCACCTGAAATTATGGCAGGCCCAAAAAGTTGCATAAACAAACGTTTTTGAATAAGGACCCCTTCAATTTGGTTATTAATAAGCTTGTCAGAGCTCTCTCGCGGACAAACTATGTGACATATATTTATCTGTATACATGTATTAGACATTGGTGTAGTTTTATATTGATTTGCAGACATATACAATAATACCAATAGTGTGTATATTAGTGATAAGTTGATATCGGCTGATTTACTGCCTGATTTACTGCCAAATTATCAGCAAGGGTCCTCTGTGTGTCCAGATGTCTGAGGATGTTCGGATCAATCTGAGCAGTTGGTCGATGACGCTGATAGAAGTGTAGACGATATCTGACTCAGCTGGTTTGTGAACAGACGGGTTGCAGCCAGAATGAGACTTTTTGTTTGTGTATCTGTGAGTTCAACTTATGTGATGATAACTGTCGTGTTATTGAACAAAGCACCTCAGCTCCTGTGAGGAGGTTGGCAGATTAAATGAGTTGAGAGGAGGTGGAAAGGGTTTAAAAGATGATGCATAAAAGCAACATGTGATTTGAAGAATAGTACATGAAATAAGGAGTTGACATTACCAGGGTGGCTCTAATGAGGATTTAAAAAGAAGAAGAAAAGGCCATGGGAGGGGCAGAGGACAGGAAATAGTTGATGGAGAATCATGACCCCTCTGTGCAGCTGCACTGAGAGGAAGTGGAGGAAGTGGAGGAAGGGAGACAGAGACAGAGAGAGCCACTGATGGTTGTGACAGCGAGGCTGGTCGAGCATCAGAGCTGCTGACATGAGTCTGTCTTCTGACTGTCAAAACAAGAGCGTCGCTCCCCCGGGTGACATGTCAGCAAAGGACCAACGCAGCGAGAAGCAACTCACAAAGTAAGTGGACCAGTGGAAGTACGTGGCTGGATGTTTGTTGAGTTTATAGTTTGAGGAGGATGTTACTCAGGCCTCATAGATTTAAGGTTTTTTGGGGGGTCATTTTTGCTGTTTATAGAGGGAGAGAGAGAGAGAGAGAGGGGTGAGACATGCCACGAAGGTCTCTGGGCCCGAACCGATCCCGGGACGTTAGTTATGTTATAGAATACTGTCACTGACAGTGACTGACAGTGAAACTTTTAACAAAAAGAGCTTAACTTAAGGTCAGCTTACCTGCTTGTTCCTGGGCTTTTGACCGTATCACACGGTCTTCTTCCGTAGATGGAGTTTGCTTTGTGGCTATATAGTTCAAACTTTCCGTTAGTCTGAGCACTTTTATGACTTTTAGTCTCTTTTTTGTCTCTTTGTCCATTTTGCAGTCTGTTGAATAAGACTGCAGCAATTATTGTCATTATCGATTATTCTGACTATTTTCTTGGTTAATTGAGAAATGGTTTGGTCTATAAAACAAGGTGATCAACTAATCAATGAATTAACTAATAGCCGAAGCTCTATTGAATTTAATAGGAAGATTTTAAGAGGAAAATGAGATTATGTCAAATTTTTCCAAGTTCTATACTGATGTGCACTGTTTTTTTTAATCAAACTAACAAAACCTTTTCAAACACTTTTGAAGCTCAGATTATTTTCTTATTTCCTAATAGAGAAGTTGCAACCAATGATCATTATTTACTAATCTATAAAACATTAAATGTGCTAGAACAAGGTTCTATAAAATACCTTTTATTGTGTCAGCTGATAACCAAAAGCACAAAACGTCATCATTCAGTGTTTGAATTGTGCACCGTGTGAAACCTACAGTATCTCGTACTGTACAGAGTCCGTTAGAAGGATGTAGAGACTGAAAGGTGTCCCTCTGTGGGTTGAGATGATTTACTCGTTTCTCTTTAGGTTGTCTCTCACTTCCCTCATGACGCAGCACACATCAGTCACACTTCTGTCTCTGGAGGCTAAGACCCGTATTTCTTCGTGACTTCCCTCTTTTGTCAAAGCGAGACAGTGAATCAAACCCTGCTGTCCTGCATGTGACAGACATTGTGTGGGTTGTGGACTTTATTATTATCATTGAATGCTTCTGTCCTGTCACCGGACTCATGCGTGTGTTCCTGTGAGTCAAAATACTGAAGAGTGACTCTGCAAGTTATGGTTTTAACATAGTTTTATGTGTCGCAGATGTGTGTGTGTGTGTGTGTGTGTGTGTGTTTCAAAGTAGATAAGCATGTTATCCAGCACAACCAGGCTGTCAAAAGGGAAAACTCATTTGTTCATCTCATTGAACGTCTAGGTTTAATTTTAAGGAAGCCAGAAATAACATTGTGGTCATGTTTATTTATACTTGTGTAAATATGTACAAACAGTATAATTATATTTGGCCATGTGATTCTGACCTGGTTCATTGGTTATGTCCTTTTAATATTTTTGGTTTTTGCCACGGTTTTTGCTGGTTTTTGCTCATTTTTGGCACTCTGTAATTTAGAACATTATTAAATATCTTTTTTCTTCATTTGTTTTGTTTTTATTTTCCTCTGTGAAGCACTTTGAGCTGCATTGTATGCATGAAAGGTGCTATATAAATAAAATGTATTGCTGTTATTATTATTTGGCCATACACTGTTAGCTTCTTTAATGATATTCTCCTTTTCCACTCATCCAGTGACACTTTGCTCTGTGTCTGCACCAAGAACTCCTCGTCCTCCTCGCCGTAACGTCCCCAGGGTTCATACCTGCTGATAACGTTTTCAGAGAGGAGAGAGGAGTCGTCCTGTGTGTTGGGACTTTTTGATTAATCGCCTGCTCCCGAGCTTCAACCTTTCACTCTCACTACAATACTTTAATCACACTTTCAAAAAATTCAATTTGGTCCCGTTTGCAGCAGATAAACTCCAGACGTAAACCCTGCATGTGAAGAAAGGAGGATTAACGCCCTCATTTTCTCTCCATCCTGTGAGTCCTGTCACTGTTCTATTGACCTTGGTCGTTTCATAGGAAGTATTTGTCTTTGTCAGAATTCACTTTAAGATACTTTATCATCGAATGGATTTTGCTCAGGTGTCATGAAGACACATTTGTTGACATGATGATGGCACCTTCAGGACTTCTCTGTTGGACTTCAATGGTGGCCGATGGTGACTTTCATCAGTCAGAGGTGCTGAATACATTCAGAAACCTACAAATATTAAAGATAGTTCTTAAAGACTGAATACTATCTGATAGTTCCAGTCTACAGTATCATCAAGTTTTCAGTTTCACTGAACTTTTGCTGACAAGTGGGGTGTGTGGATTCTTAAAATGTCAGTCTAAATACCTGACGAATTAATAATGAGAATTATTGTTTTGTATTTCTTTGTTATCAGGAGTTGATAAGCCGAACCATAAAGCCTGTCTGATGATTATTATTATTTGTATTTAATTCTTTCAGCCTGAGCTGACTCACTGGGCTGTTTTCACTTCATGTATCCGTTTCCTCAGTTTGTGTTTAAGCTGTTGGAGCCTAAACTACTCTGTTTAAGAGACCTGATGATGAACAGCAGCTCCGCTGTCTCTCCTGAATCCTGCTGAAACACTCGTCATGGTTCCCAGAGTTCGCCGAATTATCATTTCCTCTCAGTGGAACAAGTGAGACGACCGCGCTGACAATCAGTCGGTCAGGGCGGCTTAACGGTCACAAAGGAAACTGCTGCGATGCTCGTCGTTCACTCGCAGTCTGCCAGGGCTCCGGTTTACCAGCTAAATGGACCACAGGGCCACAGATAAAGAGATTGTCTCCCACAGTCAGCACAGAGCCAAAGCTACTGAGGGCGCAATTATAGCCGCCCAACCTGCTCTCCTCTGCTGTGTTTCAGTTATTTAATGTAGTGAAAACAAAGTCCTCGAGGGGTTAACGCAGGTCTAAAAGCTGCTGAGCTGGTGTTTGACAAGGTCAAGGGAATAGGCTGAAGCCTGATTGGCTGAGGGACTTCCTGGTAGAGAAACCACCCAACGGAGAGCAATGTAGGGGTTATCATGTGGTGGTGAGGTAATGCTTCTTTTTTTATGTGAGAGGGTGACATCATCGCTATGGCATTCTGTGTTGCCATGGAGAAGGAGGAGGGTAGGAGAGTGGGGGGATAAAATTAGGGGAACAAAAAAGGGGGCGTGAGAACGGGATAAATGTGTCCTTGAGTGTGTGTGTGTGTGTGTGTGTGTGTGTGTGTGTGTGTGTGTGTGTGTGTGTGTGTGTGTGTGTGTGTGTGTGTGTGTGTGTGTGTGTGTGAGAAAATCAAACCAAACGTCTTAAGCAGTCTTCAATGTAATAGGTGAATTTTGTTTGTTAGTGTGCAAACACTCACACGCACATACACACACATTGGTACGTTCATCCCCGTCTCCACGTGGGAATCCTTTGGTTTTCATTGAGCAGTGAAAATCTTGGCACTGAACCAGGAATCTCTATCTATTTATGTCTCCTCTGAGGGAAAAGAGAGGGGTCTCCCCCAGACAGTCTTTCACCCGTCTGTGTGTGTGTGTGTGTGTGTGTGTGTGTGTGTGTGTGTGTGTGTGTGTGTGTGTGTGTGTGTGTGTGTGTGTGTGTCCATCCCTTTATCCCACAACCCCCTCATCTCTTTTCCAGAGGTTGTATTTTCTCTTTGTCTGTGAGGATTTCAGCTTAGCCTGCAAGTAAAGTAACAACAGCTGAGTACTCTGTCATGGATCAGACACGTTTATTTGTCTCGGTTCGCTCGACATTTATTGCCTGACTTTCCTGATTTTACTGGAAGGCCCAGCGGACCGGTGTATCGACTTATTGATCAGAAGTACTCAAAAGCGTTTCTGCTTTCTTTGCAGATAGAAAGGTGATGGATGTACTTCTGAGCTTGGCTAAAATGATCGAAGGTTTAATTATTAATGAGGACGTGCACATGTGTGCATGTGTGTGTTGGGGGGTGTTTGAGAGGTGTGGCTCCTCGTGAATCTTTCAGCTCTGCATCTGTCGGTAATGAACCTGCTCACACCTCCACCAGAACACACACAGAGTTTCCTTTTGACTCCTCCTGCTTCCTGTAGCGGTGTTAGCCCACACATCATTTAATGACCTGTGGTTACATGTACACACACACACACACACACACACACACACACAACATAACATGCTGACCAGAGCTGGATGGTCAGCTTGATTTGTCTTGTATTTATTTCACTGGGAGGCATTTGAGGGTTTATCTTGAACGATGTCACACTGAGATCCGAGAATATAAAATACAAGTTTGCATATAGTAGCTTCACTGCTTTGTTCAGTTTAGAACTGCAACAATTAGTTAACTAATAGTAAAAAATAGTGAAAAAAATGGCAAATAGTCCGAATTTTTAGATCCCAAATGTAAGGATTTGCAAATGTAGGGAATGTCTTTGTCTTTTGGACTGTTAATGAAGCAAACTAGACATTTTAGGATGTCACTTTGGGCTTTTTTTCACAATCCTTTTGACATTTTACACAGTTTGTTTTTAACAGTTAATCAACTAATTGAACAAATAATTGCAAGACTATTTGATAATAAATTAATAAAATAAATGATGGTTAATTGCAGCCCTGGTTTAGATATGGACTATATGGTACTAGATACATGTGGCAGAACTTAACAATAGTGCATCTTAGTACCATTTAGTTGATCAGCTGCAGGACAGACTCAAGCACGCTAAACCACGAAGCTCTGCATGCTTCACCAACAAACGACTGAATTTAACCTTGATTAATAATTAATTAGTCTATCTGCATATCTGCCATTTAACATGCGCGTATGTGTGTGTTTCTTTGTGACCTCTGCTTTGCCGGGTTCATTTTGATAGGCAGTTAACTGTAGGCCGACAACTAACAATTCATTGTATTGTTGATTAATCTGCCGATTACATTCCATTATAAACTGAAACTATGAATACATTGTCAAAATAGCTGCAGAATAATTGTTTCAGTTTTAGTATAAACGCACATCAACAAATGAAATAACTATATTATATATTTGTATGTATATGCTCAATAGTGACATACAGTAATGCAGATGAGACATTTTTCTACTTTGTTAAGGCCCCTGTAAGTCATCATTTCTCCTTCAGTGTATTTACTCCTCTCCTTCAGCAGTTCAGCCCCTCGGGGAATTTGATTTTGTTCATTCATTCAGACCTGATGACGCTCATTCACATCAACTGGGACAAATTAATCATGTTAGGTATTGACCTGGGTCAGGCCGGCAGCATGATAAATAGGATGCCATAAATAGGATGTCATTCAAAAACATATTAGATCATGGAACTGTCCAATGAGACCATCTCACTGGGAATAATAAACATGAATTATAGTAGACTAATACAATGCAGCGTATGGTTAATTCATCTGGCATGCCATGATTGAAAAAAATAATATTTTAATCCTACAAACACAGACTCACTGAACTACTACTTTTTTTTTAAGGTGTCAAGTCCACATATTGAGAATCGCAACAAATGTCTTGTTAAGTATCTCAGAACCCTTCAGATTCACAGTATATTGTGAATTAATTGTGACAGCTGGAGTCACATGTTAGCAAACACAAACGCAGGAAGGTTAGAGGCTTTCTCCGCTTGACCTGGAAAAAGGAATTTATTTCTCTCTCAGACACGTTTAGCTAATTCCATCAGGGATTTGAGCAGTAGGGGGGACAGTTCCAGATTTGCTAACTCGTCTCCCTCGTTCTCATCCTCTCTGTTATTGGTTGTTTGCTGACCCTCAGGGGGATCCAGCTGGTTTTCATAGCTTCTGAAATCTGCTCTGCTGCCTCTCACTTGTTCATGGGACTTATTTATGTCTGAGCATCCTGCCTTTTGTTTGTCTTTTGACTTTTATGTCCTTGGTCACTGCGTCTTGAATCAATCAAACGCTCTGGGTATTCAGTCTTTATTGTCCTTACATTAGTCTTTTCTCATACTCTTACAGATTTTTTTCCAACTAATTTATTTCTCTGTCCTCGAACATCATCATTCATTTCTTTGCTAAAGGGCCTGTAATATGTATTAGATTTCGCAGTACGGTGTCATAGCGTGTGTGAGAGAGAGACTCCTAAGCTTTGTGTTCAGCTAGATTTTCGGAGCATCATGACAGAGTGGGCAAAGACCCTCTGAGTCTTTCACACTGATAATCCTCTTACACGTCCGTGCCGATGCACACACAAACATAAAAATCACATAAAAATGCCCAAATGTGAGCACGAACACACATTGACACACTAACTGGAAAAACCCCTGTTTTTGTTTATTATGGTGGTGGGATTTTATATATTCATAAAAGTTTTGAGCGTTGCTGCCTGTCTCTTCTACCTCTGAGATAAGATTCTTGTCCTGAAGGCAGAAATTTGGCGTCTACATCTTGGAGTCACTAATGTGTTCAGTCATATCTTGAATACTCTGCTGCCACTCCCAGCTCTGCTCTGAGAGGTTTCACTACGAAGGAACTGAACCTCAGAGCTCAAAGATCACTCCTCCCTGTGTATGTGTGTGTGGTGTGTGTGTGTGTGTGTGTGTGTGCGAACACGTCTATGTGCACCTGTGTGTCCTCCCCAGGTATGACTTTGCCCCAGCAGGGGTTTGCAGGATGGGTGTGTGCAGTGAAAGGCAGTTATTGAGTGGCAGAGAGCCGAGACAGCTGAGTAGCTCGGTGCTGCGGACGTCTTCTGAAAGCCTTGACCCACTTCCAAGTCTCCTCCTCCCCCCATGCTCACCCAAACACGCTGCATACGGAAGCAGCTCTGCCACAATCTGCCGGAGCTGCAGTGAAGCTCCGCATGCAGACGCTGGGCAGAGTGGGTGTGCCTGTCTGTCTGATAAATAAATTGTATGCGTGGGTCTGCATGTGGTCTGCATGTGCTGCAAGGTTACATACGTGTTTCACAGAAGGTGCAACGCCTCTGGCAAAGTCAAAGTGAGGCGCTGCATCCGCTGAATATATTCGTGAGTTTTTAGTTGTTACTTTACCGATCAGCCGCAAACATGTTCAACAGCAAAGTGTCTTCTTGTGCCTGAGAAAGATCAAATGAAGTGGAGTCATATAACTGCACAGCTTCAGGGTCACATTTCAGCCATTTAATTCCACAACAGTGTGGTGCGTGTAGGGCTGCAACTAACGACTGTTACATTATTGATTAATCAGCAGATTATGTTCTCTACTAATAGAACAATTGTTTGGTCCATTAAATGTCAGAAAACGGCCAAAAACTATTTTCCATAAGCCCAAAGTGACATCTATAGTCAAATATGACAAAGAAAATAAATCAATCACAAATGACAAACATTTTGCTTGAAAATAAACGATCAATTGATTACCACAAAGCTACTGATTCATTTTCTTTTTGCAGCCCGGCGTGTGTGTGTAAAATTAAATAATACAAGGACAAAATGTGCATTGTAATCAATATATTATTATTACTGTTAATGCTGAGGCATTAAAAGAAGTATGACATCGGCAAACGAAAGCCACATCAGAGCCAGACACCAAGAACTCAGCAATGTCAATAAAATGAGGAAATGTGAATGATATGTAAATGTAAACAGCACATTGGGATGAGATGAGGGACAAAGTGAATTATTCTGCTCCAGCCTCTGAAGCCATGCACACTCCTTAATATTTTCAGAGCAAACAGTGCTGGTTTTAAGCTGCCATGAGCTGGGAGGCCAGACAGCTGGCTGATGGGAGGGAAGGTCCACTGGGAAGGAGTGGGGACACTCACTTTGTCATGGCCGTTATACACCAGACGGGTTTACACAGATTGCAAGCACGCAGATGCAAGTGCACCAACGACGCACATACAGAAATGCTTTTACCATAAGCGAAGGGATTAGCACACATTTTGATTCATGGCCCCATGCAGGGCAAATGTCCCCACTTATCCACATCAACGAATACATGAGGCTGTGTTTACAAACAAGGCGTAATGAAAATGAACACACAAAGACACGTTTACTACTCAAGGGAAGATTAATAATATGCTACCTGGATGATCCCGGTGTGTCAGATGGGCCTGAGTTACGTGAGATTGTTGACTGCCTCTTTCTTTTGATTCGAATTATCATACATCACCAGGAAATAAAGTGTACTCACCGGTTTTTTTATCACCGTTTTGTATAACAAAAACGCCTTTGCAGAAGACTTTGTTTGCTTATTTGCATTGTCACTGGACTAAATGCGTGTTTGTTATTGCCTCCCCTCAGCCCTGTCACCATGTTGTCACCCTCTGTCTGTCTCCAACTCTTTGTCATCCGACCGTCACTCTGTCAGCATCTCATGCCTATCGGGCTGACATCACTCTGGACAGACCAGACAGAGCAGACAGAGCTCTACGGGTGAATATGTCTGATGCTCAGACTGTCCGTTCACAAAGTATATTGAAAACAGGTTCAATGTTAGAGTAGCAAAACATGTCATGCTGCTGTCTGCTCTGTACAGGTTTTTAAAAATGTAATTTCTCCTTTTCTTTTTTATGAAGTTGTACTGTGATTGCAACACATGAGGGGCACTTTTTGGAAGGAAATAACACAAGATTCAACTTCATTGTCATTGCACCGAGTACAGGTAGCCTCATGAGACAACGACATGCACTATAATGTGTCCACCACCCGGGAATCTAACCCCCGGGGATAAGAATGGAAGTCTTGCATGATATCTCTACACCAGTGGTGCTATATGAATAAAAATAACACCGCAGCCATATGACATTGGATATTTCTTCCATGTTTCAAAAGAGGATGAAATTGTTTTAGCGACATCAATTTGTGGAAAGGGCATTGGACGCTGTCAACTTTCGTCGTAACTTAATGACTGGAGGAACGTCATAACCCTGTACATCCTACAAACGTTGATACAAGACGCAGTGGTTATATAACGTTATCGTTACTACAACAATTGACATTTGGTGCGACACATCCTGCTGTTAAGTTTGTTTTTTCCGCCCTGAAAGTGAAGCCAGCGAGATAAGCTAACTGGCCCATATTCAGCGTTTGGTTGTACTTAGCTTCACCCTCTCGTGTCACTTGTGGTTGAAAAAAGACAAGATGGCAACACCCAAAATGCAGAACTTTCAAAACGGCAGTCCACAAGCTAGTGGGTGATATCATGGTGACTGTATGTCCACTTCTTATATTCAGTTCATGGTCTTAACAAACATCAAGGATATATAGATTCATATAAGTTAGACTTTTTATACCGGAGGATGTTGGTTGATGAAATGTTTGTACATGGCACAGACAGCACTAAAAAGCTTGTTGCCATTCCTATGTTTTCTTTGTTCCAGTCATAGTTGGTCATAGTGTTTTGTTGTGATCTCTCATTTGTCTGTTCCACCTCATGGTGGTGTGTGGTAGATCCACAAAGGGATTATTATCACCGTGAAAACTATAATTTGGGGCCCTGCATGGTGTCATTAGAAGAGTCACGTGCTGTACAACATCATGTTCTGTCAACACAATAACATTTTAAAGTACCTGGAGGTCTGACCTGCTGATTCAGGGACATACTGATAATGTCGGACACTCTGTTTCCAGCTTTTTCTGCAAATGTAGAAATACACTGTATATACAAATACAATAATAATTGATTGATCAATTACTTATTTCACAGACAGTTGATTTTCATTATCAATTCAATGTTTTGTCATTTATCGAGCAAATTTGCTAAATATATTTTGGCGCCAGCTTTTCAATACATCCCTCTGAGTTCTGGGACCTTATGATGTTCACTTTTTTTTTTTTGGCATAAAAAGATGTTAATTAATTGCTCAACTGCTCGTGTATCTCTTTCCGTCTCTTCTCCTGTCAGGTGCTGTGAGTGCAGCGCTTCGCTGTCCCACTGGTATTATGAAAAAGATGGACGGCTCTTCTGCAAGAAAGACTACTGGGCCAAATTCGGGGAGCTGTGCCACGGCTGCAACGACCCGATCACCACCGGCCTCATCATGGTAAGACGATCCATCCGCCGACTGTCGTCTCTCATCACCTGCCTGGGTCTTTGTTTGCTGATGAACCTCGAGTTACAGCTTGCAGCTGTGACACTCGCACCACGCACAGACATGCAAGAGGACAAACACACACACACACACACACCTGAGTCCATGCATTCACAGCCTCACTGGTTGGTGTGTGACAACATACATACGTACACCGAGGATCTGTGCCAGACCCGTAACTGACCCCGAGGCCTTTGGCTGCTTTATCAGATTGTCTTACAGACCACCAGTGAAAGTCGGATTAGTTGTTGTGACACAGGAGAGCAGAGAGGTTGAAGGAGGTCGAATAGATGTGGTCAAAGCACCGGAGAGCAGATAAACAATGCAGTGAGCCTCCGCTGATAAGTGCTGCTGCATTATAGAAAAGACAAGATACAAGCATCAAAGGAGAGTCGTGTCTATTTGTTGATTAGTGATGGAATCACACACATTCAAAGCTTGAAGAAACTGATTAATACTGTATGTTGTTGAAATAGAATATGTTGGCAAAGGGCTCTGTTTCCCTTTCAGCGAAAAGCCAGCTGCAGCACAAATGCAGGTGCAATGTCTTTTTTTTTTTTGTGCCTGTTTGGTCATCTCCTGCTCTGAATGAACTCACCCCTGCTGAGCTGGTTGAAGAGGGTGCAGCTGCAATTTTTATGCTTTCTTCAGCCCCCAACACAGACCACCTCTGAGTACAAATGCAAGGCCATTTTCAGGGCTTTGGTTTGCAGATGCACACACACACACACACACACACACACACACACACACACACATTTACCTCTCCAAACTGACACACAAACTATAATGTTGAGTTTTGCCTTCTTTCAATTAGCTAAATATGTTGTAGTCTAAGACTAAAATGTAAATTACAATACAGCCTAAACGCAGTTGCGTGTCTTATTGTTGATTAGTTAATCAGCAAGCTATTTTGATAATCAATTAATCATGAATATTGTTTTTAGCATGGGTATCCATCACTGCTAAACTTCGTAGAGTTGTTTTTTGTAATCCACGTGTTCAAACCACCCAATGAAGTCAAATTGTAATTATCAGCGATGGCAGCAGACGTTGTGGAAACTGTGTCAGCTGTGTGAGGCTCATACTCTGGAAAACTACCGCCTGTCTACTTTACATCAAGCTTGACAGGAAATTATCCACAGAAAACACGAACTCATCATTTGCATTCATTAGCATCAGACGCAGCAAAATGTTTCAGTCCTTTTTGAAGTAGGAATTAACTTACTTTTTTTTTTCAATTTGTGCTGGTAAATTGTACACAATTATTGTCATTAACTTACGTTTTTTTGATTTATTCTTTGACAAAATATCAGTACTAGAAAGTATTCGTTATTTAAATTTCCTTTTAGATCATTTTAAGACTGTTGATGGTCCTATGAAAGGAGAAGCTGGTTAAAATATGAATCTGAGTTCATTCGTTGCACATGAAGCATCTTCTTTGACACATTCGCCTCCCGGTCAGATACAGCAGCCAGCAGCTTCTGGCAGGTCATGTGTCATGGTCACGATGAACAGAAATCATTCATGGCTCTGCCTTTCTCTGTATCTCTGAGTGTGTGTGTGTGTGTGTGTTGTCGTTTCCTTTGCCTCCAGACAGCTTGCCCTTTGCAGTGCAATCTCAGTAATGAAGCATGTCGGAGACTCTAAAGTGAATGAGGTTGAGAGATTGCAACACTCTTGTCTTTCCTTCTCTGGTTTATTGCTCCTCTTACAGTGCAGAAACACTGATTGACTGTCTCTGCACTTACACTTTAGTAAATTTGAGATCAGCCTCTAGTTGCCAAGATGACCGGACCAATTGTATTACCATGTCGAGATGAAGGTCAGCTCCCTTCGTCTGTGCCACACCCAGAAAGAAGGAGTCCTCTCTAGTCCAGCACAGTCACTCTGACGTCTGTGCAGATTAGAAGGGAAATACAGTCCTAAGTTTCAAAATTCACTGATACCACTGCACGCGAAAAGGTTTCTGTGAAAACATTTCTGTGATACAGAGATGAGTCTGTAGACATAGAACCCATGAAGGTGATGCTCCAATTGGTTACTCACAACTACACTTTGGTAGAAAGCCTTGGTATCCGAGTGGTTACAGTACATAAGAAACACAGATAGAGGGTCTTTTTTTGATTATTGTGGGCAAAAAAACCAACGCTAGAAGCTATGAACATTGTCAACTAGGGGTATAACGGTACGCGTATTCGTATTGAACCGTTCGGTACGAGGCTCACGGTTCGGTACGCATGACGAACCGAATACGTTTGAATAAAAAAAAAAAAACCTTTATTTAACCAGGTAGTCCCATTGAGATTAAAAATCTCTTTTGCAAGATGTAAGTAACAATACAAGATGTAAGTAACAATACTACATAACATTAAGGAGCAGGTTTTGTTTTTTATGCTTATGTGTTGCTAAGAAGACACCCCAGAAGATGGGTCACTCAGGTATAGTTCCATCATTGTTCAAAGTCAAAGAATAACTTCATGATGTTAGTTGTAATGAATAAATATATTTTAAAATCAAGCACATTTCTCTGGCATTTATAGTTTTCTACTGTACCGAAACGTACCGAACCGTGGCTCCACTGTATCGTACCGAACCCAACCGTGAATTTTGTGAACCGTTACACCCCTAGTGTCAATGCATCTGGCTGAAACACGTTCTTTTTCTACCCATCATATTTAAAAAAAAGACCCTTTTCCTGTGAGTGACGGTGCTTTTTTTTCCTGTCCTTGCAACTTCTGTGCACCCGATATTGTTCAAGATTTGGAGCCGTTCTCGCTGCCACCTTCTCTTATTTGTTAACAGTACATGCCATATCACCACAACGGCCTGGGTTTGATTGCAGCCTGGGGACCTGTGTTGCACGTCATAGTCCCTCCATTTCTACTTTCTCTCTGAAGGTGAAAACGTGCCAAACGCTAATCTTCAATACAATATCTTGAAACGTTCTTTTTAATTCCACCAAGCAGGTCAGATTTTTGCCACAGATTGTTTGTTTGATAGTTTAGAGGATATTAATGTTTATTGATGATGAGAAGTTTTTGAGGAGGCCATGAATCAAGAAACAAGTGATTCGTTTTTGGTTTGACTTTTGACTACTATGCTCCCTTGATTTCCTCACGGCGTGTATTTAAATACAGCGGATTGTGGGCGTCATGTTGCTCCAGGGGATCAGGATGCGTGC
Source organism: Lycodopsis pacificus (assembly GCA_028022725.1). Lineage (NCBI taxonomy): Eukaryota > Metazoa > Chordata > Actinopteri > Perciformes > Zoarcidae > Lycodopsis > Lycodopsis pacificus. The sequence continues at coordinate 14,453,249 of CM051696.1, read as the reverse complement.
CGTGTAGCCTTAGGGCCTCAGTATGCCTCAAAAGGGCATTTCGGATTATCTGCAGTTCATAACTGTATGTATGTTGAGATGCAAACAGGTGTGTGTGCAGCTTCATCGTCTGCTGCTTCTGCTCCAGTCAGCACCTTCAGGCTTGAGTCAGCTGATAGTAATTCAGCCGGAGGAAGTGACTCAGTTATTCACTGCCCTCACTGAGACTGATTTATGTGCTGAATACTAGTTAACTGGCTCTAAACGTCCACCACACCTGTTACTGAGAGATGAATGTGCAGCGGCTCCAGCCATCTCCACACTCAGTTTGGAGTCGATCGGCCTTTCTGCAAACAACTCAGGGTCGAGAGCCAGCGGATGGGAGCGGGGCCAGACATCGACCTGGGCCTGTTAGGTAATAACTTTGGTTTCATGGTTTCTCCCCCTCGCTGCATTGTCTTTGCCACAACAAAGGGATCAGTATGCTCTCAACACTTATGTGTCCATTTGACCAGCAAGACATTAAGCCTTCGGTCAAACAGTCTTTGATTTAATAGTGATGGTGTTGTAGATGCATGTTAGTGAGATAATGCACTTGGTTTGTGAGTGAAGTGGACTTGTGGAAAAGGGGAAAAAAGATGAGGTAAATAATAGATTAAGCTTGTTGGGATTATCTTGAATGATTGGATAAAAGGCTACGTGTTTGACTTGTGTAAAGTCCCGGTTATGCTAGAAAATAACTGGTTTGTATAACTTTTTGTTCGTCAAACGTTGGGATGGAAAAGTGTTTCATTCCACACTCAAAAAATCCTCATCACAGAGGGAAAGATGCAATATCGGTTCAATAAGGAGATAGCAGCGCTCATTTTCAGATAGTGTCTCTTGAAAGGCTTCCATAATTAAACCTCTGGCTGTTAGTCCATCAGGTCCCATTATTGTCATGACCCATCATGAATTAGCTGTTTTGTGTATTTTCATCATGTGACTGCTTCAGAGAAGCTGTTGGGGATTTTGTTGAATCTTGGGAACTTTATTCATTTCTTCTGTTCTCTTTCTTTGTTTCTGAGATTACAAGAAGTTACAAAATAGCAGAAGGTGAAATCCAAGACGTTCCCCTAAAATCACAAGTGCTTTTTGGCATCATGTGTACTCATATCCAGATCCGAAAGCTCCCCCCAGCACATTGTTTTCTGTTTCGATGTAATGGATACATTTGGGTGTTTCCCTTACAGATGTTTACAAATAATAAAAGGAAAGCAATGAAAAGCAATAATGTAAAAGAATAAATAAAACATGGACATCCTTCTCTAAGATACCAGACATGGGAAGTGAGACTAGTATTGAGTGTTTTTAGGGAAGTTTGTTTCATTTGAGATGTGCCAGGATTTTACTCATGACTAGTGTTTTCAGTAGTAGATACACACTTAACATGTTATATTTCATGTAATGGTTTAAACCGCCTAACTGATCAGCGAGAGACGGCAGATCTATATATGTGTCTATGTGGTTAATATTGAGAAATGTAGATGCTTTTGGGGGGTTGGCCACCAAACCAACGGAAAGTCCCAAATATGTATTGTGCTTTCTCAACTCCCACTGGTGTGAGGTAGCTCTGTGGTTGAGTGGGAATCCGCCAGTTGTTTTTATAAATGCCTGATGATTGTGTTGTGTGGGAAGTGTTGGGAAATGGTATTTGATAAGATGTCGTTGCTGCTCAGGTTGGGACACTGTTTTCCTAGCAACAGGACCAGTTGTTGATGATCTCATCAGGGATGTTGAACCCAGTCTGGATACGGCGCTCTGCCACAGTGTTGTCATTTCATTAAAACTCCTGAGGGAGGTCAGAGGTCACGCTCATATACATAGGGGAGTCTAATACAGCTGATATACAGCTGCTGGGGCCTCAGTGTCTTGCTCAAGGGCACTTAAGCCGGATGGCTCAATGCTGTGATGGAGGATCGGACTCAAGTATTTGTGTTGATCTTCTGTTTTAAACACTGCAGTCAATATCAACACTGAGATTAAGAGAGATCATAACCTGTTCAGAGTCCTTCACCAAAGTGTTATTGAAACTTGTGTAGCATTTCCTCTTTCCAGAGAGGAACTGTGACGAGAGCAGCAGCCCACAGGGGGGCTGAAACCCCCCTGTGGGCTGCTGGGTTTTACTTCTGAGCTAACCGCCTGCAGGTTTGACTAAACTCCACCGCACCCCATTGGACATGAAGTCACTGATTCAAGTTTTCCGTGATGGTACCAAACGGTGTAGAATGTCAGAGTTCACACAGCCTGTTTCCGCCTCCTCCAAGGAGCCTAGTGACAGACACGAGGTACTACCAAGGTGCAGATATGTATGTATGCAGGAAATTACAGAACTGAAAGATTATGTTTCAGAGTTATATATGATGGGTGGAACTGAAATTAATAACAAAAGGCAAAAAAAATGTCTTTGCTTTAACAGTGTTTTGACTGTAACACTGATGCAGCCATCTCTCTTTGCATTCTGTCTCTGCTGCTTTAACACAAGAACCAACAGGCAGTGCAGAGAGTATTAATATCTCCCCTCTCACATGGTCCTCTGAGGGGTCGACACATGGCATGCAGGACATGTTAGGGACACGAGCAAAGTGAGACCGCAAGGACAAGTGAGACACGGAGTCAGAGAGAGGAGGGAAAACAGAGTGACGCAGCAGCAAAGATAAACCTGGGGAGAGAGATATAAGAGGCAAGAGAGGGGCGAGAAGACAGATTCATTAAAAGTATATCACATGTCTTAATTTATGCTCAATTCGATGTGACTGTGATCTGTTGTCTACATTTAAAGAAACGTCACACTTATTCTACATGTGACTTGAGACTGTCTCTGTTGAAAGTGGAGATTCTCGTCATTTTCTTAGTTTCATTTTCACGTGGTCGTCATCTGATTAGTGTGCAGCGAGAGAATGAACTGATCTATTGACTGTTTCTCTGAATATTGAATTAAGCAGTTTGCAAAATGTCAAACAAGGATTTCGTTGGTAAGCCAGAGAGTTTTAAGAAACAACTAGTGACACACACACACACACACACACACACACACACACTGTGTTCAATGAGAAAGAGCTTCAGTTTGTGATCATAACGGTTGCTCTAGTTCATATAATTAATTTCACTTAAACGATAACTAGGACTAGTGCTGAAACAACTCATAGATTAGGCGATTTACAGACAATTAATGGCCGATGGTTCATTTTGATGATCAATTGAATCATTTAAATCACACATTTTTCGGCATTTTCACGGTTTATCAGTTAATTGCCAAATAAAGTTACGTTATTTTCTACAGTCTGCAGCACTAAATGTGTTTACCATATGCTTTAAACAATGCTATTGTACCTTTGTTACACTTTTACAAAATAAATTAAATCCCACATATGAACACAAACAAATTAACTAATGAAGAACATTATTCCCCCACGTAATACCCCATGAGTCAAGGCTGTAGCTGTCACTCTGCTACTTTTCACTGGTTTGGAAATGAGATTTGCAGCAGCGGGGGCAGAAGAGAAGGAGTGAGGAATTAACTGAAGACATAGGAGATGAAGGGGGGCTGGAAGGGGGTGTGTGTGTGTGTGTGTGTGTGTGTGTGTGTGTGTGTGTGTGTGTGTGTGTGTGGTTGAAGCAGCCGGGTGGCGCGTGTGCAAGTGTGGGCGGGGCCAAACAGGAAACGATGAGGTCATAGCAAAAGTGAGAGAAACGAGGAAGGGAAGGGGGGGGGGGGGCGAGCAAGGAGGAGTGACATTGATTCAGAGATGAGCTCAGCTGCAAAGGCGTGGGCTGCTCTTTCTCTCTCTCCTCCCTCCCTCCCTCCCGCAGCTCCGTCTCTCCGGCCGGTTTGGCTGCTGCCGGGGTTTTGTTGTGACAGCGGGGGAATCGCCTGCCTCACTAGAATGAACTAGAGCGGCGAGCAGAGTCGCCGGCTCTCGCTGACATGGTGGGAGACTTGTTTTTCTGGAGCTTCTGCTGTCTCAGGCTGTGGAAAAGGGATAAGAAGGTGAGGCTGTTCACTGCTGCTGCCATGAGTTACCGGGTGCCCGATGGGTGATGCACAGTCAGGAGGCAGGGAGGGAGGCTGACTGACTGAAGTGGCCGGTTGAGATGGGTTTGCCAGTTGCTCCTGCAGAGACGCTTTCCATCTTTATCGCTTTGATTTAAAAAGCTAATGTCTGATGTTCTACGCTGCTGCGTGTTGTGTGCCATTTTAAAGTGGGTCAGTGTATTGCATGTGCCTAATCATTACCGATCTGCCCCTCTGTTACTGTGCTCTAGCTTTTTTCTTTTTTCATGTGATGGAAAACTGATGAGCCATGCCACGCGTGCTATTTATAGGGAGCGTTCTTCCTCTGATAAAAGTAGGATTCAAAGTGTGTGAGTGCGCACATTCAGAGATAAGCAACAGTGTCTGATAACTGTATCACTGCAATGTTTTATTTGTATTTACCACCTACATGCAGGCCACACTGTAAATCACAGTGGACGACCAACAGAGAGGAGGGAAGAGGCTGAATACATTACGACATGTGAAGCCAAGGCCAGTGGATGCTGTGATAGTTTGTAGCTGAAGGGGGTTTCCACTCAGACAGCATCAATGTGGTCTACTGTTTGCTCTCTCAGCCTTTCAGTCTAATTGTATTTGCTGTAATGAGGTCTTCTGTAGGAAGTCTAAAAGGGCACCAGGATCATGTCTTCCTTTTGACTTTATTTCTACTCTGACAGCCTTGATTGCAGCAGTGTGAAACATCTTGACCATACATTGTATTTCTATCAGTCTTGAGGAATTCCCTTAGACACATGTTGGGGCTCTGACCCGGTTGTAAGCTCTATCTGTGGGGAGTAGCAGGAATGCACGTGTTGTTTTTTGTTCTTTTTTCTTCAAAGCATCCGCACGAGGTCATTTTTTAAACACATGTCTAAAGCTACGTGTTGATTCACAGTCAGATATGGACTGTGTGTTTGAGTTTAGCTCATGAAGTTCATTACGTCAAACAGGAGGGTTAAGCAGAGCCAGATCTCCCGTAATTTAGCGATGCCATTCAGATGCACCTCCAGCGGTGTTGTTATGAGCTCATTCCACATTTAGCCGGAGCGGAGTGAAGTCAGAGGGTCCAACTGGTGTTTATGTGGGACTTGTTGAGGTAAAGAGACCAGCAGGCATGAGGTCCTGCTGTGTATGAACACATGCACTCACACACATTAGTCAAGTCTTTTATAGAGAATGCTCCTCAGCACTTCCAAACCTCTGTGTAAATACTCATCTACTTCAATCAGAGGAAAATGTTGAGCGACTACATGTCGTGATTTTATGAAAGGTCTCTCAGACGTATCGTCAGCCCCTTGATCCACTCAACAGACATCTGACGATCACCTTGCCTTTTTATTTTCAAGTAACTTCTTTCATATCTGAACAGCTGGCGTCTAATGGTGCTCTTCATCTGTGTTTTTCATTAATGACGCTTGGCAGACACACACTCAAGGCCCCTTTCATCACCAGATATGATCGACAAGGGAAATGTGAAGTGATGTGAGGGAAATGGAAACTTTCACGGGGAAAATTGGAAACGTTTTGAGGGCAAAAAAGAAACTAAATGATTCAGTTTGAAACATAACCAATAATGACAGCAACTAAAATCTAATTATTAAAATGATTTATCTCTGTATTATTATTACAATCTTCAGTTCTAGTGGCCTATGTATGAGTCACTGTATAGTTTTCAACTCAAATCTAAAATGTAACATTAGGTCCAAACTAATTATAATCCAGAGAAGTGTTAACCGAGACCGGAGCTCAGGAAAAGTCAACATGGGTGACTGACGGTCTGGAGGAGTTAAAGCATCCATGACTTATTACCAACATGTTTCTTCACTGTTTAGTGTCGCTGAGAGGATTAGACCATAAAGTCCTCCAGATGGCTTAAAAGGGTCCGTTCACATTCCACAGCTAACTTCAGGTCACACAGATGAATCATTAAAACAAATGAAGCTTAAGGGCCCTGACACGCCACGCCGACAGTCTCTGTGGATGACCATCGCAAGTAGTCTCTTTTGTGAGTCCGGCACCGATGGCTCAGGCCGGTCCTCATTGAGGACCGTATTGACAAAGACATTATTGAGCATAAATGTGTCGGAGGAGATTGATTAGAGTGAGATCTTGAGGTTGTAACAGCTCTTCATATGTTCAAACGCATCTAGTTATTGTATTTACTCAATCAACACAAAATGAAAACAAGTTGCACCGTGAAAAAATGTTTTTAACTTCATATCAACAACCCGTAACAGCCAGGTGTAACTACTGCATTTAGACACTAACTAGCTAACTGACAAACCAAACGTTTGGCCCTAAATCCATCTAAACCGCATGAATACGGACTCTGAAACACACATGTATGATATGAGGCAGATATGTTACAACATAAAACCCAATCCAGGCCTCTAAAAAATCAAATTAAACATCTGAGGAGGGAAAATCCCTCTTTGGTTAAACTGTTAGCCACTCATAGACAATACAAGCCTCGTGGAATAGCAGACTTTGTATGAAGGGGTCAGCAGAAAAACAGATTGGTAAATATGGGACTAAAAAGTTGAGTGTAATAACTTCAGCATGTAAGCTGCAGAAATGTAGATTGTTTCTGAGATCCTCATCATGGCAACTGAACATTGTGGTGCAACTTGCCGCAGTTGCTTCTGGACCCCGTCACCCTTCCCCCGCGGAGACACGTGTACACAGTTTGGTTCGTTGTCACTAGAAGAGGCCCCGAGGCTACATGACCGACTTAATTAAACGCAGTCACACACACGCGAGCATGATGAGCTAATTCACAAATAATGAAATACTGTTTGAGTCTGGAAGGTTTGATATCACATAGGCTGATGATTTATCTGACATTTCTTCTTCTCCTTAACTGTCTTTATTTGTACTCTTTGGAGAGGAAGCATGTCCTAAATGTGAGCACAGCAGCTGTCGCCTGTCAAATGTTGTTTAAGAGAGAGAGTGTGTGTGTGTGTGTGTGTGTGTGTGTCATGCCTGCCTGGCAAGCAAATGGCAGCCACAGCATAGAGCCACACACCCTTTTCATCTCCGTCCAGCTGTCCTCTCTTCCTGTTTGTAGTGCTGCACCTAAGTAACACACACACACACACACACACACAGAGATTTAAATTTAAAGCCATTCACTAACAACTCTGATGCTATAAATCCTGATAAAACAGTTGTATTTAACTGTGAAATGATCTTTCCATCCCACAGTATTCATATTTTGAATACGCCTTTAGATTTTCTTCACTCATCTCTCATTCATACTTTCGATTCTCTGATGCGTTGTGTTTACTCCTGCTGGCAATATCAGCCAGTTATTGTTTATGGCTCCTTTTTATGAGGCTGCTTGGAAGGCACATAAAGAAATTAAGTCAGTCAATAAGCCCTGCAGCTGCTTTCTTCCCATGTCCATTACAAAGCCATTACGTCTGCTTTCTCCTCTCTCTCTCTCCGTTTATTGCCAAGCAAGTTTTCACCTACAAGGAATTTGTCGTGGCGGGAGGTGCGTAACATTTAACTATCAACAACAATCAGCACAGTGCAGGAAATAGAAACATATTTAAAATGTACAATAAAATATGGAATATAGAATAAAGTGCAGATAACAGGACTGTATGAAATGTTAAAAGTGACGAGTGTGTTTAAGTAGAGAAACAGGGATGTGCAGGGGAGAGACCAGAAGGAAATGTGCTGAGGATGACAGATGGAAGGAGCACGAACAGATCATGACCAGGGTGAGAGGGGTCATACAGTGTAGACTTCAACTTTTTGGTTTGTGAAAATTAAACAGGAGATCCTGGGTTCAAATCCCAGCAGTACCACATAGAGAAAAATAATGTGAGCACTAAATGAGAAAGGATGAGACTGAATCTTTTCGGTGACGCACTGCCTGTTACAATACAGTGTAGACTTCAACTTTTTGGTTTCATATTTGTGAAAATTAAAGATGGTTTAGAGTTTTTCAAAAAGACCTTCAAAGAGGCACTGTGGCTTAGTTGGTTAAAGTGCCTGTCTCGTAAACAGGAGATCCTGGGTTCAAATCCCAGCAGTGCCTCAAAGAGAAAAATAATCTGAGCACTAAATGGAGATCCCCTTTCTATGTGATACAGAGGCATGGGCCCCTGCTGAGCTGGGGGAGGGGGGGCTGGTGCTGTGGGGGATGGAGTCAGGACTGTCCCATTGTCTATCGAATCTGCAGTAGGACTCGTTCAGCACGTTGCTCTGCGGCGGCATGTAAACACCGATCAGAATGAATGAAGCGAACTCACGGGGGGAGTAAAAGGGTTTACAGTTCATGATGAAGGATTCCAGATCAGGAGAGCAGTGCTGTAGGATCACTGTCACATCGTTACACCAGCCACTGTTGGAGTAGAAACAGATTCCTCCACCCTTCGATTTCCCAGAGAGCTCCGTGTCGCGGTCCGCTCTCCTACGGCGTCTCACTGCATGGGCTAAGGTGAGAGCACCTTTGACGAGAATGTCCAGTAATTCCACAGAACTTAAAAGAAAAGTTGTCAACATGGACATGAAACAAGGTTGAAAAGGAGGACAATTCTTCATCTGTGTCTCCGATGTGTTGCAGGGTCAGTCTATTGATTTCACTCTAAAAGCAGGAACATTGAGGAAAGAAAATCTTTACTTCACAAAATACAGCAACGTGGGGATGTTATCTTACTCTTTTCATAAAAACCTAGTGGTGGCATGTTTTCCTGGTATTTTGCTGGAAGGTTCTGCTCAGATTAATTACTTAAAAAGCAGTTCATTAATATGCTTGTACAGTGTCTTCGTCCCTGCAGCCCGAGGGCCGTCAGCATGTGTTTATCTGTTGGTGTGTTGTTCTTGGTTTCACTGCTGCTCACCAAGGAGGGCGGGGCAGCAGACATATGGCTGTAGGGAGTTTATTGATTCTTTGATCTTCACATTTTCTTCCTTTTTGTCTCAGTTACGCTGTTTACTTTCAGCTTTATGGACCATTTAGAAGTAGGGTTTCTTTTTTCGGGTGATGGGTAGTTCTGCTGTATTTTCCAGTAACTCATATAAAGCATCTCAGACTTCTGTCTGCGTCCATGAGCTCATGTTTTGCTCTTCATATTTACAAATATTAGGAAACCTTTTATGATCTAGACGTTTTCTGTGAATTATATATTTAATATAATCTAAATGTGCCCTTTTAAGGAAATAATATGCAAATATCAGTTTTCTCTTTAGATAAGGATACTACACAATGCCACATTTCTGTTTTTTCTTTTGCATTTATTTGATTGTTCTTTGTTCAGCACCCCTCCATGAAATGCCCCACCTCACTCTTGGTACACTGAATTTGCAATGCAGATCATTGCAGTTGAGAAGTGCTGTCAGAGGGCCCACTCCCCACAACGTTTTCTGCCACTTAAAGCACAAAATTAAGCCGCGAGCACAGCCTCGGGGGAGCACACAGCTCTGGTGGACCCGGCCCATCGTAGCTCATGTTTAATCATAGAAGTCATCAGGTATGCCAGTGGGTGGCTCATTTACATTGATGGGCGCAAAAAATTACCTTAAAGGAGTTAAAAGGGGGTCGATATTGAAATATGTGGAGGTGTGGGCCACTTTATCGATGTCTCAGTCGATCAGAGTCACAAGCAAGGACAAACCGATTTAATGAGCAGCAGTGAAAGTTGTTACTCGATGGAGTTGATCTTCTCATTTTGTCGTGATTCATGTGAATACTTTTAGAGTGTTTGGTTTTCTCCCGTTGGTCTGAAGAACATGGAGAGCTGAAACCTCGTCCTCAGATCTGCCCGTGTGATTAATCTGCTCATTGCCTCCTCTGCTTTTTTGGCCATAACTCAATTGCCTCTCTTGTTTGCAAAACTGCCCTAAGCTCTCCGAGGGGGATCTGGCAGCAGCAAATTCAATCTCCCAGCTCTCAGTATTACCCTCAGTGACCAGACCTCGCCCTACTTCCCCGACCAGTTATCAAAGCCTCATGTTGCCTGTTGCTCCGGTCACATCAGAAACTCTGTTGTGAATTCTAGTGTTTTTCACGAGAGATCAGAAAACAATCCCTTTGACATTTTTGTTCATCGAATGTTCACAGCCCAGAGAAGGCAGAATGTCCTTTTAACTGTGTTAAACTGGCTTTTCTCTTAACAGGTTGCAGGGGAACAGAAATATCACCCAGAATGCTTCACCTGTCTGAACTGCAGGACGTTTATCGGGGATGGCGACACATACGCTCTGGTGGAGAGATCCAAACTCTACTGGTGAGCCTCAAGCACGATATTATAAGACACGCACACGCCTGACTGTCAAAGTCTGTCAAAATCAAATCACACTGTGTAATGTAAACCGTGTTACATTCCTCTTTAACCGGCCTGATGTTTTAACACTGGCAAATCAAAGCCTGTGCAGTTTATGGTGTGGTAGCTCCGTTACCCGACTAATTCACCAAACTACTATTTTCTTTTTTTAGTTAGTTTTCCTAATTCTCTCTTCTGCAACAAACTAATCCCTTTGAAGTGTAATGAATCCGCAAAGAAACGCACAAGAAGCCAAAGCTGCAGTTGATTGACAAAATCTTAAATGTACGCAGCTTATTTTGGGCTTCAAAGACTTTTCGTCGACACAACGACCAACTGTGGCGACAACTGACTCTAATGCAGGGTGGGAATTCACATTCGCACTGTTTGAGATGTGGTGCTTCTTTTTTTTGGGGGTATTTTCTACCAAATATACAACACAGAAAGCTGCACAAAGTACAGTTGTTCTAAGCCGGTAACAGAGATGCACTGTGGTGAATCGCTCAAAACACCGTAGATTCAGAGAAGATCATTTCTATGTGTTGTGATGGCTCTAATCGTAAACCCCGAAAATACAAAAATCAGTTCATTATGAAATCTCCCCCTCTTTTTGAGGGGGAGATTGAGGGGGAGTCTCTGGTTCAGGTTGTTCTCGACTTGTTTCGCTCCGGGGTTGTGTCAGTGTGACTGCCAGCGTTCAATGCGTAACAAGCTGCACGACACAGATATACAAACAGACAGAACAGCCTTTGTCCTCTGCTCTGGAAGTGGAAGTGGATGACGACAGTGGGATTGTCTCAGATCATTACATTTATTAAGAGGTTTACCAGATTGGGTCAAAGTGCGCTGTGTGTTTTGTAAAAAGGTCATTCAGATTACATTTGCTCTCTTAGTTTTGAATCATTTCATAGCTATTTCATGAGTCCTTACATTCTGAGCTTGCTTCATGTTTCAGGGAATAATAGTCAGCTCAGTGTTTTCCCAAACTCGGTGAAGCAACAACATGTGATGCTATAAAACTGCAGTAATGAGAACTTGATGTTCTCCTTATGATTGCATGGACGGCTTTAGAGCCAGAAACCTCACTAGGATTCCCCTTTTTTTATATATATATATATAACTTTCTTCCTCCTTTCCAATCTGTCCTTCCCTTCACTTCCTCTCTGGCTCCAGCGGTCACTGTTACTACCAGACCATCGTCACGCCGGTGTCTCTGTCGGACACGCCCGGCTCACGGATCCCTCACACGGTCACACTTGTGTCCATCCCGGCATCCGCCGAGGGGAACAACGGACGCAGAGGACGAGGTTTCTCTGTGGCCATCGACCAGCCGCTCAGCCCGACCAACGGCTACAGCCCCGAACATGGACCCACTGTCAGAGTCTCCCAGTGAGTCCATCTGTCCGTGTTTGTGTGGGTGTTTTACGGATTGTCATTGTGTGAAGAGAGGAGAACAGTGACTCTAGGAGAAGAGGTCAGCGTGGTGGAGGACAAAGGATGAGGAAGGGTAGACAGTGTGATAGATGAGATTCATTTAAAATGTATAATAGAGTGGAAGGAAAGGGGAAATGAGCAGAAATCTAAGCACTGTTATTCAAATGAGCTGAGACTGTGTCAGAGAACAGGTCTGTGGCCAAACAATGATGTTTCAATGTGTGCAGAAAGGTGTTTGAAGAGATTTTCTGCCTTTCTTCTTTATTCAGGGTGGAACCAGACTGCATCAGTCCAGATGTGAAAAACTCCATTCATGTTGGAGATAAGATCCTCGAAATCAACGGGACGCCCATTCACAATGTCCCTCTGGACGAGGTATTGACCACGCTGAAAGATTTGACTCTATTGTATCTGCAAATGGAAATCTTCATCTCGTTCTTCCTTCATTGCAGCACTGTTAAGCATTTCAGCAGATTCCATCCATTGGAGGATTTCTCCAGCTATCATAATGACCTCTGCTGTCGCAAATGTGCGCTGAGCACCCTCATCTGAACTCTTCCTCTCCAGATCGACCTGCTCATCCAGGAGACGAGCCGGCTGCTGCAGCTCACCATCGAACACGACCCTCACAGTGTGGAGGGAGGCTCCTCAGAGGCTGAAGAGCAAGTGGACGGGCCCCTGTCCACCCCGCTGTCGGGGGGCCCCAGCCCCATCCTGCCCATCACACAGCCCCCCAACCCCGACATCAACAGCCTGAGATCCCGTATCATCACGTAAGAAACTGATTTAGTGCGGCTTATTGCAGACTGAGATATTTTTGCTATTTGCTCTACTTCCTGAACCAAAGCCGCTCTCGTCCCTAAATCTGTAGATTATATATCTAACTGCCAAAAATTAATTCCTTTAGGTTGAGCTCTAACTTGAGTTAGCACACGATAGAAAAGTTGTAGTGTATGTTCCTGTCCATTGCACCTGTCCTTGATGAGGATAAGCTTAGATGAAAACTTCTGTTATTCCCGATGAGATCATAGCAGCAGCAAACGTTAATCAAATACTCTTCTCTACCCCTATTGTTCCTCTCCTTCTCCCCTCTCGCTTCCTGTGACTCTTCCCGTCTCCCCTCTCACCCTCCAGGAGGAGCTACAGCATTGATAAGTCACCAGGCTCCAGCAACGCAGCGTCGCCCATCTCCCAGAGGAAGGACATCAATCGATCCGAGTCGCTCCGCGTCGTGTCCAATCAGACGCATCGCATCTTCCGCCCATCTGACCTCATCCACGGAGAGGTGCTGGGGAAGGGCTGCTTTGGACAGGCCATCAAGGTAGATTTGGGCGCAGAGACACATCTAGCTGTTTGTGAAGTACACCTGCAGCATTCATCAACGTTTTAGAGAAGAAATGTTGTCATACTCACAATGTCCAGAAGGTGGCAGCATTGAGACGAGAAAGAGAAGTGTGGCGAGGCAGGAGGTTAAACTTCTTGGTTATAACATATCCTGGACTTTTCTTTTTTAATTTCCCTTGCTGACATGCAAAAGGGGGAATGACACTCTCACACACTTAATGCTTACCATTGCCTCAGTCTCCCAGCTTGTTGCTCAGCTTGATTGTTTGCATCGTTGCATCTTGTAGGTGACCCACAAGGAAACTGGGGAGGTGATGGTGATGAAGGAGTTGATCCGCTTTGATGACGAGACACAGAGAACATTCCTGAAAGAGGTGAGTGGAGACGGACGATCCCAGATGTTACGTCATTGAGGATTAAAAGATGAACTCAGTTTCCTATTTAGTCTTCCGAAACAGAAATATGAAATCATTAAGTGTTGACCTCAGATCATAAAATAAGCAGCAGGTTCATTAATCATTTCCTTGAATGCAAACATAATTCTAGTCAGTGAAACGAGGGCAGTCTGTACCCTAAAGTTAGAGGAGTGTGTTTGTTGCCTGTTTGAATTTCTGGACCAGCTGGAAAAATCTGTGCTTTTTTTTTACCATGACCAGAAGCTGAAAATTGTAGTTAAAATTAGCATCTCGTCTGTGTGAATGTAGGACATGACTGAATAAAAAAGGAAGGGTTCGCTCACCTGAATAAATTAAAGTAAAATGAAATTACCTCTGAAATAGGACGAAAGGGAGCGTTAACAGTCCTTGCTCCCAAAAAAATGGTGGAAGAGCAGAACTCATTTCGCTGCCACACAAAGCTTCATTTATCTCCCGTCCTTCCAATAATCTGCAAACATGACAGAAAATGACTCACACGCTGAAGTTTAGGCTTCCGTAAGACTTGTTGAGTTTCTTTTACCCTTGAAGTGATCTGAATTACTTCTGTATCCACTTCACTGCCTTCTAATTGGGATGTTTGAAGTTCAGGAAAATTGTTCCCATATGCGTGGGGTCATATATATTTATTTTTAGGTTTCAATAACACAGAGTGTTTGCTTTGTAATTGGTGTCAACAACGACAGAGAGGCCATAAAACAAACCCCGACCACATTGAAGCGTGATTATTACTCCCGCTGGCTGTTTGTTTGTAGGTGGCCGAAGCCTCACGTTGCTCAGTGTCTTGTGATCTGCGTTGAGAAAAGGAATGCACCAAATATTTCAGACAAAGACATCAAGACACTTGAAGGATGATATTTCAGGTTTATCCGCGTGTAACAGAGACTGGCCTTCTCCTCCTCCTCGTTCACACCCCTACCCTCAGGGAGGGAAATGTTTTACGAGGTGTCATCCTGTAGTAGTGCTGTGAACACACCACACTTGTTGGGCAGCTTTTTCTTTTTCAGATCTCAACTATAAAGGAAGTTTCTTTGTTGCCTTGCTTATCAAAATAAATAGAGCATACACCTGTAAGCATGTGTTGTGGGGTTCAGTGACAATGGGACAAAAAAAATTGACGAAAGCTGAGATTTTGCGAAGTAGACGCTGTCCACCTGATTACATTCAGCCTGCACATTTAATAGACTGATTATAGGACTATCAACCTTTAGACAAACAATCTTGAGCAACTAGATTCCCTGAAATGAATTGGTACAATTCATTCCAACTGGGAACAATCCTCAAACTTTATTTGGAAATAAATAAATAAATGCTTATACTCAACTCAGTATCCTGAAACAATAAGATAAAAGGAATAGATAAACTAATTTACTTTCTTAGCAAGATGAAAAGACAACACTCTCACGCCTAAATATGAAGCTCAGCTGGTTCCTCTGGTTTTCAGTCTATATGCTGCAAGCTAATACATATTTATGTGTATGAGAGTGGTATCGATCTTCTTATCCAATAGCAAGATAGTGAGTATTTGTGTTTTCCAAAATGGCAAACTATTGCTTCTAATTTCCCCCAGACCTAATGTCTCTCACGATCCTCGTGTGTGCGTAGCGTGTAAATATGTCTGCGTTGTCTCATCAGGTGAAGGTCATGCGTTGCCTGGATCACCCCAACGTGCTCAAGTTCATCGGAGTCCTCTACAAGGACAAGAGGCTCAACTTCATCGCAGAGTACATCAAGGGAGGCACCTTGAGAGAAATCATCAAGAAGATGGTGAGAGGGCAGCGTGTGCCTGCAGACATTTGAGGTTGTCTGCTTCCTGCTCAGTATTCGAGTAGAGCTATTAGTAATTGAGGAAGCGGTCTAGTCTTGCACTGCCTCAGGTGGAGTCTTTTGTAATTTGTAGGTGTAACGTTTTGCTTAGATGTCATGATTCATCAGCGTCAACTGCCACTGAAGACAATGCCATTTGATGATGATTTTTTTGCTCACAGGACAGCAACTATCCCTGGAACCAGCGGGTCAGTTTTGCCAAGGACATAGCTGCTGGGATGGTGAGTTCAATGACTGAAAATGTAATAGTTGAGGTAAACTGTGAAGCCTCCTCAGACAGTGACATTCCTTGAAATGCAGCAGTAAAGGAAGGTTATCTTCACTGCTGTCTCCCTCTATTGGTCGTGTTAGCGAGTTGCACACACACCACTTCTGCTAATAATGTGCACAATCCTTTCCATCCCCCACTATTGAAATGACAGCATAAATTCCTGCAGGATTAGACCACCACTTCTTAATGTTTTCCCTCCATATGACTACAATAAAGAACGTTGTGCTTGACTGGATCATTGTATTTACAACACCAGCTACTTGAGATGAAACAAGGCAGGATTGTTCCTCTTGGCATGGGTTGTAGATTACAGCACCACTAAAAGCTTCTATGTTTCTGTCCTCTGCTGTCTGTCTGTCTATCTATCCGTCACTCAGACATATCTGCATTCCATGAACATAATCCACCGGGACCTGAACTCGTACAACTGTCTCGTCCGAGAGGTAAGAACTTATGCATTCCTGTACGTGTGTGTGTGAGGGCATACCTCATGTATGTATGTTTTCTTTGCGGGTTTAACACCTGTGACCCTGTCATTTGCTGGGGCACCTCAAAAACTGAGCTTTGTTAGCAGTACCTTGCAGTGGAAACTTCCAGCTTGCCCTACTCAAGCAGAGTCAGTACATCTGAAAGTGTTTGGAAAATCCACCCTAATAGAAATCAGAAGCTTGAAGTTGAATTTCAGGCTTTGTAAAGCTGCTACCTCGAAGCTCTTGTATCACTCTCTCGTGCAGTATTAGGCAGGATATATGCTTGCAGCATAACAATAACCATTTTATGATGCGTTTCATTTTCTTTGTGTAGAACGACACAGTGGTGGTGGCCGACTTCGGGCTGGCGCGGCTCATGGTGGACGACAAGCACGAGGAGAAGTTGTCGCATGGTAAACTGCCCGGCCTCAAGAAGCACGACCGTAGAAAGAGGTACACCGTGGTGGGAAACCCCTACTGGATGGCTCCTGAGATGATCCACGGTACGATACACACGTGTCTTTTTAAGTAATATGAAAATAATAATGTATTCATGTAAACCCATTCCTAAGATAAAGAAAACTACAGTTGATGACTATGTGGCTTTCCTCCTAAAACTTCAAAAACAGCCTAATTTAGTCATTTTCCCTTTTCAGGGAAGAGCTACGATGAGCGAGTAGACATCTTTTCCTTTGGCATCATGCTCTGCGAGGTGAGTGACTTTCAGTACTAATAAAAAGCAACTAGGTTTTTCAGAGGGGTTACTGTTTGATTAGCGCTTCATAGCTTTTCCCCCAAAAGCTAAAAAAGTAATTTGTTAAAGTTGCTTTCTTTGTTACTTTTAAAGTTAATCTCGCTTCATCGTTGTAAACTTTGTATTTTGACAGGTTTCGTGCAGAATATGGAAAATGTTGCCATCTGTCAAAATATGTCACGTCCTCCCAATATTTATGAAACCGATTTAAACTTACGAGGGAAAAGTTGTGCTTCTCCAAAATTCCACATTTTTGCTTTCCATCCACATGAATTACGCTCAACAGTTTAGTTCAGTCTCTCTGAAGCCCCAGCATATGACTTCCCCAGATGCACACCATTAGCCAGAGAATATTCTGGGGATTAGAGGGCGCAGAAAAGCAAAGTTGTCTTCATGTGGCTCCTGACGGGGGCAGACAAACAAACGGTGGTTGTGGGTTGCTGGGAACGATCAGCTTCAGTTTGGAGGGTTTACTGGTTTCAGCAGATCGGAGAAGGAGAATCCATGTTTAACTCTTCTTTCTCTTTCTCTCCCTTTTTCTATTTTGTTTATTTTGCCCTCTCCAGATAATTGGCAGGGTGAACGCAGACCCAGACTACCTCCCCAGGGCGATGGACTTCGGACTGAACGTGTCTGGTTTCCTGGAGCACTTCTGTCCCGCTAACTGTCCCCCTGCCTTCTTCCCCATGGCTGCTGTGTGCTGTGACCTTGATGCAGACAAACGGTCAGATATCTACAATAAATCCACATTGAATTTTTACCTGAAGGCCCGGTTCACCCAACATAAAGCTACTGATATTTTTAATAAGAAACAAGAACCAGTTCTAGCTAGAATTCTGCACAAGAGGACTATGTTATATTGTGTTTTGGGGTGAATGTAAATACATAAAATAATATTTTTTAACTGAGATGCCTATCTGCTTTCTTAATCTTTAGGCCGGCTTTCTCCAAGCTTGAGGGGTGGCTGGAGAACCTGAAGATGCACTTGGACATTGGTCTACCGCTGGTGTCTGAAGTGGACCAGCTGCACAAGGCCTTCTGGGTGAACCACAGCATCGTGCGCCCTGAAAACGGCCTGCACACCCACCCCGAACAGCCGGAGTAAGGCTTACCACGACTGGAGGAGTGGGAAGTTGGAGTAACCCCCCACATGGGCAGCGATCATCTGCCTCATGGCGGAGCAAAGGCCGGAGGAGTCGTGTTTATGCTCCTCCACGTTTGAAGCTGCGGGCGTAGGCTTGCTCAGGCTTAACGAGCAGACTCAGGGGGGAAATGTGGATCTGAAAAGCCACCTGTGCAAGACGCACACACACACACACACACACACACACACATTCAAAGTCAAATCAAGAGACATTAACTACGAGAGCTTGATTCTGCTGCACCCGAAGCTAAAGTGGAACGTGTCATATGCAATCAGACCCAACTTTCAAATCATGACTAGACTCTTGAATCATGTAGATTTAACTTTAGCGGTCATACCATTCAAAAATACTTAGTGTAGTGTGTATATTCATAAGGACAAAGTAGTCCAAAAGACCAGGCATAAAGCAAAGCTTCAGCCTCCTCACTTTGGGTCTCTACATTGTGCAGTACTGTACGTGTTTGCAGGTGTTTCTGTGTGAGTTTGGTTTGATTTTGCTTTTTGGTTTTAGATATCAAAACTGAAGTTAGGAAAAATGCAGAGGAGAGGGGCCCGCCCGTCGCTTAAGACACAAAGGACGAGATCAACTTGCTGACCACTTGTACAAGTCCAACTAAACCCTTCAAGCTTTAACTAATTCACTGAAGAATGCATGAGTGTAAATAATGCTGTCAGGTCACATCCTGGTTCATCGTGTCCTTCTGACCTCATTCGGTCACAAACTGCGAGACCTACATGCGTCTGTGGCCCCCTCCCTCATTTATTGTGTAGCACTCACTTTACATTGAGATCTTTTGCATAGATTCGGTACATTTTAAAGAGCTGTTAGCGCATCTCATTCACATGGACGTGGCATCTTATACATTCAAACACATACCAGTGTACATTGTAAATGTTTTAAATATTGTAAATGTACAGACATATTTTATATACGTACGCTACATTGCCATATTTTTATTGGCCGACCAGTTGACATTACGGAGAGTAAAAGTTAGACTGCAGTCGATAGGGCACAGCTGAAAGCTTTGTTGTTGTTGTTTTTTCTACATTGTCGCTACTGTGGCAGGTTAGAGGCTTTTAGCGTTTGAGATAAGAGGAATCTTATCACCACAAAATAGCCCCTACCCTCAGTTTAAGCTCAGTAAATGTTACAGTCTGTCATCCAAAAAAGTGTTTCTCAACATTTGACCTGCCATCTTTTCATGCGCTGGAGTCAATTTAATTGTAATAGTGGATTATTAAATCAAATTAAACTTGCTGATGTAAATCTGCATGTTATCATCAACTCTAATAATATGTGATTTTAGACTTTTGAGGGCAATCAAATGTTCCTCACTTCCTCACTCTCATCTCATGTACTGTAAAGTAGTTCAGGTGTGATGAGGTCCTGCCTCATCACGTCAGCTGTCTGTCCACATATTTGTCTCTCCTCCTGTTTACATGTACATTCCAGCTGTAAATATCGTGTATATATGCGTCTGTCCGTGCATCTGTCTGCGTGCATTCCATAAATATGCTCACTCCTCAGAAATCATTTCTTCCACTGTCAGATATCTCTCTTGCGCCTTCTAACATTAACGATCTGTCTAATCTAAAAATCTTTCTTTCTTTTTTAATTTCCTGCTGTTTTCTCAAACTGCATGATGTACTCGATCGGCTCAACTTCTAAATGATGTGATTTTAAATAAGAAAACTGAGAGTGAAAGATAAAGAAAGTCAAGCTAAAAAGGAAAGAGTAAAAACACATCATCTGTTTTTTTTATATATAACCACTGAAATCTTTTTGTATCGATTTGAGTACTTTAATTTGCACTATATTACCAAATGGCTGGTTGAAGCCATGTTTGTTAATTTCCTCTCTTGGGGTACTTGTGATAAGGAAATAAATGATGTCGGTTCAGGTAGATATATATGAATGCAAGACACTGATGGAGCCTTTCAACTGTAAAAATGGGACCTGGGAAATGCATCCTCTTGATAGCGAACCGTTTCTGAATATTTACATGCATTTGTGTGCATGGTTCAACATTAAAGTCATATATCTATGGAAAGCATGACTATATTTTACTTTTCAAGCTTTGGCACCAAAATGTCTTTGCTACCGAGAGGATGTGTTGTCCCAGGTCTGCCTGCTGCCTACAGACTGGTCCTTTGCGAATGATGTTCTGTGTTTTTTCTGACTGCTTTGTTTCATGTGTGACGCCCACAGAGACTGCAACCCACTGCTGGTATTTCTGATATTAGAGCACTTAAACTGGCCTGACTCACCTTCTCACCTCCTCGTCACACTCCGTTGGCTCAGGGCCGTACTTTTCTGGATCTTTCTTATTAATTCAGTTAACTCAGCAGGCTTAATAGGAGAGCAGGATCCAAACACTTAACAGTGAGACTCACAGAGCATGTAACCTTCTGTTAATATAAAGTGCTGATAACACAACATATGCTTCTGTAGAACAAGCCCCCGCTGGTTGGTGTGTTCGTCCGTGGGCATGCACTTTACATGCGTGGCTTTGCCGTGTTTCTGTTCTGTCCAGCATGTTAGGTGTGTCTGTGAGGACGTGTTGAGGATCAATGAGAATGTTGCAGCACTTCTTTGCAAAGGATCGTTACCTCTGAACAATGCTGTGCCTTTGATGTAAGCTAGCCTTGCCAACGACGCGAAAACGTGAACTGATTTCCTTTTTTTTTAATGTCTCATAAGTGCAAGCCTGATTTAAGTGGATTGAATATCATTGCTGATACAATGTTGTATGAGATCTCATCTTGTTCTGTATTATATTCATGTTTTCCAGATCTCCATTGTTAGTTTGGATATTTTAACATTTTGTTTTTGGTCTTATTTAATTTTTTTTACACAAGCTGTGAAAACAATTCTGCACTTTAATCCTGAACGTGAACATTTAGACTCTGAGGAGGCGACTGTGTTTTTTCCCCTTTTGTCACAGCTACAAATAAAACTGTTGCTTCTAAAACAAACCAGAGACTCAAAGTGTTTGTACAATAATGATGATTTCTCTCTCAGTCTCAGTCTATTCATAATCACTCTTATCAACTTCCTCTGCATCTGTAATACTGAAGCACACACGTAGAACAAAGTGTGAGAGCTCCAATACTATGTGTACAATCTGCTGAGGTCACACTAGAAGAAAACTGCATTATTGGCAGTTATTTAATGCGTGGGCTACATTGAAGTGGTAAAAAATAGTGCTTGCGTTTGCTTGTAAAATAAAAGGTGGATTCATTAGAAATGTGTTCACAAATTGACCGCCAGATGTCACTATTTATCTCTGCCGTTCATTTCTATGGTGAAATTATAAAGTATAAAATAAAACCATAATATGCAGCTGCTCATCACCCTACATGGTGGAAAGTACGTATATTTCTTAGTGTTACTCATTCTACTGCAACACAGGTGCATTATCAATTTTTTTATTCAAATAATGTTTCATTTGAAAATGTATTTAAAATCTTGATTTCATAATAGTAGTAACTACAAGCTGCCAAATAAATGTAGTGGAATGAAACATTTGAATGAGAAGGTATTCAAGTAAAGCACATGTACCTCAAGACTAAAGTATAATCTTGTACTTTATCACATTCCACCACTGACTGACTTTATACTACTAGTGTTACTAATAATAATAACGTATGACGATAATATCAGCTAACCTACCACATAAATACGTTAATTAATATAAGTTTTTTTTAGCTGTCATATTAACATTTACACTGTGCCTCTAATGCTGACAAACATTTGACCGTTGTTCATTTTCATGATAAATTGCGCATCTTTTTTTACCTGCAGGTGCAGGTGCAAGTGAACCTTTCTCTCACCGCATCCACGTGCGATTGTTTTCATTCCGACGCCGCTGCTGCAGCGTCTCCTGACGTCACCGGCCTGGGTTGGCTCGTCAGTCTCGAACGGCTGCGCGCGTGCGTATGTCTGAGCGTGCGTGCGTGTGTGTGTGTATGAGTGTGAGTGAGCGCGTGCGCGACACAAGGGGGGGACGGACATACACAACACACGGGCTGTCATTTCACCGCAGTTGTGTTCGGATTGAGAGGGGAAATTAAGGAAATACCAAAGAAGAAGAAGAAGAAAAAAAACGAAGAAGAAGAAGAAGGTCGCAGCGTTAACAAACTTTAAAAGATGGAACATTCGTCCAGCAACAACCGGTTTCGGTCCACAATCTTCAACCACGGTGAGTAACGTTGTCCTCGCATCTGAGACGTTTAACTCGGGTGATGCTCTTCTAGTGTCGTACATCGGACTGACCCAAAATGAAGTGAACACCTTCCCTTTAAATCGTGTTTTTATTTATTTTCTTCAATAAGGACACACGGAGCTGTAACGTGAGCATGCGCCGTTAAAACTCGTCACAGTCACGACGAGCCTACAAGTCAAATGTTGTCCCGGTTTGTGAGCCGATGATAAGAGTACAGCTTGTTAAAGTGTGCAGAGAAATGACACTCTCACCGGACCACAGGGTCCACAGGGTACACATCCCCGAAAAGCCACACTGCAATTCTACTGTTACGCAAGAGTGGTACCAAGACTCGCCACAATGCACTATTTCTGTACCATGAAGATGTGAGTTAGTGTTAGCTGGATACCAATGAACGACTCGCCCCATCACCACACTGTTTGCTTTATTTAACACAAGCAGCTCTGTGTGAGGAAGCGTTACACTGAAACCGAAATGAGATGTGATCGCTGCCTCACTCCCACACTAACATAACTAACACTGCATTGTGAAGAAGTCCATATCAACACTTCAGATATATATATATATATATATATATATATATATATATATATATATATATATATATATATATATATATATATATATATATATATATATATATATACAATTTTGCAGATAGAAAAATAATTTGTCAGTGCTTTTTGGTGGACAATTTATCAGCCAACATGTACCGGTTCACCCCTATGATATATCTTCAATAAGCTAATATCAGCTGATATATCGGACTAGCTCTGCTCCATACTTCCTGTCTGGTGGCATCAAAGAGATTTACTATCCTGTTTCAAGCACAGATCTCCTGTATCTGATCACATCTGGGAACAATGTACGCTACCACCCTGTCCGTCTAATGTTCACACAGGGTATTTTATTTCATCGGTTTAATGATACGGAGCAGGTGAGGCTGCCGAACATCTGGCTCATTGAAACAGTTGCCCTGTGTGTTTATGATACTTCTGTGTTGGAGACAGTGGGAGGTGATGACAGCTCTCACCATGTAGTGTGTATGTGATGATTTATGTTGTATTACAAAACATAACCCAAGTTCAAAGAGCTTGAATGCTCAACAATTGTGTTAGAAGCTTTTAATTTGTCCTTTTTATGGGTCCATTTTACTCGCACACTAGTCCTGTGTTCTTTCAAGTACATGGATATATCTAAATGTAATGGTATATATTACTGCATTGGTTCAACCAGAAACCATGAAATGACTATTTTAAATCCATGTTGCACGTTTCAGAGCTTATTTCATGTGCGGTTGTTCTTCTTTTGCCCTGAGATTCACCTTTAGCGTCTCTTGTCAGTTCATGTTTTCGTGGCGCCTCTTTAGATTTTACATCTTGGTGATGAGTTCAAATGTTAGTTTTTCCATGTCTGACTTTCATGTTTTACTAATGTCTGGTCCCGCTCACTGGAAAACTTGATCAACATGTCTTTAGTCATATTGATTTGCAGAACTGTTCACACAATTGAAACCTTGCAAGCAAGACATAACATAAAAGTTCTCAATTAAACTCAATTTTAGGTGGAACTAGAATACAGGCCTGCTTTATTGAGAGCCCATAACCCATTTAACAAGTAAAGCAACATGACAACAACAACCACTGACATCAGACTTACTCAAAAACAAAGTCAGTGAAAGGCACCCAGGAGAAAAGGGAGTGGTGTGGATGGGAGGCACAGTCGGCGACATTCCTCAGGGAGATCCTTGTGGAGAGATGCTCCCGTCCTCGCCGCTGTCTGTGGCTGCGCTCACAGCGTCGTTGGTGGAGGACCTCAGCATGTGGGTCGAGAGATGAACCACGAGAAAAATGAACACGTCAAGCGAGTAGCCGTTATAGCACAGCACCGGAATTTAACGTTGATCTGCACAATAAGATGTGTTCAGCCATTTTTGTTGTTATCTGCCACAGCTATTTCTCTCACGGTGTCCGTGGAGTGAAGCGTACTGATGACAGCAATGTACAGCTCATACATTACACATTGTCCAGCTGTCAGCTGTTTTGTTCCTGCATTTCCTAAAGTGGATGTAAATGGTGGCTGAGGTTATGATGGTTCTTCAGTCTTCTGACCTGTGTTTGAGCATAGTCTGCTCTGTGAGCTGACAGGCAGCGATGGGCCCCAGTTTTAAAGTAGTGAATCATTATTTGTAATACTGCCAGTGAGTTTCCCTGGACAGGCAGCTCTGGAGTAAGTTTGTTTTGCCTCTTAAGAACTGAAAGAATCAGTAAATGTGCAAACTTAATGAATAATTATGCTCAACTGATCGCAAAGAGCCCGACTTTGAGCTAACTGCCAGTTTGTTTCCTGAAGCAAAGCACGTGACTTTCACCAGCCGGGTGCAGAGATGGTAGTTTTCCAAAATATATATTTTCCTGTAATAATTACTGTCCCGTATCATCGCGACCCATTCCTCGAGAAGGGACTAATCTGTACAAATGGAAACCTACCAAGAGCCCCTGCACGCTCAGCCTTTTGAAACCTAAAGTTCATGCCGTCTTTTAAGCACGCGTACTTGGATACTTTCACAACATCATCACTCGAGCTTTATCACAGATGTTTGCTAGATCTAGAGATGTGCCGAAGTAGATGTTGCTGGCTGTCTGATTAATCAACGAGTTGCTCTGGGGAGAGACGTATATCTAAGTAGGTCTGCATCACTAGTTAGTGTAGCAATAAGTCATGGTTAACAACATGTTTACACTATTGTGTCTCTGCTCCTTTCCTATGTGTGACCTCCCGTGGATCAATCATCCTCCTCTAACCAGACGATGAGGTAAGAAACCAGAGTTTTCCCTCAAATGTGCCGCCGCAGACGAAGTAGGTCGCTGGTGAAAGGAGATGTGGCCTCGATTATCTCACCAAAATGAGGACATTGTGGTTTGTTGATGTCAGCCTATTTTACCCCTGATAGCCTCTGCTGTTCAGGCGGGCTTCTGTGCGGTTTGTGTTCATTTGAAAGGAGTTTATGTTTTTAAAGTTTTAAAAAAGCGATTTAAACTTGAGGTTTTAGGATGTCAAGCGTTGCTGAAGTCACAGACTTGCTGTTGTGATTTCCTGTTCACAAAGTGTTCGGCTGAGCATGTGATTCTGCTGTGAATACTCTGAGCTTAGTGTGACTTCTCTCTCTGCTTCTATGCTTCGGGGTTTCACTTGACACCAAAGAGGAATAGCTGCATGAGAATTAGGTGTGTTCTCGAAAGCCCAGATTTTCTTGTTCCTTGTCTCGCCAAGTGACAACTGACAATCTGCTTTGTTCGTGTTCTCTGTACATTTTTGTTGTGTTGATCGTTGCCAAACAACTCTCCTATTCTTCAGCAGAGTCCGCCTATCCTCGTGTCTGAGTGTGCTGTTATCACCTTTCCAGTAGCCAGTGGCCTCAGCCACCTCCGTGTCAAAAGTGCTGCCCTCCCTCTTCTCTGCTGCCGTTCTATATGTCGCTTGTCTACATCCGAAAAACCCTGCAGCTGTGTTTGGCCCGACTGAGTGGGGATGAAAGAGCGGGGTGTTTGTTTTGAAGCCCAAACGGTTCACAGACTGGTGGAGAGGAGTGGATCCGTATGGGTGTGACAAACACCGGTTCCTTCCTCAGCAACATTCCTAGCCTATGTGACAAAGCTGCAGTGTGTGCCAACAGAGGGAACACGTTGTGGGGCAACTTTCAACATCTGTCCCAAGCCCCAGAGGCTGCTGCTGCTGGCTGGGTGACGGGATTCACTGGTTAATCTCGGATAGTTTGGCACCCCTCTCTCTCTCTGTCTCTGTCTCTGTCTCTGTCTCTGTCTCTGTCTCTGTCTCTGTCTCTCTCTCTGTCTCTGTGTGTGATTAAACGAGCAGCATGTCCAAGTCTGCATCAATTTAGTTGCTGCTCTTCAAAACCACAGCCATTGTGTCTTCTCATTAAGCGCATGTGTGTGTCTCCTCTGAAAGCCGTCATTCATGTCCAGGTTGACATAACTGAAGTGCCCTTCCCTTGTGCCCACACCCCGGCTCTGTAAAACCACGCAGCACCCTGGGGTGGAGCACGAGGGTGGCTGTGGCTTCCTTTTGTTAGCCTAAAAAATGCCACCAAACCTCATATACATGAACACACACAGAATGACGTCACTGCTCGTGGGCAGTGCCAGCTGTGGATAGAGAAGCAGAGGAGAGGACGGTTGTCTCTCTCTCTCTCTCTCACACACACACACACACACACACACACACACACACACACACACACACACACACACACACACACACACACACTCTCACCATGGTGCATTCCTCTGTGGCTTTTACTCAACTAGCCATTAGTTTCTTGTGCCTTCAATTGCTGCTTGCCACTGCAGCCAAAGTGTAGTCGGTCTATACTTGGACTTTATTAGCCCATTAGCTTGCTCGCTACTGCAGTGGATGCCAGTTTTCCCCCCTTTCCTCTGTTTCCCTTGTAGCTACGTCTGTTTTTCTCATTAGCTGTCACTGCTAGTGTGTGTGTGTGTGTGTGTGTGTGTGTGTTCATTGGCCAACTGGAAATATGCTGCACCACACCCGTCTGTGCACTGATTGACATTTAATTGTTGACGAGACACATACATTTTATTGTGAACAAAGCATTCGGTAAATAAGCCTCGGGAATGTCAAATGATGGGTGTGAGACATGATCTTGTGATTTCTACTTACTGTACGTTCACTTCATGCTTCAACGCGTTGAGGACACAATCTCAATACAACCTCTCTCTCTTCCTTCACACATGTAGTCCTATTTGTTATCATGTGAATGCTAACCACCGTACAGTATCAGATGTTAACTTTATGCTCCTATGCAGTAACCCTGTCATCCATGACATTATCTCAGTGAATCCACACACCAACAATAGCGCCACTCTGCTCTGTGAGGCCTTCAGTGAGGGAGGGCGGCGTGTCGCTCATCAGTGAAACCCTAACCCATCATTCTGTGTAACACTCCACCGGGTAGAGTTGTGGGAGCGTCACTCTCGGAGCGTGTAGTGAGATCCGCTGTGTGATGGCACGGTGGTGACGGCTTTAAGCGGCGGGGGGGTTTTTTGGCCCGTGGTCTCGGCTTTGACAGGCGGCCTTCTGGGTATTTTCCAGTCTGATGCGAGGGCAAACAATCGGGTTAGGGAGCAGGCACGCAACACTTCACTGAATACGAGGCCGCCGTAAGACAACAATACAGAGCTGGTGAAAGATGAGAGCTTAAAGAGGGACTTGTTGTGAACATTAGACACCATCATGTGTTCGGTATTCTTCTGGTTGTAAGAGCGCATTCTTCCTGAAGAAGAAAAGCCGTATTGTAAGGTGACTTTACCTTCCAGTCATTGTTTAGGTTAATATCATTTATTAGAAACACCATACAGTATTACCAATACATATGCAATTCATGGAAGACATTTTGAGGTGTCGTACAGAGGAAATGAGCGGTATAAATGAATAAATTAGTGATTGCAGCTTCAGGTATTGTGCGCGCTCACGGTCACACTGTCACGACTTCATGGTTCACGTGAATAGATCCGAGCTGTCGTTAATGTTGGTAGTGGCACCGGTGCTTTTCCTACAACACCATTGCCCTATTTGGTTCTCCTCTGACATCCTAGCTTCCTTTGCTCACCGCTTCCTTCCTGTCCTTGCTGGGCCCGCTCACCAGACCCTTCAAGCTAATTGGCCGCTTGTCTTCGGCTCTGCAGATGTCCCACGTCAGCCTGGGCTCTCCAGGCCTCAGGACTCTGTAGAAGTTTTGGTCAGAGGGCGACCTTAGACATTCCTCTAAAGCCTCATAGAAAAGTGCCCCCCCCCCCCCCCCCCAACCTGCTATAAATAATCTCAGCCCAGTTCCCATGGCCCCCACCACGGTCCCTGCGCTAAGCTAGCAACGCATGAAACGCCGTGGCAACACCGGCCGTGGTCGAGCGACCCAGGGATCAGAAGCTCTCTGGTAGGGAGTGGGTCAGGTGTTGAGGTTATCAGAGTGGTCCGACCTTCGTGATTAACGAGAGTGAAGGAGTCTTCCTGTATAATCTGTGTCGTGCTCCAGCTGTTCTTTATTTGACTTAAATTGTCCTTCTAAGGACTGCATGTCCTCTGCAATGGTGACAACCAGTGATGTAGTTCACATCTCTACTGTGGCTGTTTTACTTCTTTTTTTTTTTTTTGCATACTTGTGTTTCATGTTCACATTGCACAATTATATTATTTGTAGCATCCATTCCTAACATCGAACCCTCGTGGGACTACTCTCACATTCCTCCAGATGTTTAATCTGTGCTTATAGTTTGTTTCATGTGTGTATAGTTTATGCGGTAATTAAGCCATAATTCCATATTTGGTGACTACAAGCCATATCAGGAAAATTCCCCATAATGCACTGTAGCTCAGTTAAAACACTACCATAAATATTTGCATTTTTGTATAAGTTTCATCGTTCAATGGTTAAGTGGTCTTATCCACAGATGTTAAAGAAGGGACTCGTTCTTTCCACTGCTGCTACTGTGAGGAAAGACCTCACAAATTGTGTGACGGTAAAACCCCACAGTGTGATGAAGCAGATATTGACTTGCTCTAAGTGTTGTTGAAAGACATTTTAGGAACTGTAGGTAATGTCTAAACTCTGAACTTCAGGATATCTTATGGGCTTCCCATAAGTCGTGTGTTGCGGTGACGTGCCACACAGCTCAGGCGGTGGATCAACCAGCCCGATGTCCGTCAGGATGGACGGTAGTCTGGGCCGAGAGCCAAGCGGCCGTGATCTTATCTTTGTGCTTCTGGGAGCAAAGTCAGAGAGTTTACTCTAACTGCAGGCACTGTGAAGACAGAGCTGCACATCAGGCAGATAGCAAATTAGGACAGTCGTTAAAATATCAGTATCAGAACAGCTACTTACCAATGGCCTCATGGGAAAGCATCTGATGTGATTTTATCTTATACCACGGGAGTGATGAAGTAAAAGTACCCCGAAAAATGATTGTGAATGATTTTTAATGGAGTGTAGGAATATTGTTTTAGGTGGATAATGTTTTGCAGGTCACATTTAGACCATCATTTATGTTTTTTTTAAATGCCGACTACCGGTAATTTAATTATTCCACATCATGCTAACGGTACCCATCAGCAGCACACATGGCATTCAGCCTTTTGGTTATTTTTAGTGCTTAAGATTTAAATATTAGATGAGTTAGACATCTTCTGATGGCAGCCATGAGTGCTGAAGTATATGTGTGATAATTAACATTCTTGCGTGTGTGTGTGTGTGTGTGTGTGTGTGTGTGCTAATGCATAAAGATGACAGTGGTGCGTGTCCAGAGCCAGCGTGCTCCTCAGCTGCAGCGCCCTCCACTCCCCTTAAGAAAACCCTTCCAGACGCTCCCACCATGCTGCAGGACAGGGAGGGGAAATGCCAGGCAAGCCAAAAGGAAGAGCAGCAGAGATGGTGCAGATCTCTTCGAGGACAAGGGGGATGTAGTCAAGGACATGAATCCTCTATCTTGATTCGGTTTGTCAGTGGAAATGAGCCCCTTATCTTCAGCATCTGGGCTTTAGATTTTAAAATGCGTGGATTTGGTACAGTCGGAGATAATGTGGAGGAAAGGGAAAAGGGAAGACCAAACAGCAGTGAAGAAACTTACTATACTCCTCTATCCACACACACACACACACACACATACAAAACAGATACAGATGGCGGTATGAAGCACTTGGGTGTAAGTAAAGCACGGTTTGTGTTAGCATGCTGTGACATAATGATCGATGGAGGAGAGAGGAGGCTGGGAGTTCAACACACTTAACACAAAAACCACAATATTTAGAGAATGTTACTGTGATTTAGGATTCAGTGCGAAGAGGTAAGAGGTAGAAAGAAGAAATCAGTGTGTGCAACTCAACCAGTCAGTGATTTAAATGGTGTCCTTTTTGAATGTGCTGTTGCCTCAACATCACAGACCTCCGGACCGTACGGCCAACATAAGCAGGAGACCCCCAACCTGCGACGGATAGATAGGCGCTTCACAAACAAACAGGCAGAGTAGCTGCTCGTCCAGTGAGAGTGAACAGTGTCAGAAATGTAACAGAGAGCAGAGACCAGGTGCGTTTTTATTGACCATCAGCTCGGTGTGTGAATTTTCCTTCCTCTGACCTGTGTGTGTGTGTGTGTGTGTGTGTGTGTGTGTGTGTGTGTGTGTGTGTGTGTGACTTAAACCAAACGCTGAAATAACCACAGCGCCGGCACGCCACCACTCTGTAAATATTTACTACTCTTTGAGCGGTGTCATTTAAATATTTTCTGGAGTTTCATAAGTCAAACATGACGACTCGTTTGAAACAGATTTAGGACTTCATATCCAGTTGAGCTGCAGATGACTCTGCAGCATTGTAGGTGATTTATCTGTGAATTCTGCCTTTTTGTAGAAATATAAGGAGCATATAATATCAGTTGAGATCTGATCTGCTCCTTCTTCCGCATACTGATGTTGCTACATGCGTCTAAAATCTCTTTCATCTTTCTTGGCACGTCAGTCGGTTTTCTTTTGAAAGATCCGCACAACTGTGTTTGAAATCTGACCGCTTTAGGCTTTTCTATTGAGAGTTCTTCTTTTGAAACTGACGTTGGAGAGAAATACAAGCTATTTTTGATAGTCCCATTTCAAACTGAGTATTTTGGAACAAACTACTGCTACTACTCCGGTAAATGTGGCCGGTATTGATGAGGATCATCATATGTTTTCATCATCTCGTGACATGTTTGGGTACTTGTCTGGGTTTGGATTGGTTTCATGACATTACAACCTTGATCTTAAGGCATGTAACTGACTCTCGCGGTAAATTCTTTGAAATGTGAAATGTCAACGATTCAATTCTTTCCTGTTGCTCGTGTTGGGATTTGGGACGGAAGTGTCTGAATGTTCTGTGAGAATTGGGGCTCATACGAGCTGGGTGAACACCACAACATGTGTATCTTATTGAAGGATCAAAGAGAAGACTCGTGGCTCCTGCCTCCCTCCATCCCGAGAGTCTGCTCCCCCCCCCCTTTTCCCTCCTTCACCTCTTTCCCCTTTCATGTGCTCCCTTCTTTCCAAACATATTATTTTTTTAAACTTTTGTCTTCCGGTGCACAAAGGAGCTCCCGGTCTGAAATAGTCCGTCTCACTTACAGGCATAACTCCCTCTGGCTTTCAGGCTTTTCTCTCTTTAACTTCCACATAAACACACTCGCATACCTGTGGCATGTTGACCTTCCTACCATCCAGGAGCTCAAACCCCACCGCCGTCCAGCTTCATGCCCATCTCTCTTTCCATGTTAATGAACCAAAAGCACACAGTGAGAAGGATGATTTCTAGGAACAGATCCCGCTTTAGATCTTCATAACTCATGCAGTATGAATGTGAGGTATTCCACAGTCGCCGATAGTGAAAGTCACAATGCTCAAAGATATTTGTTGGCACTTTATCTCTATGACAGTCGTTCAGTTCAAAGAGTAATATTCACGAGCCGCTCATGATCACTGCTGCGTCTTTGTATCTGTTATTAAGACCCTTTAGGGAACTATTGACATCCTTAATTACTGCTCGTCTGAAGCGGGTCCACTGGAAATGTCATTAAGGCTAAAAACACTTCACTATCCACTACACGACCAATACTCAACTTTCTTTCCTACAGCATCTTAAAAAGATTGATCAAGGAACTGATTCCAATCACAAATACTTCGTACATCCCTTATACCTCTTCCTCTGTTTATATTTCCTATTTTAGTGGAACTCACAGTAAACATTATTACTGGAGATTGAACCAAAAGTGCTTGACTGTTCAAAAACCTCTGACTGGCAGGAAACCACATTCACTGCTGCTCTGTGTGAGGTAGTTTTAATTACATGCATCTATCTTATCGTGTGAGTGTGAGTGTGAGATCTTCAAAGGTTGAGAGGACACGGAGTATGGATGCCCATTACTGACTGCTTTATGTAGCTGGCCTTGGTATTTAAGCGCCATAAGGATCTAATGACTTCCTTATTTTCACGGTTGTAAAACCTCTTCCAGTCTCTGTTTTTAGACTCCAGGTCATTGAAAAAGGAAAGAAGGAAAAACATCCGGTAGTTTTAGCAGATTAACAGGTTGCCACGGGCAGCTCTTTATAGGGCGATACACACCGACGGTGTTAATTCAGACCTTTCTCTGAGTAGCCTTAGTATTTGTCTTTACTGTTTTTAATGAAACAAAGACACAGGAAACAAGGTTTTTACAGCAGATGGACCACTTTATAATGTCTGTACTCCGAGGATATTTTTAAGTCTGTAACAGAAACTGAGGAGACACTGAATGCCGGAGAGCCCAAAACATTTAATTTGCGATTACGTGTGTAGCTGAGGGTGACCGCTTTACTTTCATCGAAATTAATCAAATCAATTTCCCATAAAATCCAGAGCCCTCTAAGGTCCAACGTGACGTTTAGTCTGTATCTCCAGCCACAGACGAGCTCCCAAACTCACACACTGTTAGCCACGCGGCATGTACACCTGCTGGACTTGAGGTTTGTCAACATCAAGGCTGTTGTGTTGTGGCTCTGATCGTTGCATCATTGTCACTGGTTCCTTCCTGCAGATGGTAACTTTGAAAACAAATGCTAAATTGGATTTTAAAGTACGTGATAGAGGTGATATTATCATAGCACACCACAGTCTATGTACCGTATGTAAGAAACAGAGAAGGCAGAGGAGCGGCGAGAAACTGGGATGTAAGGAAGCTTCTGATTGGCTCTTGAATAGAGTGTGAACAATATTTGAACTGCTGGAGGTTCCATCCCTGCTTTCCTGATGCAGGGTCAGCTTCTTTTATTTCTTAATTCATACCAACGAGTGGCCAGATTCCAATTGATAGAGTTTGACAGTTCCCCTCAGGCTCCTGTACCAGTGGTCTCCCACCACAGAAGAGACCTGGAAGGACCAGAAGAGTCCACCTGTTAACCCACCACAGTAGACGGCCAGCTGCCCTCTCGCGCCACCTGTTTGTGATATTTATGATTGTGAGGAATGTGACATATTTAGGAGCCCGCTGAAGGAGGAGGATGTGTTTGTGGAGACGACCTTTGATGATGTATTGTATCAAATTACAAAAACTGAGAACATCTAAAATTTGGTGTTCAAATGAGACCTTGTCACAGTGCAACTTGTCATTTAAGCAGTTAAAACGTCTCTCAGTGGTGTCGCATGTCATGGTGACTAAAGTAGACAAGAGGCTGTGTTTCGGGCATCTTTTGAAGTTAGGCAGCACTGGAAGTGGTGTCGTTTGTGGTCCCAAGACAACAGGGAGACACTTTGTTCAACAGTAAGATGCAGCTCTGAGACCATGTTCATCTAAAAGGACACTTATCCACTCAGCCACTTTGGTTACGACATTGTTTTCACTGGAAAAACTACAGCATGAAGATATCTTGGCATTGCATAACATGTATGTATACCAATCCCCCCCACCACCACTCCCCCCCCCCGGGGCTTTAGAGAAAGCAAACCTCATGTATGAATTCCTGTGTGGCATGACGAAGCTTGAGCTGTAAATCTCCGTCACTATAAAACAGAGGGAGCCGGTTTATAGTATGACAGAAGTCTGGCGTGTCACATCTCAGACTTTATTCATCTTTTTGCTGGATTAAGCAACTTTTCAGCTGATTTACCACCAGCTCTTGTTAGTGTTGGAGCTGCAGCACACCAAATATTCTCTAAATACCTTTCTGAGACAAAGGTTCCCCCGCTGGGAGTCGTGCCAGAAGGGTTGCCCCCTTCTCTGCAGGATTAGCATTGGAGGGAGATGTCAAAGGCTTTTTTATGTTTCGCCATTCTGCTCCGGTCAGTGCAGTAACAGATGTTGATATTTTTAGAAAGTGGCAAGACAGATGTTGACTGAAATTCAAGGTCTTTGCATTATAATTGTTTTTTTTAAACTTAATTAACTTAACTTGGATGAGTTTAGAAGGTGATTCGGGCGCCATGTTTTTCTTTCTGATCAACTGTCTGGTCCATCTAGAGCCAGACTCCAGCAGGGCCTGGTGAGCGAGCTCCGGCTGCTGGTGTCTGGGCTATTAATAGAGCTAGCCTGAGAATTCAGACTAAGGTCAGCAATCAGATTCCTTGCTCCCAACTTGTGGAAGGGAACAAGAAGGAAAAGTGCCTCCCTGAAATTATGCATTTTTCACATTTCTATTCACGTACACTTCCACTCATGCTGATGCTCTGTGAGGTAGGAGTGCCAACCGCTGTGTCCTGCTGCCTACATTAGCTCCCTGCTTTAAGCTTTTATATGAATCACTCAGAGGAGAGTACTCTACCCACCGGATTGTGCCCTCAGCATCGCAACTACATTATGTATTTTTAATTCATGAGGTGAAAGATATTGCTACTGGAGTTCTTCTTCAATCTCCTTCTTAACTGCTTTAACACGAGCTGCACAGTCTGGAGGTGCACGTCAGTTCTGAGATTATTTTGTTTGTAAACTGATGCAGAGTTCGCAATCGACATGTAGAAACCAGTAAATATAATACCTTATTATTTATTTGTATTCTTTTTATTATATGCAACAAGTTCTTCGGTTATGATTAAAATAGTTTTAGGTTTTATTTCATTTTTATTACGTTATGTGCAGTTATTTAATTTCCCACATTGCCGGGAACATTTATCTTATACACTTTTACCAAATGTATCTGGCAAATGTCCATTTCTTCCATTTCACCACCATCTTATAACTTAACTGGCCACATGTGACATTAGTGGTTAGATGGCATTTAATGTATTTCTCCTATGAAACAGTGGTTTTCTTTACTTTACAGATGTGGCTGACTGGATTATTGTTATTAGCACAGCTGCTGACTAGACGATGTCCGCTTTGTCAGCAATCTGTCCACTCATACAGAATAGACAACACACACAGACACACAGAAGCGTCGGTGAACATAAACACACACAGTCAAACACATCTGGAGTTTACAGCTTAACTCAAGAGCCCCACTGTCACACACTAGTTTAAACCAGTGTCAACACAGGACTCTTATTCCTCAGCCACAGATGGCCTGCATGGTCCCAATATAGTCCCTGACAGATTAATGTCTGCACATCATGACCCACACAGATTACCACCCTCTAAAATCTACACATGCGAGGGGTTAAATAGTGCACGAGTGTCAGTTTGACTTCATCTTTGACATCGTTATCTGTGTGTTTGTTTTCCATGGGCTAGTTTAGGTTGTGACTTTAAATGTACAATGACGTTGTGTTTGTATGTACAATGTAATCTGATCATTCCTAAATGTGTGCTTTGGTCACTTTGTGTAAATAAAATCTACATTTTGTGTTTGGGGATTATACTCTGAACATCTGGTGGAATGACTTTGTGAGTGCCACATGGAGAGCTTCTGCAACATGTTGTCAAGTACATGTAATCTATTTCTATGGTTTTCATAGCCATATTTAACTTGAATGAAATGCAGGAATGTGAATTTCATAGGCAGGCTGATCATTTCTGTCCTTTTTGGGGTCATGCCTGCAAAGGATAGAGTGAACAGAGCCAAAGGAAAAAGAAGCAACAACCCTTGTGGATAGTTGTGAGATGTCATTTGATCTCTGGCTTCTCTGTGCATCAGTCTCTGCGTTGCTCAAAGCTTTCCCCCCCCCCCCCCCTCGCTATCATCCTGTCACGGTTGTTAATTCTTCCGAACTTGGCCTTCACCCACATCCTTCTCTCCACATCACTGTTGCGTTGTGACATGGTGGCTCAGTCCCTGCTGTTACCCAGCGGCCATTGAAGACCCCAAGGCTGTTAGACGGTGGAGCTCAGTGTTTCTGACTGCAGCTTCCTCAAAGAGGCTTCTTACGGTCCCAGATGAGTCGAAAATATCTCTCCTGGAGGACTTCTGTGCTACTTAACGTTGTGTCTCTGCCAGGTGTAAACTTGGTTATCGCTCAGGTTAAAACTCACTTCATCTTCGTACTCTGCAGCCTTGCCAGAATCAGAGGAAACTGCACACGGAAGTGAATAATACTGGATTTAACGCTGCATTAACAGACAATCTGAATACACTTTCTTCTCTCTGATTTTAAGAAGAAATACATCACAGTTAATAGTCTGAACTTTATGTGTACACTCCACTTATCCATCATTTTTGAGCTATTTCCTACATTGTACTACACTAAATCCTCTACACAGGTCCTCTCTGATGGTGCAATGACCCACTTTTAAGAATGAGGGCAGCTTTGAGATTCCATGACAGTTATTGACTTAGCGTTGGCCTTCAAGTAGCTCATAATATCAGCAGAGCTACTGTCTGACATGTATTGCTCAAGTGTTTTTACATCTGCAAAAACCCCAATATGAAACTCTCGGTACATAACTGTACATACCTGTGGGGTAAGTCACGCTGTGTGAGATGTGTCGCTGACTCTGTGCCGCTTCCTTTTGACACCTCGTTGACTTGAGGTGCGAGTTCTGCTGATGCACACCGTGTGCTATTACTCTTTCATTTACAAGTCTGGTGACAAGTTTGAGCTTAAAGGGAGAGAAGTGCTAACTTTGACGCTGAAACACTCTCCGCTACAGTATACTGTTGAGTTCATGTGTGAGGGAGCCGGCTATGCACAGCCTACATAAATATTATCATGCCCCGCTGGATGTACCCAAACACTCTAGCCAGGGCAGCAGTTACCTAAACAAACTAGAGTGGACGGCCCTCTCTGCAGCTTTTAATGCGTAACGTGGAGCTTGTTTGCAAAAGTTGGTTGTAGTGATCCCATCGCAGTAACCTATTATACATATATATGTTATACAATAACATGTTATTTGATCTGTCTTTTAATTAACTATCAAAAAGTTTTCTGTGTTTCTGAGATGAACAATAAACAAGTCAATCACAGGTATAGAGCATGTGAACAGACTTATTATAATGTACTCTTATATTGTTTGTTTGTTTATCATATTCTATCGTACATTTTTTATGATCTATTTTGCTATTACACTGTGTTTATTGTCATGCACCAATCACAAAGCCAAGTTCCTTGGCTCAACATACTTGGCGTTTTTGTTTCTGAACCGTACAATGTTTTATATTTGGAGTCAAATGGAGCTAATGCAACATTTCATCCAATGAAACGATGTTGAGTATGTTTTTTGAGCTGTTACAGGGGCCTGGGGGGTCTCTCGGACCCCAAACATCAGGATTAAATGCTGATGATGCTGTTTTGATACTTTAACATTCGGATTGTTAGAGTTCGGTGACACTGCAGCTCCCACCTGAGGTCCGTCAGCTAGCCGGAACCACACTCAGCGTTTCCTTCCTCCTCCTGTCTGACCCTCACACTCGAGCAATCCGCTCCCTCTTTTCTTCCACTGCTGCTGCAGCAGAGCGGCAGCCAGTGTGCAGCATTACGTTATGAATGTCCGCCTGTAACACTGTGTAGCTCTGCTGAAGCTGGTTGGTCCGTACAGACCAGGAGCAGCTCACGGGCAGTCGCTGTCCTCCGCTGGGTCCTGTGTGTGTGTGTGTGTGTGTGTGTGTGTTGTTGTCTTGGTCATCTGCAGAATGGTAAGTGCAGCGTGTCATCTGCATTGTGATAAGAGGAGAGATAAGCTTGGCTACAGGCTACCTGGCATGTTTTCATCAATCTGCCTTTAGTTCTGACCGTCTGATGCTCCGACCAGTTGTTTTTCACAGCATAGTGTCCTCCGAACCAGTCAGGAGTCTCTATAAGGACAATGTGTGCTAATGACTGTCTGGACTCTCTCTGTCTCCTCTACCTGCATGTCTGGAGATTGATATGTTACTGAGGTGCCAGTGATGTACAGTGGTGTTACAGTCTGGGCTTTTTTCCTGATGTGTGTGTGTGTGTGTGTGTGTGTGTGTGTGTGTGTGTGTGTGTGTGTGTGTGTGTGTATATATATATATATATATATATATATATATATATATATATATATATATAGAGATATATATATATATATATATATATATATATATATATATATATATATATATATATCTATATGTGTGTGTGTGTGTATATATATATATATATGTGTATATATATATATATCTATATGTGTGTGTGTGTGTATATATATATATATATGTGTATATATGTGTGTGTGTGTATATATATGTATATGTATATATATTCCAGATGTACAGCAGCAGCTGGCAGAGGACTGTGAATCCTATATGAAGGGGTTGCATGCTAGTTAGCACAACCTGTGCTTGAGCTACTGAAGTCACTGGCATCACAGATGAGTTAGTTGGCAAAGCATCTTGTTCGTGTGTGTGGGTAATTGTGTTGAGGTTTTCAAGCTTTTTTATTTTGTTTTTGTGGCTCTTGGTGTGTTCGTTCGGGCATCAAGATTAGGGAACCGTTTACATCCGGGAGGATGGAGAGCAGATGGAAAGAGAAAGAGGAAGGGGACAATTATGTGTAGTTCATGTTGGAGCCCGGGCCGGCCGGGCACCGCCCCAGAAGTCACCAACGCCATCTGTTACGGGTTGACGAGTATCTCTTGAATCCTGAATCAGAATCACCAGAAATCATTCACTTTCACTATTATTCTGGATTTGTCGGCTAAAAGAGTCGTCTAACTGTAAATGTTAACTTTACAAAACACCCCCGCAGACGATGGAAACTGTTTAACCACATGAGAGCAGAGACTGATGAGGCCACATGGTTGCAAATCAGCTCGAGCTGGGCTCATGTACAGGTGAAGGCCAGATGTGACTGCCTCGTTCCTCCAACCTTTGAAA
The DNA here is from genome assembly GCA_028022725.1 of Lycodopsis pacificus. Classification (NCBI taxonomy): domain Eukaryota; kingdom Metazoa; phylum Chordata; class Actinopteri; order Perciformes; family Zoarcidae; genus Lycodopsis; species Lycodopsis pacificus. Next base: position 14,414,223 of record CM051696.1, on the reverse strand, counting down.
GAGCTTTTTAGCCCCAGAATGTGGAGACGTCTTCTGAACTTATGACAGCTTCATAACCCTCAGAGCACAAGGATTCCTCACGCGGTGTTTGGAGCGTCAATCACAGACTCTTGTCGGCTGCCGCTTGTCAATCAATGATGCTCAACAACATTTGAAATATGAGACGAATGGAGGGATGGCACGATAACCAAGAGCAGTGTTGCTCTTGGCAAATATTGGATCCAGGTGAAACATCCTGATCTTGTTTATTTGGGGAAGAAATGTTGAGCTATTGTATATTTTATCTCTCCAAACTTTCCACGGACAATAGGATGTCTAAGTGGTGGATTTCTAAAATGGTGCTTTCTTTGGAAAGGAGTCGGTACAGAAGGTTCTACCCTCGAACTCAAGTCCTCTCTGCTTCAGAAGAATTTAACACTTTCAAATATCTGACTTCTCTCACTTGAAGTGTTGGTGATAACTATTGTGTAATGGCTGAACCGAGAGTGTACATGCACACTGACCATCTGCTTTAAGGCCTGTCGTGTGTGTATTCACGTGTTTGTGTGTTACATTGAGAAGCCCGTTTGTGCAGCGATGTGTTGCCTCTTCTTCGGTTAGTATATTTCTGATATCAGCGACATCATTTGCAGTAACGTGCATCAGAAATCCTTCATCCTATTATTTCTGAAATCTTTTATCCCAAGAGACTGAGTTCTGATCTGAGTTATTGCAGATGTTGGAGGTTTTCCTGTGAAAGGACATTATGAAATGAGAAAGTTTAATCCTTTCTGTGCTGACTAGTACATGTTACCATCGTCAGCTCAACTATCTCCTGTCCTACTGATCCCTGAGTTTAGCAGAGATCTCTATGTTTAGCTAAATCTAACTAGATTTAATTCCAGTTGTAAAAAGGCCTTATAAACTCCAGCTCAACCAGCTCAATAAACACTTGTTAATCTCCCACAAACATCACGCCTGTTTCATAGCTGAACTCTGCTCCCTAGAAGACACCTCAGATGATAATGTGTCAATAGATGTGGTGTGGGAGAACACAGTGCCATGCAAGACACTGACCTGTAACCATCAGGAGCAATTTGGGTTTCAGTGTCTGACACTTTGACATGTTGACCGTAGAAGCCGGCAATCGATTCGCCAATCCTGCGTTTAGTGGATGAGCTGCTCTTCCTGCGGAGTCACAGCACCCTCACTTAATAAAACAGATGGTTGAAGGTGCAGAGATGTGTATATTAGTTGGGTGGATACTGGGAAACTGTTTTAAAATGCACACACAGCTGCTGGTTTTGGGTCACACATTCGATGCTTATTGTTGCAGAACTCAACAAAAGCACATTTACATTGTACGCCAAGCTCAGATTTGACGAAATAAGGCCGATAATGTTAATGTAGCAGTAAAGCTGAACTTCACAGATTATCTCCCAGGCTTGTGCTTTTGCCTTCGGTGCAAATTTACACCGTAGTCAACCTTGTTTTGCATAAAGCTCATGTTGTAATGAACAGTCAGCCTCCCAACACGTCCTGCCCGGGGGACCGACGACTGCGGTTTCTTAATCCGTTGTTGCAAAAGTAATGAATCTGAGAAACTACTTTTCAGTTTGTTTCCACTTGATTGGCACATTTGGCCAGACGGGAAACCCCGGTCCAGACATTGATGTCATAGCTCTTATTGAATCTGTTCCAGACACAAAGCCAACACTGTTTCAGCAGATCTGTGGCTCTGACTTCAGACTCAGCCCTCTTCGGTAGCATTGAGATAAGGCCCGGCAGGAGCCAGCACATCACACACGGTGGGTTTAGTGTTCGTGTGATGTGGGAGTTACGCTGGCTGGAGCTCACTGTTGCAGAAGCGAGTCCACGCAACAACCCCGGTGGCTTCCTTTCACCGGAGCAAACAGAGTTCACCGCCCAGCAGATGTTGGGCTTGTTCTGGCTGTCGTCGCTTTTCGCCTCACAGGTGTTGACTAAATATCAATAGCACCTTTCTAGACAAGGTCCAAGTTTAATCTGGGTTCTTTTCATGATTCATCTCTCTGGAAGTCACTGGAAACCAATGGACGTAATAACTCCTGGTTCTCATTATGAATGATGGATGAGAATAAACAGTACAACTCATTTAAAAACCCAGGTCTCTGCCAGAGATGGTGATATGAAAGCGCTCGGGGGGGAAAGCGGACCCTTTGTTGTGGCTTCTGTAGAGTAATTCCAGCGTCTTGTGTGTGCTTATCTGATTTCGATAAGCACTAAAATCTGCTTGATATTTAGAACAATTGTTTCTTAATTCAGCCAGGTCACATTATACCGTCCACGCTTCTTGCTAATGATGCAGTTCAGACTTCTCAAACTGTAAAGATTACAAACAGAACGGTTGCACACGCCCCAAAACACCGTTCTTACGGCCATAATTGCCTTATTTTCTGCTTTTTTTAAATTTGTTTTGTAGATCTCTGCCCAGATGAATGAGTAAAACAGAGAAAATGTAGCTAAATCACCAGCCATACATCTGCCATCCCATGAACACACTGTAGATACTAGCTATGTCCCTCCTAAACCTGTAAATGACTGTAATATACTGTGTGTTTAAAATGAATCAAAGTGAACAAAGGAATTCCTCTCTTTTAATCTGGCAAAGCCTCTCTCCCTTTCTTCAAGTGGAACAGCAGAGACCCCCCCCCCCTCTCCAGAGCCACATGAGCCTTTTGTTGTCCCATGCCACCTTCTCGAGCAGGGGAAAAAACAAAGTGAGAAAAAGCTTTAGCCGCTTTCCAACAGGAATCTCTCCATGTCAGATAAAGAGCCTTAATTGAATGGAGGAGGAAGTGGAGGAAGTGTAAGTTCAGCAGATCCAGCGTTCCTCGCTATTGTTGAGCGATATTTATGTTCCTGGTTCAGAGGGCGTCAGCATCCACTGACTGTTACTGAGCTGCTGACACAGTTCATCCAGTTTCTCAAACATGTATATCCAATTCAAAGTTTCTGCATATTTCCTGTTGACCTCAAGCTGCACAGGTTTTCATTCTTTCCTGGATTTTCCTCTCAAACTCGCACTAAGCACCGTCTCGTAGACTAAGTCACGGGACTGCTGGTGCTCAGGGGGGGGAGGTTGTCGGTGTGTTCAGAGCTATATTGTGACCATATGATCGTCATTCCAAGCCAACTGTAATAAATACAAGGTTTTCTGTAATGCTTAACAGCTGCACACATAAACATCAACTATATGAGGTTTCTCCATTTGTTATTATATTGTAAAATATATTGATGCAAGAGAAAATATTGTTATTCATAACTAAATTGCCCAACCTTTTTTCTGTTGTATACCTTCACATATCTGTGAGCATCTAGATGTCACAGTAGGAGAAGCACAGGTGTAAATAATAACGGTAACGATGGCAGGAACACATTCAGGTGCTTCAGTTCAGGGTGCTGGTCTTCTCCATGCTGAGTCACTGTCGTGGCTTTTTAACGGAACAAAACCGTCGTCAATGTCAGAAGTAACACCGGTGCTTCTCTGCGACTAAAAGTCAAAAAAGGCCAAAACACACATGTGTACAAACAATAAATGCCCTCCATGACACACCCACAGCTACGTCTACAGCTGTTCGTCTGTAGTCCAGCTGTTTGTTCCAGTCATCAGCAGCAGGTGGCACTGCCCTCTCTCCACTCTGTGTTCCCATGGGGCACAGCTGCGTCCTCCACAATAAGTAAATGACATTTAAGCACAGACAATCCTGCTTTGTGGATCAGGCTTCTCTTCTTGGTTTGTCGACTTTAGTCTTTCTCTGAATACCAGCGTTTGTCGGCTGCAGATGTTGATTTGGTTTCTAGCAAGGAACTCATTCCAGGCCTGCTGGACCAGAGCCAGACGACCTCCCAATGTAAACAGGGACAAAGAGACAATTTAATTACCGCCGGTCATGTGATCCTCACAGCACGATAGACGGCACTGCCATGTCTGGTGTGTCTGACCCTTGTGTGTGTGCCAACATACAGTATACGTTGATGCATGTCCTTGAATGTGTGCGTGCGGCCTGAGATTGTACATCTAAAGCCATCCATCCCTCGGGCTCTGTCAGCCCTTTCAGACGGTCCATGATAATCACCCTCATGATGAGGGCCAGCCAGGGAGGATTAACGCAGACCTGAATTCCCCCTGAGTCTTTCCTTACAGGAAGTATCGTCTCCCGTCTGTAAGATGAAATGCATGCCCCCCCCCCCCCCCCCCCCTCTCATCCAGGCTACTTCTGTAACATTAAGAGGGGAGGGGGGGGGGGGATTTGCCTACTGTGTGGTTTGTTAGACTGGCATGTCTGTTGACCTGATACTATTTGTGTTGCTCTCCGTCTACTACTTACGCTGGTTATTACTGCTGTGTAAGTTGGCACACTTTGCAGTGTGGGCTATTAAGATTGGGATCGTGTTACGTTTAGTTCTTCCTCCCACAGGCTGAAAATGAATTGTCGGCTAAATTGTGTTTCTGTTTCTCTCTCTCTCTCTTCCTCATGTTGAACTGAACTACTGGAGATCATATCCCAGACACAAGCTGAACTTTTCAAACCAGATCTCTGTCTTTGTGGCGTAGACAAGTCACGGTCTCTAAAATATCTCTTTTTACAAGCCAGGCAGTATCTAGATGATCTAGCTCATTCACTTCCCCACAACATCCAAAGCTATGACTTAATCACAAAACCCTGATTCCTGAAGAATGTGAGTATTGTAAGACTTGCAAAGCTCAGAGATCAATCAAGATTAATGGAAAGGCTTTGTGGCCCTGTGTGTGAGAGTGTATTAGATAAAAAGATTATTTGTAGCATGTAGGCCACAAGTCACCTCTCCTCCCCACCATGAGTGAACACGCACACACACACACACACACAGATTCCTCTTGTACCACTCTGGTCCTGGTATTGCCAGCTGGAAGGTCTGGGTTGGATGTGACAGCCATTGTAAGAAGTCTTGTGCATACTGCTGTTGTTTTCCCATATCTTTGATTTTTTTTTTTATTTCCACACCTTTTATTATTTCAGTAGTTGATTTGTGTATCGGTTGAGACATATCTACGCTCGCCATTCACGCACATTTGTAGTAGTGATGAAGATTTGTTTGTGTGTGCGTTGTGCACAGATCTGTGTGTTGTGATCCCACATGTGTGGCTGTGGGATTTAGGGCACGACAGGCTTGCAGCGAGGTGACAGGGCAGATGTTGCGTCACCTTCCTAAAGCCAGGACGCCTCTGCAGACACGGTCTGCCGTCACTTCGGCTCATCTACATATCGGCAGCAGATTGGCCAAAACACGAGAGCAGGGCGGGGCTATTGAAATCCTCCAGATGCAGAGTGGCAGAGATCGATGGTGTACCTGTTTAAGAAAAAAAGAAAGAGGTTTCCAGTCCAAGTGTGTGTGTGGGGGGGGGGGGGGAGTTGGAAGAGAACTGGATGCCATCTGATTGGTGAGGCAGAGAAAATAGGTGTGCTTATGTAACGTGGGGTGCCCTGAAACTAAAGAAGTGACACTCAGTCTGCAGCTTTCCAAAGGCCTCTTTTTGCACTGGTTTCTGTCTCTTCTCTGGCCGTCTGGTGGAAGTAAAGCAATACTGGTTCTGAACGGATGACATGGCAGCAAACACAGAAACAAACGGTGATGCACAGGTATGTGCTTGTTGCTTTTCTCCTAGCTGACCCTGCAATTAAGTATGTCTCTCCGTTTCTGGACCGCTCTGTGTTTCTTTCTTTCTAACTGTCCAACATGGTCGTCTGGCTGCAGGTTTCCCCTCTGCTGACATGTGTCAGAGTATAGATTATCCACACGTGAGCTGGACATGTGACATGCATGCATGTGACATGGCTTTTTACTCATATGAGTAATGATGATTTTTCTGCAGAGCTACTGAGAGGTTTTAGTTTTCCACATGACTGCAGAAACACAGTGTTGAGTTTTTTTCCCTGCTGTCCACCTCTAAGATGTTAAAGCTCACGTGTATTGATCTGATGTGACGGCTTAATGCATTGAGAGTGTCTGAGTGTCTCTGATGGTGGAAGACTCTGACAGGAATTCATTTGGGGCAGAGATGCAGGTTCCTTTAGTGTTCCTTTAGGCGTCTCTTTCTCTTCCTGTGAGTTTGAACCTGAAGAGAAACTCTTAATTGTGTTTTCTGTTTCACCAAATATGTGGAGTTAGTCACGTGGAAATTTATCAGCTCTATAGTGGAAGTGTGTGGTGAAGGAGGACTATATCTCTCTCTGTCTCTCCCTCTCTCTCTCTCCCTCTCTCTCTCTGGCTCTCTCTTTCTGTCTCTGTCTCTCTCCCTCTCTGTCCCTCTCTCTCTTTCTGTCTTTGTCTCTCTCTCTTTCTCTTTGTCTCTCTGTCTCTCCTTCTCCCCCTCTATGTCTCTCTCTTTCTCTGTCTCCCTCTCTGTCTCCCTCGCTGTCTCTCTCTCCCTCTCTGTCTCTCTCTCTCTCTCTCTCTCTCTCTCCGTCTCTCTCTCCCTCTCTATGTATCCCTCTCTCTCACTCTGTATGTATCCCTCTCTCTCTCCCTCTCTATGTCTCCCTCTCCCTCTCTCTCCGTCTGTCTCTCTCTCTCCCTCTCTATGTCTCCCTCTCCCTCTCTCTCCGTCTGTCTCGCTCTCTCTCCCTCTCTCTCTCTATCTCTCCCTCTCTCCCTCTGCACTGAGCCAGCTCCACACAGAGTCCTGCTATAACTGTCCAAACAACCACAGCATTCACACAGGGCGCACATGGCTCACTTCACCACCTGCTACTGGGCTCGCCACAAGGGGAAACCTCACTGCTATTCAGCCTTTGCTTTCCACAACATTCACTTTTTTAACATAGGGATAAACTGAGTGTTGTTTCTGGTGAAAGCCTTTGAATATCCACATTCATATTCATGCTTTTTTTCTTGAAAGGCTGTCTGAAATGCAACAGGAGCTTAAGATCAGAGCATACAAATCGGTTACTGCACTGTGTGCTCCATCTCCCACACTTGAGCTGCCTCCAGTTTAAGGAAGCATTCCTGCCAGCCCCTGCCAAGCTTGCCAAGGCAAAAATGATTTAAGCGTTCATTGAATAATGGCATTGTAATTATTGCAGCTGGATTATAAATGACTCTGTCGACTGCATTTCCTCCCGGGCTGAAATCTGCTTTCATCATAGAAGGTCAATAACAACACGGCGTATAGTTGCTTTATGACTTCTGATTGCATTTCCCATGTCGTACAGGGAGCATTCCAAGTGGGCTCCCCCCCCCCCCCCCCCCCCCCCCCCGAGAGCTGCTGTGTTTCATGCAACAAATCATCATCCATCAGCACCGTGGCAGCCAAAAGCACTACCACGATCCAACACTAACAAAGCAGCGGAGCAAACCACACAACATGTTTAGGTTGAAACGGGTTTCATGTCCTTCGATTGTTTCTCAGGGACTGCATGGGCTCTAGTCTCCTCATAGAACCTCCCACAAGTCTCTGACATACTCAAGAGCCTACTTACAATGGTCTCCTTGATAAGCTTTCACTGAGAGAGCATTTGTTTATGTGCAGCAACCTGCCATTTGCCCCTCAGAGTGCTTATTAAATTTCATTAAAAGTATCGGATCCCTGTGTACGCAATAAACTGCTCTGTGGTCAAATAGCTGCTTTAGCTCCACTTTACTCAATTCACATGACAAACGGGTCATTCCAGCATCTCCTGCAGAGCGCAGATTGAGCACAAGATGAAGTCCGTTAAGAGGCATCGACTCATGTGTTGCAGGAAATGCCAAAGAAGCAGCTGTTGACGAAGACGGATGCTTTCATTAAAACGTTCCTGTCCAAATATCTTTGTCTAATTTATTGGAAAATGTTTGAAGTAATGTGAGGAAGTATTTAAAGCCACGTAGGCTTGAGTTGTAGCACTGTATATGAAGGCGTGTTTGTATCAAAGTAGTCCTGAAGTTGTGTTTTGTCCATGTGTCTCGCTCCAGGGCCTCGGCTTTATTAAGCCTCTCTGGACCTGAACCAGCTCCATGTGGTTTCACCGGCTCTCAGGCTTATTTATCCAAAACTCTGCATGGCATCACAGCTGATAAAGGTTGCTTATTAGTCACGGTGGACCGAACCCTCAAGAGGAACGGAAATGTCAGTTTGCTAGTTATGGAAATTGTAATTGGTTCAGGTCTCAGCTGTGACTCGTTCCAGTGGGAGACTCTGTGAGGCCACCGAAGGAAAATGTGTGAAATTGATGTCGGAGCCCATTAGGTTTTATTCTAGATACAGAAGAATGTTTTCACACATCGTCTAATTAATAATACTGCAAAGATGCAATCGTACTCAAAGTTAAGCCACAGTGTTGTGTTGGTTCTCTTACTTTTAATTGACAAAGCATGTTGTTTTATTTTGAAAGGAACAATGACTGATGTGTGTTCTGTGTTGTTATGAATCACCAGAGCTGGATTGATGTTTGTATGGACCGTCAATCATGTGCTTCCTAAGTACATTGATTTATCTGCTACACACACGACAGCCTGACATTGGTTTCCTATTGGCTGTGATCTGGTAGTGGCCGTGCACAACGCAGATATAGATTGTTGGCAGATAGTACATGTTTGACTTTGGATGATATTAGAGTGTTTGACACTCAACTAATGGCAAACTTCCTAAAATACAAACAAAACTACAATTCCTGCATGATAGAAGCATGCCGTCTGAGCAGGGAGGGAACAATGCGAATATATAGTTTTTATAGTTTTAAAACTCATCTGAAAATTAAAGCTGAAACAAATATTAACAATGTTAGGATATAATATAGACTCATCCAGACCTATACAATATCATTAATATTTAAAAATGTTATTAATTATCTAAATTATGGATCTGATTCAACAGGTGAGGTCAGAATTAGGACGGAAAATGGTTAAAATGTCAAAAGAGAGAGAAACACAAGCTATTGGGGTTAATGGGAGCAGGCAGACTTAAAGGAAACATCAGTGAATATTTCATTGGAATATATATGAACCAATAGCATAACATGGAAAGTATTAATGGATCACGCAGAGAAGTAATTAGCTGCACTCGTCTATATCCATCCAGACGGTGTGATCTTTAAGCTCACCAGGTAAACAAATCAAGATAAACAAAACCATGTGTTGTTTTTAACAGTATAATAATATCAACTGCACACGCAATGTGTATTAATGTTTAGCATGCTTTATGTCATTGCAATGAACCATACTATGTGGTCGGTTTGCTAGCATGCTAAAACTCATATTTTGATTTAAAAATAAACAATATGTCTCATTGTTGTTGTTGTTCAAAACACTAACAACTTAAATTATGATAATAAACTTCGGCATGTCTGATTGACTTACAATTCAAAGTGTGATTTACAAGCAGCTTCATTGGAAGAAATACAACGAAGCAAAGAATGATCATGTATTTTTTATTTGACTGGCTTCATAGGGCCGTTTAGCATTTGTGATATAAGTTTTTGTCTCATTCTTGGAGAGTTGCACAGTTATAGCACAAGTCCCTGCACAGTCAGACTTTCACCTGCGGTTGATCTGTGGAAAACTGGAGTTCAGCGAGTGACGCAAAAAAAGAGCGATCCAGTGGGATGAAATTCCGGCAAAGGATCGAGTGTTAAACTGCTTCTGTGTGACGGGAGAAACGGGCCTCACGAAGCTCTGGACTAGTGGAAATGTTTGCGTGTGGAAAAAGTTCTCACAGTAAGAATCGGATCAAATCTCTCCTCTCGGTTGAACTTCTGAGATCACTGAAGCGTAACAATTCTCCCATCTTCGTTTTCCTCCAGGAGGGGATGCTAATACTGACGTCGAACCCTGAGCTCTTCACACAGCTGTGTGCCAGGAACACCAAGCAGCTCTGATTGGAAAGCACGATGTCCTCGATAACAAACACTTTTGTGCTTCAGCTGTGATCATCACACCTCCTTTTTTCTCTCCTGTCCGGATATCAAATCAAGAGCTCAAAAGAAAACCTGTGATTCTGGCCTCCTGGGCAGACGTGTATTAAAAAAAAGAAAGATTCCTACAACAGTGAAATTCCTTCCCTTCTCGAGTGCCTTAAACCCTTTCCGCTGTAACTGTGTATTTATACCTTAACTATCAAGACTAATAACATCACGGGCCGATAAACTGGCTGGTTCGGTTGGAGAAGAAATTGTGGCATCGCGTTCCAGTTTTGACTTCAGAGTGCTCAGTGGAAAGTGAGTCCAGCACCTGCACACAGCAATGCCTCACGTCGACTTAAAGAATGTGTAACCAGATAGCATGTGTGGCTGAGAGGAGAGGAACCTCTGACCCAGCTCAGAAGGTATAGGCTCCACTGAGGGAAAGATAGATACACACACACACACACACACACACACACACACACACACACACACACACACACACACACACACACACACACACACACACACACACTCCTCAAGAAGATAACGTACGTGTAAATGTAAAGGTTTGAAGTTTATAATGCGGCATAAGAAATAGAGAAATGTTCAAAGTGTTTAGTGTGTGTGTGTGTGTGTGGGGTTTTATCCCAGACACCGCGTCATCGTGTGTGTGTCTTGTGAAGACAAACACCCCGCGGAGGAGATGGTCGGATTACATTTTTTGGAGCAACTTGCTGCTTAGATTTGCATATGAATGAGGAAATCTCCTCAATGCTTAATGTGGAACATGAAGGCAAAGTACGGTGGTATTTAAATAGTTTCTAATTTATTTATTTATAAGCTCAATTAGTGCATTCATTAGCACAGCAGGTTGTGTTTAATATATCATTTTTTGATCATGATGGGGATGCTAAGCAGCTCAAGTGGCTCTTGGTTGGATACACAGGGTTGAATTCACCATAGAGGTTTGTTATGACTCTTCACTGAACCATCGATGTGCACGTATGTTGGAGAATAGCATTAATTGTCCTCGTATGTTGTGTTGTGTCTCGTAAAGAGCTCTATACTGCTAGATTCAGCATCACGGAGCGTGTTCTTGGCGTGAACGTTGATGCGCGGCTTGTCAGTTCTCTGGGGGGGGGGGGGGGGGGGTGAGTAGCTCGATGGGGCTGAAGGTCCCTGTGTCCTCTGGGATGGAGGCGTATAAATGCTGGAGCCTCGGGTCTCTGCTTCCTGCTGGATCGGGCATGACGATCAGTGAACGTGGAGGAAGAAGAGGCTTTACGTGCTGATTAAAGGTACCACAGGTGAGGCTCTGTGTAGGGGGGGGCGGGGGGGGGGGGGCTGTGAGTCTGTGATGCAACTTTTGGGATCCCCTTTTACTAAAGATGAAGACTTTTGTGGTTTGACGTTGTTTCTGTATGCACGGCAGTTGTGATTTTCTCAAGAGATTACATCTGATGATCTTGGTTCTCTCAACTAAAATCAAACAGAAAGAAGGAAATTGAATTATATTGTTGTCGGCGGTTCTGCTCCAAAGTTGTCGGAGCTTTGCGATCGACCATCTCTTTTATGTGGGTCACAGGATGTTGGACATTGATCTCTGTGCTTTGATTGTAGCACAGGAAAGCAGGTCACTGCTTTTCAAACTGTGAATCTATCAATTTCTCCTCTGCCCTAAAGCTCTGAAGCTTAATTAAAACTGTAGGCCGCGGATGGAGGACACGGACCGTGTACGGGGGAAAGATTACATGTGAGGTTTACAGTGATGGACGGATATCAAACTTAACAATCTGTCGAAATTTAGCTTCAGACTTAAAATACTTCCTAGTGGGGACATTACCGCGTAAGCGAATAAAACAAATGGTGATCGTTGACTCCAGAGTGGCTCTAAATACCTGACACCCTTGGGCAGAAGTGTGACTCTGCATCTTTTACTTTGCTCTTCATCAAACTTTCAAAGACTCGCTGCATTATGCAGCTGGCACAGATGATCTGTTGGCGCTGACACGGGGCTGGGCTGGTGCATTGTTGGTGCCTGAAACACTGAATGGTCTGGAGTCAGAATGCCATTATGCATCGCTCAATCATCTCTCTGTGGTTCCTCTTATCTGCACTGCAATCACACCATTTCCTCTGGTAAATGGTATGTTGTTGTTTTTCTATGTCGTAACTTTTTTTGCTTTATTTAATTTCTTTTCTTTTCCCCTTCCGTCTTGTTTTATTGTCTTTCCCGATCGTTCCCTCCTTTCGTCCCGTTGCTCCCGGCTCTTGAACCTCACGCACCTTGTTCCCTCATGGCGACCCTCCCCGCCCCCCTTTGTCCCGGTAAACCTCTCACCTGTGTGCGCGCCCTCCTGGTTGGAGATTGCAGAGTGCACTGTAGCCCCAGTTGCAATGGAGGACAGTGACCATGAGGCTCTCTCTTCATCAGACGAGCATGACTCCTGCCCTGCCTCCCCCAATCACAGCAGGGACCGTGATGCTGAACAGGTACCAGTGACACCCCCCCCCCCCCCCACAAAAACCTGAACTCCTCATTAAATCCCCCCTCTAGTGGCAGACTTTATGTGATTTAGTCAACTTAACCTGCTGTTGAGCCTCGCCAAAAGCAACATATAGATATTTTTCATACAGACTGGTATCTTATAAGTTTAAGTTCTGCCCCGTACCTTTACCCCTCAGCTCGTACATAAGGGCGTAAACATAACATGAGTCACAGTTCGGGCTTACTGCTGAATTTAAATTGCCTCATTGCTTGCTGAGGACCACTGCATAATTAATCTTTGTGCTCGACTAGCAGGGAGACTTTAGTTTGTGGTAACTGTAGTGCAGAATATGCACAGCATCCTACACTTCAGCTGTGTATCCTCTTACATTTCGTTTTTAATTTGAGCTTTATTTCTGATAGCTTAGTGTGAATAAGGATGAACTTATGTACTCTAATGCCTGTCCTCTAATAACAACCATAAAGAAAACCTTCTGGCCTCACATTAGCACTGCAACATTTATGAAGTGCTCAGGAGATTTATAATCCATGATGTAGGAAAAACTCACTCTCTGCTTCCATTATATGCATGTCCACGTATCACAGCTCATTCAATATTAGTGTTAAAGTAATGAAAGAACACACAAATACACAGAGATAGACGTCTGGTGTTGTTGCTCACCTAAGATGATCCATCCTCATTAATGATGATGGACGGTGATAACCAGCTGTTCCTTTCATGTCGCATTATTTTACGTCACCACAACATATTGCGACCGTTTCTAGTGTTGATTTTCCGCCCTCTGGATCTCGATTCCCTTCCCTTCACAATGAAACCTGAACTTTCCACTCCGCCCTGTGTTTTTTTTGTTTCCACCCGTTCCTCCACCTCCGCCTCATCCGCCCCCCTTCAACCATGGTGTCTCTCTAGCATTCAAGCCATTCAGACGACTCAGAGGTGGAGAACATTATGCAAGACCCTCACCACCAAGGAGGGCCCGACCACCGTGACCACACACACCACCACCACCACCATCACGGCCATGAGCCCGGGGAGTCTGAGGGCGAAGACCGCCCTCAGACTCCGTCACATCTGCGCCCCCCTGTGGCGGGCCAGGCGGAGTCGGGTTCGTGTTCAGAGCCCAGCGTGCCGCAGAGCAAAAGTGTGGAGTTTGACTTGTCGTCAGTTCCCAGGCCCAAGAGCCCCTGGGGCCGATATGACCCGTACAACAATAACGAGGTAACGCTGGGTCAAGGAACCCCAGACAGGATGAACAAGATCTGTGTGGTTCAGTTCTGCTGTGGAGGCGATGTTGTTTGTGTGCTGATGGAGAAGGTTCAGAGGATGTGACTGAGCTGTAACATGTTGCTTTATGTGCTATTAAAACAAAAGGTAGATTTGTGCTCGTATTCCTCTGGTGGAATAGGTTGTGATTAGTGCTGTGAGATGGTAGTGGTGCTGTGAGATGGTAGTGATGCTTTTTCCTTTGGTGTTTATTTCAAACTTTTGTGGGAGTGTTAAACTTTTGGAGTGGTTGATAACAGAGCTGTGTCGTTCTAGTCATATGTTCAGGGTAGTGTGTGCTTCCCTGATGTGTTGTTTCATCTTTCTGTGTGTTTTTCAGGACCAGGACAAGGAGTACGTGGGTTTTGCGACGCTGCCAAACCAGGTTCACCGCAAGTCGGTGAAGAAGGGATTTGACTTCACGCTCATGGTGGCAGGTAAGTCCTCGTCTGCACATTAGCAGACATCTGATCTTAAGCCCACCTTCTGCTTTGAAGAGGCCTTGCTCTTTACTTCTTTGTTGTTCTTCGTTTGAAGGGGAGTCTGGCCTGGGGAAGTCCACCCTGGTCAACAGTCTCTTTCTCACAGATCTCTATAAAGATAGGAAGCTGCTCAATGCTGAAGGTGAGGGAGACACAGCTTTTGATGTACTTTTTTTGTTTCTTGTTTTATTGAATATTTGCCCGACAGTGGTCCGTTTGTGTCCTTTCCCTAGAGCGCATCACACAAACAGTAGAAATCACCAAACACACGGTGGATATAGAAGAGAAAGGTGTCAAACTGAAGCTCACCATCGTGGACACCCCTGGGTTTGGGGATGCTGTAAACAACACAGAATGGTACATGTCAAACGTCTTTTAATGAAATACCTGAAAGGAAAGAAAATGACCATTGCCTCCGAGACTGACCGTCCCCGTGTGTTTCTGCTCTAGCTGGAAGTCAGTGGCCGACTACATCGACCAGCAGTTTGAGCAGTACTTCAGGGACGAGAGCGGCCTCAACCGCAAGAACATCCAGGACAACCGCGTGCACTGCTGCCTCTATTTCATCTCACCCTTTGGTCACGGGTATGACAAATCCCCCGTGCTCTCCTAGGGATTAGTTAGCCTCCTCGCTCTCTTTTATCACCCCTAATATTAGGAATGTTCACCTCTTTCTGCTGCAGTGGTGATGTCTGTGCTGCTGGCTTTTACATCGGACCAGTGACTGCCTTTGACGTTCCCTAAATTGCATGCATGCTAATATACAACTTTTTATTTCCTGCACATTCAGTTTTATCGCAAATCTCCAGCGTACCAGTATTTACTTGCAGCGCAGTCAGTCCCATAAGTTGTGAATGCGCTGGCCTCCTGCCTAGAGTTAAACCAGCTCTCAGCCGCCTTCAGGTGAATCTACATCCAATGCACAACTTTCACTCCCATCATCTGTTTGTGCTGATGTGGTGCTTCTTGCCGCAGTTGTGCACACAACCAATTTGCTGTCAACCTCACAGTGCAGTGATGGAGAAAGTGCCCCCTCTGTTGATGAGCGTCAGTCATTACTCATTAGAGACCAAGAGGTCACTGAGAGAGCAAACCTCTGCCGCCGCTGACCAACAAGAGACGTCTTCTTATGTCAACGTCTTTGGGCTGCCAGCATATACTTACAGTCAGGCTCTAAACTAACGTTTTCATCTTGATCATCACCAGGATGCATTATTTGTCATTTGTGGACATTTATGGAAATCTGTTGATCTGTCTTCAAGATATCTCACTGATGGACGTAGTGTCGGTTGACTTTGAGGGTGTCTCACTGTACTTTACGTGTGTTTCATATCTCCTCCAGCCTCCGGCCTTTGGATGTGGAATTTATGAAAGCTCTTCATGAGAAGGTTAACATCGTCCCCATTTTGGCCAAAGCAGACACGCTCACCCCTGCTGAGGTCAAGAAAAAGAAATTCAAGGCAAGGCTGCCTCCCAGTCACGACTCACAAACTCTTCATCCCTGAAATGAAACCGTCGCTGCTTTTACAGTCAAACTGCGTGTTTTCACTCTGTCCTTTGTCTGCCGTCTGTTTCCCCGTAGATCCGAGAGGAGATCGAGCAGTACGGTATCAAGATATACCAGTTCCCTGACTGTGACTCCGACGAGGATGAGGACTTTAAGCAGCAGGACCATCAGCTAAAGGTACGAGCCAGAGATGCCAGAAGTCTTCAGGTGAATCACAATAGACTAATATCAAGTACATCATTACACATTTTCTGATTTCTGATTTCTGATTATGCCCAAAAACATATTATGCACAACATATAAACCATGTAACACGAGACCTTGGAAGTCAGTCCACCACTGACTTCACAGTCTTGATGAGTCGACTGTTTTTAACTCTCCTGGCATCATACGCTGGCAGCAAAAGGACACACTCACTGTGCCAGTGTTTCTCTCTCTCGCTGCCTCCGTCCTTGATAAGAGCGCTGCGTTACCGGCAGCAGACAAATGGGGATAAAAGATGGAAGAGATTATGAATATGAAGTTATTTATGACAAACAATATGGAGTGGAGTTTGGATTTGTAGGAGTGATTTGAGAGTACGCAGCAATGAGAAAGAAAGAAAAGGTGGCAGTGAGGAGGTAAAAAAATGTAACAACAATAAACACATCTGCACTGCACCACTCACTGGTCCAACCTGAACTCGTCTACACCCTCCCCCTGCCAGATTCCTTTGGAGCGTCATTTAAATTTTTTACGATGCTTTTCTGTTCCCCCAACAAGGAAAGCATTCCCTTTGCAGTGATCGGCAGCAACACAGTGGTGGAGGCCAAAGGGAAGAGGGTGCGAGGCCGTCTCTATCCCTGGGGCATCGTAGAAGGTAGGCCCCGCCCTCATCCTCCGGCACAAGTTAAAGTGTTTTGTCAGCGTTGTCTGCATGATTCAGTACCGGCAGTTTATGAAGCATGCTTCATATCTAGTTTAAATTTGAACCCTCGCTCTCTTTGCAGTGGAGAACCCGGCGCACTGTGACTTCGTGAAGCTGAGGAACATGCTCGTTCGCACACATATGCAAGATCTGAAGGACGTGACCCGGGAGACTCACTACGAGAACTACAGAGCCCATTGCATCCAGAACATGACCCGCATGGTCGTGAAGGAGCGCAACCGCAAGTACGCTTAAACTGAAGCAAAGGGGGGGGGGGGGGGGGGTCCTTTACATACTGCACTGAAGTATAGAATAAATACCAGACACTTTAATATCAAGAGATAAGTAGACATTTAAAGACTAATGTTTTTAAAGAGCAAATCATTTAAAATGATGGATTTTTCTCTTTATTCATCCTCACGGACACATGTAAATAAGTCTATATCCTGATTCTTTTACTTGGTATTTCAACAAGGTCTGTCAATAGCATTAGTTATATTTAAAGAACTTTACGTGTCGTGCTGTGCAGATGACAGTTTTGTGATTGTGCTAAGAAGACTTCTAACTGATGATCAGACACAGCTCTGGTCTTGACCTGGTGTCTGTGTACATCTTTTCTGGGCACCATGATATCACTCGACAGACGCAGTATGGTTATCAAACATTTTCCATGTTCCAGTTATCGTTAGTAGCCTTGAGTAGTGCACTTAATTACCAATGCCATGTCAGATCCAGATCCATCTAGCCTTTCAGCCTCTCTCTTTGTGGTACAATAAATGTTTAATTTGTCTACAACGTGCGTCTCTCTGCAGTAAACTGACCAGGGAGAGCGGCACAGACTTCCCCATCCCCGTGGTGCCCACAGTGGCCGACGAGACAGAAAAGCTCATCCGAGAGAAAGACGAGGAGGTACGGCACGCCGAACAACAACCGGACTCGCACCACCAAAATGATCACGAGCACGAGTCGGAACACAGTTCTGCCCACCATGAGCCCTCAGAGCCTCCGTCCGACGCAGAGACACACCCAGATCAGAGAGATCTCTCTGATGAAGCCCTCTGAGTGTCTGTAGCGCGCTGATGTATTTTTAAATCCATAATCTTTCTTTGAAGGATCATGTTTTCTGAGGCTGACAATGAGTAGCCTTAAAAAACATGAATTGGTGTAATTGTACATTCAAACCCCGACTCCCCTGTCCTTGCAAGTGTGCAGCATTTGGCCCTTTGAACTGTGGGTAGGAAAAGAACAATGTCTCATAATCCCGCTGAGGGTTTAACCCTGCATTGGTAAGAACTTGGTCCATGGCGGGTGCGGTGCATACAAGGAACTAGTATTGTTAGAAGTCAACAATCATTTTTACCCCTAGCAATTATATTTAAAGGCTAAATAAATAGTTGTACAGGGTGTGAGTTTTAATAGCAACCAAAGAAGGCCGATGATGCATCTGTTCATGGTGAATGATCACAATCGTTATCCCCACTTCCCCACTAAATCTATTTATTTTGTCAAATAAAGACGTCATTTCTTTCAAGTTGTTTTTTTTATTTTTTATTTTTTTGTGTGTAACCAGCATTAAAATGTGGTTAAACATGACAACAGAGCTGCAACAATGCATTAAATGGGAGAATTTGTTACTTTTTCTCGTCTAGGATTATAATAATTACAATATTTTTGGGTAGATCAGACAACAAGACATTATTCAAAATAATGTACAATAATCACGGTAATAACGGTGACGCTGTACTTTCTCACTATGTGTTGGGAAACTGGACAAACGGAAATATTTTGTCTGTATTCGACACACACTGTACTACAGCAAGCACGATCACGGCACAGGACTGTGTGCATTTCCTTCAGTTTTACTGGATTTCAACAAATGTTGAGATAAATTAGAGAGAACAAATATTTGAATTTGAGTTTTTTGACCCCCCCTAAAACCTAACAACTCCATGTGATGAACGGATTAACCGGATATGAGTACATTTTACTGCCTTTGTCGTGTAGATGAAGTGGCAGGTGGAGGAGGCAGCCGTTCAGCACAGGTCCCGTGATGTAGAAAGAGCCGTCTATTCTCCCGAGTGTTATTGAATTGTCCGTGCACTCGTGTGTAAATAATTAGCCTGTATAAAAGGTTGACGCCCCTTCGATTGCACACTGCCATTATTGCAACAGATGTGTAAACTTGTGGAAGTGTCGAATCAACCTGCAGTGCTAACATTCGTCTCATCTCTCCTCACAGTTGCGGCGGATGCAGGAGATGCTGGAGAGGATCCAGGATCAAATGCACACTCAGAAAGACGGCTATTAACACAGGACAGCCCCGCGTCCATGTCTCTCTGTTACTGGGATTCAAAAAAAAAGAAGAAAATGACCCAGGAAACCTTCATTCCTTTCTAGAACATTGACGTCTCTTATGTGTCCACCCAGCCACCACTCCACCTCACCAACAGCACGTAACACTTGGATCAAGGACCTGCAAGGAGGTGGTAAGATGTTCTGCAGCTTCCCTCTGTCCTCTCTGACATTACAGCACCATTGCTGCCAAAACACTCGACCCTCCACTCCACTGGTTTCTGTTTTGTCAAAACTTTTAAATAGTTTGTTTGAGTAGACTTTAATGGCGAGAGGGGGTGGAACATGTATTTAGCCACATGATCACAGGGTTATTCTATTTTTACATCTGACATGAGGTTTACATGTGGTGACCTACTCCTTTTTTTATTTGTTTGCATACTGTAATAATTTAATTTGACTATACTACACTCGTACATATTTGTTGTACTGCTTTTCATCTTTTATGTGTTTTATTTAAACTACACAGCTTGACATTATGTCTGGATGATTGTTTTATGTGTTTCCCTTCACCAGAGCTTCTTGCTGGTTGATTTGGTTTAATCTTAATCTGAGTTTAGATTCAGTTAAACTTTGCTTCATCAGCGTCTGCATGTTTATCACAGTCGCCACCTCTGCTGCCTGACAGCATGGATGTTAGTGGCTCCACTCAACGTCAGCCAGTCTTAACTCAATGCAACGCTTACTGTTCCGATTGCCATGTCAGCATTTAAATGAATCCACCTTTTTTTACAAGACAAAGAAAGTATATTATTAATTGCAGAATTCCCCAAAAACAGAGTTGTTCAGAGCTGATGACGCCTGTTAGTCGGTAGAGAGGATTAGGACTTTGATACGACAAGACCCTCTGATTCGCATGAGACGAGTGTGTAAGGCGACGGTTGCATCAAAGGCCATGCAGTGTATTTATTGTGTTTGCATGTGTTGTGTGAAGGTTTATCAGATTGCAGATCAATTTAGTGATCATAAGGTTATTTATGGGCAATGGAAATATGTAGCTACTTGATTGTTGGGGAGAATATATTGAGAGGTGGATTTTTTTATTTTGTTTGGTTATAATTATGTCCAAGGGATATCAAGTATTGGATGTGTGCTTATAGCTTAACGTTTACCTTCACGTAACCAAAGCCAACAATGATGAACTTAATTGATTTTCCTTTTCAAAGTGCAAATCTAGTTTTGTATTGACAAGCTAAGAGTAATGAAAAACATTATGGGTTGAACTTGATTATTTTGCTAATCGTTTCTATGTTCCGAATATAAACCAATGCATTGTTGTGTGACCTTTATGTTAAAAAAAAAAAAAAAACATTCCTCGAGCTTCTGTCCCGGAGTCAGGTAATACTTTTGTTTCTGATTATCATTCTTTTATATTAAATTTGTCTTTTGTTATCCTCATTTTTGGAGTATATTTATGTAATAAATTTATAAATGAAGACGATATGTACAAATTCTAATATCGTAATAAAAGATGAATATAATTCAAAGTCTCCACCGGACATTGGGTTTAGCTTTTATGTGATAATGTAAGCAGAAATTAATGCTACGAGTTGATTTTAATAAACGAGTTTAACCTGTAACACATTTTAATCAACTAATCCTACATGACATTTCCCACCACTGCACACTGTTATAAACGACCGTTAGGACATCTGGAGGTGTGGCCCCGCCCCCTAGCGTGACGCTCACTAACTAGCACCTGTGGCTCATTAACTGTTTGAATATATTTTTCTAGATCTCCAGAAACAAATCTGTATATAACCAAAGCTACTGTAAACTATAATGAACTTCCTTTTCGCAAAATGCTTTGAGTGAATTTGATGCGTTGTCTTGGTTCAGACCGCGGAGCCTCATTCATGGCGGCTGGACTCCACCAGTGTAATTTGTGTGTTCATCAGGATTGGTTGATGCCTTTTATTTGCAGAGTCAAAGATCAGAAGAAAGAAAAGTGAAATATGTCCTTTTAGTTTCTCAAACGATGAATCAAGAAAATGATCACCTGATTAACTGATCATTAACCTCATGCTTAACTGCAGCCATAAATACTCATTTTATTCTCACGGTTCTCAAGCACAATCACTTTGTATTGCTGCAATACCAAAAAAAACAAAAACACGTTTTGTTAAAAACAAAAAGGCAGCTCCAGACATTTGTAAACATGATACAATTTATTAAGTATATTTTTTATAAATTTCTAATTTTACATATTTTTCCCAGCTGTTTACATGATAGTTAGATCTAAATGCAGCCCAACATTTACAGGCTATATACAACTTAAACTTTCTCCATAGGGAAAACACACAAGTATATCGTTGCTTCTTCAAGTATCTGAATCCCTGTTCATTTGTACACATTTTGTTTTGCTACAATATGATTTGTTCGATATCATTTGCATAAAACGAGGGTGAAAAAAGCATTACTTTATCTCTGCAATTATTTAGTCAAAAATAAAATGAAGAGTCCCTGCTTCAATCATATTGCATCAGAACAAAATTAAAAAACAATTACGGGGAGAATACTTTCCACAGTTAATATCAAGGTGGGACGAGGTCTGTGTAGTCGCCGCCCCCCCCCCCCCATATACACAACTGTACATGGTCCCAGTTGAAAAAAAACTATATTGTCAAATACTAATTCTCCAGATGAAACAAGCAACAGTAAATCTTAAAAATACAAAATCGGTATTAAATGTTACACTTTACATACACAAGATACTTTAAAGTAATCGCATATTTCTTTTTTTAAAAAGGGGAGGGCTTAACTTCTGATGAGCGCACTACTCCACATCCATAGATCATAGATTCATAGATCAGTACATTCAGGTTAAACAAGGAGAACTCGGCATGTTGCTGTTCTAGCAAGTGCTACGCTAAACCGCTGCTCATTGAGAGACTATAGAAATGTTCACAGTGCTAGCTTTGGAAAAGGATCATCTTGAAAAAACACACACATTGATTGGATTTATGCCAGCTGTTGCGATCACTTTGATCCAAACGCATTATGAATGAACAGAGCTTCAACTCTGAGCAAAACAATCCAACATTCCTACAACTTGTCGAAGTCCGCAAAGCAGGACAGACGGCACCGCTATATGGCTCCTTTGCTTTCAAGATCATCACTAATCAACAGTCATGGCATGCTTTCACAGCATGCAAACACACATCCTACGACCATTTGCCTTGCAAGACAGCAAAGAAACACACTTAACTACATTGTATGGACCTGTTTTTTAGTTTTTTTTTACGTATTCACATTCAAAACCTCTGAACACTCAAACCCCCCCCCCCCTCCCTCCCCTTGTAAGCATCAGAGTTTGTATCTCACACGTTTAGTATTTAAACACACTACTGTGTTGTGTTTACATTTAGGGGGCATCTAAAAACTGATTTGGCAGAAATATTTAAAAAGAAATTAGCAGCTGTGACAAAAACACAAGTTCATCCTGAAACTTGTGAACAGCTGCCAGTAAGTTTGAAGGACAAATACCACAGAGAAGTAACAAGTTGAGTGTCCAACACTAAAAACCAAACCCTGACGAAACGGCATATTTTAATTTAAATGGCTGTTTTAAAGATATCCATCAGCACTATACTTAACTGGAAGTGTTTTTTTCTTTCCATTGTCACAGGGATAGTAGTATTAAACTGAACACATGCAGCCAGCAGGGCGCGCTATTGCTGTATGCGCCGTCACTGAGGACTGCAGCGTCTGCTCAGGATGAAGTCCAGTCCGGGATTTGGCTCCAGCCCTGCAGCCGCGAGCCTTCTCTGCTGGAGAGGAGGAGCTCCTCTAAATCACATTCCCAACGTGCTGGTTATGGCGGGTCTAGCACTCTGATCCTACACTGTCACAGGCTTCACAGCCCAGTGTCGCCTCTCGACTACATGATCTGCTGTTGGTTTAATCCGCAGCAGTCACAGTGATAACGGGGAGCCGGCACCTTCATAACGCTGTAACAGGATGCCCACATGGATACGGTACTTGCGTAGCAACATTTCCCTCTATGAAGCAGTTTCTGCAAAAGCTCATGTGAAAATGAATATTATCTGCAAGTGAGGGTCTAATCATCTGCCCATATATTGCCACACACACACACTCAACATGATGACTTTCAGCCGTGTCCTAAATTCAAGATTTCAGGACACCGTGGTGGACTAGCATGGAAAGAGGTTTCGTTGAAGGAATGTTCCTGGCTTTATATCAGCTGCGATGCTTCTCGATGATAGTGAAACTCTGGATCAGAGGTGTCCAGCAGCTCTCCTGCCCTCACTTTGGGCGCGTCGGTGGCCTGGTCTGAGGCCTGTGGTTCTCCTCTATCGAGGGGCGTCTCCGTCTCCCAGCCTCGGTGGTCCTGTTGGCCGTGTTCAAGCCAGCTTCAGAGTGCTGATGGGGAAGGAGGGCATGGTCACCATTGTCACGGGGTTGAGCACCGTCTGACCCACCAGCTGTGGGTGGTGGGTCACCATTTGGGTGCTCACTGCTGTCTGCTTGCCGACAACGGCGGCAGCTGGTTGGCTAGTCGCAGTGCCGTTCATGTGCGGGTGGGCGTGGTTCAGCGTGTGGGTGATGTGACCGACCATGGCCGACTGCGTGACGGCCACCGGTTGGGGGTAGAGGGCCGGTAGATGCTGGCTCAGGTGAGCCACCGGGTGCACGGTGATGTGGCCGATGGGTTGGTGGCCAGGGGCTAACTGGACACTGCTGGTGGTGGTGGATGGAACCAGGTGGGCGATGTGTTTATGACCCCCTCCCTGGATGACGTGGTTGACCGCTTGGATGACTGAGGGGTGAGACACTGAAGCGTGGGCAATGACTGTGGGGTGTAAGCTGGAGGCGGTCACCATGTGTGTGTGGGTGGGGATCAAGGGCTGACCGGGGCCGATGCGAGTGCTGGATGTTGCGAGTGCCAGTGGGGCCGCAGGCTTGGACACCGGCCGATGAGGAGTCACCGTCAGCGGGTGCAGCTGAGGCTGGTGCAGAGGGACCTTGTGCTGGATGGAGATGTGTTGGGTGATGAAGGAGGTAGTGGCGGGTGTCAGGGCCGGGGCCTGAGTAGGTATTGCAGTCTTGCGCAGCTCAGGTTTCATGGTTTGAGGCACGGTGGGTAAGGCAGTCTGCGCTCTCGCCGCAGTCTCATCTTCCAGGTCATCCTCAATTATGTCTTCACCTTCTGCCACAGCAACAGAGGAAATAGTTAGATCAGTATTATCAGATGCAATGTGATTTCTGCCGTTCATTTCATTTAACCAACACCTACATTTAAAAAGAAAAGCAGTTACAAATGCACATAGGATTTAAATATATTCCTAATATTTACACAGGGGCATGCCTGTAGGCCCCCAGTGATCCGACCCTGACTGTGAGTCTACCTGAGGCGGTCGAGGTGGAAGCCTGGTCCTCCTCCGGCTGGACCGTCTGTCGGAGGACACGGTCGATTTCAATCACATCCATCCACTGGCTCAGCTCGTTCTTCAGCTCTGCTAATCGCTGATGCGTGGCGATCTTCTCTCTGGCCAGTCGCTCCATGTCGTGCTCGTACTCCTTTTCTTTTCGCTTCAATGTCTGAAAGAGAAAGCAGAAGATGGTCAAACTTTTAAATCATTAACGTTGTAAAATTAGGATTCAACTCAGGGTGGCCTTAAGTTATCATTTTAATTAAACTAACAGAAACCAGTGGGTCCTAGGAAATGTACAACCCATGAAGGAAAATGGTGTGTACTGCTCAAAAACAAAGCACATCACACCAACAAAACGCAACAGAAGACCACCATTAATGTTAATGCGGTCTTCATAGCGGATTAATATGGAATAGGTCTAAGAAATAAAAACCTGTGTGCAGGGAGCAAAACAACAGCTACAGAAGCACAGGGACAGGTGGGGGGAGGGGAGGGGAGGGGGATGGAAGAAGGAGGGAGTGGAGAGACGAGTATGGAAAGTTGTAGGTGCTTCCAGGCAGCAGCTCTCTGTGACCCAATTTCCTTTTAACCCTTTAACCCATCAGCTGACACAAAGCAAAACAAAGTGAGCTGGACTTCTCCGTACACGGCAACAGGAGCAAGAGTTGGAGGAGGAAATGTAGGAAAAACTACAAACTGCACATGCAAATCAACAAAAGAAATGTTCAGCAACAACCTTAACTAGGCCAATTCCCAACCTTTCCCCAAATGAATAACTGCTGGCTGAGGTTATACAGGCATCAGGGTCGAGTTATGCCGTCAGGGGATTTGTGTTTTGAAATTGAACACTTCATATCATTTATTACATGTCAAGCTCAGCACGGTCAAAAGTATCCGAACACAGACTCCGGCCTCTGTGGGAGAAGCTCAGGGAAATGACTCTCTGTGGAATCTGTTACCAGTAAGCTGATGACACGGGATCATAAAGCCATTTCCCCAAAGGCTGGACCCCCCCCCCCCCCCCCCCACCACCACCCCCTTTAGTGTTCATGAGTGTATAGTACATGTGCAAGTCATCTTGTGTCAGAGTGCCGGGTTGAGGAAAGGGTGCATGTGTTGTGCTTGGCTATTTGTAGAAAGATTTCCATCAGCGTGGCCTGTGGCGCCTACAGCAGTGACTCTTTGCCTGGAAAAAAAAATCCAAAAAAAAGCCTTAAAATATGCCTCATATGGAGCAAATGTACCCACTCATATCTGAAATAAAGATATTGAAAGTAAACCTGAGAGCCCAATATATATTCAGAATATTAACACATTAATTCACTGTTCCCCAATGATGTTAACAGAGAGGGGGTGTCATTAAGGGGTGATGGTGGGTCCCGCAGCGAGACCAGTTGAAAACAACTGGTCTACAGTGCGTCGTAAAGGGAGGGGGGGGGGGACCAAAGGTAAGGCCTTGTGTAATTCAGCACCTGTCTTCAGTCCTGATCCAGGATTAGAAAAGCACGAGCAAAGCGGTCTGTGCTTGGACTGCATCAGTCACACAAACAAACTCAGAGGAAGTCCGGTTCACATATTCGTTTGGCAAAAGATAGACGACGAGAAGACCGCAATTGAGCCCAATTAAATCCACATTAATGAGACGTTTAATCTGGTTGAATAGGTGGAGAATTCCACTTTTAATTATCGGCCAATACTGGTGCATACTGAGAGGAAAAACCAACTCTATATATCTGCAATAAAATAACATCGGCTTGGCAGTCTTATCAGTCTCGCTCTGCTTTAAGTACTGGTTTTATAAATATGAACCAACACCAACCTAGAATCAAAGCTGTCTGCTATGTACCTCCTTATGAAAGTGGTCGAGTGCTTCTGGAAAGCCACAACAATTCAAGTTTTTTCAAGTCTTTCTGACACACACACACACACACACACACACACACACACACACACACACACACACTAAAGTTATTGTATTTCAGTTGAGGCCTGGAGAGCAGGACTGATGAGACTCCACTGAACAACACGCTGCACATAAGGACACAGATGAGCATCTCAAGACCAGCCTTCAACAGTGAAGAGGAGCTGATGATTATCAGCACTTCAGTGAGAGAACACATCAACACTATCCTCAGTCTCAACAAACCATGGACTGAAATGCCCCCCCCATCTTTGGTCGTCATGGAAACAAGAGGAAAAACCTCCTAATGTTTCCGCGGTAACCTAAAGGAACATGCACACCTTCAGGTGCCCAAAGGTGCCGTTTAGTTGTCTTCTAAATAGTGTTTCAGCGTGCAAAGATTCCATTCACAGCCGGGTGTAATAAAAGGGAAACGATGACTCACACGGAGAACAGATGTTCTTAAAAACAACGCATCCATCTCAGAAATGTTGTCAGCAGGGCAGAATGAAATGGTATTCAGAGTGTAAGAAATGTGGGTCACGTGGACCGAGGGCTGGCAGCCTCCCTTTCACACTCCTGTATAAAGCAGGCAACTGTGCACGCCACCAACTATGACTCACGGAGAGAAACGCTCCACAAACACAGAGACCCACTGAACTCTCCCCGTCACAGTGCCGACGGCGGACAGAGAAGCAGCTAGTCTGAGATTTACTACCTAAACCTGACAACCAAGTCCGTCACAGATGGATCCCACATCACCCTGTTAATCACGTCACCAGGGGCCCCCGAGTACCTTTCGTCTCTTCACACATGAGCCTCCGAAACGCCCCCGTCAACGGAGACGAGGCCCGACCTCGTCCTTATTTGACTGTGACAATCTAGATCGGTACAGGGGCAGGGCTGCAGTATGTGTGCGTGTGTGGAAGGTAAACACTGCTCAAGCGCTGTCACAAGCAATGCGAGTGCTGAGCACATGGCCCCACAGAGAACGGAGGAGGGAGGGCGGCAGATAGCGGGGGATTGAAAGAGAGCAATACAAGCTGTACTCACTGACTCACTTTTGCAGCAGACGGCACAAGGCGGGTTTTTCTTAAAGGGCCAGCAGCACAGGAGGCCACGTTGCAGACACGCTGCACGGCCTGGATGACCGATCAGGTCGTGTGACAGTGTGGTAACCATAAAGCCATGTCTCACTGTGCCTTCAGGCTGCAACGGAGGACTTCACATGGTGCCCGAGTTCAACAATAACATGCTTGTCTGTGGAAAAAAAAAAAAACCTGCTTTTGCACACCGCTCCTCGTGTGCAAGCCTGTGCTGGTCATAGCTGACCTAATTACCTCATCGTGGCTGAGGACCGGTCGATAGTCCAGGCCATGTACAAATCTGCACTACACTGTCACATGGCTGCTGTTATCACATAAAACACAACCCTGATGATCAAAATATGTTCCTTCTTTCCCCAGAAAATCACAATTTGTTTATGTGCCACAATGAGTAATTTACTTACAAAATTATAAATACACACATCTGCCCTCCACCACTACTCTACATTAGGATTTTCCCCACCAGATGGCACAGCACGTTTCAAACCGGCATTGTGGGTTAAGCAGTGAGTGGAGGAACAAGTTCAGTCAGCGATGAGGAAGGAAATGAAGCGCGCGCGGAGTAAACTGAGCCTCATGTTTACCGCTCCATGTTCCCTCCCTGCTGCTGGCAGCTAAAGCCCCGTGCAACAGCAAGCCCTGCCTGTTGCAGTGCTTGGGGGGGGGGGGGGGTGACGTCACGCAGCTCAGGCTAGCCATGTGCTTGCTGCTCATGTGGCCTTAAAAGCTCAGACAGGCAGGATGTAGGGAGGAAGGGAGGGGGGAGAGGAGGGGAGGAGCTCTTTATGCAGCGAGGCTTATTTTCACAGCCACGGCTTTCGCAGCACCACTACGGGCTCAGGGGAAAGCCTTCAGGAACAAGATGTAATAGCTTTTAACGTAATAAAAAAACCCAAACCCCCATGCTCTGTTTACACGAAAACACAAATCGAAAAACAGCTAAATCTATTTGCATGTAAGGTTCCTGGTCAATTTGTTGCCGAGTCATTTGGACTTGAAATGGAATGACGAAGTGAAACTTGAATCACGCAGCAGTGTTAACACCACCATGACTGCACACATTCAAGTTGACAGATGAACAGGCAAGACAAATCCAATGTGATGCGGAGCCCAAAGCCTCACTTGAACTCTGTGTTTTTTTGTGAACGGGCTGCTTCTCTGCTGCCAAAAACCAGAGGAGCGCGAGGACGGGAGTGTATGCAGGCAGGACACGCGTCTGCACCAGCCATGTCGAGAGGAAAGTGTGAACGCGTGTTGTGGTTTTGGCTACCTGAAGTTCCTTTCTTTCACATCCCTCGTCCAGCTCGGCTGTTGGAAAGGAGAGGCAGGTCATTCTGCCAGTCCAGCACAAGTGGTGTTGCTTCATCATCGCACAGAGAGGGAGAGGGGGGGGGGGGGGGGGATTGGGTGACGAGCTCTGCACCCACGCTGTCCTAGTTTTTCTCAGTATCCACGCGCAGAGAGGAATAACCAGACTGCTGCTTCTCAGAGCATTAAAATCACAAGCACGCTGCTCTCTGCTAAATTTACATGAGTAAACAGTTATATAATAAGAAGAAGAAATATGTACAGGGTTGGTTGTTTCACAGAGGCCTTAAAAGCTCATCGGTGTGCACACCAAATAGCCCGTTACTACCGAGCACAACCAAATACAGACTTCATTATTCTGTCAGCCAAACATCAAGGCCCAGTCGTCACAAGACAAATGGAAATACTACGAGAGCCCACGTCGCGTGACCCGTCGTAGAACGTGGCTTTCACTTAGATTTTAGTAACGCAACTTGCATCGTGCACGATTGTGATGCGACAAGGCAGAAATATAAACACCTGTCAAAGTACTCAAAGCCAGGTCTGTGGTAGTTCCCACACGTTACGGTGATAACTCAAATGTCTCCGTCGCTGCTGGTATTAAAAACAACTTGTGTCTCGTGCCACCCTACAGTGTCCATCTATAGGAGGAGAAGAGAAATGACCCACAGCCAACACTATGACACACTCAACAGCACAGTCGGTCTGAAAAGAGTCAAACTAGGCCAGTGGTGTGGTGGACCTTTGCACCAGCTGTTTACAAGCAGGACAACAAACACATGGTGAGTCATTGGCAGACAATGGCACATGTTCTAAATATCAAACACAGCGGTGCTTAAAAACGGTATGAATGAGGTTTAAGGTTCCACATTATAGAAGGATCCAAAGATAGAAACACAGAAGGCAGGAAATGCAAGAGAAAAGAAGAGCATGACTGAAATCACTACACGTAATGAATAGAACAACGATTTTAAACTTATTTGGTCAGAGTATTGGTAGTAAAATGGTTATTTGGGACAGGCAAAGACTACACTTAAGAAGTCAAACCGACATCTGTACTCTGTGTGCTTTCAAATCCAGTTCATCCCTGAAGAAGCACTTTAACACAACAAGGACTGTTTTTGTGAAAGCGGGACACATAATAGAATAGTAAAAGGAGCATGGTTTGATGGAATAAAATACACCCATACCCCCTAACCCTAACCTCTTCAAATTCACAGCCGATTACGCAAACCCTGACAATGACAGTTGTGATCGTGCTTCGAAAAGGAGTCGTTTCCTTTTTAACAAATTCTCCTCCTCTTGGAGAAGAGACTCCAGCTCATATTGCAGTGCGGCTTCAAGATAATGGACGCTCTCCCTGGTTCAGTAGTCATCGAAAAATGCAAATCAACTTGTACGAGCAAGTCTCGGCAAGATTCACAAACACACATCAGACCGGCAATGTGTCATCCAGAGCAGGCGCTCATCGCCACGCCCCCTTTAGGGGGAAATACAATCCCGAGCTTCTACTTTCAACAAACTGGTTGAATTAACAACGCGAAGCCGAACAGTTGGTTTCACCAACATGACTCCAGAAAACCCACTGATCTCCGATTCGTTCCACTGCCATGTGCATGTCATGCTTCAAGGGGAAGCTATAACCAAGAAAAGATTTGGATCATCGCCACAGCTGTGCTCCCTTTTTGGAGAAAGAAACTCTCCGTCGCATATGGAGGGCAACAGGAAGAAAAGACAAAAAGCTGTTGTGTAGCGGATTAACCGAGGCTTTGCGGCACATAAATACAGTATAGCAGCGTCAGCCTATGGAGCAAACAGCTGCACATCAACAGTCAACACTTAGCTTAACTTGAGACAATCAAATATCTAAAAGATGTCTGGACAAGCTATATCCATCCTCTGTGTCTGACGGGGGGAAGACTGAAGAGACATTTACTGCCAATGCTCAAGTTCAGGGAATGTCGCAAAAATACATGTATAAAACTAAGGTTTGTTTAAGAGATAAATGCATACGAACATGTCAAAATTACAATCCGAACACACGTCAAATTGACGCGTTGATACCTCCCGGTTCCCTCAAAATGAGCCGATCTGAGGTATTTGATGAATGCGGTGGGCCGAAGCTTCTAGGGTGAGTTGATGGAATATTTTGTTTGACCATGGATAACATAAAAGGTATAGTTCAGTTGTTTAGCTCTAGGTCTGTGCCGGACACACAACGACCACTCTGTACTAGCGACATAGACTCGTCTTACCTGGATGTATCTCAGCGCACTCCTCAGCACGCTCAGATTGGAGGTCTTCTTCTCGTCGATGTTGGGGATGTTCTTCTTCAGCGTCTCAAAGCACTCCTTCAAATGTGCTCGTCTGACAGACACAAAACAAAGGGAGCAGATTTGAGACGGCGGGAAATGGCCGAGCCACACCTGGCTTCACTTTTATCAGCATATGAAAAACACAACAATATTTGCAATTGGTGTCCTTAACTCTAAGCTCAGCATTGAAATTAAACTGCTACAAATAAACAAAACAAAAAAAAGGCACCAGCCGGTTCCGGAGACAACACACTATGTAACTAGTACAATATTATTCAAAGGCAACAGTAGAAATAAGCTCAGATTGCGCTCTCTTTTAGGAGGCCCTATGGTAGACAGGTTGAACCCACCTGTTTTTCTCAAGCTTGTTATGCACTTCTCTTGTGCCTGCCCTGTAAGAGCACAGATGAGAGCACAGTAAGAATTTGGTGTTTAAAAAGGGCAATGTGACAAGAATAATCTAAATCAACCAAAGAAGAGTTTTTCTTGTTGTTGTTGTTTTTTGCTAGCAGGTAATTTAGTTACAACGTATCAAAAGATCAATAAATGTCAATAACGTAACAGCTCCACAAACGCTAACTCTTGCTCGTTTCTCTCCATTTCAGATCATTACAAGGCGAATGTTTCGAGTGGATTTAGGAGGCTACAGGTCAAATGTACTATACTTTATACATCTTACACACCGATTTACAACAGATCAAAATAAAACAACACCCTGTTGTGGTCCTATTTAAGTTATGTGAACAAGTGTACAGACGTACCCTCCCGGCCTCTTCTTGTCTAGCTGGCGGCCGTCGTCGGGAGGACTCCCCCGGCTGAGGGGCCCGTTCTGTAGAGGGGCCTGCTGGACGACGGGGCCCGGCTGAGGGAGTAAGGCGTGTTGCTGGGGCAGCGAGACGATGGAGCCGGGGTAGCGCTGAACCAGCTGCTGGTGCGTCTGCTGCTGGAGTTTAGTATTGTTAGTTTGGGCGATGAGCTGTTGGTGGTGGTGGTGGTGGTTCTGCATCAGCTGCTTGTGGTTGGCGGTCAGCACAGAGGCCGGGTGGTCGGGTTTGGGTTGTGGAGAGCGCGGCAGAACGGTGGCAGCCGGAGGGGAGAGCGCGGCGACGGGCAGGGTGGGGGAGCCCGCGGGGTTGGGGGTGACCACAGGGATGGGGGTGACGGTGATGGGCATGGAGGGGGGAGGCAGAGAGGGGGGGGCGGGCACCGGGCGGCACTCCTCCGCTTTAGAAACATTGTTGATGTGGATCGTCGAGTTGTAGGTCACATCAGAGCGCCTCTGCTCCGCCAACCGCTCCAGGTGCAGCTTTTCCTTTAGGTCATCCTCTGTGGAAGAAACGAGGCAAAGTCATCACGCCGGGGGTGAAAACACCGACTCTGTGTCGTGTGAAGGAGCAAACGACAACAGCAAATAAGCTGCCGTGTGGTGGGATGCTCTACCAACAGGGTGACCTTTTCATAAGCGGACGACAACCGAATGTCCTCATTTATTTGACATTACTGCTGTATTTTATGTGATCGATACTACTTAATATTTCCCCGTGTGTACAGTGAGTAGACCTCAGATTACAATCTGTCAGCGTTGTATTGGTAAAGCAGTTAAGAGTTTGAAGTTCAGGGACATTACCCCCTGAAAAAAATACCTTTCCCTAAAGCTTGGCTCAACTATTACTAAAACAAATGCAAATTAGATTTGATCTAAAGCAGATGTATACATGCATAGATTACTTTTTGTCCATTCAGAAATACTTGCAAGGACAATGATACATCTAGTACCGCTCTTAAGAACAATTGAATGGCATCATATTCAACAGGCCGACGTAACGTTACGTTACGTTACCCTGAAACATATTTCCTTCAAAGTACAACGAAGTAGAAAAAGAACAAGATGTTCCAATTACTGTGCCAGACCGCTTTCATAAGACGTTGAACGTCCCGTTATGAGAGACTGATCAGATTGTGACGCAGAAACACACTGGGAGCGCCTTTTTCTGAGAGTAAATGTATGAAGCACTTAGAAAAACAAGAGGATTTTCTATAGACATTATATAACTGCAGCACATAGAGAACCACTGCCCTACTTCTCTCCACACAGTGACCTGCTCTACAGTAGAAAGGTGGGGGGGGGGGGGGGGGGGCTCTGCTCTCCCAATGCAGCATGGCGGGAGGAGCTGGGAGAGACGAAACAGGAGCTCTCACTCTGAGCCTTTATGAAGAGCACAAATGTCTCCATAATAATAAAAAGGTGGAGAACTGCAGGCCTTTTTCCAGAATATGTCCTGCTTGCTAACAGATTAGCATTTTGGCTTTCTCTCACACACACTCACACACCTCCTTAATCTCCTCATACACGGTTTTAGGTACAAGGTGAGCTCGTTTACTGCAACATGCATAAAAGGCATAATTGGTTCACGAGCTTCACATTTGAGGAAGGAACCGATGCTCAAGTGGGGCGATTGACAGAGCAATTTATGATGTGTGAAATTGGCGGTGTGTACAGATTACGGTCCATGTGCTCTACAGGTGCTGTTAATGCAGCATAGTATGCTTCACTAGCTTTAAATCATCTCAGCTCTCCTTCAATCAAGTTACTCAGACGTGTGATTTATTTGTAAGGATCTCATTTTTCTAATGCTAGTTCTGTCGTGTACAATGTGCATTTCTGAAGGTAACAGTTACATGTCTAAGTGGGTGCAAAATTGAAGAATTTGTGTTTGTTAAATCTTTGCACTATTGTTTAGTTAGTTCATTTAATATTATTCCACTTTATTGTATATATTGTGAATTTTTATATTTAATATTTTTTTACTGTTATTTGTATTGCCTTGCTTTACCTGAACCTATAAATGCTACTGTAGATTAATACATTAATAAAGTACCTATCTAATCCATTAGTAGTAACTCTTCTTCACAAGCGATCTCTGGGAGGGGTAGCCCAGCACGCACGTGGTGAAAGGGGCGGGGCCAAACCCCCCCATGCTGTTAACATATGAAGGCGTGGCTGGTCGGCACACGTCATCGACAGACACTCAAAGCGCTCCAAAAGCGACTGAAAGGCCAGGGAGTTTATGTTTTATTATTATTTATTCATACAAGACACAACCGACCAGACTGAAACATGTACTCGATGTTTACAGCAGCACAACGCTGCACACGTTTACGGAAATGATTTAAAGGAAGCAGATGCATGAAGGGGAAGCCTGCGAGACACTCGATGTTAGGTCATCATGTAAAACGAGCTCGGCATTCCCTGCGCCACCGCCCTTCATCTCCGCATGTTTTGGTCATTTGACTTTTAAATGTCTCGAAGCAGCGCGTGAACTGAAGTCCGTCACAAATATACCGAGAAGCAAAAAAAAAAAAAAAAAAAACCCAGAGAGAGAGGACTTTACGGTGCTGTGTGCCGCTTTATTGTTGTATTAACCGGGTCGATGCTGCAGCTTTCAATGCAGTAAACCCCCGATACTGCAGCAGTGTGTTTATTATTAGCTATTGTGGACACAGCTATGGTTCCAGGCGGAGACACAACAAGAGGGGACTAAACCATGCAGCGCGTCTGCACACCATAACGAATATGAAAGTAAAAGTTAAATGTCCCCGATTCACTCACATTCCGCTCAGTAGTCGGTCATATTTATATTTAAGCGCAAAGAACCCGTGATGTGTTAATGAATGGCGCTTACAAATCAGGGTTTGTCTGTAACTCAGAAAATTAAAGAAGAAAATCACTGAATTGTTGCGTATTTTACAACTGCGATCTCACGGGTACGGATGTTGTATATATTTAGAATAAAATCCAACTTACCACGTGCTTTCTGTTGTTGCTGGGCTTGCAATTCCAGAAACTTGGCCGCTTCCAAAAGCGTTTCGATGCTCATTTCTGTCCAGTTGCAAACACTCTGCGGCTTCTTCTATTGCGTTAAAAGGCGACGAAGCGAATGCACTACAGCGAGAGGGAGCGGACGAACGAACGCTGGAGGGAAAAAACAGGGTAATCGGATACCCCCTCGGTAGGAACTCTACCACTTACGTAGAAGAGTTACAAACAAGATGGCGCTCAAAGTAGTAGGAACAAATAAGGTTTGTGAATCACGCACAAGCGTATGTAACCGCCCACAGGACACGGACACGCTCCCTCCCGCAGAAAACACGGCGCTACCGCGGACTGGATTAACAACCGCGTTACAACACTCCAAGCTCCAGATATGTGTAAACACACACGCGCGCAAAGTACAGCGCGTGGTGCTCAATGCGTGGAAACGTTAAGAGACTGACATCCGTGACTGCAGCCGATTTACATCTCATTGATGTATTGTTCAGAGGGAAATATTGTACTTTTTTACTCCACTATATTTATTTGATTACTTTTGTCACTTCGCAGATTTAGATTAATGCTAAATATAATTAACAAATACGTGATGGTTACATTAATGGGTTGATTACTATCAAATCATACATTACATAACTCTGAAATGGGCCGTTCAGCATGCGTACTTTTAGTTTTGGAACTTATACTTTTACTTACAATTGTATGCACGGCTGTCACTTGTAACAGAGTACTGTGGTATTGCTACTTTAACTAAAGTAAAATATTTGAGTACTTCCCTCACCATGGGGCAACATCTGCAACTTCATTGTTATAAAACGTATGATAGTCTAAAACAATCCAGATTTACAGTATTTGGTCTGGGAATAGTAAAGATAAACAAACATCCTCAAATTCCTTTTTTTTTTTTGTCCAGTCAAAAAGTGAAAAACCTAAAAGATATTCAGTGTACAATGCTGTGAAAGATTAAAACTAAAACAACAAAAAGCAGAAAATTCTCACATTTGAGGGGCTGGATTATCAATTATTATTTCAGCCCAAAATGGCCCAGGAATAGCCAGACTATCGACTTTCTCTCACACGCACGCACGCGAAGTCAATGTCCTGGTATAACCGAGGGTCATGTAGTGCGAGTAGCAACTAGGCTTCTGCTTGCAACACACAATGGCCCTGGATATTTAGTTGTCTTTTCCTGTTATTCACTCAGCTCTGGTGAGGAAGTATGTTCCCTACAACAGAGTTCTAATAGTGGCCCACGATACTAAAGGTTCTCCAGGCACAGGAAGGACCGAGGGGCTCCAGGGACATCCTGAATCAAACAGGCTGTTTTTAAGACTGTCAAGAAATATTGGGATCAACTTCTGAAGCCATTCACCGAGTAAACTTCTCATAAAGCAAGAAAAGGATTTCATCTTAAATACAGAAGATCATGACAGGAATATCGTCCCTTTTAGAAGAAAAGCAAACACTGTGCTCTTGTGACCATTTGAATGTACTGCATCATAAATAAAATACTGTTTGTGTATAAAAGATGCACAATGAATTAGAAAACATGTTAGAAAAATTTACATTTATTGCAAATGTTTTAAAAAATCCGAGAGCAAAAGACCAATATACAGTATGTGCTACCTGAAAAGGTAAACGGACCAAGTACAAGGACATTGTGTAAACTACTGACTATCAACTGGAATATATATCTCCAGAAGTCAATAATCAATAAAGATAATATTTCTGCTCCTTCAGGGCTTAGCGACTGACCGTAACAGGGTGTTCTTCAGGTACGTGCACAGCTGGTTCATCAGGTCTTTGCTCTGACCTTCGACCCAGTGCATCTCAATCACCACATCGCTCTCCTCGAGCATCACGTTCAGCAGACACTTAAACAGGAAGTGCTGGACTGCAGCCGGGCTCGGGGGTCTCTTAGAGGGCGGCTCCCCCTCTGCAGCAGGTGTTTCCTGTGGGACCGTTTCCTGCCCTGTGCAGGTAGAAGACGTCACATCCACATCTTCCCCCGGGACGTTTCCTGAGACCTCTTTCTGTTCTGCTGTCGGGTCACGTGTTGCATCTTCCCTCGTCTCATTTGAAGAGGCGCCATTTTCAATCTGCTGACCAGCTGGCTCTTGTGCGGACGTAGTTGTGCTTGGAGCGCTCTCACCCTGGCTTTTGCTCTTCTGTGTGGAGGCAGACTGGTTCTGAGACGCTGGGGTTGTTGTTGTTGTTGTTGCAGCAGCTGCAGCCAGAGTGGTTTGAGAGCTGGTTCCAGCACAGTGAGGCGCTCTGGGAAGCTCTCGCAAGTGACGCGACCCTTCGCGCCCATCGCGCCGCTTCTGTCGTCCGTGGATCCAGGTGTTCTCCACAGCCGTTAGAAAGAGGCTCTGCTCCTGCTTTCTGCACGGGACACGCTTGTGCAGCACCTGCAGAGTCACATGAAGACAATCTGACTAATGATGCTGTTTACTGGAGATGTAGGATGTACTAGATGTGTGATTCCTGTCAAAAGCACCCAATTCCACCAGATGCAACTACGGCATTTATTGAGTTTGTATTCGCCACGGGAACTAATTCAAAGTGTCAAACAATATCAGTGCACTCCGTCAGAGACAGACACAGATTGAATTTAGCTATTGGCTGATCTGGAGGCAGGTTTCATCACCAACCAACGGCCCCTCCCATAAAACCGTCGTCTCAGACGCTGCAGAGCAGACTGTGCGGACTTGCTAGCTTAACTTTAACTTTAGAGAGGCTCAAACTTAACCTTGTATTCCTCTTCTAACCGTGGCAGTGCCGCCCTGAAGCTTACCCGCAGGTCACTGAGTGTTTTCATCAGCAGAGCAGCGACGCTGTCCACGGGGCCGCGGGCGGCAGCACCGCCTAAAGCCGAGGCTTTGGCCTGCAGCTCCTTCAGTCCCGCCTCTGGAAGCGTGAACGACAGCGGCTTCTTCACCTTCTCCAGTTTCCGCTTCTTACTGGGAGGAGACTGAGACGAAAGGGAGAGAGAACAAGATGATATAAGTAAGGAGTCTATAACAGTGTGTTCTGTATTTTGCCTAAATGTATGCTGATGTGTTTTCCCCCACTTCATTCATCTCATACTTTAGATACATTTTAAACTTTACTACATTCTTTTCTTTAATCTAGTCTGTTCTATTGTTTGTTCTGTTCTGAAGCTCTTCTGTGTTTAAGTGACACATTAAGGCACCGTGACTCGATTGCTTGAGAAACTCAGAGATCACAGTCTGTGTATTTGTATCATTAAATGTTTCTGTGAGGAACCTTTAACTCATCATGAAACCGTCTCAGTTGAATACTGATGCCTCAATATAAGTAGAGCAGACTGTCAGAGCGACGATTGGCTATTTCTATGTAGTTTTATTTAATGCTCGTCATCGCCGTTGGATTCCACGCACTCCTTGTAGCTTTAACTACCTGAGGAACCAACAGAGGGCAGTGCTTTGCACAAAGTGCAAGCTGCTCTGCATCTTCTTGGTGCAGAGAGACAAAGGCTTTTGCACGCAGGTGACATGCTTGAACAATTAGACAATTGATTGCAACTAAAAGAAAATCTTTCAACAAATGTCAGATATCTCACCTGTGATATCTGTGAAAAGTAAGACTCAATCATCAACTCAGCCAGGTAACCATATTGTTATGATTTTAGCTCCACAGACCACAACAACGATATATGAACTCTAACTGTGTGACGTTTTAACTGATTCTTTTGAGAACAGTTTCATATCCTTTATTTGTATCCACAATTCTCCATCTCAACACGGTTGCTCGATGCCTCAATGGACCACGCCAACTGTCTAACAATTCCAAAATGCCATGACACACGCAGACTGATCTTATGAGCAGACACCTTTAGCTGTGATTAGTATCGGCGGTCAAACAGAAGACGGATGTTCGTTACACACCACAAGAGGGCGCTCAAACCCCACGAGCTGCTCCTGAAACACTTGTTCCTCATTTCTAATCCCCTCTCATGTCACGCTGCGATGGCGGTGGAGGTCATTACCCGCCCGAATCTGAATTAAACGCTCTGCAGCGATCATACCCTTCACGTCCACTGCAGCAAACAAGTCAGAGCTGCACGGGTGAGTCACTGCAGGCTGGCAGAAATTGGGGAAACAGCCCGGGGGGGGGGGGGGCACTCTACTGTGACAGAGCAGACAGAATGGCCGACTGACCTACAAACAGCTGAGGGAAGGAGCAGACTGCGACCGTCACACTGCTGCACTGATCTGAGGCAACTTTTGATTACTTTGAGGCGTCTTCTTTTTAAATCATAGTGTGTGATAAATATATTTGTGTTCCTTCTCTGAATGCTCTTAATAACAACAGAGGAATCTGAAATAAAGTACAGTAAATAAATTCACATTCCTGCATCTTAGTTTTCATTGAACGAAGGCTCCGTCTTCACTCACAGTGACAGCTTGTTCCTGATCATGTATATATTTTAGTTGGAGTAATGCATGTTTAGAAGGGATGGACGTATTGAATTAATGTGTTGACGATGAACACTGCCTTGTTACAGCTTCTTGTATTTCTTATTGTTTCTCACAGACGTCTCTTCCCCCTTACGCTGCAAGCCCTGCAGCTCATTGTGCAAGGAAATCAATGAAATCCATCAAGCCAGACCCGTCTCTTTGTACGCAGCATCCTTGACACAGATTCGTGCACCAACACATTCGTGTATGAACTCACAAAAAAAAAAAAACACACACACACACACAGAGAGACAGCCTTACAGACAAAGAGCATGAAACCCACATGTGTACAATTAGACATGAAACCTCCACAGAATCACACTTCTGACTCTGCTGCTCTTTCACTCCATTATTAATCCTACTTACACACTCTCACCTCGCTGCATGGTCTCTCACACACACACACACACACACACACACACACACACACACACACACACACACACACACACACACACACACACACACACACACACACACACACACACACACACACACACACACACACACACTATGTGTAAATGACCAGCCCACAGTAAAAGCCTGGCCTAATTTTAAAAACTAGGCTAGTAAAAGCCTACGAGTCCAATAAGAGCTGTTCTCTTCAGATATGTCATTCAATCATCCATCTTGGTGGTGAGTGGATACGCACACACACACAAAAACAAAATGCTGCAGATTTAACCTTCAGCCCGACCCCCATTTCCTTCTTGTAAAGTCCCAAAACCCCCCGAGTGGACTCCTGAACTCTGGACCTTCTTGAACCCGGTCTTGCCAGAGGCCTGTATGAGCAACAACACGCCTCAAGACTCAGATAAAGCCCGGCGTCCTCCGTCTACATGCGCTCTAATCTCACCATCCAGTCTCTCTCTCCCTTTGTCTGTCTTTGCTGGATTTCTTTATCTACATCTTTTCCCTCAATGCAATTAATCCATCCTCTGCATCTTAGTAATTAGAAGATCTTATATTATTCCGCCTTTAAAAAGTAGAATTACGTGTTTAATTTCTTTAAAAACACCCCAGATCAAAAGCAAAGTACTCAACAACCACATACTCTGGGACAGTACACTGGGGAGGCTGTACAAGGAAGAGACCGACATCAGTATGAAAGCTCGAACAAGATATGGATTTGAATGAACGCTCTATCGATTTAGAAATTGATCCCGATAACATCCGACTCACGATGGAATCAAAATCGTTTCGACAGAGGCAGAGATATCGTCCTCTTTATTCCACACATTCATCTTCCCCGTTAAACACGACACCTACATTACCTACAATGCAACTCAACTGCAGACAGTTAAGACAGAGACGTGGGTATGTAATGCTACTAGTGGCTAATGTAGCCTTAAACAGGCTCCAGGTCTTCTTTCTAACAATTTATTCGTTTAATTTTCATACTTGTCGTCTCCACAGATCTCCGTCTGTAGGCACAAAGACCCGTTAACACACATTGATGTGACACATTGGTGGAGTTCCCCTTTAAAGCAGCTTCAGTCCATTTGTACCCAGCTCTGTTTTGAGGACGACTTCCTGGACACGAGATATAAGTCAACCTTGTGAATCCAGATTGGTTTATTTCACTTTAAAGGCAATCTGGTTAAATAAAGTCAGAACAGAGCAGACAGCAGGGAGAAAGAAGATGAATATAGAGTAAAGGTAGTAAAAAGAGGGTGAAGTAGGTCACATATGTTATAGTCTATATGTAACTTTAATGAGCACCCCCTCAGGAGGAAAAGTAGGCCAATCATTCTGCACAACTGCTTTTATGCTGAAAAGGCCAAAACAGAGACGAGTCCAACAAAACACACACAGTTGTCGTCACACAGCCGCTGCTGACCACCTCCACCTCTAATCTGTCGCCACTCTGACATCACTATGAGCCTTTAGCTGTTGTGGCTTCTTCACTGGCCCTGCTCTCTCACTGGCCAGACGAGGACAACGGTACGGTGTGTGTATGCACACACTCCTGCCCTGGCAACTGTTGCCTGGATACAGCATGTTAAAAAAAAAAAGCACATAAACATATTCCCAGAGGAGGAGGAGTTAAGTGCTTCTAATGGAACGAGGCTGAGGGGAAAGAGGATCAGTGTGGAGAGGGGTGAGAGGATGGAGGTGGTACATAATTAAGGAGGAGGCTTTGGGTTTTTTTTGGAAATATCCAGTTCAAGCAGCAAAATGTCCAACACTGATGAGATTACCTTCAAGTGTATTGAAATATGGAACCAAATGAAGTCTATTCCTTGGTATCATCATATTGGTACTGCATTTCAGTATCCAGCTACAATCGCCACAAGACAATCTGTCGAGGGTTAATTGGGCAATAAGGAGAAATAAAATGAGCTCAGACTTACCGGAACAATCACGTCATCATAGAAACTCCAAGCCAGCGCCCAGCGCATCGTCCGTCCCTGGCAGAACTCCGTGTGTGTTACTTTAGGTACCTGAGGACAAAAGAACATAAGAGGTATGATTAGATGTGATCAGCACGTTGTCGCTGCTGCATGCAGCAGATCAATTCACAACGAACACATTACTTCAACAATGCTTGAGTGTCCACGTTTGCGATGTGATGAGAAAACCATTTTATGTCATTGTATGACATTATAGCAGAGAAATTCTACCAGTAATTATGTATTTGTTTCTGGTTGAAATTATATGATTGTTGTATATTATAAAGTCTTGAGAATGTTTTAATAGAAAGTAAAACGATTAATAAAAACGTCAACCCTTCGTCCATCATTAAAACAGCAGGAGCCACTGAACTAGTCGGCTGAACTTTTTAGAGTTTGCACAGTAAGTGATAAAATGTAAAACAGCTCGACATAACCAAATCATTTTCAACAGACCGAGAACGCGACACTATGACGCTTCATCCGTGAAAGTGTTTTTCCTGCTGTGACTTCTGGCTCCACATCTCTAGTAGTGGGCGAGAAAGTAAAGCTCCATGATGTGAAACACTTGAAGTGTCTCTCAGGACCGCTTCAGTAAATATGAGGAGGAGGAGGAGGAGGAGGAACACGAAGATAAAGATCACAGAGCTCTGTATTTGAGAGGTACGCATTTGCTAAATTAAAAACACGAGAGACGAGGAGACACTGGAGAGAGGATGGAGTAACGGGTGATAAAAGCATTAGCATATTAACTAGGCCGGGTTTCTGATTACACACACACTTTAAAAAGAGGCAACAGTCTCCTCTCTGGACGTCAGCCAAAGCTGCACTCACTCTGATGAGCGGCGACAGCCCCCCGAAAACCTCTGGAGGAGCTTTGAGGGACGGCAGGTGGAGCTTTTTTCCTTTACGAGCATGTGAGGGAAGTGACTGGCACAGGACCAGATGCCGGCAGCAGTCAGGAGTCATGTGCTGGGCTATTAGTTCGGCTAATGACGCTAATGCCCGTTATCTACAGAGCGCCTTGTGACTCGGTCATGCAGCGCTAACAGAAATCAGCTCCTTCACGGCTTGTTTGTGACGCAGCTTAGTGGGCAAATTAGAAAGAGCTGACGAGTTATACGTTTCGCTCGGTTTTCTGCCGCTCTGATGGCGACGAACCGTCTGCTTCCAACAGCAATACAAATTCCCCGAAGAGTGTTGTGGCTTCAGAAGGCGAAGATTGTTTTAACAAGCTATTATCAAAGCCTGCGCAGAAGGGGCACCTCCCTGCATGAGCGAGC
The DNA here is from genome assembly GCA_028022725.1 of Lycodopsis pacificus. Lineage (NCBI taxonomy): Eukaryota > Metazoa > Chordata > Actinopteri > Perciformes > Zoarcidae > Lycodopsis > Lycodopsis pacificus. The sequence goes on along the minus strand of CM051696.1, from coordinate 14,371,307 downwards.
CCAGATCACAAGCTGCGGACGCTCCGTAACTCTTTGATTGCAGAGGATGCAGATGTATTTGTGCGTTCGCCTCGGTTGGTACTCACCCCTTGCTTCCTCAGCTCCTCTTTCAAAGGTGCCAAGCTACATTTCTTCCCCAACATGCAGCTGTACCACCTGCAGACAGAAGAATCCACATCAACCAGCTGCGTGTCGCTGCGTTAGCGGGCATGAACTATCGAGCAGAGATCAAACGAGCCGAGGTGAACTTTGGAGAGCAGCTCAAACACAGAAAGTACAACATGACAGGAAAAACATCTGTGTGTGTGTGTGTGTGTACAGTGCAGAGTGCACTGATCAATAATATCTGCTGTGCAATACAGACGCAATGAGCAGTAGAGTCAGGGAAGATGGAAGAAAGATAAACACACCAGGGAGTCAGACTAGAAGGAAGTAAACCGTGTCACGGTGTGTTTAGTTTTCACTCAACATTGTTTAAAGCTAATTATCTTCATTTAATCGGCACCGTTTAGGAAGTAAAAGATAAAATGTGATGAATAGATAGGTTAAGCATGCATGTATCCTACAAACTCTAGTCTTAAGTTCCACTGGGAACAAACATATTTGTTTTGTTCACTTTCATAGGTCCTGTCGATTCCAACTGCCAGTTAATGGAAATGTTGACGAATCTGAGTCGCTTCCAAAAGGTGCGGCCCCAGAAATAAGCGTTTGAGCATTAAAAAGTCCCTTTCTGGCTATTTATTTGCTGAAAAAGTACCGCCTCTGCATGATTTCTGGGTAAAATTTTATTAAATCTATGTTCGTTTTTTTAAGTCAATCAAAGAAAATTAATGATAATTTTTTTCTTAGCAATTAAAAATAATTCCAAGCAAAAAGCCACTGAAATGTGAGAATAAGACGAGGTTCTAAGTCCCATATTGTTAATTATTGAATATATTTAAAGATGTCAGCTTGGGCTCAGGTACATTCCGACATGTTATGGACAAAACAATCAAAGATAAATGATTGTGTTCTATATTGTTAAGAGGAAAATACATCAAGGGACTAAAATGTGATTTTAAGAAGGTTTAGCACATTAATAACATCTATTTACACCAGTTTAGATTCATATGAATGTATAGCAGTGCAGGATATTGCATTTCTTTTTTTCCAAACCTAAGCCAGAGTAAATAGTTATGTTTCTGAATGTACATAAAAGGCACAAAGTTGCAGTCACGCCCAACGACTGCAGATGGAGTCACATCTGAAAAACAGTTTTTACTTGTGATTGGCGGAGAGGACGATGATCTGTAATCAGGCTCGGGAGGTTTGAAGATGCCCGGAGGGGGGGAGGGGGAGGGAAGAGCAACATGTCAGCCTCGGTTGGCAAAATGAAATATTGAACAGCTCTAATATTCACAGATGTTCCCCACTTTTCGACACTTTTCCACCGGCAGCTTTTCAAACATCCTAGAGTGTGCAGCTGCGTTGGCTTCCACATTCTCTGTTGAAGCACGTGTGATTACACTCTTATGAGCAGAGATGGCAATTTTCATATCAATGGCGCGATACATGAAGAGTATCACCTCGTTTCTTTACTGGGGTTTTGGATGCGTGTTATTCTGGGGGAAATAAGGTGGCATGCCCTGATCTGACACTAATTACACTTTGGTGGAAAGAAGAGGGGAAGAGGAGCAGGGTGTGAGCGGTGAGGACGTCTCGAAGGACCAATCGGTGAAGCTGACAGGGTTTCCATGGGCACCTGGTGGCTCGGGTGTCCCAGCATGCATTTGGGAGTGACAGCCGGCTCCGGTTGGTTTGGCCTGAGCGTCAAACCTGTTTAAAAAAATATACTGGCTACACGAGTGCAACACAGAGCCGCACAGGAGCAGGCAGGTGTTCAGATGGGGCCCTCTCAGGAGCGCTCATCTTTACGCATTATTTAAACCCCCACACACACACACACACACACACACAGTACTTCCCCGTAGGAGGCCAAGCAGGTGTGGCGTGTCTAATCAGCTTTAATAGCGCCACTCTGCAGCTCCCCCTATCCGTGTCTCACTCTGCTGCCCCGGTGACAGCTCTGGGAACGGGGGAGGGTAAAGCGACGGCCGCTGGAGACACTCCCACCCACCCAGCCACCCAAACACAGCTGTTCCCTGTGGTCTCCCGGATACAGTACATGGGTGAGCTTGTGCCAGAATCATTAAACCAAGAGTGGGTGACGGCTCCATTAATATGCAGCGACCCATCTGCACGTTTCACCTCTTGGTGTCTCCCCTTCACTGGTGCTCTCAGCAGCCATTAAAACCTCTCCAAAGAGAACCAAAGTGCAGTGCTCTTGTTCATCCATCTGCCACTTCAGATCTGTAGCTGTGTAATATGTAGCTGTGGTTCAATTTTGATCTTACATACGATATGAAATACACCAACGCCTATACAGGAGGAAATCGTGTTTGAGTCAGGTTGGATTTTGAAGATCAGAGTCCGGCTCTTTATCTCACCGCAAGCGTTTCATGAGCTGCAGGCTGTCGTGAATGATCCTCTTTACGAACTCAAGTTCCCCACCCTCCGCCATGATCTCCGTCACCCCGCCCGTGTTCACCGAGCTGGGTGGAGGTCGCCGTGAGCTCCTGGAGTTCACCCCCTGGAGAGAGCAACAAGACAGACGGAGATTAAGATGAAATCCTATTAGAAGCATGTTACTATCGTGTAAACAAACACAGCGAGCAAGTGCAGTGTTGACTCTCAATGAACCAAACACGTCAAAAGAAGTCCATTTCTAATGTAAACGTTCAGGACGAGACACCAGAACAATGTTAACGTTGAAGAAGGGAAACACTCACCTTTGCTTCAAGCTGATTGGCAAAGAAAGGAGGGTTGCACATGCAGAAGTCGTACACTATTTCCGTCTCTTCTTTCAAGGCGTCCATCAGGAGAGTCTTCTGAGGGACTTTGACAACTAGGAAAGTGGAAGCACGCAGAGATGAGGCAGGGATTTGTCAGTTCAGTGGTTTAGCTCATCATGACAGCTCTTGGGAATGAATGAATGAAAAAACAGTCCAAATCTGTGGCCTTCGATATGAGACACTGATATTGAAAGCTTTGGATTTACCATCATCCCATAACTTGTTATTTGTAGCCACAGTTCAGCCAAAGTTATGTCGTCTTCCTTAAAGACACACTAGGGGAGCGGATGTGCAAACACTTCACTGAAAGGCTGCGGTTTAAAGGCTTGAGATGCAGCGTTCGTGAGTGGACCACATCTACCTTTAATGAGGTCAGACATGTTGTTCTGCTCAACGTTCTTCGTCGCGTAGTCAAAGCAGATGTCGTCCACCTCTGTGGCCAGAAAGTACCAGCCGTTCATTGTGGCTCCCAGTAAGGGGTAGATACAGGACGCACCAGTGCCTGAGGAAACACACACACACACATTTGGCAGTTTGAGGATGTGTGTTCATTAGGAAGATGAATGGTTATGTGTTTCATTGGCCAATATGGAAATGTGTTGTTTAAAGTACATGGTAAAGAGATTATAACGGACAATAAACGTCAGTTCCAGCAGCGGTTATTAAATCCTCCACACATGACAACATTGGACACAGCCGCACAACTCAGTCCAGGCTCAGATAAGTGGCACCGGTTAGTAAAGGACACACGCAGTGGTGATCCATCAGCGAGCGGACAGATTCAATCTGCTTACAGAAAGATGCAGGGTCATCAATCAGTGACCCGAGGTCCTGACACACACACACACACACACACACACACACACACACACACACACACACACACACACACACACACACACACACACACACACACACACACACACACACACACACACACACACACACACTTCTCTGACTGACAGAACGGCAAACACGCTGTGACATTTGGCTTTGGCTGCCGAGTGCTGGGAACACTGGGAACGACTGGGCTCATGTGCACCAGCTGGAGGCACCAACTGACATTTTGTGTGCCACACTGAGCTGCTGGAAGCCACATCCAGAACAAACAGGAGCAGGGGTCCCAAATGTAAACTAACTGGGGGACACTCACGTGAACAAACAGCGTTATTTTGTATTTTCTTTGCTCTCAGTTACATGAAAAGTCAGCTTGATGTATTCGGAGCATCGTCACCAGGATGATGATCAAAGGTAAACAATCGCACACAGTAAAAGATGGGGAGAACACGAGACAAAGAGCGGCGGCGGTACCGATGTCGATGCCCCTGCGCGGCTGCTTCTGGCCGTCGATGAGGTCCTCCACCCAGTGGATGTAGTTGAGGCGGAGGGGGACGGTGGGGATGAGGCGCTCCAGAGGGATCTCGATGGTCAGACCAAAGTCCTCCTTCAGCAGGGTGCAGGTCAGCGCTCGCACCGCCTGCGGCTCTTTGAAGTTCACACTAGAGGAGCAACAAGCATGGCTCAATGAATTCATGTGCGCATCTAAATCCTACAGCAACACAAAGGAAGATTCAGGTTTTGGGGCTATTCTGATTGTTATGATTGTATCCACAATTATTTTTTATTTGATCTAAACCACTATTTTATGAAGTCGTAATTTTTGTTTTCTCCTCCAAATACATTTGGTTGATGTTAACCCGATAGTCATCATTACCGATAGAAACGGTGACCAGAGCTTCAAGAATCAAACCCATATTGAATAAAACTACAATTTTCCTTTAAGGATGATTTCAATTTCGTGACACGCTGATCCTCTCCTAATACTGCACTTCATTAACCCTCTGCTCCTCCAGCCTGAACCTCATTACCACACCCACACACACACACACACACACACACACACACACACACACACACACACACACACACACACACACACACACACACACACACACACACACACACACACACACACACACACACAAACAAACAAAAGGACAAGAGGGAGATAAGCAGCCCATCAATTCAACAATCCCTTGCTAATGACAAAGACCTCCCACTTTTTACTCCCAGCGCTCAGTCCCACTCGCTCTGCTCTCCCGTCTCTTCCTCTCGACATGTTTAAGGATCTCGGCTGTCACGAGTGCGGCAGACAGAGCGAGTGGGCGAGATATGTATAATTAAAGCTTCGCTGAGCGCTTTCGCACCTCGGCAGATGTAATTAGACACATCCTGGTGATGGCAGCGTCTGGCACCTCACCGGTGTGGCGTGAGCAGAAGAATAAAACTCTACGGCTGGTGGAGATTACTCCTCTGAGACACAAAGCAGCCAGCATCTGATTATGTTTTCATTTCTTTCCACAAATCAATTACACACGAAGAGCTGAAATGTTTATCCCTCAGTATTCAGCTCCTCTTTGGTGATATTTCACAACACACAAAATCAAATCCAAATTTTTCCCGTCTTCTAACTCAACTTGATGACCAAAACGCTACCGAGGCATCCAGTCTCAGTCCAGAGAACGAAGATGAACAGTTGGTTTTCTCTAATGCTACTTTGGATTTAATCAAATAAAGAAATGATCAAAGCGAACACGGACCACACGGCGCCGGTCAGTGTCGCACACAGAAGGCCAACGCCAACTATAGGCCGACGCTGTTTCACCAGCTTTGTGGAGTTTTGCGTATGTCGGTTAATAATAATATTTTTAATAACTGATGACAGTAAGTTTAGATCGTATGGACCCAGTAGTAGAGGTGAAGCGCTGACCCGTATTTCTTTTGAGCAGGTGTCCGGGTACAACACACAGAACCTTTAAGCAAGTGTTTACACTGATAACAGCGCTGTGCTGCTTCAGGTGCCGGTGAGACGTGTGTTGGGTTTATGTCCTACTCATCGTTTTATTCCTTTAGACCAACTGAACTGAGCTACAGGGGGCCTCGTTTTAAGTGTTGATCAGGGGCCGTAATGTGTATAGTCTCTCTACTGTCGGCTGAGTAATGAAGGCATAACAGGCCCTAAAAAGATGTATTAAAAAACAAAACAGTCTGGGGGCAGAAGCTGCCGAGGTGACTCTGGTCACTAAACTCTTCCTTCAGGAGTGATAACAAAGACAGACGGCGCTCCAGGTGTGAGACATCAATCTTACCCCGCGTCTCCTCACCTAATGAACATATTAGGTTGATGGTCCAGTTTAATCAGTGACCTCCAGGAGGAGAACCAACACCTGGCTCTCCTTTCACATTCACAAAAGACGAACCAGTGTCTCCACTGGTTCGTCTTTTTGCCCTTTTCAAAAGCCGGAGCTTTGTGGAGGAATTGAGCTAATGAGGGAGAAGTGATACATCAGCATCACGCTCACTCTTCCCCAAAATGAAAGCTCAGCCTCTCCCAGATATTCTGCTCTCTTTCTTTTCTCCTCCGAGGCATCACTAGATCAGGATCAATATTCAGAGAGGGAGGCTACTCAGGCCAGCCCTCTATTTTTAGTCCCTGATGTGTGTGTGTGTGTGTGTGTGTGTGTGTAATGCAGACCGATCACTCCCATCAGCAGCCGTTGCGAATGCCACGTCTCCATGGCAACCCCACCTACTGAACAGACGAGGAGAGCACGCAAATCCGGCCACGCTGGAGCAATGGCTGCAGCAGACGGAGCGGGAGAGTGCCCGCGATCTACGCCGGTGCAGCGCAGCGTGCTTACGACATGAATGTGGCCGACGGGACACAGCGAGGGACAAACATCTCGATGAGAAAGTAGTGATGAGACGACGAGTGTGTGCATGGGGGGGGGGGGGGGGGGTTAGTTAAAGCTCACACACTCAGGTAAAACAGCTGGACCAGGTGTGAAGGAGAAGACAGAGTGAGAAGAAGAAATCATTAGACCAGAGGAGAGTTTACTGCTGAGACAAACAGCTTGCTCTCACCTCCACGCTACATGATCAGCATGAAAGAACACACACACACACACACACACACACACACACACACACACACACACACACACACACACACACACACACACACACACACACACACACACACACACACACACACACACACACACACACACACACACACACACACGACCTTCGAGGTTCATCTCCTTCACTCTGTGCTGGAAAAAACATTTTATGCTGATTAGCAGCAACTTCTTCTCTCATGTCAGGAGTTTTTTTTTTTTTCCTCTCTGAAACGAATGCATCACTTCAAACACATTTAAAGCTCGACTTTGAATATCTCTGAGCTCATTTTGTGGTATTTTTGAAATTTTGCAGATGGTAAAAAAAAAAAAAAAAAAGCTCTTACTTTTAACATAAAAAACGACACAACATAAGATCATTTGTGGTGAAGTTTACTCATCAGCCAACAACTAATCAATGGGATCTCATCTGTTCACGTCAGCTGAAGAAAGATTATTAGAGCTGCTTACCAGACACCCTGTGGCCCCAAATTATTAACTGTTTTTTCAGATCAATGATTGGGAGTACAGTGATGGTTGGGCCGGGATATTAAAGGGCACGGCACAACGACGGCCTCTTCACAGCAGATGAAATATGTAAATGTCCAGATAGTCAAATGTATCTGCATGGTAATAACTGCTGGGCTTTCCAGTGCTGCCGATTTCTCAAGTCTAAATGTGGCATCAGAGGTCAAAGTTGTTCATTCTCTTCTATTGCCAAGAACATGTTAAATAATAATTATCCAAACACAAAACCGGTGAGAAAATTGAACATTTCATTAATTAAGGAAGTGAAAATCCTTCCACAGATGAACGTCTCTCATATCCCTTAAATATGACGACTGAATTAAATGTCAGTCATGCTGTTGCATTTTAATACCCAATCATGCCTCCTAGTCCCTCCCCTCTAACTGGCTGATCTGAGCACCCCCCCCTTCTCCTTCCACAAAAACTGAAACAAACCAGACATTTATTTTTATTTTATCTGTTCCTCACTTAAGCCCCAATCACACCCCCCACATTTCTTCTGTTGCTGCCTCTGGTCTGAGCTCGGCCCGCCGCTATCAGCCCTCCACACCGACGCTCCCTAAATGAAGGGAGACGATTCTCCCCCGAGGATTGAACGAGTGTCTCCCCAAGATTACTCTCATCCCCAACTCACCGATTAAATACTTAAAAAACCCAGTCGATGAATTCATTGGGAAATACAAAACCACACTAATCCCTCAACTGATGGAATGGCAGACGGGGAAACGGGGAAAAAAGAGCCAAATTTCTGCAGACAGCTAACGAGAGCTGGTACCACACACGAAGGGAGACACGAATCCTGGACATCCGTTCATGCAGCAAGCAAAGAGAACAAATGGCAACTGACTGCAGCCTGATCAGTGTGCAATATACTACTGAACCTATTTGTTTAAAGGAAGAATAAGAAGACTTCTGGACATTAAAAATGTTTTCTTTTCTTGTAAAAGCATGTTTCAAACACATCTGACGGACTCCCACTAAACATGTTGTAGCCACGTTACAGTCGTGGCTCCGGGAATGTCGGGATGCCAACCGTTGGATGGATTGTCATGACATTTTGTACGGACATCCGCGTCCCCCTCAGGAGGAATTGGAATAACTTCGGTGTTTCTTTTTGCCACCCATCAGGTTAAAATTTTTATTTGAGCAATACCTCAACCTCAGGTGACCATGGTAAACATCATGGTCGCATGCTGACTTAAGTATGTAGCGCAAAGGACCGCCGTGCACATGTACTACACTCCTACAGAGAGGCCAGCTTGCTCTTTGATTAATGGCTTAAATGATTCATTTTGATTTTCTGTCGATCAGCTAATCAGACCTACTAATGGTGACATCGCTAAATAGACTAATGTTAAATGGAAGTAGATCATGCAGTCTTATAGGACTCTGCGATAATTCAATATAATTCATCGTCTTTCAATCGTATGATGATGAAATCATATATTGACATATTGTAATACTCAATTACCTTGTCTTAGTTGATAATAACCATACATTTACTCAAAACCTAGAATATCTGATCAAACTTAAATACAAACCTTTGTCTTAATCTCATTACTCTGTATTTGGGTGCATGCAGTAGCCAGTGTTTGGCTAGAAATCTTCCTTGTTGTCGACAACAAAAGCAGCACATAACTTCTGTCTAGTCGTCTACTTCCCCAATAGTCTAAAGTTCCAGCCCCAACACTACCAGCCCATTGTCTGTCTGTCTGTCTGCCACAGACTGACAGAGACACTACAAAGTGATAATTAACACCTGTCACAGACGGACATCCAGGCGAGTTTTTTCCAGCGTGCCCACACATGCAGATGCTCGGGCCCGCCGTAAGATGATTGACTGGCCACCTCACAACCACAAAGGACCCGCCCACACCGATATGTTCACGCACAGATGTTCAGACTCGCTGCAGTGACACCATGTCAGCGTTCATCTGCATAACACAGACAATAAGAAGTGATTACCTCACTGAGCAGACGAGGTGCCCGTTTCAGAAAAACCCAAACAAAGAGGGAGGAGAGCGTCTCCGTGCTGACGGAGGAACCGCAGACCTCAATAACTGTCAGCTCTTACAATCGGTGGCATTTTGCTTTGTTTTGACAGACATTTGTATCAACTGAACAAAAACTAAATTTATAAAAAAAAGACACGTCGACAGGTCTCGCTTGAAAGACTCGACCAACTTAACCAAGATAAATCGTAAACGCTAAGCAAATAAGACTGGGTTGCAATGCAGACACCAACAACCTTTTTATAACACTAATAATCTGCACAAGAACACCGTTTATATAAAAATGTCCTCAAATAAATCGCAGAATTATTATCTATATTGGATCAAGCCTTTGATGCCAACTTTCCATGCTCGACAGTTATACATTCTCGGCAAAAGAGAAACATGGTTGCTAAAAATAAGTTTACGACATAAATCTGAAGCATAAGTTGCATCAAAACACCCCAAACGACAGAAGAGGCAAAGGTAGACTCAATCTATTTGTTTCCAGATAAAACTCTGATTACTGGAGGAATACTGATAACTGTACTCGTATATTGTAATAAACGGCAGGTGTAAGTAGCACAGGTGGAAGTAATAACATTAACGACTTCTCGGTAATACACAGGGGGTCTGACTCTGACACACCTGGATTTAATGCAGCCTTTATTAATGAGTCACACCTGTGCTTTACCTGCATTTAAAAAAACATGCAAAGAAAGAAATTACTTATTTACAAAAAATAAAAGCCTCTGTGATGTATCCATTTACTCCAATCTAGGTTGTTGTCTCAGGTTTTAATACTCATCTACGTGTTATTAGTTTAAATTTAATCTAGTTCCAGTTTCTTTCCCACAGCAGCAGCAATCATGAGCTGACGTTGTTTGAAGTCACCAGTACACACACACACACACAGTTTGAGGAGTGAAACACAGGAAGCTTATGGGGAGGTTTTTGATTGACACGCCAACCTATTGTTACAATTGGAGTTCAGCTTAAACCGCCACTCACACATACTTTGTGAAGTCTCTCTAATGAATAAAGAGAGCAGCAAGCAGAGGATGGAGTGAAATGGAAAAGAAAAAAACTTTTGCTGTTGGGTCCATTAATCATGTGTCCAGCCTTTGGTCCTCCTGCTGTTGCCAGAAGCTGAACGAGCAGTAAAGACCAGACTGAGTCAGCAGCAGTGCTGAATGAGATCCTCAGGGCTCCACTCTGGCACTCTGGTGAAAAGGTGTTTCTGTACTTCAGTATGCTCACAAAATGGCTAAAAACATGTGGATAATGCATGATAATCTTGATTATTTAATTCCATAACTATAGCCATTAATATGCTGCTAACACTAGTCTCCACTCTTCTGGTTTCAGGCTTTGCACAACGAATTCAGAAGTGAGGTCTGCCACTGGTGTTGGCTGATAACGTGGCGTCCATCACATTACATGCGTTCATAAAACAACAGAGTTGGTTGTGTAGGGTTAAAATACTGTGGATATTTCTGAGCTCTGAGGAATGTCCCAATCTAAATTATTAGGGATGCTTCGATCCACCATTTTTCTCTACCCAACATCAATTCCGACACCTCAACGTCATAGTTGTCTCCATATTTAAAATCTGTGTGGCTCAGTGTGCATGGAGCTCATAGGAATGAGGCCATTGGTCGCTGTGATGCTGAAACGGTCGGCCATGACTGAATGACTGAATCTGAAAGTGGAAACACCGAATTCTATAGTGACACGGACCAAAAGACCAAACAATGAAAGTAATAAATGTGGGTCGATCACGTCATGGCAGATACCCAATCAGCTTGAAAGGTCAGCATCTGAACTGATACCAAGTTGGTGTTTCAGATCAGTGCATCCCTTGTAATTGCATAGTTGTAGTTTCCACCAACTTGGGGCCTTTGCTTGACCCAGCACCATCGTATATGTAACACACCATCCACAAAGTCATAATTTGGACATTTCTGTCACTGAAATCTTCTTTGAGGGGAAAAAAAACAACGGCTGCAAAGTTACAAACATGATTTCCGGCAAACAACAAAGGTTTCTTCCATTTCAGTCAATACAAAGATGCAAAATCAAAGATGAGGATGTGGACAGGTGATATAGAGTGTTTATGCAATAAAACCAAAAAGAATAAGCTGCTGTGTGGCCATCTCCCATACAACTTAACTTATGATAATAGTTTGAGATCAGGGATGAGTAATATGATACACTTCAGACTTCTTTAAAATACTAAACACACACACACACACACACACTGCAGTCTCAGGTACTCACACAGGTCGTCCAGCAAGACTGGTGTGCACATGCTCCTGGAAGTCTGGGTATTTTGAGGCCAGGTAAGCAAAGTCCGGCGGCTTGTCTTTGTAACGGTTCCGGGGATGCATGGACTTATTCAGAGCCATGAGCACAGCCCTGCTTTAGATGGAGGGAGAAGGTGAACCTACAGCAACGACAGGCACCAACTAAATATAACGTGCACCCTGATAAGAGCACCGACTGAACCTTTTAACGTTTAACGTAATATGTAGCCAGTATTTGTGCCGGCCTACCTTTTAATGTCGTGTTGTGATGGAGCCTGTTGTTATTTTCCGACTGGTGGTAACTTTGTTGGACTAAACGACTGAGGAGAAAAAGCTCTCACAACTCACGTTGACAAAACGTTGCTCACTCTCTTCCGGGATGTTTGCGACGTCACCGCGCTACGCCAGTGCGTGTTGACGTCATTAAAAAAAAAAAAAGGTTCCACGTAAAGTGTCAGATCATTTTACTTTACTTAATTTCATTTTATTGTTACTGTGTAACTTTATTTGACTTCTATTTTATTTTACTTGATTTTGTTTTGTTATTTATTTTATTTTACTGCGGTTTAATTCTGAATGTTTAGATAAAAGCATTAGTTATCAACTGAACCTTTTTTGTGAAAATTAAGGTTCATGATTCAGTCCTTTCTTTTACAAAAGTAATTTGACTGTTTTTCAACATAAACAAAACTTTTCTTTATCTGAGAATTATGAATTCACGTTTTTCTTGGAACTTAAAACAAATTGTTTTCTGCTTCTTCCTTTGCTGTTCTTGTTTAGTTGTATTACCATATACACACTTTGATTGCACCTTTCTTTTACATTAACATTATGATAAATGCAGAGCGTAAATATTCTTATGATCAGTTTGCATTTAAATACAATAAAATGAATCCCTCTGGCGCACTTCAAATGAACTGGAACTCACTGGTGGGAAATTGTGCTCCCAATATCCTTTTTAAAAAAAATAAATGTCACCTTCAGTATAATAACAAACAATACAAATGCAGATTTGTTTTTCTTATTTTATTATATCGCAAACAATAAATGACATCCAGGTATATTGTTAACAGTTTGCTGAGTGAAGAGTGAGACCTTAGTGGCGGAAACATCATGAGCTCTCCTGTAGGAGCTGGTTGTGCAGTCTGAAGCCCTCGGCTGTGGTTCACAGGCAGCTAGAAGACGGGTGGAAACGACCCACAGACAGGTGGTCAGAGCCCGTTTGTGGACAGTCAGAGTCAGTCTGTGGGTCGTTTCTCACACCAGAGCAGAACAGGGATTGTTTGGGACCTGCGAATGGGGAAAAGGGGGATTTTTCTTCATCAGGGCAAACACTTGCCCACAACTCCAGCAGCTGTGTTGTATCTTTATCACAGATTCTTACAAAATAAGCAGAACACACATCATCCTGACCTTTCATAAACAACCTCCTTGAGTAAAATCAAGGAAGGGAATACGTTTTTAATTTACATTTTACGGTCTGGCATGTCATAGTGTGTCCCTGAGGAGACTAGCGTCATTATTAACAACAAAAGGAGACTGATTTCTCAAGATAAACCAGATTGTACTGACAGACGTCTCCATTTTTGGCTTCAGCTAGAACATTTAACACACAGGCATCTTCCTTATTCATGCCAAATTGTACTACAAAATTCTCCCCAAGTATCTGCCTCAGAAGTTAGGACAGAGGAAACAGCTGATAGAAAAAAAGAAAAAAAAGACCGTTGTAAGGGGGGCACACACCAAAAAGGGAGACATGATTTATATTTCCTGAAAGAGAGGGTTTCTCCTTTGGGACGTCCTAGTCTGCCACAATCCCATTGCATTTACAGAGGAGGAGGAAGACCTCCTTCAAATAGCACCACACACAACAAAACCAGCCGTCCTACAACCAACAGAGCTGTCTGAACTCATCGAGCCAGTCGACCAAGGCCACCGCAATGCGAGAGGAACAAGTTGATGCTTTGGGAAGTAGGCTACGCGTATCCGCTGTCTTGCTGAGAACAGATGAGTCATGTTTGTGCGATGCTTTTGTATTTTACTGGAGAAATATCAAATTCACTAAAAATAATATAACGTGTGGATAAACGAATATACATTGTGTTATTTATTCCCCTTCATAGCTTCTTAGTTCATTCTGGTCTTAGTCAATTAAGATGTATTTTAGGTATCAATTGGTTTTGATTAATCCATTTTTAATGCAGAATGACATCTCTGGTGAACAAGATTCAAAGAGGCGCTTAATCGTATCAGTTGTTTCTAAGAATTTCTTTAGTCCTAGATTCTAATATTTATGCTAAGCTACGCTTCATATATTAGTGTGGTATCGATATTCTCATCTCGCTCAGCAAGACAGCAAATAAGCGCATCTCCTCAAAAATGTCCAACTACTTCCCGTCTCCCACAATTCAAACCAATTGGCCTTCGATAGGATCCAATATTTAAGATTTGTAGAATGAGATCGCTCCGACAGCTCTGCGTCCGGTGCAGGTTCACATGCAGCGGTGCTACATCAACAGGTCACATTAGGCTTTGAGCAGCAGATCACCACTTCCAGGACACGCAGCGAGAGAGAGAGGAAGAAGCGGCAAAGAAGAGAAGATAAAGATGATCAGTTAAGCAGTGGAAGTCTTTATTAGCCGAGAACTGCATTGGAATGAAAAGGCTAAATCAGAAATTATACGTTTATGCATTTTATCAACATCATTAAATTTGAATGTTGCCTTTGGTCATCATTAAAAAGGACCAAAGATTTAGTGAAAACAGGGATGTGCAAGATGAATGAATCACCTTGTCAGCTACAGTTAGAAGCAAGATGTTTCATTGTTTAATCCTCCAAGGGGAGTGGAATGGTTGTTTCTACAGCGTGGACTGGTTTACAGTTACAGCTCCACAAAGATCAGAAGCTGAACATGAGAGGGAAGCCACTCAGAAGACGCGTGAGTGGCTCTGTGGGGTTTGCCTGTAGAGATCCTTGCTGCTCAGGCTTTTCTTTTGTTAGCTTCCTCCCCCCTTACAGTAAGTCTGAAGCAGGATCAAACACCTCAGCATCAGACCCCTCTACAGACAAAACCAGCATCCACAGATCACCTAGCACGTCTGCTGCTAGCATCTCCTCACTAATCCTAAATTCCCATCCAGTTCATCCTTTAGTGCGATAATACAAAATTGCCAAATCTCTTAATAACAAGCTAAATTTACATTTCATATTTTCACAGAAAACTGATTTTTTTTAATTTTCTTTTTACTCAAAACCATTTTTATAATGCAGAACATATATTGCACCCTTCAGAAATTCGAGATCTTTGCACATCCCAGATATCAAACCCAGTGGGGCTCGCTTTGACTCATCATGCCGTTAATGGTTTTTCTCTTTAGCGGGTTTATTTTACACAACGCTGCCGTTTGTGGCCTTCGGAGGCGCCACAGGAGAACAGAGCGGCTTCTGGCCCTAAATAATTCCTATGGTATACCGAACCCCGGGACGGGGGACTAGAAGTGGACAGAGGCTTCAGTTCAACCAGAGACTCGCATGCAAAGGTCACAGGAAGTCTTCCCCTAAAAAGGGGGACGCACCCCGGGTCAAGAACTGGAGCTGAATCAGGTGTAGTCCCTGAACTCCTCTCGGGTGATACTGTGAGCCAGGACTTGCTCTCTATGTTTGAACTTTTCATTCCTCGCTGCAGGTTCATTAAATGGGATAATTTATCTAAAGCCTATAGCAGTGGTTCATGTGCCACCATGACAAGAGTACAAAGCTGGTCTTTAAGCCCCCGAAGGTCCAAGGACAACAGTTTGAAGTATTCGTATATACACAGCCATTAAAATATTACCTAGTTCCACATGAAGAGAAATGGTATGCACACTTGAGAAGTGATGTTATAAAGCTAGAGATTATTTCAATAACAAAGCCCCGCAGACAATCTCATCGCATCAGAAATGCTTTTCCAGCCTCGTCTCTTGAAAGTTTTCACCAAGCTAGGCACCAACAGACTACGACAGTGAAGGAGGGAAATTACAGAAAAGAAAGAAAAATTCCGAAATAAAAAAATAGACAAAAATAAATCTTACACATAAAGACACTGTCATTTCTTAAATTATGGGTTTTTTTTTTAGTGCCCTACATTTTACACCCAGTCAAAAACATCTGCCTTCGGTTGGTCGGTAAGGCTGCCCCCGTGGTAAACCTATGGTACTTCTAGACGTTATGTAAATTTACAGTATACAATTTTGGATTACCATGCAAGAATACTTTTTTTGTGTAACATT
This sequence comes from Lycodopsis pacificus, assembly GCA_028022725.1. Taxonomy (NCBI): domain Eukaryota; kingdom Metazoa; phylum Chordata; class Actinopteri; order Perciformes; family Zoarcidae; genus Lycodopsis; species Lycodopsis pacificus. The sequence continues at coordinate 14,355,363 of CM051696.1, read as the reverse complement.
TAATAGCTCGATCTACATCCAGGAATAATTTACATAGGACAATAGTTACTGGACCAGAGAGCGCGATAGGTAAATAACCATGGTGGTAAGTGCAGCCGGAGATGATGTGCGGATGAGGTTTAGGTTAGGTGAGGGGGAGGAGGGGAGGATGAAGGATGGCATTGGGGAGGGGGGGATCCAGAGGAGCGCCTGGGTAATTGGGGGTGGTGGTGGTCCGATCCTCCAAGGTCAAAATCAGCGGCACTCCCACACTTTTACTGTTTGATCTACACTCCCAGTGACCACGTAGGGAGCAGCCTTGTGGAAATCTGTAGGAGACACAAAAGATCATCAGAACGGAAAGAAAGGAAAAACCATTACAATACAACATCTGAACGCACCTCAGAGAGATGCATGAGCCCACATTCAGAGTCAAAACCAGAGTTATCTGAGCTACTAACGGTGGGCTAACCCACGGAAAAGGTCTAAATATTCAGTATTTAGGCAGAAAATACTAGAATCGTACAGACAATGAGCGGATAAGATCTGTCATTGATGGCCATTTCCACCTGTGTGACAATAATTGACCAATCAGAGCTTTGTTGTCGTGATTAAAGAACGGGGACGTCGTCTTCCAGAGCAAGAAAAATATCCACATTCATAAAAAGATAATGAAAAATGGCCACAAAAATAGAGAGATTGAGTTGAACTACTTGGGATCTCTGGTTGGTCGAGACAATTATAATGTTATTACAGTGTTCCTGTTTGAGACCTTGAAAGTGACATCATTGATACGTCGCTCACTACTGGTTGGTTAATGAACGATGAACCAGTTATCAGGATATTTAAATGCAAACAGCTTTGGGGAAGCCGCTTGTTATTGTGTTAGGACAATGCGTATTAAATGGGGGAAAATAATACTTTTTTTCTCAATGATTTCAAACAAAAGGTGCTTTGTCTTTTTACACACTGCTCCAGAATTCATCACATCAATAGCTCACAGCGATATATCCTCTTTGGTTGAAGGAGGATTTAAGAGGACTGGCTTTCAAACGGCGTGCCAAGGAGAAGTTGGCTGAAGAGCTCCTCGAGAGAGTTAGCGAGCCTTGATCTGCTGAAAAGCTGCAGATACACAGAGGGGGAGGCGGGAAAATCCTGGAGCGCTCGTCTACCTCTTAAACCCCCAGCTGCTCAGCAACCCTCAGGACCCTGAACACACCGCGGCGGAAGCACCGGGCTTCTTTACCACGATTCAACCTTCGGCTACAGCACAATGTTTGTGAAAGCAGCTCGACTGTCCAATGCACGTTGAATAAAGAGGTTCCTGTTGCACCTCGGTAGACCGACTGGTCAAACAACAACAAGGATGAGGCTGTTTACATTTGTTTTGAGGGGGTGGGTGAGGGGCTGCTTACCCAGAGAGGTAACAAAGTGTTCGTGGGCACACAGGGTTTTCATGCAGCGCTTGTTCTTGTAGTCCCAGATCCTTAAGGTCTTGTCGTCTGCACAGCTCACAATAAACTTGCCTCCAGGGTGGAAGAGGAGTCCACGCACCCAGTTATCATGGCCGACCTGGGAGACAAACACACGCTACTGAAGACACTCGCTTCAATTCAACAATGTTTTCTCTGGATCCAAACACATGAACATAATGAAAGGCTTTAGACGGAGATGGTCCTCACCAGTGTCATAAGGCACATGCCAATGCTAACATCCCACATCTTGATGGTTTTGTCTCTGGAGCCGGACAGCAGGAACGGGCCCGGTTTACCACTCTTCTTAGCCTGGTTAAGAACAACAAAAACAGGAATGTAATGGTGCAAAACTAATACTAAGTAGAATCAACGACCACATACTACTAACTATTTTGAATAATATCAATTATTGTTACGCTAGAATAAAAACAGGACTCTTCATCAATGGGGAAAGAGAGATTAGCTTAAATAAATTCATTACCTGCAACATTTAGTCAGGCAAACTGGGACTAACAGTCACTACCTGCTGGATGGTTTTAACTGCTTCAATGGAGATTGTGTGCAAACAGGTGCATCTAAGCAATAACCAGAGAATCAGTGGAGTTTCACTGCTTTGGTCTGTTAAAATGTTTGGGTTTAAAAAGATCTAAGCAGAAATGAAGCAATCGTGAAACTGATTATTTAATAAAATGAGCAAACATCAATCAAAAAGCCAGATTTCTTCATCTCTACCAAACATAACCTTGTTTTGTGTTAAACATTTTATGGGTCAATATATAATATACAAATGTGTCAATAATAATCTATACATTAAATTTATTGTTTCAATTTATGCGTTATTTATTCATTTTATTTCTGCTAATTTGTCTGCCAATACTCCCTGTACTTTTTGCATGTAATTAAATGAAAGAATAAAAATATAATAAATGAAGCACTTACTGTACCAGAACACCCCAAATGAATACCTGGGGTGTTTTGTGCATGTTTCACTTCAGTTAAGAAACAAAAACACCAGAAATCAGCTTCTGTACAAGCCGAACAGTGTTTTTAACTGCTCACAGGGCAAATATTGTTTCAATCTAACAACTTTACAATTAGACACACTTGAGATCACAAGGCATGCGGAGGGAGGCCATGCTGATATCCAGCCAGATTATGCACTTCACTTCAAGCTGGTCGGTTCTTGTAGAGAAAGAACACAGTGTACATCTACAGTGCGTCATTCAACCCTTGCTTATAGATAAACCTGTTTAATAAAACAAGTGATTCGGGCGATTTGGCTCTGGATTCCACCAAACCCTTGGGGTGTGCAGATGTTTCCCTTTACCTCGGAGCCTGTGGCGTCTTGGATGGTGGGGTGGGCGCTCTCCGGTGCCCAGGCGATGCACTCGACCACGTGCTCGTGCTCCCGCAGCTCGGCCTTGCAGTCTTTGGAGGCCACGACCCACACGCGCACCGTCTGGTCATTGGAGCAGCTGGCGATCAGCGTGCCGTCCTGGTTGGGCCGAACCATACGGACCCACTCCCGGTGGCCCGTGAAGGTCTTCACACAATAGCTGATCCACAGACACCAGTAAAGGAGTCAGCATGTTGTCAGAGTGGATGTGATTAACATAATAGCATGCTTTAACAACAACAACAACAACTGTGGATGTAAGGATGTTTATGGAGGGCACGTACCCAGTTGCCACCTCCCACATTTTCATGGTTTTGTCCCTTGAGGCAGAAATGATGTGATCTCCGTTGGGCATGATGGCTACAGAAGAAACATTGTGGTCGTGTCCTGGAAAACAGAGAAAAACATGATCTCAGGAAACCAGTAGACTCAACATTTAAATTGAGGCAAAATTCACCAACAATTTTTCAGTTTGTTTTACGTCTTCAGCCACCAACAGTGCAAAAAAACGCTGGGTTTGGTCGTAACTAGCCAATTAAATGACAAGCGAGGCAGCCAATTTACTGGAGCTTACTTTGTTCCGCGGAGAATAAGAGATGGCTAATTACCTAGATGCTGGGCCATATTTAAGCTGCTAAACAGATGAAGACAACAGTAAGTGTACTCTAAAAGGCCAGCTTGTCTGTGCGTGTGTGTACATTCACATGCCATCAGGCTACAATGATGAGTGGCAGCGACACAGAAAAGTGCTATCTGGGGCTGAAGAGGATAATTAAACTGCTAACCAATTCGGCACTAATCTATTTTACCACTTAGCATCATTTTTTTAAGGTGTAAAGAAGAAAAAAAAAAGGAACGGTTGAGTGGATGAATTTAAAATGAATGGAGACGTGGGTATAAAGGGGGATGGAGAGGAAATGGAGCAAAACTAGACAGCGGGCTCAATTTAACAGGTTTCAGACAGAAATCGGTGTAAACTCAGCTCGTCTGTTTGAGGAAGTGAGCCAGGAGCTCACACCCTCCTTTACAACAAAAAAATTGGCAACCGCTAAAATATGCTGCTAATTTTTTAACAAAATACAGTATTTAAAACTCAAGCTTGAATGCAAGAAAGCCGGATCGTTTCTCGTCTGTTCACTAAGGAGGCTAATTTATTTCACTCATTTTCATTGATGTTTGCTTCACAGTCAGACATTAATGGGCACTTCTAGCAGACTGATGAAGAGGAGAACTAAATGCTTCACGTTGTTTGGGCTGCTGCTGGCTGGCTGGCGGGGGGGGGCCTTCTCACAATTCCAACAAGGAAAAAAAAAATCCTTAAAATCAGCAGGGCCTGAGGGCACATGTAGACTGCTGCCATCATTTACTTGGCAATTAGGGTGTGAAAGTGGGGGGTGTGTGAGTGAGTGTGTGTGTGTGTGTGTGTGTGTGTGTGTGTGTGTGTGTGGTATGCCTGCAGAGAAGACAGTGAAGATGGGGATGTAGATTCTCAAAATAAAAATGAAATAATGTAGGTAGGCTTATTAAAAAACAATTCTTTACAATTCACATGACACATTATGAGAGGAGGTGGATCTTGTAGCATATTGTCGTGGGGAGTAGACATAGGCGTAGGCGGCTAGAACTGCTGGTTGTGTGCTGTGAATTGCAGCAGATTGAGGCTCATCAACGGCATCAAGTGTGACAATGAACAGCATCTGCACCACCTGAGCCCAAAAGCTACATTTACCATGCATGGTCCGGATGCACTCAAAGCCTTGGAAATCCCACAGCTTGATCGTCATGTCTGCAGAGCAGGATGCTAGCAATTTGCCGGTCTGGTCAAAAGAGATGTCCTGCACCGAGTCCGTGTGGCCCTTCAGTGTGCGCTCAAAGTCCCCCGTCTCGTAGTCCCACACCTGAATGAATGAGACCATATTCATGCGTTAGCTTCACACACATATGCTGTTCATTTTCACATTGAATCCCTTTTCCAAACCCCAGCAAAGACCCCAAATGTCATCTGTTGCCCCTCCTTTCTCAGCTGAGCAGCGCAGCAGAACCAGGCTGTCCAGGGAAGTCACATTACGATCCCCAAAAACATGATATGCAAATGGTAAAAACGACCGTACTACAATGACAGTCGCCTTAAGAGCTCGTACAGCTCTCAGTCTGCAGATGCTACACACATTTCTGTTGCTAATGGAAGGGACGCATGCGCCAAGATGCTGGTTAGGGTAACAGTCAGGCCTGATAAAAGCAGAGACACAGCTTATTGTGCCGAGTTTGGCGATGCCAGTTGGAGTACAAGCAGAATATGGAGTGTACAGTCGTAAGCTTCATTTTCTAGCCTGAGAAAGCTGTTGAATTTCAGGATTTCAAGCAGACTGTTTGTCACGGAGGGATAAACCCTCTTTGGTTCCTCTTGGGCTGGGGGATTTTGGGCAGACGGCAACCACCCTCTCCTCCCTCCCCCCAAAAGAAAGCTACAGACAGTGCAGACGGCCACGAGGTACAAAGTGCAGGGGGGGGGTTATCCCGGAGAAGTTCAGTGCAGTCAATGTGTTTGGAGATGCACCAGGCTTACAGACATAAAACAGTGTTTAGCAGCAGCATCTACAGCACACATAATCCATTAACTAATCGTAACTCAATGCCGTCTCACCAACAGCTCCCCCTGGCACTCCTCCAGGGCATTATTATAGCAGGAAACTTGCCCTACTTCACTGTGATTAATAGTTTAAATTCTTTCAGAGAAAACGCCATTCAACGTTCAACAATAACACAAAGTCTTTCTTTGTTTACGTCGGTTATGAAGAAAGCAGCGAGTAAGCAGACACCCGAGCAGTTTGCCCTTGTTTAAATTAACCTAGCCTCTGGTTGACATGTCTGACTGAGCACAGTCACACAAACCTGCTGATTTGCATACTGTAGAAGGTTAGAGCTGAACTCAAGGTAACATCTTGACATGCAAAAACCTGCCACGATAGCAGCAGAGAGAGGACGAGGTACAAGGGGGAGGACCAGAGAATGGCAGAATTAAAAGGAGTGAGAGAATAAGTAAGAAACTAAAGAGTGAAAAGGGAGGCAGGTACGTCTACAGAAAAGAAGATGTGATACCGAACACATGAATAAGGGAAAAGACGGGCAGTCTTTCTCCTTGTTCCAGATCTCGGACTGCCTCTTGCATCTCAAATTTAATTAGGCGTTAAGAAGTCAGCCTCATCTTTCTATCTCGGTAGATTCATGAGCTACACAAGATCAACTCAGCAGTACAGGTTCCTGGCCTGGACCAGTGACTTCCTGGAGTCTCTGCTGGGGGCCACCTAACCATTTCATTAGTGAGCTTCAGACTTTAGAGAGGATGGTATTCTGTTAGCTTTGGACAGGCTAGCTGTTTCCAGTCTAACGCCCTTGCTTGGCTCCCACTAAATATGCATCGTATGGATAGTAGAGGGATTTTTATGTTTTCACTGAACTTGTTTATTCCACAATTTCCAAATACCGATCCAGGACAAACAAATAGGCCAACGTGAGCACAATGTCAGGATGAACGACCGAAATGAAACAAAATAGAGTTCAGTGTGATCGTCGGGCTATAGGCAATCTCACTGGCATGAGGTGGAAAGCCAATGAGCCTCTGAGTCAGTGGCAGAGAATAAAGAGCACAAGGTCTACTCCTTAGTTAAAAATTTAACAGAGCTCTTAAGGAGGAGGAAAGTAGGACACATGGGGGGGGGGGGGGGAGTCGGGCCAGGCCACAGAGACACAAAGCAGCCAGGAGAGGTGCAAGAAAGCAGGGGCTGAATTTTAGATTTGGGCCCAGGCCTGACTTCTCCTGAAGGATGGGCTGCTCTGATGGCAGGGCAGCTGATGCTTTAAGAGGAAGATAAGTGAAGCAGGATGCTGGGAGGTGGGTTGCAGCGGCAGGGGGGAGGGGTAGGAGTGGAAAAGGAAGAAGATGCCAAAACAGAGAGAGGAATCCCTGCTGTGTGGGTGTAGCTGAGGAGATGTACATAGGAGATGAGGAGATGAATAAAATATGGGGAACAAACAGCTCAACAGAGTATTGGCATTGTGCAACGAGGCAAAGGAGACCTGCTGCTGCAAACATAGACTACGGAGTTTATATATGGAATCTAGGGATACATAGACGACTTGGAGAAAGAGACACTTGTGTAATCTGGGCGTGTCTAGGAAGGGGAGCTACAGCAAGAGAGGTAATGCTTCAGAGTGAGGCATAATAGATGGAAGGAGAAAAGCATTAAACTGAGAGAGCAAAATATATATATATATATATATATATATATATATATATATATATATATATATATATATATACACACACACATATATATATATATACACACACACATATACATATATATACACACACACACATATATATATATACACACACATATATACATATATATACACACACACACATATATATATATATATATACACACACATATACACACACACACACACACACACACACATATATATATATATACACATATACACACACATATATATATACATATACATACACATATACATACATACATACATACATACATACATACATACACACACAACATTTTACTTCTTTAAAAGCAGGATGTTACGGTTGTTAAATCAACGATATTCTGTACAACAGCATGTCTTGTGTGACTACTGTACATGTTGTACACGAAAGCTCAATTTATGTTCCAGTGAAAGTGTCATGCGACATGTGGGCTGACAGATGTGTATTTATAGCTCAGCTGCTACTATAGCAACCTGATATTCAGCACAGCTGAGTGTTGTTTACGTTCCCTGAAGGAAATGGAAGCACATGTTGAATTAACGGAGAACAAAAACAGTTTTACTTTGGAGAGAGACAAAGAAAAAAAAAAAAAGGAGGGATTTTTAATCTGGCAGATGAAGAACTGACAGAAATGTATTGAAGTCAGTTTGCCTAGTCTTCTATGTTTCCATCACCACTCAAACCAGTCTACCAGATGTTTCAGAGAGACAAACCATCAGCATCCAAGTTCTCAGTATGTAGCATTTCAAGGGATCTATTAGCACAAATTTAATATAATATTCATAACTATGTTTTCAATGGTGTATAGCTCCCTGACACTAAGAATATTAAAATGAGCCCTTCATATCGACAGAGGGAGCAGGGAACAAGCCTTTCACATCTTTGCGTTACCTGAAGGCCACCATAGTAAACCTGCTGTAAGCAGTTTATCTCGGCTTAGCTGCGAGCCACCAGCTCAGTGATTGTCATGTTGAGCCTTTGAGAGACAACAGAAATGCTCCCAATCTCCCATATAGTACCTTTAATGTCTGACAACAAATCAGCTGACACCACTTCCATCAATTATAAATTAGCCTGAAGCAAGAAGTTCTGCTGATTTTGCACACCTTCACCCAAACACGATAAACGAATCAGCGAATCAACTGATGTGGCTTTACTTTGGAGAAGCTCCAGACTCTCAGCTCTCAGCAGGATATGGTCTGAGAATCCCTAAAAACAGTTAAAACACCATTTCAAATAATTAAAAAAAAGTGGTCATTTGTTCCAGAGCCCCTTTTGAAGAAACGCTCTGCAACAATTCCTTTTTTTTTTCCCAGACGATCCGACAGCACTGACCTTTATCGTTGCATCCTCAGAAGCCGACACCATGACGCTGAAGACCGGGTGGAAGATGACGCGGGTGACTGGACTGCGGTGGCCACTCAACGCGTACCGTTCTGGTGGGCGTGGGATCCACTCTTTGGGGTCACGCTTCTGAGTCACGGGCCCACCCAGGGTGATCTCCTCCTTCGCTTCGTTCAGTTTGGATTCAAGTTCCATCACCTGTGCAGAACGTGCAGGTACAGGTTTACAGCATAGAGTTCAGGATATAGAAATATGCACATAGTATAGACAATGACACCAACACATGAAACAAAAGGTTCTAAGAGTGTTGAATGTTTGTTTGAACTAATCATCATATAACGGTTGACTTCCTTTCAGTGCCAACAGTGGATTCAGCAATAATATCATGAACCATTCACAAGACTTAAATCCCCACGAGCATTCTGGGAGGAGAAAAAAGAAAACTCTACAAACCTTCTTTTGTAATCTAATGACCGAGGTCCATTTCTTTTCCAAAAGGCCAGCATACTTCTTATCCAATTCTTCATTCTGTGGAGAAAAAGAGGGAAAAAAAAGGATATCAGTTAAACATACGAAGAGAGCTCATCAAAGTCGTGGGCTCAGCGTAATCAGTGAGGCATGTGGGAGGGGGGGCAGCTGGAGGTCTTTGGTCTATAGTAAGAAAGAACAGTGAATTATTAACACACCCCTCAAAGGCCAACACTCACTGCCACCGCCAACCTACTGTACAACACACAAACACACACATCCTGGTCCTAATCCTTCTCACACGAGCTAATCTCCTGCAGACAAGAAAGGCTCAGGCAGCTTACAGCCACACACCCGGTAGTGGAGGCAGCGGTGGAACTTAAGTTGTGGCCGCCCCGGCAGAGACGCCCGATTCCACCTGCAGGCTAATGCCACAAGCTGCCCACGAGCCTTTACATAACGGACCGCATGGCACATGGAGGCCGTCTGTACTGCCAAGAAACAAACAATGTGGTGGCATTTCTTTCTCTGGCGCTACATACAAATAAAAAAACATGCCGATTATTTTCTTGAGTAATTGACCACCTGGTCACCTTTTCCCAGATCCTACGGTCTTCCATTAACTTGCTTTGACCAACCAACCATCAAATATCCAATGTTATTATCATACAAGACAAAGAAAAGCAACAAACCTGTAAAGCTGAAGCCATTAATGGCAGAAGAAAGGGGAAGCGTTGTTATTCTATACACCTAATACAACAGTTTTGGTGCCACTGTGCGTACAACAACACCTCGAGGCTGTAACTACCGGTAACCATCAAAGCATCAAAAACCCACAATGACAGACAGCCACGAGTGCCAGTGAGGGAGAAAATTAGCGTTGCACTCCAATTTCACAGCTAGCTCTTCGAGCCTCAGCTGGAAACAAAAGCAGAGCTGGAGGTGTGGAGAGTTGCAGGCACCACGAGGCTCATCTTTAACACTTCTTAATGACGAGAAGTGATTCCTCGGGCGAACATGAGGTGTATATAAAGACAAAGACATGAACTGAGGCACTGCAGAGAGAGAAAACACACAGGGAGAGCAGGGAACCCAGTTTGGACAAGTCTGCCATCATCTAATCTGCCATCTGCCTGTCTGTTACACCAACACACACAAAGGCACACGAGGAGTGCCAGACTTCACTGCAGCCAGTCTGTTGACAATGGATAGTAACCACACATATGCATGTTTATATATGCAGGCAGGCATGTACATTCTCTTTTGCGAGGTAAATAAAAACTAAAGCATGATCCTCGTTTATTACTCCTATGAAACCTCATAGCATTAACCTTAAAACTGCTCTCAAGTGGCCACAATGGTTAAGGTTAAGAAGTTTACTCTGAACAATATCTAACCACAGACACAAAAATGCCTCATGTGGCCTCAGGGAAATGGTGTTCCGAATCACTTCAGTTGCTTAGCATGGTGCGCGTTTGTGGTTGCGCACTCGAACCCAACAGGGTGTACCGTTCCCTCCGTGCCATTCATCCATTATTCAGCCTGCTGCCACAGAGGAAATGTCTGGAAGAAGAACGAATGAGGAGACACAGGAGAAGCGGGGGGGAGTCACATGAACACTGGAGCTCTGCGATAGTTTCTATTTTCATATCGCGATTACTCGAGATCTCCGATCTGAGGCTCACGGCGTGGCTCACCTTCTGATGGAGCTTTGAAATAGAACATTTAATCTTTTACAAGTTAAATGAATAAACATTATTAACAGTAAACACCCTAAAAGTCATTGTTTCAGTTCAAATCCAATGTGCAGGAGTCCAAAACAACAAAGATGTTATGACAGCAATACAATGGTTGCACTGGACAATCAAGGGTAGCAAACAAAGAGAAGAAGAAAAGGTACAAAATGACAAAGGAGAACTCAGCCCAGGTCACGGTTTCCAGCAGTGTCGTGTGTTATTCAGAAAATTTAAGGGGAGAAATAAACTCAGCTGCCACTATATTGGGTCCACCTGTACAATCTTAGTTATAATGTGTCGAGTCAATTATATGTTTATTATTAAGGTTATAGATTAAAGGTGGTGTCGTACAGGACTACATTATATTGAAAGGTGTTTATAGTTTTTTTGACTTCTCTATTTACATACACGAGGCATCAGCTCTCAATATAATGCAACGCAGTACAACATGATCTCAATGCTAAAACTAATTAACACCTATATGACACATAATACACATAGAAATAGACGGAAATACACTGTACTGTTGTGCCATTTAAACATATTCAACCCCCAAAATATTCTCATTTCACAAGGGCATAAAAAGCAGCATGTCCCACTCTGTTGTAAATGTAATATGTACAATTGGATAAAAGCTTTTCTCAAGATGACCCAGCAGCAGCTTGTAGCATAGACCCCCTAATCAGACAATAATTGGCTGCAGGTGCTCCCGGTCACACCCGCGAACATGTTGACTAAAATGAGAAATAAAGTGGAAATCAAGGCATATTGTTGGTATAAATTGGTTCTGATTGGCTGTGCGTGTGTGTCCACCCGTAATCTACTCACATTATCTAACTCCGCCTCCTTCTTGAAAGTGGAATATGCTTCTTCGTATCCATTGGAACGTAGATAATCGGCTATTGCTCGATTTCTGAAACAGACAAAGAGGACCCGTAATTAGTTCTCCTGATTAGCAGACAAGATAGTTGTTACAGTGCCACGAGTGATGTAGTTTTATTCAACACTGGGAAACAAAAGACAGAAAATGTGCGTGTTCAGGAAACCTGTCGGACAAAAGATGGAAATGTTACAGCTCCAGACTGTGCTATCGTGGTTCTAACTAAGAATAAAAATGCTTGGTATGCAAGAATACAGTCTAGCACTACCTATAACAATACACACAGACAGTCTCCTGCTTTCTCACACACACCCTTCTTCTCCACCTATTTGACACAAATTGGGAACACATAACACATCTGTCTGGCTTCGATAATGAGCTCTTGTTGCTGTGGGCAAATAATGGGAAGGGATGACTCCCCATGGTGCAGATATGGGGGAATGAGAGTCAGCGTACATCCCACCATCACCTACAGACACAGAGAAAAAGACTGACGGACGGAGAAATCGTGGAGAGGCCGGACAACTGAACTGCTTCTGGATACTTATATTTTAACAGAGTCCTTCTACTTCTCATGCAAAAGTTTGCAGACAAAACATTCAAAGCCGGCACACCTTTCGGAAAGCCGGCACAAAGATGGCGGGGATGGTAGCAGAGGTGTGTTTTTATCTAACTATCTTAAATATGTTAAGGGAGATGTCCAGATAGGACGGACAATAGACTAGACAGACATGGGCTGCCATAAGGGAACATGTTGGTGTTAGTGTTATTTTACATACTGATCACAGCCATTTTACTGCATGTCTGTTTTGTCAATGCCTTAATAATACATTTTAGTAGAGCAGCCATATTTGTGTTGTACAATATGGACTTCAGCAATAACACATGAGGGGATGTAATAACCGAATAGCCAGGTTTCTCTATACATAATGTATAGAGAAACCATAATGCTGTGAAACATAGAGGGTCTTCCAACTATATGATACATTGACTAGCATAGTTCAGCTAATGGAATCCTTCAATGATCAAACTCATTAGAACACTGGTTATTTCTTCAGGTTTTGTTTTTGTTTTTACTTTTCCTATTAAAAGAAAAACCAGCTGACTGAAAAAAGACTGCAAAATGAGTCGAAGAGCCCAAACAAAGACACTGAATTCATGAATGTCTGATAAAAATGCTATTTTACTCTAATATTAATACAGTATTTCCTTGATTGCAGCCCTCCTGTGTTCCCCTCCACTAATGCCAGGGAAAGCCAGACAAGCTGTCAGGCAGGCGAGGCTTTGAGGTGCCAATGTGAACGGGGGGGGGGGTGTACAATCTGTCAGCCTGTGCCCTCTTGGTCAGTGTTAAGCCCTCTGCCCACCTGAATCCCGAAGACAACAGGAGCAGCCCTTATCACAGCTCAAGGTTATCTTCTCCTGTGACAGCCTGCCTGCCTCAAGTCTAGAACAGGGAGGGGAGGGGGGGGGGGGGCTGAGGTGTGCTAGTAGGTCTGAGAAAGTGTAGAAGCAGGCAAAGGAAGATGCAGGTGAGGCACAAAGGACGCTTTGATGTGGTGTGGGTGTGTCAACCACAGACTGTATACAAGAAGACTGCCGATTTGAAACGTCGAGGTTGGTATTGTAGCCGTCACCATCTTGTTTTGTTTTTTCAACTAGAAGTGGCAGGAGAGGGTGGAGCGAAGTACACCCGAGACACATTTAAGCAACTAAAATGCAACACACTTTCATAAACTGGAAACACTTAAGTTGTAAGAGGAACACACAGAACACTCCCAGACTAGACAACGCCGGGCAGCGACCTGTCAATCACAAGGTAGCCCCGCCCTAAAGCACACCCTGCTTTATAGTCTATTTTTCGCTAAATGGGACCATAATACAATGTATACTGAGGTAATAGACCAAGTGAGATTTTCATTTTCTCGTAGACTTCTATACAATCAGACTTGTTGCCCCCCTGCTGGCCATGTGAAAGAATGAAAGTTTAAGGCACTGACCCCGAGGTTTGTCGTCGTTTATGAAGCAAGAGTGTTTCCAACAAACCCAACAATAAGATGTCACACCAGCCATTTACAGGCCAATTCAGAGGATGGGGTATTCAGAAGACAACCTAGATGTACCAAACTCTGACCTGACTAAAAATATTTAAAGAATGTAAAGGCTTTTAAGGGCTCTAGTCAATTCCTTCTATGCAGGAATCTCATCCTTTGCAGGGCTTTGATCAGTTACTGTACATGTAGCGCTATTGAGGATACAAGCAAAGTGGCAGATATTCTCCATTAGTCTCCTTTCAGTCTTGTAAAACTATAAGACACAGGTTGCCCCACAGAGGTCAGTGAGTATGCAAAACACATGGTGGAGGACGAGTAGGTAATCATATTCAAAATATTTAAAGAGTGTTTGCATGGTGCAAGAACACACAATATGCACAAAACGGCACCACACAGCAAAGCAAGTGAACAAAATGGGGGGCAAAAATCATGCCGTTTAATATATCCAGTCCCCAAAGACTGAGAATAAAATATATAAATATATGTATTAATGTCCACAGGATGGAGAGAAAAGGGGCTGGTTTCCATAGTTACTAGCCACAGCTAGATGACGTGATGAGGAGATAGTGAAGAGGAGGCCAGCACATGGACAGAGACGACACAGAAGAGGGGGGGGGGGGGGGGGGAGAGCCTGAAAAGCCCACATTGTAGCTGTAAACGTGTTCCATTTCAATAAGATCAAAGGGCTGAAAACAATACTCGCTAACTGTCCAAAAACCTACAACAGCAATGTCTTTATGAAAGTAATTTATATTACATCAATGTTGTGATCAGAGCTGCTCTCTCATGTACTGTAAACCCTTAATGGAGTGAGAGGGAAGCAGTCTGTGACACAGACGGGAAGAGATGACCTCATCCATCCGAAACAGAGAGGTGAGTCAACCACCCAGCATGTCTGCCAGTGATATCACATCCTCCCAAAACGTGCTCATTGATCATTTTAAAAGATGAACACTTACCAACAGAGCCGCCACACTTTACTTCAATTAAGTTTAAGTTTTAAGTTTATTGTCATATACATTTACACATATACGAAATTTATCCTCTGCATTTAACCCATTCCTAGCTTATTGGGATCAGTGGGCTGCTGAGAAGCGCCCGGGGGGCAGTTAGGGGTTCAGTGTCTTGCTCAGGGACACTTCGGCACAGGACACGTAGCAGCCAAGGATCGAACCGCCGACCTTGCGGTTGCCAGACGACCCTCTCTACCCAGTGAGCCACGGCCGCCCCTTCACTACAGTTCACTACAATTCACTAGAGTGCGTGTGTACGTGTATGTTATTGTGAGCAGTTTTAGTAACTGAACCATTTCAACCTTTAAGCTGTTTTAAAGTGTACCAGATATTATACATACAGAGCATCTCAATTAGTTCAGAACAGATTAAGCTGTACCTGGTGGTGGCTGGTCATTGGCACCTTAACACTTCACAATCTCTTAAACTTAAAAGACCAATAGCTACTGATTCTGTAGAGCCTGGACATAAATCACCCAACAAAGACACTACGAGTCCTCTCTTGACAAAGCACCACTTGTGATGCGTTTAATTACAGCCACATTGAGCTACCCACCGACTCTGCCTAAATGTTGAATAAACAACCCTCCACATGAGCATACAGCGCTCTCAACAGCTACAGACTCTAAATGCTCGAATAAATCTTACACAAAAGGAGATTTTGCTTGCCTGGCTCAGGCCAGTGCCCTGTGCCATATATCCGTCTATGAGGCAGACCATGTTGGACGTGTTCAATCTTTCAAAACTGCTGATAAATGTTTAATAGGAGGAAGTTCAAGTCTACTCCCTGAAAGGTCCCTCTGCACATATACAATTCACTGTCCTATGGATTTTTTTCCCACGGGCATATATCAAACCTCAGTTTGTGTTCCCCATGAGCCAATTGCCCACACTTTTAAACATGCACGGTTTGAAACTGTACCACGTGTGATGATTTTGCTTCATAAAGCTTACAAAAGGTTGTGCCAGTGGTTGTTCTTTAAGCTGATTGTCATTTTCTTGCTGTTTGCACAATGGCAGACCAGTGCCGTTGTCTCTGCTAAGTATTCAAGCAGCAAGGTCACAGGCAATGTGATGATTAAACAACTATTTCATATTTATTTTACCTTCATCTTCTAGTAAAGACTGTGTAAACTTGGCAAAGCGTAGGACTTCCTTTCAGGACTAAAACTGAGGAAAATGTGCAGCTTTATGCAGATATCTTCCAGATTTCCAGGTTAGGTACACAAGTGCACAGACGCAACACACCCATGTGATTCCTTCAGTTCTCTTCAATAATAATGACTATATTTATATAGCACCATTAAAAACTGAGTTTACAGTACATTTCTTTCTCACTTTCAATCGGACCGATAGGGTTTAATATGATTTCTGATTTTGAGTTGATATCACTAAGACAGTCTTTCAAGACCTGAAGAATCTGGGACTCTTGTAGAACTAGTATGAACAGCTCTATTTAAAGAAGGCATGTGTTTGTTTAGAGTTGATGGGAAGTCTATAACGAGACAAACACCAGGTACCCAACGTCAGGTGCATCCAGCATCATCTCACATGTCCAAGAGGGTCATGTGACATCATTGGTAAACAAAGATAAACCACTACTTCTGCTAAGAGGTTCGATGTGTAAAAGTAAGAAGACATTTTTAACAAAGCAGAGGGTGTGTTTTAGGAGAAGAAGCAGGACGGTGTAGAGCTAAAAAGGTTACGCTTATTCCTCCATCTTAACAGCCGAGTACTGAACAGCTGATAGAAGCATTGCACAAAAATCATATGACAGGATTGCATAATTGCCCAGTTACTGTTGAGTCTCCATGAAAACTGTAACCGATCTATTTCTCTTGCTTGACTGATGAGGCGGAGCGCCAGGCGTTGGTAACTGAGACATGAAGCATGTCTCCTCAAGGTAATCACTACCTACACTAACCACGCAATGAATCAAACATGACATTTTAAAATATATCATTTCTGCCCTTTACTTGGTTCCCAAATTTCAAATCATCTCAAAGCTTCTTAAAAGAGGCGATTAACACAATGCTGTTAATTTCAATGTGAATCGGGAAAGAAAGCAGTCTTCTTTCATATAGGTTAGGAGCACTGAGGATCAACCCTTAAGCCAGAAGAAGACTTCAAAGTGGAAAGTCTCTTACACTACAAAGATCCAAAGAAGAGTAAAGTATCTTTAATGACTATTCTTCACTATGGAGGAGGTGTGTGCGCATGGTCTACACATCAAAATACACCAAGAAATCACATATTTTCTCTAATGGGTGCAACATGCACACATTCTCTGTCACGTGGCGCTGACGGGGCTTTGTTGGCCGAACTGAAGCCAAAGCTTTGACGAGTTAAGTGTACTTTCTTAAATCCCATGACGGTGTGTGTACTTCAAGTTCGGATAAATAGAGGATAACAAGAACAGGCAGAGCACACAGCGACCAGGCTTCCCATCACACATGTTGAAAGGTTAATGAGGAACATATCTACTGAGGAAGGAATCCTTTTTACTATCTCTGGTTGTATTAATGCTATTGTGGGCAGAGCTGCAAACGAGGACTACCTATTGTCGGGAGCTGAAAATGTGAGGCTGAGTGTCGGTGTGTTCCTGCAACTAATGTCTGTGTGCTATCCACATAGGAGGCACCAGTTATACTCAAATACCAGAGTACTACTACAGCTATATGACAACCATATAAATACTGCGTCTCTGAACCAAACAAGGGAATATTTGCAAATCGGTGCAATTAATGAAAAAAGGTATAAGCTTTGGCCTTTTATCTACAAATCTGGTCACTGACACAAAAAGACATGACAATCACCGCTGCCCCTGAACGCAACAGACGTCATACACGTGCGTCTTGTTTACGCTCTAAACTAAATACTAGCGGAGCTTTAGTGAGGGCGGCTGAGCTTGAGCAGCCGAATACAGATACGATCCGACCGGCACCCTCTGGCTTAAAAGCCAACGTATGGAAGTACTTTGCTTCTTCTTCCGCCCAACTCTGAGAGGACAAAGAGAATCACGAAGTCGATTTTTTTTTTGCCACGGACTTCAGGCCCTACTCAGTCATTGAGAATCAGAGCTTTGGCGTCATGTTGTTTGTGAACAACAGCAGCTCTCAGAACACGCTGAATTCTGTGTAGGATGCTGCTACGGGCCCAATAGTATTTATTTTCCTGTTGGTCCCATTTGAAGTGCTTGGAAATGGAAGCCTCCAGTTGATACATCTCCTCTATTTGTGACTAAAATGTAATAAATAATAGACAATGAAGTAAATTCATTCATTTTTAATTATGAATCATTACAAATATGCAGTGTTTTAAAAAGAGCAGATAGTCACAGTGAGAGAAAAAAGAAATTTAATCGTGAGGTCCCTATAGATTCCCACCTCTAGAATATATGTAATGTAAATATTGAGCAGCTCTAAATACTTGTGAATAAAACAGATGTGCTTTGCCAGAATAACCTCATGCCATAGCTTCAACTGTGCTGTTCTACACAACAATCTTTCATGGTTTAAGTCACCTTTATGTCTCCTGAATAGCCAAAATCGTGGCATTTAATCCGTCATGTCACCACATTCACAGCAAGAGAATACTGGAATAAATATAAAATAAAATCACATGAACTCAAGACATGGAGATGGCTGAGGGGAGTTTCTTTGTTCAGCAAAGAGAGTGTTGAAAGGCAAAGACCCATCTGCACATTGGTGCCTCCAGGTCCTTCGGCGGAGCAGATAGTTTGTGTTCAGAGTGTATTTTTACTAAACGCCAGCGGGGATGAGTCTCCTGACCCTGGTAAGAAACACAAATGCGCTTTTCATTGGCTATGTTCATAAAAATAGAGTTGTTATGAGGATGCTACGCAATCACAGCATGTGACTGCAGTGCTGACAAAACAGCACACATCTAGGGGACAAATATATATTTATCTTTTTAGAATATGGTACATTACCGCTAATATAACAGTTGTGCTGTCGTTTGGTCAATGTCAAAGAGCAGGTCAATGGAAAGACAAAAACAAGGATAAACTGCCTCTTCTTATTATCGGTTCTTTGACTTAAAAAAAAAAAAAAAAATGCAATGCCAAAAACATTTGTTCTGAAGGCACACATAGGCTAACCCACACGGCTACGCTTACGCCTAGCGTCGACACTACTGATGTGTTCAAATGTAATCTCGTAAAATGTAGTTTTGGTGAGAAACTTTTATTTAGATATATATTTACAGCAACATAAAATAGATATTAGAGATGAATTATGACCCGTTTACACAAGCTTTGATAATCATTAAAACTACTAATGACAAGATCTGTTTTAGTCAATAAAAATGCAATCTTTTATTTCCTTATCATTTGAATTGTATACTATAAGTAAAGTAAAAGGACAAACAACAATATGGATAATCAATGATTGCAATTAGTATCAGTGGGATCAGGGATCTCTAAAAAGGTAGCTTTGCTCCTTTTTTTCTCTTTTGTATTGATCCAATCCGTCACTCTGATCCATGAGTTGGTTAATTTCAACATGGCAAACGAACTACAAGCTTCGCTGACCTTGTTGCCTACGCTAACAGCTATTGTGCTGATCAATTTAGCATTTTATTATGCTACTACTACCTACATGCGCAAAGGGGAAGCTAATATTTAAGCGCTTTGCAACAATTTCAGTGTACAGCATGACCAGTGTCTGTAAAAGCTCATGTGAAATGCATTTTTCACGCGTGGTAATATGGACAAAGATCGTTTCTCAGACTGTACTGAAGCGCTGGTCTGGAGGGAGATTGCCTGAATGCAATGGGAACTAAATCTGTTTGTTTGCTGCATGATGTTAAAAAGTGTTGTGAAAAAGAAAAGGAGAGGGCCCAATGAAACATTTAGCGTGAATAGCAGACAGTGCACCGGTCACTGTTCCCATTACCCCCTCTGCTGTGTCGCCTGATTCAAAAATGGGCCGCTGGGTTTTCAAGCTGGCTTCCCCTGAATGAGGCTGCCATTTAGGAAATAAGATTTTAGGGGCACTTTAGAGCCGACAAACTCAATGAGCACCAACAGAGCCAAGCGACATCTCCAACGGGAAGAATGCAACAGATGCTTGAATGTGACTCAAGTGGTGTGATGGTCCCACACTCGTTTCCTGTAAGCTATATGGGGGCCAGAGACTTGTGCAGCAGAGGAGAAAAGAGGGGTAATGGAGTCCCTGGCAGCTTCCTCTGAATAGCAAATAGTATGAAAGATTAGCATTCCAATAGCTCTCACCATACCAACAGACCCCTCCTACAGCGCTAATCTAAAAACACAGAAACAGTGAGTGAGGAATGTTAAGAACCGTGTCATGTGAATCTCATTCAAAATAAACAGCATTTGTTTCTGTTTAAGTCAGAGGCAAAAACATAAACCTCTTGACAAACTTCTTGAGTGGAAGGTTTTCTTAAGGACTAAAGCTCAACGAGATCATATCTCCTTCTCATGACCTTGTATCTCACAATGAGTTACCTTAACTTTTTATCCCCCGCCTCAGGGGTTAATTACAAAGCCCGCAGACTCAGCAGAGCCATATTACAAGTCCCTCATTATCACAGTCGGTCTCACTCTACACCACACAGCCCATGTGCAGATATCTCTTTGTCTGTATGCCACTTCAGTTTATGCCAGTCAATTTTAAATTTTTAGGAAGAGCAGTGATTCTTCAGCTATCTTCCTCGTGTGGTTTTCCTGTGAAATCACTCTGAGCAGTGAACACAGCGAAAGTGCATGAAGCTCGGTACAACACGTTTTTTCCCTCTACGTATATTTTAGGGCAAAAAAGCGGCACTAAGCTTAACCTAAAGGTCACATAGGCAAATTGTGAAAACTTAACATTTTTAGCAGAAGATAGTGGAGGATCAATACATTTGTGCTGCAAGATTTCAGGGGAAATCAGGAACCTTAAACCAGTCATTGATTATTCTTGAGTACCAAGGAGAAAGAAATAACAAAAATCTCCCTATCTAAACTGATTGGAGTAATCAATACACATATATGCTGGGAAGCAATGAAAATCACAATTAAAACACAAAAATATAATCGTTCATTAAACTCTTGCAAGAACAAGAAAAGAGATCTAATGTTTCAAATGTGTCGAGGTGCCATTCCCATTCTGATAAAGCATGGCTGTAACAGAAAGTTATTCTTGGTGTGCTCGGGTAATCTCACACTTTAGGGTGCCAACCACAACCTGCAATAAACCCAGTTCATGTGTGGCAGGGGAAGTTTTGTGCTTGCCTTCTATAAAACACCTTTAAAGCACCCAACATTGCTCATTCCTTCAAAGTTGCACAGTAACATCAGAAGAATGTGGTCGTACTGGACAGCTGTGAAAGTGAATCTAGTATGAAGGTGAATTTAAACATGTCTCATCCCATGATGCAACACATAAACATTGTAACCGCAATGTATTAATCCATACATTTTGAATCTGACATCTTCACAACTCAGCCACATGTGATGAAAGGTGTGTTGCCGACTTACAGTTCATCTCGTTGCCGTTGTGACAGCACCATGTTGACGAGGCAGAGTGGGCGGGGCTTAGGAAGGATCGGTTGGTAGAAGGTAAATCTAGTGCAGCTGCTGCGCTCTCCTCAAGTCAGGAGATGAGCTGTGCTGGTCCAAGCAACACGGTCGAGGATGTGTTGCGTACTCCAATGGCGGGCAGTTGGTTTTGTCCAGACAACGATTGAGAGAAGGGGAACGCAGGAATCTGCCCTCCCCAACTGGCTGACTCCAGGGACCAGAGAAGAGCCTGCAGACCAGTCAGCAGCCAAGTCTACACTGCATCTGGAGAGGAGAGAGAGAGAGGGGAAAGTCAGCATTAGGTATGCATGACGGATAACATCAAGAGTGGGTGGAGATGACAATGTTTATAGGCCAGAGGAGTACTGCAATGTCTGCACCAAAATACCGAAGAATCTGTCAACAATGGAAAAAATATAAGGGAAGCACAAAATATGAACGATGTTATTTATAACCAGAAAGACAATGTAACTCCCAAAACAAAGCCCATCTATCAAACACCTCCTTTCCATTAAACTACTCCATTTGCTCTTCAGCGCCACGCCTATCTACCTTCATGATCTGTCTGTCATGTCACCAGTCTGGTCTCAGAGCTCTTGCAGCACATTCTTGTCTCAGTGATAAACACAAGAGCTGACCCACATTCCCCGAGCAACGTACTTCTACTCCCAGGTTGCCAACGGAAAGAAAAACAGGACACAGCCGAGCAGGCGCGAGTAAAGTCTGTGCTCGTCCAATACCCCGAACCTATGGTCTCATTCAGAGAATGTTGTGATAACTTTTATGGGGAGAAATTTCACACGTCAGCTTTTGCTGTAAAATCAGCTGTTCCTGGGACTGCAAAGCTTCAGCCCACATTTCAATGCAGCTAACAATGTGATGAAGTCCCTTTTTTTCCCCACTGCATCGTAGTCTTGAAAAGCACTTTACCAAAGCAGGCACCCACTAGAATATTAACTGTGAGCAACAATAAGCCTCTTAGTCTACTGGGACCAGTCTGACTAAATCTCTGCCAAACCAGTAAACAAAGCTACAAACAAAGCCAATTCACCTCCTTCTAGAGACCAGCAACAAACTGACAGAACCACGTCCAGGCACAGAGAGCCAGACACATGTACAGGAGACAATGTGTGTTAGGCGTGAGATGTGCTGCATGTGAAAGGAGCATGAATGAAACATTGATGTGTCTGGAGTAAGCTTGAGGATTGGAAACACCCCACGAAGCTGCAATTCAGGACAATCCACACATTTTTCATTTCAGCTGATGATGCAGGAGTGACGTTACCACAAGGGAAAATACCTCCTTTTGTTTGCTGATAAGTACCACAGCAGCTTTGAGTTTTGCATATTCAAAACACGATGCCTGCTGATCAACCAAGTCTAATCAGATGAATTTATAAGCAACCTAACATAGCTAACAACTGACCTATGGACCCTGAAGTCACCACACCTGATAGGTGACAGCAGTCAGAACATCTGCTTAACTCTGACTATGTGTGGATTACGGCAGGGAGGAGATTTTTGGGCTGTTACTGTTTACTCTGCCTTGCTTCAGGGTTACAGCAGTACAACAACACAATTAAGTCGACAGCACTGAAGCTAAAAATGACTAAAGATTCCCGAAACGAAACATCCATTAATAGGCATGTGCCTTCAACATCAACCTGTAAAACTGCTGTGCTGTGTGAAATGAGGTCATCTAGTATATATATTGATACTTCCCTCTGTGCTGCTGGCAGCTGTCATCGCTGTGAGCATCCATTACTGTGTTAGACTCCCCTCTCTGCAAATCTCATTTGTGGCTTCAGTATTGAGCAAAATGTTTGCACAATCACATAATCAGGCTAATTTGTTCAGCACAAAATGTGGTTGCGTCTTGTTGGAATGGGCCACAGCCGTGGTGCATCTATAAATGTGCCCACCGACGGTTAATAATGGTGATGGTCTTCCTCCCATTGATTCTCCTGTCTTTGTGTAGCGGCAGGAACTGTACAATAAAGGGCCCCTTACTCTCTAATGGCGCCGACTGCTTTGAGAGATTTTGTTTAATTTCCTGTTGAGTCCCAACAGCTTATCTGTTGTTAAAATGCCATTTTTATGAATAATGGAAAACACCCCCGGTCTGTCAGTTTAAGAATGCAACAACCAAGCGGCAGGTCTGAACTGTAATGAACCACACCCACTGCATCACTGTCTACGCACACAGTCGGTTCTATGTTTAAGCACATGAATTGGACTTACATTTCTAAAAATGATGACCAAGATGATCATATGATTTCATTGAAAACACTCAAATCAAACCAAGGAAAACCATGTTTGAATACATCAGAGTAATGTGTCAGCATATTTTTCCAAAGAAGACTTCACAGAAAAGCAGTCAACTACTAAAACAGTTTCAGACAAAAAATAAACTCAATTTACAGTTAATGCATGCAACAATACTGAAGTTGAACACATTAGTAATCTAGTCAAACTGTAACATAGTCAGCAGTACAATATTACAATGTTGCATCACTTCATCTGCCAAGTATGACAGAGAAGGTACATGTGCAATATTGTGTTAATCAACACTTCCATGTCTGAACAAAGGAACACACCCCTGAGGAATGTAGATGACAGTTTTCTGCTGGTGTCATTATTCTCTCTAAAATGCAAAGCATCTCAAACAGCTGGAATCTGGACTGCCTTTATTTTCTGTCAATGACTTCACCTTCATATCACCTGTGTCCCGGGAACGTTACCATATCACCTTTCAACCTCTACCCAACGGCACTGAAAGGCTGAATGTTCTGTGAATCATCGCCAGTTTCTGTGAATGGTTGTTCTTGGTAAAAGTACTCAGACACAAATTATCCAAAGAGCTTCATCACTAACCGAGTGAACATCTGGCTCAGCTTTCAATCTGCAGCCGTTGCAACCCGCAGGGTGCACGTGTCAGTTATGTGGGTTGGCAACAATCGGCTAGCCTTAGGACACTAGCTGTATAGTTTAGTATCAGTTGTGTTACCTGATGCGAGAGGCCTGATTGGTAGATCAGAATCCCCACATAAGAGACTGAGCAGACAGGAGGCTCACAGGAACAACACAATCCCATACCAGAGCCAACCAGCATACACAAGAGGGAACAACCCAAAAAGACTAGTTAGCCTCCTTCATTTATATGTTTGAGTTAACTGTACAGTACAAGCAAAGTTGCATTTGGCAGCCATAAGATGCTTGTTCAAGTTCTCCAGGATATTTACTTCATGCCAAGACGTTGCAGGTTTAAATTATTATAGCTCTAAATTTAGACTGGCGGTATGTGCCGAGTCAGTTACTGCTGCCAAATTGGCAAGTATGAAGCATGTTCACATCAAACCTTTCAACCCTCAAGGCTACTTTGCCAACCACTATAACTGGTTGCTAAAAATATATTCAACAGCAACTAGATGTTGACAGTTTCATGCAAACATTGTCAGACGTTTCTTCACAATCCAAGCGGTCAATTGTAGGTTGACGGGCAGTTGCTGCTAGAAACAAGTCAGTAATTGTCACTCAGCTCGCTGGTGGACAACCTGTCTCTGGTAGGTCACCCTCTGTGCTACAGTCAGCTCATGGAAGGAGGGTCATATGGGAATCTATCTGCTCTTCGGCCCGCCACAATCAAAGAGAAACAGACTCAAACTCATTGTTGACACAATATGAAGAGGAGGCCCCCTCTGCAAAACTGTACATCTGCTCTTCTCAGACAATTCTTACTACTGACACAGACTACCCCAACGACTTTTTAAAGAAACAATCTACACAATCTGTGGCTGTCCTTTTCCTTACTCTTCAGTTGCTGAGCTAGCAACAGGTGCCAGCAGAGCAGCTCTTGCAATGGCCGAAGGTTCTACAATTGGTGTTGCGTTGTTTTCATTGCTGGCAGCACTGAATAAAGACTGGTTGCCGGGATGCACTTATTCGAATCAACCTTTGATAAAACTAGGGGCCGACCAAGAACGCTTTCAAGTAAACTGTACCAGAAATGAAGCATGTCTGTATTTCTAAAGAAAGAGCTGCTGTTCTCATATTAGCTCATGTTTCCAAGTAGTCAGATGAAGAAAAGGGTCTAGCAGCTCAAGTCTTATACAATTCCTCTGCACTGTAGTTTGAACTTTGAGCCATTTCAACAGCATGGTTAAACTGTAAATCTGGCTTTTCTGACAAGTGGAAATATTATCCATCTTAATTATATTTTGTATCACATTTTCATTTAGAAAAAGACACAAAATATCAGGGTTAAATACGGGGTTATTAGATTATAGGTTGACAACATTGAAACAAAAGAGGAAACTATCCTAAACTGAAAGGAAACCAAGAGTCACTCCATTTCACTCAAAACAGGTGGCAAAATATTCCTCAGTGATTTTAAGAATAAAGCCTGCATCAGTGAAATCAACTTAAATACTAATTTGCTTAAGGGATAGTTGTATGTAATATTAGCATACTCGCATATACCAAAAAAAAACAGCCGTTAAGATACTAGGTGTCAAAATAACTACAAGATGAAGTAAGGGATCACATTCATCTTTAAGATGGGTGCATTTGATTCAGTTCAAAAACAGTCCGATTAAAACACAGATGCTCTAACCTGAGGTAAGCAGACAGTATATTCAAGAAGCTAAACACAGTTTTCAAGAATGGAAGAAAAAAAAAAGAAAAATAATTCAGCAATATCCCATAATTCCAGTTAATCAGCTGTAACTCAGTCCATTCAGGCGACTGGTAAAAATAAACCAGCCAACGATTCTTACTTTTAAACCAATGCTTTACATCCGATATCACGACAAGGTTGTCCACAATTTCGAGGAGGATTTGCTTGTCGGATTCAGTGTACAACCGCGTGAGTCACCGCTGCGATGATTCGCATTCATCCCGGTGTAAGCACTCGGTCCAACAAATCCTGTCCCGATCACTCAACTATACGGCCACACAACGCGTGAGAAAACGTGCAAACACTTGAGCGCTGGGTAGATGCAATACATACAAACTCATCGCCTGAGATGTGCTCCACCCAGAGTTTCCAACACGGTGCCAACAAACCGCATGAAGCAGACTAAGTCGCAGAGCTGATGGGAGCTTCAGCTGAGCATACCAGCACCACCAGCGAGTATCCAGATGACAGCAAGTACACTCGGTAGCATGTCATGTCACAAAATATGCAGCAGGGCTGTCTGATGTTCAATTACAATGCTGTTGGTTTTTTAATATCAACAATTATACATCAAATATCACTTCACGCCCTCACCAAATGCTAACATTGGGCACAGCAGTGATGTGAAGCTGCAACAACAAAATATCCACACGGTGAAATCATTTAAAACGGTAAATTAGTCTAGTAGTATAACGTTAGTTAGGTAATAGAGCTAGCTGCCAGCAGTGACGTGTTGTTGGTTGTCGAGGTTTTTAACAGGCTGCACTACTAACTATGCTAATTACTGATTACTAACTTAGCATGGAAGCCAGATGCAGCTGTAATTTACATGTCTCCTCACTGTGGTCACTTAGGTAGCTTGACGTTAACTCTGCCCTGTTATCGTTAACTAATGTTAGCTAAAGTAAACGTTAACTCTGTTATAGTTAGCTAAAGTTAAATGTTATCGTCAGCTTATCTTATCGTTAGCTAAAGTTAACGTTAGCCGAGTTAGCCTCCCAGACGATGCAGTCCCAAAGTTAGCTCTAACAAACACTCACGAGCTCGTACTATGCCTTCAAGTTCAATTAGCTACAATTAACTCATACCGTTGCTGACCAGGACCGACTTGAATGACAGTTAAGTGCACAACATTACTTATTCTGGACACAAGGATGAACTGACAAGGTACCTGCTGCTCCAGTCCAAGCGGCCTATCCGCCATTTTGAGACATAAAAAGGAGGTGCACACATTACAGCCACATCGTCATTTTCTCCACCTAAAAGCCGGATTCCTTCGAGCCCTGACCGGCTTCGCAATTGAAACCCACTTGAACTCACCCTATCGTTTCTGCCCGTGTGAATATCCTCAACAGTCTTTAACGGTAACACGACCCGACAGGGCGTGAAATCTCCGCTCCAAATAAGATCTTGTGATGTGAAGGTAAACTGTGCCCGTCTTGTCTCTCCGCTTGTTTTTTCGTCGGCTGCTGCATTCGCCTTCAGCACGAGAGCGCGCATGAAGCTCGCGTTCACAGTATGGCGGAGGCGCGCACGCCCTTGACAGCAGGAGAAAATCCCTTTGGTTGCTTTCTACGTTTTGACTTTTAACTCTTCCACGACTTTTCGGCATCCGTACATGTAGAATAGCAGGAATGTATTTATATATACGAATAATTGAAGCGTTGTATGAGTCTTGCTATTGTTAAATCTAATGTTGTACATGCAAAAATATGACAAATTACACTATGTTGAATGTATTGATTGAACTACTATATATCTGACCGTTTATGGTAGGAAGCTGCTAAACAGCTTCGTCTCAGCCAGCAAAAATAAAATCATACTGCTTATACGGTAATGCATCAGTAATAATACAAAACTACACACTGACATGACCCATTCTGCCACCTAATGAGTACTTCTACTTGTAATACTTAAAAGTAAACAAGTTAACATTGCTATTACTTACGTAAAATATCTCGTTATTTGATGAGTTATCAGAATCCCAAACAACGCTTTTACTAGTTTTATTGTATTCATTTTAATATAAAAGCATACTCAAACCAAAACATGATTATTTTGTAAAGAACACACAAACGCCACACATCATCAGAGGAAGTGGAGTCAACCACTCGGTCTACGAAGCCTTTGACCAGAAGAGATTTGATCAGCAAAGCGTACACCTTTCAAACAATCATTTCAGACAACTGCAACACTGGGCAAACATTAAACAGCTACTCTATCCAAAACAGAAATATTAACACTGAACTCTAGTGGAGTGACATTACTAATCTGCAGCACCGCGTTAAAAGAGAGACAGTATCTCTGCAGATGAAGCGCTTGATCATTCTCAGTGAGTTTCTTCTATATCTTTAACAATTACAATTCCCAAACAATGGACTTCCAGCTGGAGGGACCAACGGGTTCAGAAAGTGCTCAATAGGAAGCAGTCATTTTGGGCTTTATTCCTAATAATCTGAGGGGGGAAATGCAAAAGATTCCCTTATTTAAATTTGTCAGTCAACTGAAGCATATGCATATTTGTGGACAATACATGTCCTTCACGAGACTAATGTTAGTGCGCCACCTTGTGGACACTGTTGAGTAAGACTTGAGTAACAGGGTGAAAAAAAAAAAAAAAACCTGTCAGTAAGGAAACTGAAGAAACTATATTTTAAGAAAATGATAAACGTAAAGTTATTAACTGTTATCACCTTACCATTCAGAAGCATAACAATAGGTACAATACACACCACTCTGTGCTGTTGATGTCAAGACATGTTTAAGGAGCACAATCAGGAAAAAATCACTAATAAAAAAAAATAATAATTCGCCCAGTCTAAAAAGCTCACCCTTTGTTTTGTTTTTATACAGCTCCCGTATTTTCAGCCGGTACAGTGAGTAGTCAATCTCACACAACTTGTGCCAAGTAAAAGTTCCAGCACCATCTCTCTATTGCTTTAATCACATACATTTAGACACGGCAACAATTAAGTAACAAATTGCAATGTATACAAGTGCGAACAAACCTTATCAGCCTCTTTTTGGTACATCACATCGAAGCAGCATCTTTCGTCCCCTTTTGGTGGTGCCGTGGTCGTCGACACACATCCAAACAGCATGAGAAATTGCACTAAATATTGCTCAATGAACAGACACTGCTGGCTACTTTTTCTTTTTTTCTTATCTCTTCGTTACACATGAAAAGCTAAACCCAATAATGGTGAAAACAAAAAACAAATCAGTCACTACTGCCAATGCTGAGCACCTGTCCAGTGATGAGAAGAGGTTCATTTCAGTACCAATTCCTACATAAACAGATTTACAACATCGGTGGCCATGAATGCGTTAAAAGAGGCATCACCCATCCAACAGCTTTACAATGCGTAGAAAAATAAAACATTTGGAAAGCCAATGTTCGCTTAGCCTCTATTCAAACTATGCAGCAGCAAAAGCAGCAACAGCCCTGGCCAATAGATTTTCTGTTGGACTGCACAAAGACGCACACACACACACACAAACATGCACATATTCTTTCAATGTGTAAAAATAGAAGATTGAACACAGCTAGTATATAGATAGATACATTTACTGCTTAAAAGGTGGACGTTTTATATCTGCGTTTTCCATAAACATCAATCACGTACCGGTCTAAATTCCATAGAGATTTATACATCTTTTTTCCCCCCACTTCTGTATATTTTCTATAAAACTGACATGGCTTAATTTAATTGATGATAAACAGGCCTAAAACACGTTCATACTTCTCCTGTGCACTTTTACAAACTCTATTTTACTTACTGAAGAAAAAAATATATATATTTCCAGCAAATGTAATCAAACTTGTTGAACGCTCGCTAACGTGTCACTGTATTGTTTGGCTTGCTTGGAGAAACGGGAACCGTAGGACACAGCAGGCACCCACCGGATGTCGTGAACACAAAGAACAGAACGATTAAATTAATGAACAATGAATTAATGAAGTGATGGGTGTCTGCTACAGAGTGGCTCAAAGAAGCCACTAAGAAGGGAATTTACATTCTTAAGCTCCACTTGGGAAACCTTAATTTTAGTGACTGTATTCGGGTGTTCGTGCACAGTAGAAACTACCCCTGAGTTCTAGGACAGAGTAGGCGCTTTATCATTCAGAGCACCGTTGGAGGGCGGGAGGGTGGCTACATGCCCGGGGGTCTTTGAGGCCCTTTAGGAATGGCGGGGCAAAAATATGGTCCTGGGCTAACAGTGCTGCGGGAGGTTTGAGCTGAGAAGAAGCATTATTTTGGGGGGGGGGGGGGGGGGGGGGGGGGGATATGATGCAATGGATAAGGCTCTGGTACACAATGTCACGGTCATCCTTGGTGTCATCCTTGGCTGCGACCAGTCTTTCATGTGCAATCGTATTTCTTGGAAGCTAACACCTTGAGTGACTTCCCATCACCAGGTTCTTGGGCCGGGGTGTTTTTGTCAGATTGCACGTTACGTCGATTCTATGTTTGTTCTTTCTCCTACCTCCCTCCCTACCTCGTAGGAAAACTCCCGCTCTGTATCCTTTGTCCTACACATGACGCTGTTTGTTGTCTGGACTTGCGCTGACCCATCCCTCCCCGTTTATCTCAATGCTGATTTAGACCGCTCGGTTCTCGGGTCCACAGGCTCAGTGACGTGGCTGTTGCGTCACGGCCTCTCCCTGCCCCCATAGCAGAAAGTATCTGTGTTGCGGGCTTGTGTACATTAATCAATGGGAATTTTGTCCTCTAGTTCCAGTGGCCTGTCCTCAGTGGGCTCCTCAAGCTTTCCCAGCTCCTGCAGCTGCTGCCGCCTCTGAACCTCCGCTTTCAGGTTCTCCAGATCCTTTTGGCTGTAATGAAATACAAAAAAGAAATTGAACTCCTGTAGAGGAAATCTCCATTTGACCATTTGTAATTTTTGTTCTTTTATTTATCCCCTAACTCATAGCTGTTGTTGTCACTTGTGTCTCCAATCTATTACAATGTACTAAGCCTAAAGTCAACTTTAAAATTACATTTTAAAGAGTCATCATTATGGGCTGAATTTGTCTGTAAAGCGATTTAAATAAGGTAATAAAATCCAATATAATATAGCTGCAGTATTCATACTATGGTTTATAATGGCAGATTTCTGTTTATAATAAATACATTATAAATATTACCTCCCTGCAGGGGTTAAAGGCATTACGTACCTGAGCGGTATAAAGATGATGCCGTTGATAATGTTGAGCTGTTCCAGCACACTGGCCATGCTGGGAGCAGTGAACTGGAAAACAAGAGGAAATTTAAAAAAAAAAAGAGTCAAAACATAGCATCACTGCCAAGCAGTGGAGATGAAATGGACGGAAGCACAAAAACACTTCCTGAATCAGAGCAGTCACCTTGAGGGGCGTGATGCTGGCGTTGGAGCCGTTCTTGTAGATCTCATTCATGGTTCTCTGCAGAGCTACGGCCTGCTGGGTGAGATACTTCAGGAACTCTGAGCTCTCCTTGGTCTTCTCGTGTGTCTCGCCCATCTGAGAAGAGTAAGGAGGAATAGTTAAGATATCATTTCACCATAACTGACCACGTGTCAGTTCCCGTCAGCAGCGAGTCGTGCGGGGCCCCACCTGGTTCTTGTAAATGGTGTAACCCTCCTTCTCGTGCTGCAGCGCTGAGCGGAACTCGGCCTTGCTCTCGTACACCCTCGCAACCAAATGATGACTGAGAAACAAACACAAGCCGTGCAGAACGTAAATCGTCATGTCAGCCAGTATTATAACTACTATATGGATATGGACGATCAATCCCTCCCCACCTGAGGGCCACTTTAAGGGACCGGGGTCCGTGGTACTTTGTGTTGATAGTCAAGGCGTTCTCCAGGAATCTCAGCGATAAATCGTACTCCATCACTCCATGTAGCACCAGCCCAATGTTGCTCTGTTGAACGAGAGCAACAGTATTGGTGTTACGTCTTTTTCCCGTTTAAGGATTAATCAGCGTCGATGCATTACTATAGAAGCAGTTGGTGGCTTATAGAGATCTCAAGTAAAGACTGCACTCACGTCTAGCAGTGCCATCTCTGGGTGGTCCTCCCCAGAAACCAACAACATGAGGTAACGGGCGCGATACAGCAGCTTCAGGGCGGTCGACAGCTGGCCGTTGGCAAAGCAGTACAGAGACAAGTGCATCTGGGAACAAACAGGAAACACAACTTACAGGTCAGCGGGATACGAATGAGATTTAGCGTGAACTAAATACCTCCTGTATTTGGTGCGATAACTTACATATTCTTGAATTGTGTTGGGGTGCTCGATGCCGAGGACTCTTTCACTCATCAGAACAGCCTTTTGCTGGTTGCTGAGAGCCTGTGAGTGAATACACAACTGTTATTTACGGAGGGCTTCATTTATTACGCTGACATTTGAATTATAGTCTTATATTAACGGGGCGGTCTAGCAGCAAGCTAACACCATGAATTGCCACAGTAAAATTATTTCTTAAACATTTTTAGGTTTTAACAGAAGCTTTAAATATGAAAAAATAAAATAAAAAGACATTTGGTACAGCCCTACATTTAGTCGCACAGTAGGACACAAAGAGCCAGGTGTCACCATACGTCTGCCTACCTCAGCGTGGTCTCCCATGATATAATTAAGGCGTGCCAGCAGGCGAAGGCATGCACAGATCTCTACATGCATGGCTCCGTACACATTGTTAAAGAGGTTCAGAGCCTCGTTGATCAGCTCGCAGCCCTCCTTCAGAAAACCTGGAAATGTAAAGAAAAGCTAGTTGAGATACAATTAGTTCTGAAAGATACGATTCTTACAAACCATTCGTTCCGTCAAGGTTCATGCATGATTCAATGTAAACATGTCGCACCTTGCTGCACTTTGGCCTGTCCACTCTGGAAGAAGTGGAAGGCATCCGAGGCTTTGGGGTTCACATGCTTCACAACAGGGAAGATATTCAGGATGTCCTCCTCTGTGAAGGCAGGCTTGTGGCGGCTGTCGAAGTTATACTCCTTTATCAGAATCTAGAAGGCAAATCAAAAGAAGAAAACATTTACAGAAGGCCATTTGGCAAAGTGCCGTCAGGGATCACTATTTACTTAAATGAGTGTTACCTGGATGCCAGTTTTGAGTGAAATCTCTCTGAGCAGAGTGGTTTTCTGGAAGCCGTATTTCTCCACCACCTGGTCCACACTCTCACTGTGTAAGAAAACATTTAATTTGTCACCAATAACCACAAAAGAAATGGAAATGCTAAAGCGTAAAAAGAGAGCTTTAACATCTGTTTCACATCAGCAGAGGGGGGGGGGCTCACCACTGTATGGTGAAGTGATAGTAGCTCTTGGCCTCAGAGGCAATGTTCTTCCACAGCTCATTGGGCGTCAGGCTGGCCCATGCCGTGTTGTCACCGCCGCCGGGGACCCTGTTGCGACGCTTGCGGCTTTTACGGCGAGACACCAGCTCGTCGGGAGGCAGGTGGGCGACGGCGTCGGGGAAGGAGCTCAGGAAGCAGTTCAGGAAATGGCTTACGGCGGCAGAAAGAGCAGACAACTCCACGGCCTGCAAATGAGGAAACAAACGTCAACATACGTTTGTGGGTTTGTCGTTTAAAGAGGCTGGTTATTGTGTGTCAGACGTTACCAACCTGGAGGTATGTCTTGAAGATGTGTTTTGCACATCTGGTGATTAACTCACTGATTCCTATTCTCTAAAAAAAAAAAAAGTTTGGGAAACAGACATATTAGAATGACGAACCACAAAGACAAAAAGTGTGTGACAGTGGTGGTTGGATTCAGGGCTTCAGACTCACATAGAAGTGCTCCAGCTGGGCTTTGGCCGGGGTCTTGTCCACAAACTCCAGAACAGTGCCCAGATAGCGGATATTGATGCCTCTCTGTCGCAGGGCCTCGGTCAGTGAGGCTCCATCCATGGGTAGAGCGCTGTGGTCCAAACAGTCTTTAACCTAATCATAAAAGCACACATATAGGCTTTTTAAGTCTCGTACACAGCCTAAACAATTCAACCACTTCATTACTGGGGTCTGTGGGGGTCGTCTGTGCCACTGACCAGTGATGGGATCTGACAGGACACCAGGAAGGCAGCAGCATCTTTGAGAAGCTGCTTCTGCTTCTGGATATCATCTGCGCTGTCATCTGGGAAACGTACTCCTAATTCAACAACGCATGCATTAGTTTCTACGGTAAATTATTGTTACATTAAGTATTACAGACATATAATATAGACGGGAACTAGCTCATCACCTTACATTGGTCATTATCATTCCAACTGGTTTGTCCTGAAACAATCTCTGTCTTGTATTTTGAATATTTGACATATTCCAAAGCTGCCCTAAAATCTTTACCAAAGAAATGTAATGACGTTGATGGCAAAAGATTATTTTTAATTCTTGACGGCTACGTAACCCATGTCCACATCATTTGCTGTAAAGCTGCCGTCAGGCCTTTTCGGAGATGAAAGGTATGATCACTCATCCTTGTTGTGCTTACCCGGGGAGAAGATGTCGGGGTTGAAGCGAATGTCGAACGACGTGTTGCTGATGGAGCCTACTGCCTTGCAGGCATTGAGGACGACCTCGCGGCTTTTGGGATCTGTTTGTGATTAGGGTCAAAGAAATCATACAAACATGTTAAAAGTAACTCCGACAGACACAGTATGGCAAAGGGACAGTTGAAACCAGGTCCACATTAAGCCACAACGATAACTGAGCTTCAAAGTGGATGAGGAAAACAGAGGGATCAATAAAGTAAATACACCAAACTTCTGTCAAAGTCTGTGTGATCACGTATTGAATTAACAGGGACAGTGCACATTAATACACATTCCTGTCATTAGCCAAACAGGTATTTTTCATCAGTAAACTGTATCTTTGATCTTGTTATTCAGTTTATTTTGAGCACGACAATCTTTTGGTAAACTTGCTGTGGACATGGTCTTAGTAGAGAACCCACCACCACAGACGATTATCGACTACAAACACAACCGGTTAGTTCACTCAGATTACTGGGGTTTAAAAGATTGGATTAATGAACACCGCAACTAATGATTCAGTTTATTGGGTCAAAATCACACAGCAAAGGCGTCGCAGGGTGGGACAGTTAGAGGCCGGCTGATTGGGGGCCAACACGCGTCCCCACTACAGGCTGAGGGCGGAGCAGGGACGGCTAGCCTGGTGGAAAGAAGACACTACAGCGCAGCACTTGAAACTTTAATGCTCTACCCGATACTCTGCTGATGTGTTATGCGCACACACATTCTCTAAAATAGATATTGTTTTGTTAAATGCTACTTCTCTGTAAACACTTCTTCCACCAGAGTAGCTCTCACTGCGTTGTCCTGGCCTTAAGTTTTGGGGGATTTTTTGGACGTACCAATACAAGATCCATCTTCGGCAACTAAGGTCTCGGCCAGCTCTTTGGCCTGAGCTAATCCTGGAATACTTTCCTCAAGCTCCTTACCCTCCAGTGGGCTCTTGCGTTCCCCATTTAAGGTGGCTGCGGGTTCTACAAGCCCGTTGGTGGCGGGCCGTGAGGAGTTCTCTTCACCGGCAGTCGCTGCCTGTGAGGCAGCAGAGGCGTTGCTGTCCGTGGAGGCCTCCGTCGCACTGGGAGAATCCGATGCAGTGGTCCGTGTCTGGGTTGTGTCGGCACTGCTTTCTGAAGGTGCTTCAGCGGTCTCTGTGATGGCGGGTATGTTAGCCTTAGCTTCCCTGTTTGCTTTCTGTTGCATGAGCTGTAATGCCGCCATCTTCATGAAGAGAAGATATCTGCGGAGGGACAGAATGAGCGGTCAAACGAACTGAGAAGCTCTCCCGATGGTGGGGATGTGGCGACGCCGACACCTACCTGTGCTCAACAAAGGCCTCGATGAGCTCTTGGCGTAGACAGGCCAGGCGGTGGCGGTGCTGGCGGGGGAAGCCTTGGCGTCGACTCTCTGGAGACAGCTCCTCTCCGTCCACAGGCAGGAAGTTGAGGTCAGGAGGGAAGGTGCGAAGAAGATCCAGGATGTAGTGTCTGCCATCATTTCCGATGATGCCCTTACACTCGACAGAAGAGCACAGCTCCACGGACTCACTTTTCTCATTCAGCACGTTGTGCCTCTGGACCTAAAATGTACGCCCAGACATAAGATGTGAATACACAACGTCTGTGTGGTTTGTGAGGCTCAATATGATCAGAAATACAGGCCTTGAATAAATAAGGCTGCCGATATTCTTTATATTCTCTCGGAATCTTTCCCTTTGCCTAGCCTGTTTATTTATTCCCTTTTAATATAGCAGCTGTTTTTGGATATGAATGGAGGACACAGAGGACATATCAGGCTTTAGCTTCACAGAAAACAATTACTAGTAGGATCAATTCATTAATGGTTCTGGTCTTTTCATTGGATTTATTGACGGTAAGATAAAATATCACCAGACTAACTATAGTTGTGTTACTGACCTTGAGTGGCCTGCTGGTCTTCTCCAGAAGCTCCAGGTATTTGCTGTGAGACACAACCGTCTTTCCGAAGTCAATGGAGCCGTAGATGACGCTCTGCTCCTGCTCGCGCTCCAGGATACCGGGGATGATGGACTGGGCGGTGACGCGGTAGCCTCTGTAGTCCACCACCACCGTCCCCAGAGTGTACAGACCCTCCACGTCCACGGCCCCGTAAGCCCGTACGCCATTCAAGTCATTGGTGGGCGCGACGTGGGCGGCGGCATCTCCGCCCAGCTCCCGGTAGTGATCCCGTACATCGAAGCCCAGGCTGAAGAAGATGTTGTTCCAGATGAACATCTGCATGCGAGTTTCCTCGCCGGGGTTGATGGCCATTACGTTCCCATCGATGACCGCCATGGCGCCTCGAGTGGCAGCTGCTGCAAAGTCACTATGGACCTGCAGGAGAACAAAAAAGAAATGGAGGTATTGGTGATTTAGAAGAAGACAAAGCTGTCACACATTAAAAAGCAACACATTTACGCATCAGATGGCCCATTAACAGAGTGAGCCAGCAGTTTGGATTATTCTGTGCTGTCGATTGTGTAAAGGCAGCACCTTGAATATGGCCCGCTCCCTCAGCAGGCGTTCAGGCAGGTTCTTCCGGGGAAGCTCTCTGGTAGTCTGCAGCTCCTCGTTCCAATCTCTGGTCTGAAAAAGAATCGGCACAAGAAAATCCCCATCAACACTGGAAAGACTTAATTTGTCTGCCTGGCGTGCTGCTGCGTTCAGCTGTGCCGACCTGTCCGGGTATGTGCTCCTCATAACCCAAGCGGGAGGTGTAGGCGTCCTCGGCTCGCACACAGTCCATGGCGTGGTCTACTTGTGGAGCTGTCCAGCTGTACACCTGGAACGGTGTGGCTATCCTCTCAAACGGGTGTCTCTGGACCCTGCAGCAAAAACGACAACAGGCATCACTTATGGGGTCTCTCTTCGTACATCTCAGGCAGTTTATCTAAAATGTCCTCTTGTTGGGAGTTCCTACGTCACCAATGTTTTAACCAAACGAATGAGCGTAATTATTTTGTCTTGTTTAGTTTGCTTATCGTGTTTTTAAGACTTTGACCTCCTGGCCAGGTCTTGATGGTAAAAGACTGTTTTTATCTGGTTGAATAAAGTAAATGAATGAATGAACTTATAATGATTGCAGAAAAGAAGCACTACAAAAGAGAAATGTCCGAAAAGTAAAAGTAGAGGAGCTTTTGTCCAGCACCAGAGTGAGGAGAGAAACCAGAAAAGACTGAGGTATTAATATCCCACCACAGAGGATGAGCAGAAACATGTTGTGAAGAGAAAGAGATATTTATACCTTTTCTTTTGCAGGGCGGTGAAGTTCTTCTTGAAGGCCGGGCTGATCTGGCTCAATAGCTCCACCAGAGAATGGCTCAGGAAGCTGGGGTTGGCTGGCTTAGGGTTGAAGGTGTAAGTAGTAGATCTGGAACACACACAGCCATTGCTATTATTATTATTATTATTATTATTATTATTCACACTGTTGCAGCGTGTTATAGTGGCTTTTCATTTTTTTAACAAATCTACTAACTGGAGAGGAAACATTTACAACTAAGCAAGCCTGAACAGGAAGTTGTTTTCCTGTTGGGACTTCACTCTGACAGTTTTTTCCAACAGAGGCCCAGTTAGAACCTGAAGAGGAACTTAAAATGGCTGTTGGTAGAAACAGAAAAATAACCCATCTCCAAACCATATGGCATCTTTCCCAATTCTGCTTCCCAAAGTAACCCAACTGCCCGACTGGTAAGTCCTGCTGGCATCCAAAACTAGGATCCTGAAACTCTTAACGCCAAGTGACTGACAAATGCAATGTGTATAAACTTTGTATGAGGAGATTATGGAGCTTGAAAGGGTAGAGAGTCCATTGAAGTGAAAACATGGAGCTGCAACAACATACGAGGTCGAAATGTTGACTGACTGGTTGAGGTAGAAGCCGCGTGTCGAGGCAGTGACGCTGACATGACGCTCCTCCACAGTCACCATGCACAGGTACATGAGGTCGCCGTGCATCTTCCTGTTCCCAGGTGGAGGGTTCCAGCCGCTCATGGTGAGCACCTTCAGGCACTGCATAGGCTGCTGGAGGTATTAAAATCATTAGCCAAAGGAAATGATTCGTAAATACAGTTTCAAATCGACAACTGAGACTTTCCCTGTAAACAGTCAGACAATTCAGCACAGCTTCTCACTTTCCAGTCCTTGTTTGGTGGCTGGAGGGGAACCAGGGGGCGGTCTTTGCTGCCGGGCAGGATGTGCTCTGGGGGGGTGCAGTCAATCTGCTCCAGCTCGTTGCCCTTTTTCTTCCGCTTATCACTATCTGCAGTCACATTAAAAACAAGCTAAATGAATGCCTGCGGTCCACCTGCATGTCGCTATTCGCGCAGGACACCGGACATTCAAATGCAGGCTTGAAATTGGCCGCGCAGGACTCGGGCCGTTCATCGATGTCATACCTCCGAGGTCTCCGTCAGTGAAGATGCTGAGGAAGGAGAGGGAGTTGCAGTCCACTCCGTTGTAGGAGTCTGAGGGGTCCAGACTTTTCAGCAGGTCTCTGATGTGACGCACATGGATGCGAGCCTCGCGCACCGTGTACGGCTCTGGAGAGAAGAGGGACAAAAGAATCCCAAAGGGTATAAAACGCAGGAAGTGATCAGGCTAATGGGCACTTGTCATAAACTACAACTCAATTCTGTTTCGTCTTTTGCCAGCAGATACATATCAGTATAGCCTCAGCAAGAAATATATATTGTGCCAAGCTGTGGCTTATTTTTTCCACAAGAGTGAGACAAACACAGGTGCGAACTAAAAGCCTCTGACCTTCCACCACTTTGAGCAGCGAGCCCTCCTGCAGGCCCTCAATGGACTTGAGCTCAGCGAAGTTGTCCAGCACGTTTCCGTCCAGCTGCAGGGAGAAGCAGGTGCGGTGGCAGGTGTCCTCCCGGTCCATCAACACCTGATGGATCTCCTGCACCATTTCCTGGGGAGAGACCTGGCGGAGGAGAGGGAGATGAAGATAAGTACAGATTCAGCTTGAGATATGCAACCTGCTCTGATGCAGGAAAAACTGCAGAAATAGACAGTTTAGGTCACAAAGTATTTTATAGATAGCATACGCATATTTAACTCGCCAGTGGCGTTCTTGAAATGAATGAGAGAGTTCAGGGTTTTTGTCTGTCTGAACACCCGGACTAATGAACGCTTGCTTGTCGAGAGCGAATCCTTACCTGCAGATCAAACGGCTCCGTTCCAGGCGCCTGGATCTTGACGTTGAAGCCCGTGTCCTGGATCACTATCACTTCCTGTTCGTTAGACTCGTCTCCTCCGTCCGCCTCACTGTTCCCATCCTGCTTCGAGTCTTCCTCCTCTGTGCGCTCATGAGCCCCATCACCGTTCACCATGGCTGTATCTGCACTGTGCCCTGCAATGGAAAAGACACAAAGGGTTCATCAGTGAAGGTAACGTCCTGTGATGGAGTTAAACTGGACAACATTGACCGATGACGCGGTTAAAAGCATTCAAACCACATGCATGACTCTGAAACAACACAATACAGGCAGAGAGGACGAACAGCTGTTCCCTACAAATCTACAGCTGCCATTAGTTAATAATCTAATAATCAACATTGTTGTGCAATGTAAGCCATCCTACATGCAACAAAAGCATGCAGAGGCCCGATGACCTCATAGATAACCTTATTAAATATGAATGAACGGGTGAGCCGAGATGATAGAGCTCAGGTACAGCATTCTAGTACTGTGGTGTTCCTACAGCTAATTCAGATACAAGTTAAACACAAGCTGCAGAATAAGCGCAATGAGATCGAGAATCATCAACCGTACAAACGAGTAACTCGTCGAAAGAAAAGAACTTGAAACTAAAACAAAGATAACTTAATGATTGTATCAAAAACATCGGACAATAAGTAACCAGGCGTTCTTTTCGGCTGAAACTGCAAACTGCTGAAATCAACACTTCTGCAACACTGAATGGAGAGCCTTGAGGGGATTCGACACAAAAAGGTCTCAACATTCACAAGAGGGAATTACTTGACACTTCCATGGCGGATTGTGGCAAATCCGAGACCTGCAAGTCAGCGAAGAACAGCTGCCCTCATTCTTTTGAGCCCTTAATGATCTCATATTATGCATGCGTTATATTTCCCACCTTTTCTAAACGAAAGAAGAGTTAAGTGGAGAATAAAAACGAGGCCTGCCGGTACATTAATTCAGAGTGTGTGGATGTCTCGCTGTCAGCCGGTGTGTCCTTGCTCGCTGTCAAGGGTACACAGCGTCAGGGTTACTGAAGAGAAGGGGCCCGGGGGAGGGGCGGGGCCTCATAACTGGATGGGATTGAACGCACTGAAATGAGGAGCTGGGAGGGGGGGGGGGGGGGGCAGGAGAGAGGCAACCAGCCACGCTCTGAATAATAAACACAACGGCTTGAGAAGGAGGGCTCTCAGTGAAGCGGTCTCTATTTTCAGTGTCAGTACAGAAGCGTTTTGTTTCTTATCAGAGCTGAAGTC
Organism: Lycodopsis pacificus; assembly: GCA_028022725.1. Taxonomy (NCBI): domain Eukaryota; kingdom Metazoa; phylum Chordata; class Actinopteri; order Perciformes; family Zoarcidae; genus Lycodopsis; species Lycodopsis pacificus. Next base: position 14,314,498 of record CM051696.1, on the reverse strand, counting down.
ATTTCCCTTATGAACCTTCAATACTAATAACATTGAAATACTTGTAAAGTATCACAGCAAACTTGTTATCAAACAGTTAATCACATCCAGCAGTTACCTTGCAGAATTTGCATTCATTTGGAGTTGTGTCTGTGTCCATTTCATGAATGTAAATCTAATATACACCGTCTTTTAGCTCTGTTCTCAGTCTCCATCGATTCTCTTTAGATGCTACATACTCCACTGTGTTCACCAGGTTGTCTCTAACTGTATAGGTCTGTCGCTTGGTGCTGAATGAGTGGCTTTCTAGAGCTTTTCCATGGAAAACAGCCAAAAAACAGCACTATAGGCGAGTGAACCAAAATAAGTTACGTTGCCAGCCAGAAACTCTCTGTAAATCTCATCACTATGAGCAACCCCTTTCACATTGTCATTTGATACTACTTCATTTTTAAAGTATGGTTAAAGCCACTTCATGCAAACACAAAATTGTACAACTGAACTACAATATGTTGCAAGAGTGCAAAGTATCAGACTGTGATTAATGAGGCAATCCAGCAGCCTGTGTGTTGCAAAACGGACCCCTTTCGCTCCACAGCAATGGAAGAAAGTTCAGTAAGAAGAAAGGAGAGAGGAGAGAAGGTAACGAGGAACCCTAACCTTTACCGGGACAAATCTCGTGTCAGGTGTTAGGAGAGAGACAGTTGAGATTTCATGTTGAAATGAGATACGGTGGTGAGGAAACTATTTAATCTGATCACAAACTTGAGGTCGGACAGTTGCCAAACAAAGGGTCAAGATAAAGAATCGAATAGATACAGATTAGAGGCAAAAAACACCACAGCAAGTAAAGTTTCACTCTGTAACTGATCCATTCTGACTAATCCTTTGAATCAAACTACCAACTCATAGTGATCATTCACACTTCTTTCAGGTGATGCAATACTCTTGGGAACAACTAAATAATAAATCTAGCGAGCCATCTATCCACTCTGTGGCCCTTGACACGGGGACCCTGGCTGCTGTCATAGCAACACTAAATGGCCAGACAACCCTGAGAACAACAACGACACAAGGTCCGTCTGTAACCACAAAGTAAACCTCCTGGTGGACAGAGAGTCCCGGAGTCATGCATCTGCAATGGCATTTCACAGTGAATTGACAATAACAGCGGCTGAATGCAAGGTCCGTTTGAGATAGAAATTAAATCACAAAATACTTTCCAGCAATTAATGAAAAGAGTGTTCCTACATGCAAACCCGTGTGCACCTTGTGACACGAGGTTCTTTTAAGTGGTCAGAAGCTTTAAAGTACCATTGTTAAATATGATGAACACAATATAGTGGACTGTGGACTGGTGAGGAAGACATCTAGCCAGGAGAGGAGAAGTGACTCCTGAGATGATCCAGGTCACACTTCACCATTAAGCCCCTGAGAACCAACAGTGGCCCTCGCCTCGGTCTGTCTGTCTGTCTGCCTGCCCTAGCCTAACCCTGTTACGGTTTGCTTTGGTCATCAGACATGTTGAGCCCATCAATCCTGTCACTGCCCCTCACAGACAGTTTTATGGCAGGTCATAAGTAAGACTACAGCTAAGGATCATTCTAATGCCCTTTATTTATTAAAATCACTTGGGCCACCACCAAATGCCCGTGACAAGTTCCTAAAGTGAAAGATCAAGTTGCTTATTTTGTCCGACCAACACTTCAAGAGGAAACATATCGAGTTTATTATCACATAAGACAAAAGAAAAGCAGCAAAACGGAGAAGCTGGAGCTAGATAGATATGTGGCCTAGCCAATGTGGAAGGACTGAAAGACTGGAGACAGCACATACAGAAGGAATCATACACCAAATAACCAGAGGAATTAAAACACACTCAGCAGGTCATCCTCAGAGCAGTGAGGCTCGCTCGCCTGTGTTTTGAAATGAAACGACACAGGCAGAGACAGGGTCCCAAATGTGACACGCGCAGACAGACTCTTTGGTGCTGTAGAAGTTGTGTCACAATAACTTCACAGTCGCACATTATTCTTCCTCTACAGACAACAGTCTGCGGCTGCTCCACTGCGAGCCGCCTGCCCTGCTTTATCTCCCAGTACACTCACCTGCTCACACGGCTGTTCGTGTATTATTAGCGTAACCTTCCCTCTCTCGCGGTGCATGCACCACCATGACTTGTTCTACGACAACCAACTTCCGCTTCCCGGTCGATGAGCACGCGATCTAATCTTTAAGAGTGTAACCACCACACACGGGGCATCTCTTAAAGTACACATTTAAAAACAAGAAAATAGAGTCAACGCGTGTGTAACGTAGCTCGTCGGACACATAATACTAAATGACACCATGCCCCCCCCCCCTCCCCTGTGTTTATGTAGAGTGTGCAGCGCCACTGAAGGTGACCTTCACTTCATTCCTGTGACAAGCTGTTACTGAACATGTGCGTGAATACCAGTTAGCCCAACACGCGCTGCTACACTGTGATGCGTGCACGAGTCGCGTGCTATACAGACGGGTCACGCTTTACCAGAATAAACACTAGTTGTCAGTACCTTGGTTCGTCTTTAAGGGGCACGAAGCGGCGCGCCGACAGGAGCCTGTTTTCTAGCTAGCCAACCGACTAGCCTAACTCACCCAGGAGGCTAATGTTAGCATACCGGCTAACTTGTTTTGGGTTCACTTGCAGCGTTGCACTATATGCTAATAGCTATGACCCGGTGGATCCGACCCTGTGAAGGTTGCTAGTTTGCTGATTAGCACAGGTGAACAGTTAGCATGTGCAAGGTGGACCATCTGAAGTTGGAGAAGCTACCAAAAGGATTCATTCAGGTCATTAGCTGCTATGCAGAAAGACAAGACAGCCAAACGTTTAATAAACCACGCCGATAACAGCCGATGCATGCTGTTGTTACTACTGCGTGTACTCTATGAGTCTGTGTGTTATCAGTGTTTTTATATTGTGGCGTTATGACAGCAGATAGTCGGTCTGCAGCAGAGTCTCACCGCATCCGCAGGAATCCTTCAGATGGGTCTTGCTGGTTTCTTTGCTGTCCTGGGCTCCATCGCCTGCTTCATCCGCAAGATCGACCGGATTACAGTTAGGCACTGACGCCGGGATGTCATCTGTCTTGCTCACCATGGTCGGCAGTCAGTGTGGCAAACAGAAATCCCCCAGCTGCGTTGCTTGATAATGTGAGTCTGTAGAAGAAGAAAAAAATCTGCTTCTCCGGCTAACTCAGGCTAGTTGGCTACATGCGAAGGGTACAAAGCTTACAGAAACAAGTATGCAGAGGAGGGAAGGACAGCGCTGTACATGGGGCTGATCACACGTGGTTTTCTCCTCCCCTCGACCTCTTTGCCTTTGCGTTGCACTTCCCCACCCACTGAGCGTGGCGCTACGGAAAGCCACAAGCGACAAATCTCCTCGACAAATTCATGTGATTTTCTTTTTCTGTGACGGTGAACAATGTATCTTATGCACTGGAAGATAACATAAGATCAATGGCTTAGTGGAAAGACAAAGCATGACAATTATTTTAATGTTTTGACATCACAAATAATGATGCAGTGTGTGATGTCATCAGCTCCTGTTAGCCACACTGACCTTTAACCTCCAAACTGACCGAGTTCAGCTCACCAATATGCTGACAGCAGTGGCCTGTGCACAACTCCTAGTTGACCATCTATGGCTGGATTACCCTATTTAGGAACTCTAGGGTCCCTATTAACCCCCTTCTGCCTAGACCCAGATTTGATGTTTGGTAATATGATCAAAATCACAACACAAGGCAGGAACCCTCTTTAAGATCAGGTCATAAAGCAGTTCACACTTTCAGGCCAATATGTAATTTAATACCATATTGATTTATAATCACAAATAAACTGGTTCATATCAGTTGAGACACTGTAACCCTGGGGCTGTTTGAACCAGTTGCCTGCGTTGTAACCCAGATTACCTTTTCTACAGTGGGAGCAGTTTCTGCCAGGCCTGATAAATAGCCCTCCGGTAACTTTGAACACTTTGCCAATGTCCCACCTTTGAGGGGACATCTAAAGCCAACGCTAAAATATTGTAACCTTATGAAAGTAAAAAGAAAATTTGGTCGGATAGTAAAATTAAAGTCTTTATAATCTCATTTGTAACTCTGCTTCCGCTCTCCTCTGCTTTAAGGTGAGCATAATGGAAGTAATCCAGTATTATAGTGTCAAACAGTAAGCCTGATGGAAAGCTGCAGGACAAATTGTATAAGAGATAAAGTCACCTGTATTCGGTCTGTCAAAGATAGAAACCCTCAATTATATTATTATTCATAATAACCCTCAATAAATAACTTCATTACTTATGTTTCACAAGTTAACAATGTGTAAACACGTTCACAGAATAAAACATATATTTTGTCCACCCAAAAACAAACTGTCTCCCAAAGGACTCACATAAACAATGACCCCCCCCCCCCCCCCCCCAATTTGGACTTGAAAGGGACTCTTCTTAATGTAATAAAGAATACATTTTTCAGGGTGCAGCAGATAACAGTACTGTGAGTCTTCTGGGAGATAAAAGCTACGTCTCTTACGAAAAAATACTGAGAAAATGAGTCTGTCCTGAGAGCTTTCTCAGAAACACTCAAAGCATTTCCCTTATATGATAATGGGGTGGTAAATTGTACATATTTAAATGGCTACAATAATGTCTTATCATTCACACGGTAATACTGTAGATGCTAAATGTAAATGAGAGTCAGAGAAAGATCCTGATAAAATATCTTCATATCATCCATCAAAGTATAATTTAATAAAAAGGATGACATAAATGATCCAGCTCCACATGACTGTAAAAAGGGCAAAATTAATAATTGATTTATTCATCTGCACATTTATTCTCTGCTTCTTTCAAAGCAGGTTTTCTCTGGTAAACTTTCAAGCAACAATAAGGAGACTAGACTAGACAATCCTTCATTTTATTCCAATTATGTGTACAGTAGATCACTATAGGAAGCTAACACAGTATATGCGGTAATCAGTCAACAGCTATGCAACAACCCAGACCAACACCTCCATGTTGGGTACCACACTGCGTTATTGCTCGAGACCACATAACATGTCAACCAAGATGCTTCATACATACATACATTGTCCACTGACATATTTCTCTAAGATGCAAAATAAACAGATTTGACCTCAATACCTGGACTTGAAGCTGTTGACATTAGTTTTCATAATTACTATGAGGATTAGGGTTATTATAAAGGCGTCTAGGAAGATGGAAGACATTCTCTGTGGTATGAGTAAATTATCTACTGCCTCGCTATGTTGTGAGATGAACTGTGGTATGATCTGGAAAGTAGAAAAAGCAAATGAGGCGGTGAAGATTTACTCCTTTTAGCTGAAATATTCATGAAAAGACATCTTCATTAAGGCATCACACCAGTAATCTTCATGTTCGTTTTAGTGGTGGGCCTCTTTGGCTCATTAGCATTTTCTCTCAACGCAGACAAACAAGTCAGTGTAAACAGCAACCAGTAATTATGATGAAGTTGTTACATAATATCAAAGTATAGATAATCTAGAATGTGGGATGTAGGATCTTAACTTGTATTAAGAGAGGTGGGTGAAGAGTTTAATCTACCTGTCGAATGGATAGCTCGTGGAGTGATGAAGTCTAACAGTCCTTCAGGATCCCTGTTGGGGAAATTATTTTTTCAACCAGACAGCTTTGTACTTTTATCCCCAGCTGTCCTCATAAACCTTGAGGAAGAATAGTGCACAGACATGCTATTGGCTTACTAGCTGAGAGGTGAATGAAAACCTTCGCCACATTTGCATTTATGCCAAAGAGAAGACAGGTTCAGTTCGTTTTCACTCAGACAGTCTCATGTGGCATCATAATAATATGCCCGTTTGCTTAATGCTGCTTCATGTGCAGCATTGATTCCTCACTTGGATATGCGTCCTATAAAATGTAACATAACAATTATTCATGTACAGATTCAGTGACAATCAACAGAAAAAAATCAGATCAAATTAGACAATTCAGAAAAATATTAAGCAAAACATACGGAGCTCAACAATTAAAAAATACAAAGTTAAACAATCATAAAATCTTAACACCTCAAGAGTCCGCAAACCAGCTGATGTGACCTATTATTATTATTGTATATAAATATATTGATATATTGCTTTATTGAGGATATACTGTTAAAATATAATGCTAAACTTCTGATCAGTAGCTGCAGAAGGCGAGAAAAACCTCACAGTGACTAATCACAATTGAGTCCAGTCTTACAGGAAGGCTTGTTTCAAAGACACTGATGCTCAGTTAAGTCATGGCTCAAGTATCAATCAACTGTGACAAAAGTTTGAATCAAAAATAACTGAGGTGCCACATCACATACAGTAAACCTTTATAATCAAATCCTAAGGAGTCTTATAAAAGTCATTCTGAAACAAAAGCACACAATACTTTAGTATACTTTGTCCTGCTTACACTGCATTTCTTCCATCCACAGCTCCTCTATTGTAAGGCAGTAATTACAGTCGGCTACAGCAATAAAGCAATAACATAAGAAAGTATGTCCTCCGTTAAAATCTACTTTAAACTGTTTTTATTATTTTTTCAAGTTGCTACTTGCTCCTTGTAACGCTAGGGGCCACTATGGGCCACTAGGGGCCACTATGGGCATGTGTTGTGATAACAGGACACACACAAAGCTTTCTGCTGAGCCGGCCCTCTTGTCATTCACAGTGCACAGCCACCGTCTTGGTGTGCATTCTGACGCAGCTACTTTGTGAATTTGTGTAAAGTGGGAAAGGAACAAAATGCAAAACACACCGAATCAATCAGACTTCAGTTGAAAACACACAAAAACCTTCAATCATGTTGTTTCTCAGTTTTTCCTGAAGTGAAAAGAAACCCCAACAACCTCCAACACAAACTAGTTGACATAGTAATCATGTGTGTGTGTATAAGTGTGCGTGTGACACACTGTGTGTGTGTTTAGTACACAAACCACACCCGAGTGAAACGCATGATTCAATGACTCAGAACTTATTATCACCTGTTTATAGAAAGCAGCCACAGAGGAAGCGCAGCACACATGTATCTGTGTGTAAACATACAGGCTATGATGGTGTGCATTATCTTTTTAGATTTTCAAAAATGTAACAATGTATTTAATGAGCGATAATATCCAACGGCAAACATGAGTTGGTGCTGTACTATTTTGAAAAAATATCTAATTGCAATTACTTTAACTGACATTGCAAATGCAATATGATTTGAAATATTAGAGGGAGTGATCATTTCTAAACCATTATTCTCATTTTCAATGAAAAATATTAAAATGATTGTGGTTTGATTTTTGTGGGGATCTTTACCAAACTACGATGTTTTTGTTAAGTCTGTAGAATATGATGTGTAGGCCAACACATCTCTGCAGCATCACAACATTTCATCTAAAAACATTTCGCCTTAAACAAATACTGCTCCTATATTCCTGCGCTTTGAAAATTGCAGTAGGCCATATTGCAATTTTGATAAAATTCTGTGAAATAGTTTGTTGCCGTAATAAGAGTGTAGTTAATAGATATGGTTTCACACATTTTCAACTGTTTGCAGGTCTTGTGTTTCCTCCTAAACTCGTGTTTCCTGAAGCATTGCCCTCAGGCATTGGGGTTAGGCTTTACGTTAGCGTATCGTCAATTGTTGCAGAGATAACCAGTTGAGGTTAAGATTCAGAGAAATGAATTATGTGTTCTCATAAATGATGTTAAAAGGACACCTTCTGGCCAATTAGATACGAGTATTTACTGTAAAGGAATGCAGTGGTCACAGATTCAAATTCAGACAAACCATACTTTGTTGGAGGTTATCGTTTCCAATTGGTTGTAGTTTGTATTCATAATTTAATAAGTCACAGGAACAAACACAGAGGACTCAAACAGACGTGCATGCCACTTCAGATATTTTCAGCTGTTACTCAACCAAACGTTGGGTCACATGGTTGATTTATGGTTGGCCTTGAAAGCTCACAGTTGATTGGGCTACACAACACGTCGGCGTGTAGTCCATCTAAAATGGCTGCTACCATTCACCAACCCCATATTTTAATTTCCGATTTCAATTTCACAGCGCCACATGAAAACAGAAGTACTCTTCGGGCACTTTTCATATGGAGCAGATCCAGAGTCCGAAGGCTACTCTTTATAGATCAAAAAAGAGTTGCTTTGAAAAAAGGCCCCACAGCATATTGAGCATGTGACACCAGTGTAAACAGATAATTCATCTAACTTCATTTAAGATCGACTTAAAGTGACACTCACTGAGCTTTGCAAGTTATTTAAAGGTTAAGTCCATATGAAAAAAGTGTCAGCAATAAGTGTAATATAATTCAATAAGCTAAAACCAGTCTCGGTATCAATTCAGTAAAGGTGCAGAACAACAGTTAACAGCATTAACAGTCTGACAGAAGAGAATGATACGGTGATCAAACTGCAGTTAAAAGTGCAGGTCACAGTCGTCGCTAATCTGCCTTCGTCTCAGCAGCAGGGGGCACTGCTGCTGAAGACAACAGTCTGGCCCGTTCACCCTGGGGCTCCACTAGCCCCTCTCCACCTCCTTCCTCCTCATCCTCCTTCTCCAGGCCCAACGGAGGCTGTCTTTGTGCCACAGTGTGCCTGGAGCGGGCCCTGTGCCTTCGAGGGTGGAGGAAGAGTGCAGGGTCCGGCATCGCTGTGGGCTCTGCAGGGCCCATCACTTTCTCTATGGGCACACACTCACGGGCTCGCTCCACTCTCGAAGACGCCCTGGCACTCTTGCGCTTGGGTTTAACCACGGGGGAGGCCCCTGACGGCATCTGTGGAGAAACGGAGTTCTGCTCGGCACCATACTGGGCCCCCTGAATGTTGGCCCGGGCGAGGAGTCCCTGCCTCTGCTGCATCCGCTGGTGGTGCAGTTTCTGCCTGGCAGCATGCAGCTGGAAGGAGAGGTATGCTGCTGCCTCTGTTTGTTTCTGCAGCTCCGTGTTAAGGATGGTGGAACAGTGGCTGCGGCGTTTGAGCTCCTCCAGGAAATGGCGCTCCTTTTCCTTGAGATTGGCTCTGAGGGCTCCAACCAAAGCCCCTTTGTGAGTCAGCTCCTTACGAAACTCTCCTACGGAGCACTCCTGCTCGGCCAGACGGCTCTCCGCGTCCCAACAGCAGTCCTCCAGGAGCTCCTCTTCCTCCTGTAACTCTGACACAGAGATGGACCAGAAATGCAAGTGTTAAATACCTGCAGGAGTCAAAATCAAGAGTTTCAATATATAAACTACTGCTACAAATAGGGCTCAAAAATCTTATGCATTTGATTTTCTATATATAGGCCGGACAATTAGTGTATCTTAATCAAAAATATGAAGGCTCTTTCTACAACCCACTGGTGGTCAGTGTTCAACAAAATCAGCCATAGTGTACATAAAACACACACAGCATATACACACTATTTAGTACACATTGTGCATTAACGCAGAGGCAGATTACTTATTTGTTGGGACATACAAGCTCTAATCCTCACCACATATGACCAAATAGGCAGAAATCAGAGATTGTCCAGATCACATTTTATCAAGGATCCACTCAGTAAAATGACATGAAAGTAGTTCATGATGAGACCAAATCTGAGTATTTGAGGAATCACCAGTTTCCTCTCAAAGTCTGAATCTGCTAATGCTATAGTGTGATGGCTTTAGAGCTGGAGCTAGAAATGATACACATATATGGAAAGGGTTATCTCCATTCTACCCTCAAAGACTACAGCTGGGCAATATATCAATATTTAGTCATTATTGTGAATCTTATTTGAAAGATAGTCATGATACACACATTTGTCTTTTTAAATGGATGTAACAAATTTCTTCCAGAATAATTTCTGAAATACTTAAGGACGCCAGCTCAAAGATCCTACAAATCTGGGCTTGTTATTATCAACTAGACATGTTCACATGTCATTTTCAATACCCGAACAAATATGACAATATGCAAGAGGTGGAGATGAAAACACGAGACAATTAATCATCAGTATTTACACACTGGAGAGAGAAAACTAGCCGGCGTAGATCACTGCTGTTCTATCTCCATTTAAACTTCAACCTCTCTGCCAAGCGCAGGTTTAACACAGTATTCTGCTTATTGTTCTTTTTTTTTTCCTCCTTTTGCTTCTGTAGACAAAGATTTTGCTCTTTCATTCCAGTAAAATTCCCCCGAGGAGACGGAGGCATGAATGAAAAGCCAGTGCAGCAACCTCTGAGCTGACTGAGCTGGAGCTTGCCAGAGGAGAAGGAGATTACATCCACAGAGGCCTGCTCCGTTGCCTCAGCCCATAGAAATAGGTCAGGTTTGCAGGGTAGGAGAATCCCAAAGGGTGGAGGGAGGTTTGGCAAGTCCTGGAACTTAAAACTGCAAAGCCTTGAATCCATATTAGGCTTAAATGTAATAAGGTGCTTCATACGTTGATAAAAACTACAGGTTTAAGGTTAAAGGTGCTATATATGAGATTGGGAGCATTTCGATTTTCTATCAACAGCCGTCTACATGGTGACGGGTGACAGTGCAAACGATGCACCTTTAAAGCTCCTGCATCTTATTGCTTTATGATCTGCATTCTTCACTTGCGCTGGCTTTCTCTCTTATCTTTCTGTCTGTATGACTTCCCTTCATCACACTTAAGTCGTATTTCATCTGTGATTTTCTTTCTCTCCAGGACAGATCCTCTGAGCGCCGATCAGTCTCAGGTTTTCTGTCGCCCATCACCACACCCAGGTTGAGCTCATATGCTAACTATAGACTACAGTACCTAATGTGATCTTCATATCCTTCCATTCCCCTCTCCCCTCCTCCTCAGCGTCTGCAGCTGACCGCATCCTGCCGCCTTGTCTTTTCCCTTAGTCGTACTCCTCGCTACCTCTCGCCTTCCACCTCCACCTCCTCCTCCTCCTCCAATCCTCTCCTTTTCCTTGGCTCTACATCACTCTGGTTCTCAGCAAAGTCTTGTAAGTGGACACCCCCTCTGGGACAATGAGGAAAGACGAGAGCAGGAAAAAATAAAGAGGATGGATACATTTTCCAGGATGGGAGGAGAACAGAGGGCCGTGCTGTACTGATGGATCAGGGGATAACCTGTCCTGGAAAAAGAGATGGGGTTTAATGGCTGAGTAATGCAGCTTAACAAGACGACCCCCCCTTTGCTTTCTACAACCACACGCACATTCACACAGTCTTTTGACTCCCCTTGCTCTGTCTCTAATTCACTGTGACAAAATGGTGCCTATCTTTGCATCCAGACACCACAAACGGTCCTGCAAATTTCCGCTATGAGCCAAATATGTTGAGGCATGTGGTCTTTGCAGCTGTGTTAGGTCCTTCCCAGTTAGTGCTTTGCGACCCCCGTACAGCTGTGACCAACTCTTTTCACACAGAAAAACGAGGAAACATTTTGCAGCCATGGTCTGTCCTGTGTGTGGTTTGTCAGAGGCGTCTCCCTCCTCGAGGGTAAGTAAATTAAGTGAGATAGGGATGCGTGGGTGAGAAGAGGGAGGAGGGCAGCTGACAGGGATTCCTCCCCTGGGGGATGGGAGGGTTGGGGCGGACAGAAGGAGGCAGAGAGGGGGTGCGGGCGTCGAGTTACGGTGGATTGGGGGTTGAGGTTGAGTCGGGCAAAGACAAACAAGCCCAAGGAGATGCAAACATGTGCGTCTTTCTGTCTCCAGTGCAGACGGAGAGCGTATTCATGATGGAGGTGGGTGATGAAGAAAAATAGCACAGAAGGGATGTTTGTTTTTTAACATACCTATTTGGCTTCTGCCTGGAGGCTTCAACTTTAGATCACCTGTCAACTCTGAAAAACACAAGAGAAAGACAAAACCACAGGAAAGAGCTGTTAAAGATATATAATATATAAAAACACATGAAATAATATTGTTAGAGCTCAAATAAAGATGCTCAATGGTGCTGAAATGTCTTATTAAATGCTTACATTTTCAGTTTGCTGCTGCTGGTTGACATACCAGATGCTCGATGCAGTTTCCAGCACATTTTCAGTGAGCTCATACATACTTGATGAAGCTAAATCTGAAACTTTACATCAAAGACGATGTCTTGTTTCATTACTTGTCACAGTCTGGAGGAAAGACTGTAACCTCAAAAAGACTTATTAGCATTATTAGCACTCCTTGAAATCAATATTCACTCAAATAAAAACTACTGGCTGTGCAGCCGGTTTCAAGAGGAAATGAAAAACCAAACAAATGGAAACCCCAAAAATAAGCCAAGTGAAACAACTAATGTAGCCAATAAAACATAATTTTAACCCAAAACTACAGTTCCACACTGAAGCCTTCTGCAGAATGACGGATTATAAAAAGGTGAAACATGATTTTGTGATACAGATTTCTCTTGTATATTGTACTGTGTAGTGTAGTTGTTATTGTTATACCCAGTGTCACGTTGTCAACAACTTTTATCTCTTGCATTAGTGGATGCATCCATTTGTCTTGTACCATAAAATAATAACAATAATAATAATAATCAGACAGACAGTCAGCAGCTTGCTGGTCTCAATGCTTTATTGGACAATAAAATCATGATTGTATGACTTTTCTTTAGTGGTGCAGGAAGTAGTAATATAGCTGAATGATGTTACAGTGGGATACTCCATTAACATGATTAGGATTATGCATATATTACATGATATGATATCTGGCACATATCTGGTCATTTTTGGATACTAGCTGGATTATATCTCATGTCAGTGTATTATAGCCACTGACGGTTTATGTTATTGAGAAGATCATGTATCAGACTGGTATATGGTGCTTAGTTATTAGCAGGGTTGGATTGTCCCTGATAATAAATGATATACAGTGTCTCTGACGGGGTTGTGGGGGTCGGACTGCAGGTCTGTCATTTGGATTTTCCTTCAGGCCGGCTGGAACCAGGGAAATCTCTACGCTCAGCTTTCAGCACACTCTGCAACACAGAAACGTGTCTGTGTGTGTGCGGCTCCAGTAATCTCTAGATGAACGTGGCACAGATTTGTCCTATTTTAATTTTCCATTGCCAGAGATATGTGACTGTTCAATCAGCCACGGGTGATGATCGTAAACGAATTGAATTGCCATCATTTTAAATAGGTAACTCTCTAATATCACTCGCTTACATAGATGTTGACTTGAAATATAAAGCAGAATCTAAAACAGCAGAAGTGCTATTTGTAGCCTTTCTTCTCCTCTTCCTCTCTCCGGCACACCCTTTCTCCTTCCCTCTGCAGTAAGCATAACACGCCTGCCCATGCTGCTGGCATGAAGAGAGGGAGACAGAGGAGGTGAGGAGGGTGGATAGTAGGGAATGAAGGAAGGGAGGGAGGGAGGAAGAGGGGATAGAGGAACCGCAGATAGACAGCTCCAGAAAGACAGACTCGCTGCTTGCTGTTTCATTTTGAACTGCAAAACATGGGAGACTTTGAGAGGTCCTGTTTTCTAGTCATTATCCTCAATCACGCATGAATCACGAATGAAGTTTATTTCACCGCAGGAAGTCGGCTCCAGGAACTATTCCTTAAAAAACAAACAATGAAAGCGAGGAGCTCAGCACATTGCATCATTCAGCGTGTGGGAGACGCTTTGTAGATTCGGCTCATCTCCTCCAGCCTCACTGAGCATCCAAGGTTTTTGTTTCATGGCTCGACCTTGAATGTTGCAAACGCATCTCGAAAGACACGCGCCTAACTGACTGCTATGGCACGCAATAAAAACACGTTATATCAGAGAAAAAAGCCCCATTTTTCAAAAAACAAGAGGACACAAATCCATTTCGCTGGTCGTTCAACGATGCAGAAGCGTAAGAGCCTTTAAGGCGATGAGAACGAGAGTTTAGAACAGTAATAAAGAGGTCAGCGGTTCAAAGTCAGAGCGAATGTGCACGGCGACTTCGTCAGCTCAACCTTGACGTATCCTTCCAGGCTGCACATTAGCAAGCTGGCAGCAAACACCTATCGGCATCTGGCGTCACAGCTGTTCTCCAGACTCTTCGTCATCATCACCTCGTTTTATATATGGGAACCTCGTTGAAACCAACCCCAAAAACTAAAAGAATGACTGCAATATTTGTGTTGATGAGGTCTGTGGAAGGAATATGTTTGTTTGTACAACAGTATTGTTTCAATTATTTATTGTTTCAATTATTTCTATAAAGAAAAAGATTGTGTTTTTGAAGGTTTGCCCAAAAGTTGTCTTGTTTTCTTGGAGCTGAAAGAACTCATAAGCATTACTTTAACTCTACTTTATTTATGTGGACAAAAATAAACATTTAGGCTGCCTTTCTATTCCATCACACACACACACACACACACACACACACACACACACACACACACACACACACACACACACACACACACACACACACACACACACACACAGCTTTATTGACCAGATGTGATTGTGCAGCAGAGCTACAAAGTGATGGAGGGGGTTGTTCTCTACAAAACAACCCCCCCCCCCCTGTATATTAGTTTACCACAATCCTGTTCATATGGATTACTGAAGATATGGGATCTATGGATTAACTGTGACAGATATGTTTGAATGCATCTCTCTAAAGTTGTACAGTATTTTGTGTGTGACAATGAATGTGTGTGTGTGCAATATGTGGCTTATGTACGTGCATGCTTGTGTGTGTGTGTGTGTATTTACACATAGGGAGATTCTCCTCCACTCTGAGGAGACAAAGCTGCCCCCCCCCCCACCACCAATTTAAATATTCATATTCACTGATAGTAAACGGATAAGGAAGGCCTCCAGGGAATTAATGGAAATCAAATAGACTAGAGCATCCTCCCAGTTATAGTAATGCATGTGTGTGCGTGTGTGTGTGTGTGTGTGTGCGTGCGTGCATGTTTGATCATGTGTACCGGCTTGCTTGATTAAATAGACGGCATATCCATTAGGCCCGAAACAGGAAATGATGTAATCTACAGGAATTGTAGCATGACATCACCGTGCAGTCATTGATTGATGGTGCAGACACACATCATATGAACAATGAGGCCTGTGTGCACACGGGGAGATTTAGGTTCTCTGAGATGAAAATGACAATAACTGCACTACAGATCGAGAGTCACAACAGCGGCTTATGTTCCTTTGAAAATTAAATATTGATCATGTAGTCTGTCAAATTAGCTTGTGCCTGGATATAATCATATCATAAAGTGTAAAAACCTAATTAAAAAAGGCCACAAAACTGCCTTCTATCCACAAAATACATCAAGTAAGTAATTAAAACTCTCTGTAAATCTTCTCTTTGAGGGTCAGTGGGAGGGGTCCTTGCTGATTATAGCACCAAAGGATCCTTCACATAAATATGAGCTCATTAGCGCTGAAGATTTGCTGCTTTTCTTTATCCTATCCTACATTTCAGAGACTAAAGAAATTGTAAATTAGCAGATAATAGTCACGCCATCATGGGTGTAAGTTTATGGAGTGTTATTTTACATAAAAGTCTCTTGGCTCCCTCATGCACACGCAGTAAGATCAGCAGCAGTGCGTCCCTCACCTGTGCATCGTTTCTGCAGGGAGAGGATCTCCAGGTGGAGGCCGTGGAGTAAAGTGAGGTGCTCCTGCCGGAGGAACACCACGCTCCTCTCCACGCTCCCTATCTGCCGGGACAGGCTGCTCTCATCACCCATGGCCGAGTCTGGAGGGACAGAGGGAGGAAATCAGAAGGATGGGACCCACGGATATTTTACCACCAGCATCCATCGCGTCCTCTCTTCAAGAGACTACCTTTTCCAACTTCCTATCACACTGTAAAGCTTGAACTGAAGCAAATTCCCCTTACAAGGAACATTGCTTATTTCAGCCACAGAGAGAGGGAGAAGTGCAAGATCTGAATTTAGGTCATGTGGTGGCTATAAATAAGGTATTGATGACCACAGAAATCAGCAGAAATTGGAGAAAACATGCATTTACAGTCAGGATGCAGCTACATCAATTAATTAAGCCTTTTCATTATATCTGAAGCCGAATGGATCTGCTTACCCTTTATAGCGTGTTAGGTGCCGAAATCTACTAAATATGATTCGCAAGCGTTATGAAAACGTCCTCCGATCCGCGCATGCTGGCCTCCAGTGCTGGTCCAAATCCTGTCGGCTGCGGTTTTTACCCAAACACATCTTATCTGAAGCTTCAAAGTGCTTCTGAGCCGCATGTGACGACGTTTGCTTAGAGAACGGAGAGGCTGGACAGCTGCGTAAAAATGCAAAACCACCGCGGCGCGCGGCACGGCGGTGCTCCGGCGGAACCGCTCCTCGTCTTCGCAACACGCAGCATCGTTAGGAAGAGGATGTTTTCAAGTGCGTCGATACGAAAGCCCGCGAGGCAAGTGCGCAGTCCGTCCTCTCAACACGCGCACCCTTCCTACTCGCCCATCGACGGAGACATCGAGCTGCTGTGGACTGAGGCTGAGCGAAGGGAATGATGAAAACAAGCCACCGGGAGCAGAACACGCGAGAGGATCGTACGACAACGTGAGCAGGACAGCTGATTGGAGGGACCAGCCCGAAACAGCAATACGTCGACTGTGAAGAGGATCAATACAAAGCAAGCGCGTGTGAGAGTATACAGCCTACAAAGGAAAACACACCGGGAAAAAATAAGAAATATAAACTGTGACTTGAAAGCAAACATTATTTTCTTGCTGTAAATCTGTCACATTGTTTATTTTCTGATTCTATACAAAGTGACTGATTTCTGCATCATGGACCGAGGCTGCTGTAACGGTTCTCAGCCTGCGGGCCGCGGACCTCCTGGGGGCGTCTCAGGAGTTCTACTGTTATTTAATTCACCGGTGGAGCCGTTTGATGAAGTGCAATCAAGGGGAGCGCTTTGAAAGATTACATTTGAGGTTGAACTTACGATTTCAACTTAAGTACAAAAGTAAAAGTATCAAAAGCAGTCGGTGCTGGGTTAAATGTATTCAATATAAATGTTGCAATCAATGTTTGTGATCAAAGTTAAATGTAAAAAAGTACAATCTTTGATACTTCAACTGCAAATCTTGTCCCATTGTTTCAGATGAGAGTTCTTTGGACTGCTAAATCTCACAATATCTATAATCTATTATATCTGACAAATCAGGTTAGCATTTAACACAAATTAATTCAGCATGGACGTTAAACAGTGCTAATGATGACCAAAGAGAAAATGATGTAGGCTACTGTGTTTTGGAGATAAATACTTCAAAGTGTGCTGTTGTGTACACAAAATTGGTAGCAACTGTGGGAACATAACTAATCGTATTTTCTAAATTATTTTACTTAAGTGCTATTTCTGTTCTGATTATTTTATTAGTTATATTAATCCCAGAATCTGCAGTAATGACAGCTGTGCTTTATTGAAAACCATGCGTCAGTGAAAGAAAAACAGATTTGTTCCATCAATCTTTATTTTCACATTAAACAAATAATGTTAATATATAAACATAAATTGGAGTTTTAATTACAAAACAATCTGCCAAAACATGAAAAAATAAAACTTATATTTACACTGAAAGGCATAATTCTGTGAAAAGTGAAAGTTTGCTCCGAGAAAGCAGATGATTTTTCTTTCAGGACCTCCGTTGGTCTCAGTTGCTTCAGTGTCTTTGACATGCTGCACAGTGTCAACAGTCTTCACTGTTGTGAATTTCATTTTTTCATAGTTTACAACAGATAATACTTCACCAACCACCAGAAAACAACAATAAATGAACAAGCAACGGTATAAAATTGGTATCATTTGTAGGTTGTGACAAAAAAAAAGATATTTTCAATGCAGTCAAACACCATTTACTGTGTGATGAGGAAAGTGAGGCAGAGTGTTGCAACATGACTTCATAAACGCTGCCACTTGCTCCTGAAATGGTTTTCCTTGTGTTCACCACCCAAAAATATAAAAGCAGAGAATCATCCGTGCATGGCCTCGGGACAGTTTGAAATTAAAACCACACAGGTCGCAAAAAAGAGCAGAAATCAGACTGCAACGTTGACAGGAGGAGGCATCTCAACTTGCCCGTTATATTTGATCACAATTCATAAAAGCACACAGCAACATAATGTATAATTCCAATAACATTACAGCCTCGAGCAACACATTCACAATTATAAGCTTGCTGGTTAGAAAGAACTTCACTTGTCAACGGTTGTCTTCACTACAACCACAAAGTCAAGCTGCCCTATAAAAATTGTATTTAAGTATTTCATAAAAAATGTGGCATTCACAATAAAAAAATTTAAAAAGTGAGTTACTCCTGATCTTAAAATCTGGGAATCAGCCACGTCTTCCTCCCAAATAGTGGCGTTTCTTTAGTGCAGTGATGTCTTGAATTAAATTTATTAAAGTTATTTTAATGGTCTGTGTCATTGAATCACTGTGTGTAATGTGGTTGGACAGCCTGGTTTTAGGTCTTTTAGGTCTGTATACTAATGTAAATAGAAGACCCAAAGAGGCACAACGTCCCATAACAACACAACTTACGCAATCATATTTACTTCACTGTCATCAAGAGGTTTTTTTTTCCATAACAGGGATATTCATTGAATTTTCTGTTTAATCCACAACATCTTTTTTAGCACAAATAAATTACAAATATTCACATTTTCACCCCCTAAACAATGACTATTCACACAAAAAGCAACAATACCAAACATATATGGCATCCCATGTTTCCAGGCCACATAAGGACTGTAATGCTATGATGTGAGTGGTAAGAGAAGGCAGCCTTGTAGCAGCCGTGTGTTTTTCTGTATTCACAGATCTCAGACCTGTTTGTTCCAAGCACTCGCCGGGCTTTGTGGCTATTTCAAATTGAAGGCACCGGTCTACAAAGACGTTTCAAAATAAAGACGTCTCTGGTGTTGTTTTTGCTGAGATCACTGAGGTGATGTTGAGGAGTGTGCTGTCCTCTAAAGGCCAAATGCAGAATAACAACTTCTGCCTCATGAGAGCTCCTGCTGCAAATTCAGAGACCACTAAAGGAATTACAAACCGTGAAAACATTGACATCAGTTTTTTCTGGAGCGCTATCTATTGTCTTTAAACCCGTTTTGTTTAATACAAAAACCTCCATCACTGACTGCTGCTGGACACTGATGGTGGCTTGTAATTGATGAGCCAATCAAGTCAGAAACTCAACACAATGACCACTATCGGCTCAGGTTGTTTTCAGGATTACGGTTATACTGTATCTTTATAATGAATATAAAGCCTGCTATGACTAATATTTCTAAATTCTTCATCCTCAATGTTTTAAATCCATTTGGCAAACATGACATTGTTTAGCTAACATCAAGCTGCTCTGCATTGTGTCATCAAATGTGATCTGTTTTATTTAGATGGCACTTCAAAGTATTCACCTATCAGCTTATTCTCTCCTTCAGTAAGGATTGGTATTTTTTAAATATGGTTTTATTTTCTGCTCTTTTAATAAAGAACCTGCCAATCACTGACAGTAAAGCTTGTGTAAGAGTGAGGAAATGAAGCTTTCTGAGGTAGCAGGCGGTTTTCAGTTAAGGAGATTTGTTGGAGGAAAAAAAAGAAGATCTATTCACCTTTGCAGTGCTAGTGTTGAACAAGAGGGTTTGGATACGACAATTTACGATACTATATGGTAAATAAAAACATTATTCTTGAGAAATTTGTAATTGTTTCCTATGTTTTCTTTGGAAATATAATGAGTTAGTGGGTTTGTTTTATGAGCGTCTTCACTTACTGTGAAGAACAGATTTAGCTGAAACACATCTCGTGGGAAATAAGGCTATTGGTGTTTTACAAGACCTTTCATTGTTCACATAAGGAATCCTACATCCTACCATCAGTGAGCCACTAGTGGCACTTCAGGATTATTGGAACACACACACACACACACGTACACACGCACCTACAGTTAAAACTACACCGAAATGTAGCTTTTAACATTACGGCTGTGGGTGATCTGTGTTTCACGCAAGGCCATTTGATTGACAAGTCGTACGGTGTACCTGTACAGTATGTGAGATCCATTCATCTGCCAGCATAAGAGCATATCACACAGACACGCAAAAAAAAAAAAAAAACAGTACCAAAACTGAAGTTTAAATAGAGTAACGAGTGGGTTTATAGATTATAATCCTTCTTGTGTGCCTTCCTCCCCTCATCTTTACATCTCCTTCTCTTTCTTGGTCTCCCGGGCGCTGCTCTTCAAGAAGTCGCTCCTGAGTAGCCGACAAAACAGGACAATATTCATGCACGTCATGATGGCCATTCCCACGCTGCCCAGCGTGTAGGCCAGGAGTGGCACGTTGTCCCTGTTCAGCACCAGCCAGCGGGTCATCCAGGCCAGCGTGTTGATGCGAAACACCACGTATGTGCCCAGGTTGATGATGCTGTTGACCCGGTACAGCGTGCCCGCCGCATTGTTGGCCATACGCAGCATTTGCCTGAGGTGGAGGAAGACGGAGTTGATCTCCACCAGCAGGGCCACCACGGCAAAGCCAATGTAGCGGGAAGACATCACGGAGAAGCCGAAACAGGCGATCACCTGCGGAGGAAGACGGCGGGAGAGAGAGGACAAGGAAGAGGAAGGTTACAATGGATGTGGCAGAGAGAATACAAATACAGTATTTTCAGAGGCTATCACCTATACCAGTGGTTCTCAACTGGTCTGGCTGCGGGACCCACCATCACCCCTTAATGACAAGCCGGGACCCACGACCCAAATTAAATATATATATATATATATATATATATGGATTAGAAATACATGAATACATGTTCTTCTCATTTCAAGTCAGGAATCTTGTCAGAATACTCATATTTGATTGGCTGAGCTTCATCACGTGATGTGATTCACAACGCATTGGTCGGTGTTTTTCCTGCACCACTGAACAAGTGCCGTAAATGCTGGAATAATTCCGCTGCATAAAAAAATGCCCTTCAAAATAAAATCACAACTTTAATTTTTTTTTTTTTTTTTTTGGTCAGGCAAAGGCCCAGACCCACTGAAAACGGGTCCGCGACCCACTTTTGGGTCACGACCCACCAGTTGAGAATCACTGACCTATACCACAGTAAAAATGCGGGGATGCACTGATCTGTGGTTTTGAAGTATGAACTCATATTTTCCTACACGATTCCAATGATTCTAATGCCAAAATGCATTTTTGTTAACCTTCGAGGAAAAAGCGCAAAGCAATTTAAACTTTAAGACTTCAGATTACATTATTGTCTATTAGATTAGCATAAAATGGAAATGTGTCTTTGTCATAAGACAAAACAACACACGACAAGTGGTCGTAATAATAAAAGTGCTGCGTGGATTGCTCTTCCACTGGCACGCAGTCCATTATGACACCACGACAGAGCATGATACGCCGCGGTTTTAACAATAAATATATAAATGTACATTAATATAAGCGATGTTGTTGGTTGTCATAAGAGGCGGCTTTGAGGATCGTGTCTATCTTCAGGCAGTGAGTGGATAAAGTGACAATCTAATCTAGTACATTTAAATCAAGAGGATTGCTTTACATTTCGTGAAAGCTGTGGTTTTAAGAGGAAATATTTCGTAACTCTCAGATTAGATTAATTTCCCATATTTCAACTCTTTCTCAGTGCTGACGTCTAAACGCCCTTTTTTTCACTTCAGGCAGGATTTTACTTAATAACCATGTGGAAGGTCACCAGCCACCCCCATGACTCATGTCTGCTGACCAGTTCTTATGAAAGTTTGTCTCGTAACCAACTTACAAAACATCCCCACAAGATGGCAGCAACACCGCTGAAAACCAGCTCAACAAATCCCATTTGCTGGGGGATCTGATATGTTGTGACAGAAGTGGAATCTGCCATCAAACACACTCGCACAGCAGCTGTGCTGCAGGTGTAAAATGTAGAATGGTAGTGATGGGGAGATAGTGAAAGAGCACTACTAAGTGGAGAGCAGTCCAAAGTGCGTCATGTCTGTGGTTTGTTAGTGCGTCTTTGATGACTGGATGGGATACACGGCGGCGTGAGAGAACAACCGTGGCCCTCATTCAGGGCTCAGTTGGAGAAGCATATCGTGGGTTAGGCAAGAAGACACGTGAGGAAACACAGCAGCACACTGGCCCTCATTGACTCTTACATTAAAGTTACTGTGAGGACATTTTAACTGCTTATGAAACAGTCTCAATTTAATACTGATGCCTCCATATGACTACATAAGTAAATGAGACATTCAGCGAGAAGGTATATATTTAATTCGGGAAGGGAGTCACGGGAGAACCAGGACCAGACCCTGCTGCAGTAAAATGAGAGGTTTTTCTAAAAGGGACTCTGGTGCTCAGAAACACGACCGCTTTCGTCCACAGGGACCGCTAAAATCAAGTTAGTGAAGCCTATTTTGTCGATGTAACCTAAATCACAAATTGGCCTAAAGTCGCCAAAAACTAGTCGCTCGCGGAGCTTAAACCCGCTCGCTAGCGAAACTTTAACCCGCTCGCTCGCGAGTCTTTTTCCTGCTCGCTCGCGAGTAGTTTTTCTTTTTCACAGTAAGTGACGAGTAAAAGACGAGGATTGTAACCAATTAGATGTAGAGATACAATGGAGCGGGAAAAGACTCGCGAGCGGGCGGGCGGGTTAAAGCTTCGCGCGACAGTGACGTAAAAGCGCTCGTCAAAGTAAAATGCGCGGGGCTGTTTGATTTCCGCGCGCACATGGATCTCATTTGCGCTCTCGGATTTTGACAGTGATTTGCCTTCATAGATCTCTCTCCCTGGACGGCCAGACAAGCAACAGATGTTGTGTGTCCTGAGCTCAAAAATGTTGAGTTCAAAAGGTGTTCGAAACTGGACATGTTTCAATTCCTGCAAGTTCACATAGTCGTCGCTGCATTTCTAGTTAACTTCACCGCGAGGGCACTGCTCACACTCCTCCAAAACAATCAACAATTAAAACTGTCATCAAAATGTTTTTTTGGGGGGGGGGGTGATTTCTGCAGCTGAACAATGAAAACAGGGAGTTGAGGATTGGCTCAGACTCACACAGCACATACAATGATCCCAACACAAATCAAAGTGTTCACCTGTTGTCAGGTAGTGACAGTGATGACAAACAATGTCGGTGAACAATTACAATGTAGACAATGAAAACCGCCTGCATCGCGAAGGTCCGCGGGTTGGGACGGAAAACAGTTATGTCAACAGAACAAGTGGCTTTTCATACAACACAATGACACACACACACACACACACACACACACACACACACACTGCAGTGTTGGGCAGAGATTTCACTGTGACAGGAATACCCACATACACACTCACCAAGGCCAGAGCTTCCACCTTCAGTCAGTGTGTGGTGTGGTCCCTCCCTCTCTGCCTGCAGGATATCCAGGAGTCATTAGCCTGATGTAGTAACACCTGTTCAGCCTCTACCTTCTCTCTCACCCTGAGGCTGAACATTTGCATGTATTGGTTTCACACACACATCCGTGCATTTCTTACACCACTGGTGCAACAGACATTCACATCCCATGCTTCTCCTTTGGCAAATAGCCTTGATCATTTAAAAAATAATAATACCTGGCTCGTCCTTCCTAGTCACGCAATTTTTATTTTAAAGGTCCGTGTCAAACCTGTTTTCCTCCAGCTGTCAAAGTACAATTTCAGGTTTACCGGTAGTGCCAGTGCAGCATGTTTTTGTTTTACTGTGAAAGTAAGCGTTAAATGATGAAAGTAAAAAAGACAGACGGTGGTTTGGAGGGTGATGGATGTCATTAACCCCGGAGGTTCACTGAAGCTTCACAGTCTATACCGATTTGTGTGTGTGTGTGCATGTTTTTAATAACTGCACACATGCAAGACTTAGATGCTTATGAAAGCTCACACCCATAGTTGTGAAGTAATTGTTAATTCATATCATCATCATATCACCTACTTTGCCTTGCAAAAACTACAAACCTGAGGAGAAAACAAACCACAAACATTTAAGATATGTGACCGTCAGCACTCTGACACATGGAAAAGAGCGTCCATCATCACATTCCACCAAAGTTAGTATTCAGGTTGGTGAACTGGAATAACAAGGTGTGAGTACTGTCAACAGGTGTATAAAGCCATTACAGGGAACATAGGTTTTAGATTGAGCCGATTAAATATGTAAAATAAAAAGTATACTCCTAAAGATATAGTATACGTATACTACACTTGAACATCATTATATCTTAGCAGCACTCAGTTCTAATTCATTTCTACAGTTTATTTTGTAAAAACTGGTATAATAAAACAAAATGCTAAAAAGTTTTATTTTGTCTGTGAAAGTGCTTTTAATATATAACTGTTTACAAAGAAGGATTTAAGAAATTTAAGGTTGCATTATTTGCATTATTATTTTTTAATTATTTATCATTATTATTTGCTCTGCTTATTTAATTTTTTAATGGGTTCTAGGATACTTGTCCTTCAATCACAGAAAAGCCTCAATGGTTTTCAAAATATAAGCCAGCTAATTTGACACGTATTCTATTTTCTGAAGGTTTGTCTAAAACTGGACCCTACACCAACAAATCTGTATTGTCTTTTATTCTCTCATTTAATTATCATGCAATATTTACGAAAGGCTAAATGCCTCATTTTATCTTTAAATACCAACTTAGAGCGTTCTCAATACATTTTATTGTGAGAAAAACAATGAATCCTTACTTCTGCCTTAAAATACAGCTTTCAAAGTCCAGTGAGTCTCGACCACAACACGCCATGAATTTATGTCACAAAGATCACTGGTGATGGCAGAGCATTTACCAACACAACAGTTGAACAGTTTGAATAAGAATTTATTTAACAAAAGCATTATTCTCTGATGTAAGATGTAAGAACGCGAAAAATGTTACCTTTCCTAAAAATACATTATTGGACCCTAGAGAGTGCTTCCTAAATACGGGTCATGAAGTGACAGGAAATGGCCGAGTGAAGCTGATGGAGAGGAAACGAATAGGAAGCTCAATGGAGAAACATTCGGCATCTGATAGGCCGACCAGCTGTGGGGTGATGAGCGGGTGGGAGGGCTTTCCAAAAAGCTCCAAGTTAATGAGAGAAAATGTAAGGAAGGATGTGCAGCCTGGAAACATGAGGCGGTAATGATTACACACACATACAGAGTTCAAAGTTCAAACACACACACACACACACACACTAGAGGACTGAGGGATGGTGGTCATAACTACTATCATGCGACTTGCGTTAACTCCCGTCAGCTGACAGCAGCACAGCAAGCCGCTTCAGTGCCTCGCTGTCACAAGCATCCAGTCAGAACTACAATTACTCAAGGAGACTGTGATCAATTAGGACTGCGAGGGTATTCATTTGTAAGTGGACTGTATGTGTGCTATCTCAAGTACCGAGCTGAGAGTCTTTTCCCTCATCTTCACATGGGACATCGGGGGTGAGGCTCTATGAATGTCAATAGGTGTGTTTTGTCATGAATCGTGGTAGTCAGACACTGGCTGTGAAGGGAGGAGCGGTGGTTTGAGTTGCTTTGTGAGTACTGTACATCTCAGTCATTACCTCACTCCTCAGAGTGGCCAAAGAAAGATTCCCAATGCTCTTGATGCTCATCAGGACCAGGAAGCACCAGAAAGCTCTTGAGATCTGATGATTTTCCCATTTCTACAATTGCTCAATGTGAGGTTACTACTTGCACACCCGCCTACGCTGCTTTAGGAATGCACTCATGGGATTCCCACTGCAGCTGGAGCTCAGCCAAGTTTGTTCTCAGCCTTTTTTCATGCCGTGGTTCTCGGCTGTTAGGCGTGTCACTCTGGGACAACAAACGCACAATTCCTACTTTTCCCCACCTTCCTCATCTGCAATGACAAATAGCTTACGGGGAGCCAACTCCCTCCGTATTTTTAAACCTGCTGATGGATGGACACCTCGACAAACAGCATTCTTGGTCGTTATGCCAACTGCAAACAAATGCACCCTCCTTTCCTGGCGCGCTCTCACTTTCCAGCCTCCCGGCTCTTTGGAAAGCAAACACAGCCGCTCTTTTCTGGTTTCTACCTGTAGATATAAATACCAGACCTACTGAAAGTCTATTTTTCCACATTCACACATACTGTCAACTGCTTTACAGTCCAAAAACATTATTTTAAATGAGCTGCTATTTAAAAGATGTACCTCCCATTTCTTAACTTTGAATTCCCAACCAATGCTAACAGCTTTCCTTTTCTGTCTTCACGATCACAACATATCTTCTCAGAGATATTTGTCACAAGTGTCTGTTACCTTTGCGATAGATGATTGTAAACCGTTGAGGAAAATTCCTCAATGTAAGACAGCCATACCATGAGGGGAAAACAAAAATACAAAAGCGAAATATGATACTACCTGAGGCTCTCATTGGTTTGTAGCCATGCAAGCGGGTGGTACAAGCTGCAGAGGGTAGGTGTAGGAGGGGGGGGGATGGGGGAGATGTTTGGTGGTCTTTCAAAGATAGGGGGGTTGAGAACAAGGCAGCGTGTGTGATATATGGAGTGGAGCTGCAGCACAGAAACGTTTTGAAGGGGTGCACACATTTGCAGAAGCCCCTTCAGGAAGCAGGAGGTTTGCTGCATGTGTGTGTGTGTGTGTGTGTGTGTCTCTCTCTCTCCCTCTCTCTAGGGAGCCTGAGGTTCATGTGGAGACCAGATGTCTGTCCTCCTGTCAGGATCCACACAGAGTGGAGGGGGGAACTTTCTGGGATTCCCCGCCAAAAAGAGGAGACTGCTAAGACACACATACGACCCATCTTTCCCCGCCAAATTTTTTTTCTATTTTGCAATAAGAGTCTCTCTCTGCAATCTCATTGGCCATCCTCATCCTCAGTCTGTGGTGTGAAATTGTTGTCTTTGCATCGTCCGAAGCCTTCTCACTCAGCTAACGGTATGTTTTACGAACATTTCGGGGAAAACAACGGATCTTACGATAGCGATTCTTAAAACACAAACCTCGTTCCATGTGGTTTGTCACACCAAAGCGTGGGTCAATAAGAAGGAGTGGCCGCGCCCACAGATTGTGGATAGCTGGAAATATAACTGTAGGCTGGCAAGCCAAAACAAAAACATGAAACTCAGTTGCTGCTATAAAATATCAAGAAGCCTGGCTGTTTAAAGAATGAAAAGACAACATAAGGATATATTAAAAACCATGCGCCACACTTCTATTTGACACTAAACACTCAACAGAATGCTTCATAATGCTCTTGTCAATGCAAGATCTACCACTGGAGGACGTACATCCATTAGGAAATGGACCAGTTGAACTTCGGATACGTTTGAATAAACAGGGACACCTCAGCAACAATGGAGACCTCAGACCACAGAGGCTTTAGGGATTTCAAATCTGCCCACTGCAGTCCATTTGTCTGTACTGCTGCCACATTAGGCTGCTGGTCCGTGCTATTCAGACACCCAGCCGCTAGTGGAAGGAGTAGCCGGAGCAAAGAAAAGGGAAGTGATAAAGCAAAAGAGGCATACAGGATAATCAGGTTCTACAGCGCTGAAGATGTAGAGATCCGCTGCGTTCCAGTGACATATGGTGTCAAAGTATTCGCAACATGGCCAACAACCAAATACGGTATGTCCCCGCTGCAGGAATTGACATTCCCTAGTGGTTAGGTGAGACAGCTTCACGCTCTCCCCACAAATATCCATTTTCATGCCTGGTAAACTGAGACAAGTTACATTTATATCTGAGGTTGCTACAAGAGAGAAAAAATGTGACTGAGGTTGAGCATGAAAACTACGAGCGTTCAAGCTCCTTGGAAGATTTCCAGCGTAAAAACACACAGAAAGGTGCTGTTGTTTTAGTAAATCAACTGAACTCCTCATATACTACTATACCATCCACCAACAGAAGGAGGTGGGTGTAGACGAAACCCCTCTGAACATTAAACAATAATTCAAATTCTTATTTTTACCAGTAACACTGCATCACTCATGTAAACTCCAACAAGGAAACGTTCGAACCAAATATAGAGATAAACTTGCTGGGAACCTGCTTGAATGCCACAAACTTGACAACAATGATTGTAATCAGACTTTCAAACAATATGAAAGTTCTTGGAGATGCCCAAACAAACTTTGAATTTTGAATTTCACACTTAAAATCCACAAAATTCTTCATTTGTGTGTGTAAGAGCAACTCGTGAACTTAAGTATTCGCTGACACCAATTGAAATATAAATGATGATGAAATATTACACACGACTAAGATCCATATAAGTGGCAGAGTGGGGAGAATATTCAAGAGCGGACAAGCAAACTGCTTTAGATTTGAAGAAAAGACGAGAAAAACAGATGTGATTGGAAACCGCACGGATTTTTTAAAAGCTGATTAACCTTTGCAGCCCTGCTCTGTTTGAGAAGAGTGTCTGCCTTGGGCCCTCTTTACGAAGATAATTGAATTCTGCCTAATGAGAGTGGGGTGACAGGCATAAATGGAAGGACACAACAAACATGCTGCAAAACTTCAGGATTCCCCTGAGAGAGGCCAGAGAGAGAGAGAGAGAGAGAGAGAGAGAGAGAGAGAGAGAG
Source organism: Lycodopsis pacificus (assembly GCA_028022725.1). Lineage (NCBI taxonomy): Eukaryota > Metazoa > Chordata > Actinopteri > Perciformes > Zoarcidae > Lycodopsis > Lycodopsis pacificus. The sequence continues at coordinate 14,285,920 of CM051696.1, read as the reverse complement.
AGAGAGAGAGAGAGAGAGAGAGAGAGAGAGAGAGAGAGAGAGAGAGAGAGAGAGAGAGAGAGAGAGAGAGAGAGAGAGAGAGAGAGAGAGAGAAGCCGGTTCACTCTGTGTTTCCACTGTGTATTATCGATAAATAGCTCAAGAGACAACTTTGGACATACTGCTATTCACATGCTCTCGCTGGAGCACGGAACAAATGATCTGCCCCTCTGCTTGGCATCCTTCACTTCTGGCTCATATTTTTAATTACAAGCTCACTATTTCCAAGAGTCATGGGCAAACAAGGCGGAAACCTTCTCAACATGCAGACAAGAACGCCAAACAGACCTCGGTTTTACATTAACCATATGCACTGCAGTTAGTCCAGTGTAAACAAAGGCAAAAAACGACAAATTACATTCAACCCTACTCTTTCTTAAGCACAACTCTTAACAGGCCTCATGTCTATTTATAACAACTTCTGCATGTTGTATATGCACCTACTAACACATATATATATATATATATATATACATATATACACAGTATATATATATATGTAGTAGGTGCATACATATTCTCCTTAGAAGCAGGCACGTTATTTCTTGCAGGACTATCGTGACTTCCTGTTTTCCAAAGGAAGCATGAGCTTATGGCAGACAGGATCTCATCAGGCGTGAATGACGGTGGCAGAGCCCGTATGCTTCCCGAACAGAAACAAGAAGCTGTAATCTCCACTTCAGTCAATTAGAAGGGGAAAAAAAAAAAAAACATTCCCATGGAATGTTTGACTTCATTATTTCTCCTAGACTGCGACAACAGGGATCAACAAAAACTCATGTTACACCTCGGGCTGTTTCCCTGCATGCTTGAATAACAGAGGAAACCCTCAGTGGTGAGTAAAGACATGGTGATGCCCTAATAGAGAGGACAAAAAGTGGGGAAAGAGGATTGGGATCAAAACAAAGCATAAAAGCAGACGAGAAAAGTGAGATCAACTGTTTTTGTAATCAATTGTTGACACAGCGTTCAAACTGTTTCCACTCAAGACACACCCTTGCGTTCCGTATAGATTGTTTGTTCAGTGACTAACTTTGCCAGTTGCATAAAAAGAACAAGAAAAAAGCCAACAAAATCATTTTAAAAAGGCCACATGAGGACAAGATTGTTGAAGGACGATGGCCTTTCACAAAGATCTGTGGAAGTCAGGGATCTACTAACATCATATAAAATAATGAGTTCAAGTTTTGATGATGGTACAATTGAGAAACAAAGGGAGTTCAGAGAAAGAGAGCTCGCTCGCTGAGAAACACAGAAAGCCATGTGAATGAGGAAGAAGTCTCCGTGCCTCCCACACTCTGGTGACAGTCCGAAGCCAGCTGGCCTGGCCAAAGCATCCATTCATAGGGCTTTCAGGAAGTGAATAAGGGAAAAAAACATGACTTTCAGATAACACAACAACACGTCAATCTTCTCCCAACCTCCGTTAGGCCACCAACAACTGCTTCGGTGTAATAGCTGGTTCCCACAAGTGTTCCTCAATGACTCAATGAGCATTTCCACCACTGAAACACTGGTTCTCACCTGGCAGAGATTGACTCAGGTGTGGGTTTAACCTTGTTTAGAAACAAAGGGCCCCTGATGTCACAGGCTAGTACAATCATCAATCGTCATCAGGTCAATACCTAACCAGAAGCATCCTGAGAATAAGGGAGGACATTCATATTTGACTTGAGTAAAAATGACCAAAATTTACAACAAACCCAGAATTTGTCTGTCAAGGACGCCAGTGTTTTATTGGCAAAATGGTACTCGAAGCTAATGAAACATAAATGGAAAGTTTGCCAAGAAACGGCACAATGTACGCAACTACTTAAGATGTACTTAGACTAGTATTTTGTGCACTGTTGGTGCATTCAGTGAAATTATACTTTTGGGCAAATCTACCTCAGGTTCTGCACTAAGGCTCGATGACGGCACACGATGAAATAGTGACTCTCCAGCAACCAACACGGGAAACTCTTTCAAATGTTTACTATTTTCTAACATGTGTGTTATGTGTTTATGCGCATATACTGCATCTGGTCTGTTATGGCGGTTGTTATGCTGTGTGTTTGCAAGGAATTCCCAGAGCTTATCGCGCTGCCATCAGACTACCTAAACCTGTAGAAATGTGGGCCAGTTGAGAAAAACGTTGCCAGTTTCCTGGCACATTTTCAGCATCCATGCTTGTGTAAAAGCCCTCAGTGTGTTTGTGTGAGAGAGTTACTGGAAAGTTCCAACTGACATTAGAGAGTTGTTTTGTATGTAAATGTGCGGGACAAATATTTACCAGAGTTCACTTGAAACGTCAAGACGTTACTCTTAAAAGGACCAGTGTGTAGGATTTAGCGAGATTTATTGGCGGACATGGAATATAATATTCATGTTTTTGTTAGTGTATGACCACCTTAAACTAGGAATCTTTGTGTTTTTGTTAGCTTAGAATGAGCCCTTCATATCTAGATATAGGGACTGTGTCTTCTTCCACGGAGTCCGCCTTGTTGCATTCCCTGAAGGCCACCGTAGTTCTCTACACACTTGGGAAAGGAAAGGGTGAGCGATGGGGTATTTTGTTGGTTTGCAATGTGCAACCTGACAGTCCGGCACACTGTTCCTTTAACGTGATATTTATCAGGACAGAATATGTCTCTATATCAAAGTGTATGTTTACATTTGTATATACTGTATGCACATATTCATACATAAAGTATACGGCCATATTAAGAAAGGTTTTTAAGGATTTCCTTATATAAATCTGTTATTGGAACACGTTGAGCCACGTCCTCATAGGCCTAATTTCTGACTTCTCCAAAGAATTATTTCCACACACTTTGATTTTTAAAAACATGTCTGCATTAACAACCAAACACACACATAAATCGTGGCTTCTGCACACTGCAAATACACTCCAATCCTGCCAAATAAACAGCTCTTGCGCGGTGAGTGATACAATAACAAGACGATAACTTGGCACCAGAAAGCAACGCACCACAGCAACGCGGTGTTGGATGCAGGTCACGCAGTCACAAGTAGAGAGAGAAAATATGCAGTCAGGATGTAGATCTATACTTCCACTTGAGGTTATTTTCCATAGGGTTGAAACGCAGGAATAAGGGACGGGTTAACTGATCTGAATGGTGCTTCCTTTCTACTTTCTTGAATGAAAGTAGGCTGAATGCTTGGCAAGGGGGAAGGGTCTGTCACACAGGAGTGATTGTCTCTTTGTTCTTTTGTCACTCGACAAGAAAGTCTGGAATGTCTGTCCTATGTCTGTGCTTCTGAAAGGTGTGCTGGGGTTGTCCCGCTTGATTTATCTGTACATTGACATACTGTGAAATGGATTCATAGGTAAAGAGGATTTCTACCTATTTCTGAAGAGTTAGATCTAGTCTACTGGGAGTGCAACACCTTTGGAACAAAGCTTATTAGTAACTGGGACCGTACTGCTTGAAGGACCTACCACAATGTGATGGAAGAGAAGCTCCCAGGCCTGAGTCAGCTTCTGGTTCTCCAACATGTCAAGGAAGTCATAGATGAAGTAACCTGTGAGGATAGAGAGCATTCAGCCAATGTGAACGACATCTTTAGGTTCAGCAATTCAATCAACCAAAGCAGGACGAAGCTATTTGGCAAGAGAAGCGTTGAGCGTATGAAATGGTTTTTTTTGGGGGGGGGCGGCTTCCATGACGACAGCGATGGCAAGCAAGATGCGTCTTGGAGAGAAGCTATTCATATCCACCAACCAGCCGTATCCATTGTGACAGCTATTCAAAATGCTGGAGAAATAATGAAGTGTTGAGGATGAAGGGCTGCGAGGGAGCTGGGGGCTTTGGTGGGACTGGAAATAACCTCATTGTGTTGGAAAAGTGACACGGGGGACCCAATATGGCGACATGTTTGTTCTTACCATTAGGAAATCATCAATCAATCACTATCAAAAGATTTCATTTGCATCATCTGGTTCATATAATTTCATAAGGTCGTTGACAATGGACAGGGGCCGGGGGGGGGGGGGGGGGGGGACGCCACGCCATGGGGTCTTTTCAACAAGAGCTTTGGTTGAGTTTAGCCACAAACAGCCAATTGGAGCTGCGTGCGACTCAGTAACAAAAAAAGGCAGTTAACGGAGAGTGTTGAGGGCATCGCACCCACGGGCCGATAACCATCGTTATCACTGACAGACATTGTTTCGAGGCATTGCACAAGGTCTCCATTCAACAAGTGGAGAATAATTTGCGGCATGCCACTGCGAGGTTTGCAGCGTGGTATCACAGCGAGCCGGGCTGAATGCACAAGTCTGGAGAACAAAACTCCTCACTCCAGCTCGCTGAGGCCTCAGAATCCCACCATATCTCCAGTGGGAGGGCTCTGGAGAAGTGTTTTTGAGTGAATGACTCCCCTCTCTGTTACCGCTGGCATCTGGCGTGCACAGCTCGCATAAATCGACTGACTCTTTCTGCGCGCTTACTGTGATGTCACATGACTGTACGGGGTTACGCCTGGTGCCTAGGACTGATAATAATGCCCTCCATTGATCTTCACATACCGACGCTGGCCCTCGCTTTGCCAGCTTCCAGGGCCGGGCATCCTGAAGGAATGTCAAACATCATGGGAATCCTTGGATGCGCTTGTTGACCAGCACAAATCCAATAAAATGTGTGGATTTAAGATGGCTCATGTGACAGAAGTTGCTTCAAGAACACTTTCAGGATCAATGAGAGAAAAAATAAAAACAGGACGAGTTGATATTTTAAGAAGGCATTTAGGTTTGAGAAATCGTAATGATATCAAGCTAAATCTAATCCATGCAAGTCTCTAATTTGGTCCATGTAGCCTACGTTGTGGATTCCAAGATGCATTTTAGTCGAAAAAAATAAATAAATCTACAGGATGAGAGAACTTGTAAATGTGGTCAGAGTCAAATTAAAGTGGGGGTACACACGAGAACACACCCCATAATAAATAATGACCCCCTCTAATTCATTCATAGATATGCCAGTGAGAATGTTTTTTTTTTTGGTAAACTTTTTTTATTTTCCATTATACTACAATATAGTAAAAATGAACAATATCAGTGAATTGTAGAAACAATGAACAGCCGTATAACTTGAGAAACGATGAACCATATCAACATTTCAACAGCTAATTCATTGAGCATTCAGGGTGGCACTGGTGTTATTTTACACATCAGCTTCAAGTTATGCAAATACTGTAGTTTGTGTTTAATGTATGGTTTACATGCAACCCTTTGACCTATAACTGCCCTCCCACCACGAGGGCAGTTATCAAAAATAAAAGGATGGATAGTGTCACTTCCAAATTTCCCCTTATGATGGCAGCACCCATGGCTGCACCAACACCCAGCCCATTCAGAAAACACGGAGCACAATTCACAAATGACCACTGTAGAAGTGCTGGCAGGCTACTCACCGATAGAAAACGACACCAAAGCGTGAGAAAACACAGAGTGGGTTTCCATCAAATCTTCAGCCATCTGTGGGTGAAGGAAAAAGCTGCAAAGATGAACACAGGAGTTCGGATAAATAGGTTGAAAAAGGTTGTGTTTTTACAGTTTGAGGAACTTTATTTGGGAGTGATATCTATACAATAAAGTATACTTTAGTCAGTGCCAGTCATAAGCTTCTTCATATATATATATATATATATTTAAATATATCCTGAGTTATTGGAAGAGGATCTGGCCAAACAGCATGGCAACAATTAAGGTCGAACATTTTTTGAACAAACCCCGGCGCCAAAAGCCAGCACCCATTAACAAAAAGCCATGCTCGCGAGATAAACATGCGTAAAGTATGCATTTTCAATCAGAATCATGATTTCATTCAAACGGAATAAAGCGGTTTTAACTCACCACGCAACTGCCCATATCGCAGTGATGAAACTGTGCACAATGGATGTGGAGATGTTTCTCCACTTCCATGCATTCCTGCAGGCGGATTCAGGCATGGGCAGCTTTCGGAACCCAGTGTTGACGAGTCGGAAAAATACGACGGAGCTCCCGGTCGTTAAGATCACTGAACTCAACTCCATGGCTGACATATATTGTGATATAGAACACAAGTGAACACTTCTCAGGACACAATTGTCCCCCAACGTGAAGCGCACCCCGGAGCCTTCGACCGCGCGGTCCAGACGGACTGTGAGCTGCTTTGCGACCACCGACAACAAATCAACGTTAACATACCGGAATATCCCCGATCATTTCAAAAACAAAAACGTGTTTCTTTCACGTTTGTTGTGTAGAGAGAGAGAACGCATGGACAAGTCTGTGGAATGGTTCTCCAGTGATTGAGTGTTTGTGGTGTTTCTCTGTAATGACCCCCCTCACAGATGTGACCGGAGGAGATGGGTGGTGAATGTGGGCGTGAAGCCTCTTTTACTGTTGTGAAACCGTGCTTGTTGTAAAACCCCATCCATCCCCTGGCTTGTGTAACTTTTTGACATCAACAACAGAAACCACAGCGACGGCCTTTCCACGCCCTACTATAGAAAATGGGGCGTGGTTTTGACCACACGTTTCATGTGTGGTGTGACGTTCATGTGCTGTCGGAAATATTATCAATCGGCTACAGATTTACTGCCAAGTAGGTTTGCACACAATGTATCTTCAGGGTTTTCTTGTGTAACGATAGATACAGTGCAAAAGTTAAGAGATATACTCAAATACAAAGACAAATTATGATAGAAAATATGAAATAATTTAAGATATAATACAAATAGATCTTTTTATCTTAATCTTTAATCAGATCAAAATATTGCCAAATTTAGGCTGTAGCTGTTTAAGGCAAGGTTTGTGTATGGCTGTTATCCATATTGGATAACCCGGACCACCCTCTCCACCACCTACTGCAGGGACAGCGGAGCACTTTCTTCAACAGACTCATCCAGCTCCGCTGTCAGATGGACAGATACAGGAGAACATTCCTGCCCTCTGCAGAAAGACTTTATAACAAATCACCTCATGGCCAAATCATTCACACAACTATAACACCGTTACACTGTTGTTTGTTTGGTTAGTTAAATATCTGCACTATTGTTTAGTTAGTTCATTTAATATTATCCTATTTTATCGTATATATTGTGCATTTCCATATTTAACATTTTAAAATATTTTTTACTCTGCTATTTTATTGCTCACCTGTATGTATAAATGCTGGTGGAGCAAATACATTTCCCCTTGTGGGATTAATAAAGTATCTATCTATCTATCTATCTATCTATCTGTCTATCTGTCTGTCTGTCTGTCTGTCTGTCTGTCTGTCTGTCTGTCTGTCTGTATACTATAACAGTAGCTGCCAAGGTTGGTTATGTTACAATGTATATTATTTCTTGCATAAACGTTAGAAAGCACCACTAAGTACTGTCTGAACAAGGAAGAGGCGTAATACGAACAGCACTTGAAGGCACCATGAATTACTTATTTCTGTAGAAGTTATCTTCGCGCTGGTTCCCTCGACAAAAAGCCAATGGGATTTTCCCATTGGCTTTTGGATTATTGCAGAAAATAAACTCTGTAGCGAACACATGACCTATGATCCTCACGCATTTTGTTCAGCAAAATAATCTTCACAAATTTACCCAACTTTTGTGATTTTTTAAGCATGAATGCAATCACCGGAAGTAAAAAGCTAACGTTAGGCTGTAAACGAAGTAAACCGAGTTCAAATTAGTACGAGTACACCACGAGGCGGTCTCGTGTATTAACAATACATCAACAGATTCAGGATGTATTCTTGTGCCACTCTTTCACGAACGTGGATTTATGGGAATAGTAGTTTATTTCAGAGAATAACGCATTAGATGAGTTACATTAGTAGTGTTTATTATTATAACTGGAGCTTGAAACATAATTCATATTTGACTTGTTTAATTCATTGTAAGTGGCCATGAATGATTGCTCTAATATTTGGTGACACAGCGCCACCACCAGGTTAAAGTTCGTTTTAACAGCAGCCCGTCCCATTGTTCTGTCATTGGTATTGTCAGTACAATAGAATGGGTCCACCAGAGTGAGCTGTATGATGGTGAAGAGGATACTAATGGAAAGTTTTAAGGGCAATTATTGCTAAGTGGGTGAGTGACTGGGATACACATTTTAAGAAACTTCAACACATTTTAGTTTGAGAGGAAATAAAGCATAGCTTCAGGATATGGAATTTGTCCATGACAATAGTGAAACTAATCTTACACACGTGGTTGCTTTTCTTGTCTCTTGTTGTCGAAACAGCACATTTTTCCAAAGCAAGGCTAATCAATGCTCAATAATTTATGAATAGTTCATCGAATCCCTCCGTCACGGGTGGTTGGCCAGTCGGAATCACGTGCCACATGCACGTGATTCCGACTGGCCAACCACCAGACTGGCTGTCTTGCGGGCGCTGGTGGTTCTCCTGCGGTCGCTCCTCCTGAACGACGCACGCTTGTTTCTTTGCGGATAATAACCTCACTGCGTGTGACCCGTTTGTATCGGCAGACGCGTCGTTTCTGACTGTAGATTTCGGCAGAAGAAAAACCAGGTGAGCGCAGCTACATGGAGGTTTTTACGTTTCAGTGATTAATGTCTGACATGATGAGGTGAGGCTTGTGTCAAAAGTCAAAAAAACCGGTTCTGACAGTTTGCACTATACCGACCCAGCATGCTCATCCTGTCAGACTGGGTACCATTAACTCTCACTGTTATTGACCTACCCTAACACGTTTAGCAGTAGACGTGCAACCCCTATACGGTCATGGGGATTCAAAGTAGAATATATTTAAATTGTGTAGCTGGGTAAGGAATAGATACGAGTTTCAAAAAAAAGCTCCACGATCACAACACATAGGCTTTTTAAGAATTTAAGCTTATTTGCACTCAGAAAATATACAGCAAACAGGCTCAACAACAGGGAAACAAATATTGTACAAAAACCACAAAAGGAGTTTATAGTGCCACATGATGCTCACCCATGGAATTGATGTTATTGGTAGAGTGGAAAAGAAAACAAAGATCAATGACATAACTAACCTTCAAAATAAACTGCACTGAATAAAACTCCTCAGTTCCCTGGTTTTCATTATATATATTATATATAATACATATATTATATGTATATCATCATGTCTTGCAGGAATGAATCGGTGCCAAGAACCAGGTCATGGTGAGGAGCAGGAGGAGGTGACTGGGATGGTATGTCAAGAGGCGGACCTGAAAGATGGACAGTAAGTCACAACTGGAAAAAAAATATCACTTTTTTTTTTTTTGCATATACCACTGCTGTCAGTGAAGTGCAACACTTTCATGACCTCCTGGAGCTTTTTCTTCACTATTTCTCTTCTTCCACCTTTTGTGTTTCCAAAGGATGAAGGAGGTGACTGTGGGGGACCAGAAGGTGTTGCTTGTTCGCACTCAGGGTCAGTACAGTGCTGTTGGAAGCCGGTGTTCTCATTACAACGCTCCTCTCATCAAAGGTAACCCTTCTCTATCTCTATATACCCATATCTGAAGCAATAACTTTATTTAGTGTTTTGCATTTGTTACGATCGGCTCGGGAGTCGCAACATATAGCAGGGACACAACACCAAGTTAGGTTAAAAAACAACCACAGCTGCCAGTTTATTTACAGGACACAAGTAAACTGTAGTGTGCAAATCCCACTGCAGACCAGGGTCTGGTGTCAGGCAGATGAGAGGGAGCGAGGGCGGCGCAAGGAGGCGCTTATATAGGTAAACCACATCCTCATCCAGGTGCCCTCAATCACTCGTTAGGGAGCTGCACCTAGAAGTCAAAAGACACAGAATACACACACACACACACACCCAAGCACAAACATTCACAGCAGGACATAGAACCATACGTAACACATTGAATTTGAGAAGTATTAATTGCATGTTCTCCAATAAACCAGGAGTGCTGGTTGGTGACAGAGTGAGATGTCCCTTTCACGGTGCCTGCTTTAATGTCAGAACTGGAGATATCGAAGAGTATCCAGGTCTGGACTGTCTGCCTAGTTATAAGGTAACGCATGTCGGGAGAGATCGACATTAAATAGCAATTACAACGCTCTTTTAACATGAATTAATCCAGGAGAGAGGTTCTTTCCAGCTTAAAATGTTGTCGCATTGGATATCATCTACTTGAACATTACTTCCATGTAATTGGTACAAAAAGTACCACATTATATGCAAGCTACACTTGAATGCTATCTTTTTAAACTTAAAAAAAAAGTCATTTAGCAGGGAGAAGACGGGGAAGTTGCAAAATCCCCCCCCTTGCAGATGAGAGATCGGATTAAATGTCTTGATGGCAGCTAGTCCCACAGACATTATGTATTTTCCAAACAGAGTAATATTTTCTCAGCTGTTACCACACAGGTTATGCCTTCTGTCATGTGTCATGTATGCACATTAAGATTAAACTCAATGTTGAGCTCATGGTTTTTAATCAACATTTTGCAAGAAATGTTGCAAGAAATCGCCTGCTGCAGACAAATGAAAAAATAACTTTTTAAAAAAATATTTCACAGGTAAAAGTTGAGGATGGCAAGGTGTATGTTTCCATCAACAAAAGTGTAAGTGATGGCCAGTGAAATAGTTAAAAAAAGATCACAATGTTTCCTTTTTATTTTGTGTTAAAAGACACTCTTTTAAACTGTCCCTTGTTTGTTTGTGTCCCTCAGTCTCTGAAGTTGACGAAGCGCGTGAAGGAGATGTGCAGCAGGGCGCCAGACATCGAACACACGACTCTGCTGGTAGGAGGCGGTAAGGACTAGATGTAATACATGATACACCAATGATAAATACACAAATCCCTGCTAGTAGGATTGAAAGAAAGATACTTGTGCTCAAGTCAATTTGGTGGTCTAGTGCTTCCATAAGCTCTGAAAAATTCCACATTGAATATGAGTTTTGTGATTTCAGGCCCTGCCTCGCTTGTTTGTGCTGAAACACTGCGGCAGAACTGCTACCAAGGTCGAATCGTCATGGTAACCAAAGACACCCTGCCTCCATTTGACAAGCCCAAACTGAGTAAGGTGAGACCTCGATCAGAGAGGAAAGGGTAACCGGTATTCCTCCTGCATCGTTTGTCTTTTTGAGGAGGCAGATTCTTCTGTCGGTGTTTGTCGACAACCTGTATTCACGCATTGCCTCTTTCAGGCGTTGGACCTGGACAGCAGCAGCATTCTCCTCCGACCAAGTGACTTCTACCAGCAGCACGGGGTTGAAGTGTGGACGCAGAAGGAGGCGAGAGGCAATTTATTTGCAGTGTGTCGAGGAGAACCGGTCCTCCTTTTTGATCGTGTTAAGAAGTGTGTTTTGTGCTGCAGGTGGTGTCGGTGAACCCGGCCGATAAGGCGGTGAAGTTGAGTGACGGCTCTTTGCAGCGTTACGACCAGCTTCTTATCGCAACCGGCTGTAGGTTAGTGTCATCATCATGTCTGTCAAATTTTCCACAAACAAGAGGATGTTTGTAGATTGTGTCGTCACACTCGGTGTCATGAGACTTATTGAACACAAAAAAAGAGAATGGAGACATTCACGAACAAATGTCCACGTGATGGCGGTACGTTCCTCATTTTGTTCACAGAGCGCGACCGCTCGACTGTCCTGGTTGGGACCTGAAGGGAGTGAAGTTGCTGCAGAGATATGAAGACGCCAAAGAGATTCACAGCTCCGGTCTGGGCCAGAAAGCTGTTGTGATCGGTTCCTCCTTCATAGGTCACCAGGTTCAGTTTCTACATAACATAGCAGAAAGAAACTAGGATTGTGCATGTAAAAAACCTGACGGTGCAAGATAAGGCTGCTTCATCACACATGTGGTCACACCCGACATTGCAGACCGCTGAAGTGTTTCTCATTAACACAATAGGTATGGAGGTGGCCTCCTACTTGTCAAACAAAGCTGCCAGTGTGGCCGTGGTTGGCACTTCCGGATACCCGTACGAGCGATCGCTGGGGCCGGAGATCGGCAAAATGAGCATGCAAGTAAGAGGCAACGACGACGGTAGACTGTCGCCGTTATCGCCGAATGTTGATTTCATCAGATGGAACAAAAGTTTAAAACACGGTTTCTTCTTTTAAGATGTTGGAGGAAGAAAACGTAAAGTTTTACATGAATGACGGCGTCACTGAGATCCAAGGGGAGAACGGCGAGGTGACTCTACTTTCACTCCGTTAGCGTTTGACTTTGTAACTAATAACATTCACGATGGCTCTGTTGTGGTCAAGTGTCCCTGTAAGCCGTGACAGCACGCACAATACCAGGACCCTGAAACTGAAGCAGCTCAAAGGAATCCAGGCATCAATAATATTACTATTACCTGTGTTTTTACCACTGTGACATGTAAAAATGTCCTCAGTACAAAAGCCCAATGTGACTAAATCAGGACCGGTGCTGCTTCAAACCTATCGTGTACCTCCAGTGTGTATTTCACTGTAGATCCATAAATGAGTCTCCTTTTTCCAGGTGAAGCGGGTGGTGCTGAAGAGTGGTATCGTCCTGGAGGCCGATGTGGTGATTGCTGGAATTGGTATTTTTGTCATTATTATATTGCACAAATCAAGTTTGGGACCGTTTTTAAACATGCAGTTTAAACACAAAGTTCTCTGTTTTTAGGTGTAATCCCCAATTCAGACTTCTTGTCAGGAAGCGAGTTGGAAGTGGATTCAAGGAAAGCCGTGGTTGTTGACAAGGTAACGCGCTAATTAACAAAGCCTTCATCCCTGTGATAATGACATAACTAATGAAGGATGAACGTGGCTTTACATGTTCTGACTTTTAACTTTTTTTTGTTTTTGGCCAAACATTAATATTTGTGTGTCCAGGTGACGGAAACGAATAGCTGTATAAATACACGGTGTCTTTGTGAGCTTAATGTTCAGGCTCCTGCTCCTTTATCTTTTCTAACAGTTCATGAGGACCAATGTACCAGATATCTTCAGTGCTGGAGATGTTACCTCTTTCCCTCTGACCATTCGTGGAGACCAAAGGGTCAACGTGGGTCACTGGCAAATGTCACAAGCTCAAGGTAACTGATGGATTCAAAGAGCCAGTTGTGATGCGTGTTGCAGATGAGACTGAGTTCTGTTTCTGCATCACACACCTTTTATTTTAATCCGAAATGATTTGAAGCCTGTATTTAACCTTATCATGCATGTATTGTTTTGTGTCTTTAACCCTCAGGGAGAGTAGCTGCCTTAAACATGCTGAAGAAACCAACCAAATGTGAGTCTGTTCCTTTCTTCTGGACCGTGTTAGTTGGGAAGAGTATCCGATACACAGGTAGAGTATTTATTGAGGATAGTATCACCCTTGTATTAGGATATTTAAACCCATAAAAAAAAAACCTCACCGGGTCTCATTTCCCCCTTTCATTTCCTCATTCTAGGCTATGGGGAAGGATACACAGAAATCATATTCAAAGGCAAAGTGGAAGAAAGGAAGTTCCTGGCGTTTTACATCAAGTGAGCAGCTGTGGAATGACTCCCGATGATGCAGCTGATTATGAGTGTCTGCTTTGTGCTGAAGGCCTTTCATTTGTCCTTTAACAGAGATGATGTGGTGGTGGCGGTGGCCAGCCTGATGTTCGACCCAGCTGTGGCTCGTCTTGCAGAGCTGATGGCGACTGGCCAGATTATAACAAAGGCACAGGCTCAGTGAGTGTCATCCTGCTTTTACACAAACTCATGTCTTTATATCCTGTACGCACATTAAATACATGAAATGAGGATGAATTCTGCTGCTGTGTTAGGTCATCATGGATGAAATGTCTTTCTTATTTTGGCCACTTGGGGGCAGCGGAAACCAGCTGTCAACGGGTCAACGTTTTAAGTTGATGGGGAGAACCTGTGAGCAAATATTGCTTATTTACTCATCCAGCAGATATGGAGCAACATTATCATTCATGTATCATTTCAATATTCACTCTCCTTTAAGCTCTGTTTTGCTATCCACCAACTGTCTGTCTCTTTAGCTGCTTAATGCTGCACTATGTTCACTATGTAAAACCAAAATAATCTGTAGTGCTTAAGTTAATAAGTCTCTGTGGGTTGTTGGGTACAAGTGACACCTTTTATTTTACACATAGACATTTGATCCACTATTAATATGAACATATTTATTATAGGAGCTAACTATTATACTGTAGCTCAGTTGGTAAAGACATGACAGACTTGTGGGAAACCTGGACGCCATCACAGTCATGTAAACACTACACAGGGGTCTAAATCATCGGGTTACTTTATGTTCTATAGCGTCATATCTCAAATCACAGCTCATAACCTGGATACTACTCTTTGCTAAATGTGTGTTTTTCTCACTTCCTCCTGTTCAGAGCTGAAGACTTGAGCTGGCTGCAGATGTGACCAGATGTATGAAAACACCTCTCAGTGACGAAGGATGGCGCCTTCATCTTTCTTGTTCCTCTCTTGTTGTAACTACAGATTCCACTAAAAGTGTGTCGTCCAAATGGTCACAGTCTGTGATTATTATTAGCCAACATAAATATATACAATGTTTAAACTCCAAGACTCCATAAACGCTTAATTTAATAGTATTTTGTAGTATAGTCATAGTTTTATAATAACAATAATTAAGTAATAGTATTTTTCATACTATTTCATCCACTTAAAACTTCCTGAAAACACACAAACTACTACAAATGACTTAGTTACAATATATTTATGAGTATGAATTTAAAATACAAAGGTCAGTTAAAATGTTGCGCTCAGCAAATGCATTGATAAACAGGTTGATTATTAACTTTTATTTCTTTTTTTTACTTTTATCAATACCTCTAATAGAATCAATCATACATGTTTATAGCAGAGATGTTAATGTTTCATCTTTATCATAAAACTTGAAATTGAAATCCAAATGAATATAAATGAAAGCACTGTGTAATGTTACCGTATGCTTTGTGGTGCATAACTTAAGCTCAGGTATTAAACAAATCAGATTGTTCAAATCATACTTACTGTTGTCAGCTGCAGTATGAGGATGTGTGTTCTGTCTGTTCTCAGTTTTTCCTTTAATTTTTTGTTACACTGATGATAATAAATCATCATTCATCAGTAGAGAAACTCTTTTCTGTTTTTTGATTGTCCAAGTTGCTTCTGAGATCTTGACACAATGTAATCATCTTCATCTTCAGGTGTTGGTGGAACATTTCTCGTCAAACAGATTATTAGGTCTTTGTAGTTTTACTTTCACTTTTGTTGTTCATTGCTCTTGAGTCTGTGTCCTAGTTTCTGGCAAACTGGCCTTTTTGTGCATTTTATAACCCCCCCCCCCCCCCCCCCCACCCCCACCCCACACTACTCTACCCGTCCACTCTCAGTAGTCTTTGCTTACTTAAAGCTGTCAGAATCTCAGTCTCAGTGTTGTCTAAAACTAATGCTCAGCCATATAACATTGTTTGTGTTCCATGTGTCCTGTCTCTCCACTCTTACACTGCCACATGATGTGTCGTCCGGTCCTGTTTGAAAAAATAACCCCAATAAAAACTTCTGATCATAAAAAAAGAAGTAACTCTTTCATGGTGCACAATGACTTAATGCAGTCAAGAACACTGGCAAGATGCTTTTATTGTCATTTGTACACAGAACCGTTTACTTGTTCATATTACTTTGACGTTTCTCAAGTAGGTCGAAGAATCAAAAGTTAAAACAATTACTACAAAATGTTATTTTAGCATTTGGAGTCTTTTTATTTTATAAAAGTGACAGCATTATTTTGTAAAACAAGTAAACCTTGACAAATTTACAGTATAACAAGACGTAGGTGACAAGCACATAACATGATTCGTCTCTAATGTTATAGACTTATAAAATCAACTAATTCTTCTTTCAGTTCTACTAAATCTGCAGAACAATCTCCTCAGGATTCAGCTCCATCTTTATTTGCTTGTTTTGGAGCACTGCTTCACTGAGGATCCCAGTTTGTCAGCCAGCAGAAATGGGTTGAGGTGGCAGGACTGAGGAACAAATTAAGAAAATTCATGGTTACTTTCACACGAGACAGAAACTAATTGTTGCTATGAATGGTCCTTTGTGTAAAACGTCAATATAGGCAACCTTCTTGCATGAAAAACACGGGTCAACGTTATTCTATTTCTGAATACAGTCAGTATCTGTTTTTCAAAATGAAAGCATTTCAGCTAAGGTAAACCCAAAACATCAGCTACCTGTGGTGTTGACTCTGAGTCGGACTCTGGTTGATCCGAGACCTGGATTTTGAAATCCGGGGAGAAACGAGATCTCTGGAGGATTGCTGCCATCTCTCCATTCACCACCACTGCCACGTCTTTCTGCATAGCACAAAAGAAAACATTGAACAAATTATATTTAAGTAAGAATATGCAGCATTTCTTTTGATTTAAAAAAGATGTATACAGACTCACATCTTACTTAGATTATACATTACTGGATCAATAAGCCACAGGTTAATAAATAACCTGTGTGAACATTGATAAAGATATTTTAATATCGGCCTGATTGGCCTTTTATTATACCTTGAAACAGTGGGAGGAATCAAAGTCTAGCTGATCTGGGAAATCTGCCACAGTTCCTTTATAGGTCACGGTCGCCTCAGACACGACTGGACCTTTGGGCAGCTTAAAGAGCCGGTAAGTGCTCGAAGCAAAGCTGACATCCCCTGGAAAAAACACAAAGAACTGGCTCGTTTGTAAAGTAATAATGATCTTTTCTTGCAATCTAAATGTTGCCTTCATGTTACCTGCTTTTGCTTTGAGCTCACTGTTGTAGATCACAATGTGGCTGGCTGAAACGAGATGTGGAGTGCTGAAACCTACGCCGTGTGCCAACGAAATGAGATCCTGCCAAAACAGAGAACCACCCATCCCTTCACCTGGGCCAGAAACCAAAGGTCACACACACACACACACACACACACACACACACACACACACACACACACACACACAGAGGGTATTGTCTGTCAGCGGTGCACCGATTCTGCTCTTTTACAATGTCTTTTAGATGATAATGTAAAGATATTTTTACCCCACAGGACTGGATCTTCCTTCATGTGATCAGGAACGACTTTGCTGGCATACATGTCACTAAAGTACAGCTCACCTCCCTCCTGTGTAAAATGAGATAAACTGAGAGTTCCCTTCACATCTTCCTTTTTAACACATTAATGCAGCTGGTAGGAATTCTTCAGACTAACCTTCAGGGTGTTGTAAGCTTGCTGTAGCACTGCTGTTTTATCAGGACACAAACAGATCACACAGTTGGATCTGGATACATTAGAGGGAAAAACAGTGTTTATCGATAAATCGAAGCTGTCTTATTGTAACAGATAATGTAGAATCACATCCATGTTTTGAACCTACAACACAACATCCACTGAGTCACTCTGCATGCCAGCTTCACCGAGCTTCTCCATGTACCCCTGGACAAAAGTGATGTTGGGCTTCTCATAGCCAAACTTCTTCTGATGATACTCAATGTACTGACGGGATGCTGCGATCTAAAGAAATGCGAGTTTGATTAGTAGACAGCACAGAAATCTAGCGTCAAACGTTGTGTGAACATGTATGCGTCATCACCAGCTCCTCCGTCATATCGATCCCTGTCACATGTCCGCTCGGCCCAACCAGTTTACTGAAGGCATAACTGTCTCTGCCAGAGCCGCTGCCGAGGTCCAGGACTCTGCAGCCCTCAAGCTTCGCCGGGAAGGGAAGGCCGCAGCCGAAGAATCTGGAGAAAAGAGTCGTTAACGACAACAGTGCAGAACAACAAAATCACTGTTCAATGATGAGAAATACAGAGAGATGGCTGTGTGCTCTAAAGGACGACAACAGACGAGTAAAGACCAGGACGGAAGCCAGTTCCTCTGCTCGATGACACTTTAAATCACTGTTGTTCACAAAGTCTTTTAGCGATATGTGTATACTTTCTAATGAGTTTACAGAGAGGTCCAATAAGTAATTTGTCAGTGAATCTGAGGCATGATCATGTTTGGATTTTTTTCCTGACCTGTCGATGGCTGCGTGTTTGATTTGTACGAGCCCTGTCTGAGTCTTGTGCTCTTTTCATTGCTGAGTAATCAATTAGTATTGCGACAAAACAGTCCATTCCTGTTGTTCCTCTCATACCAATCACACCACAGGATGGCATGTGTGAAAAATGATGCGTGGGAAATGTGCAAAAAAAAAAAAAAAAACTTCGTTATTTCTTAAATTAAGAGGATGTAAAAGTAAATGTGGGATACGAGTGCACAGCTTACTTTTTGGTTACCTCTGGGTGAACCAGGGTCAGTGCATCCCTGACACTCTTTGGCGGTGGGCGGCAAGGCAGACTGCAGGAGGCAGCACTTGTTTGCAGATCACCAGAGGACTCCAGTCGGCTGCCATAGTACTTCTGCACACATAATAGTCAATATATGGTTAACAACTGTCTCTGCACATGCTTTTCCATTCAACTACAAGGTCTCACATGGAAACAAGTGTTACAAAAACCACCTCCTCACTACCATTGCATGCCTTCAACATTGTAATCTGAAAGAGATTAAGTTACATATCAAATTAAAATAATGGCCATGAATAATGAATAAATGAGAAAAAAAGTTTTTCCTCTTCTACATCGTATCATTTGTTGTTGTGGTTGAAGAATCAATATTTTCAACTTCAGGAAAATATTCAGTGAGGTATTGAAACTCGGCTGGTCACTATTATGCAATGTCAACTGTTCTTGCAGAAAAACTGAACTCTGAACTAACGAGAAATCTGAAGTCGGCCTACCTTCACATTTTCCCGCACGTCGTCACAAGACGCCATTACGTCGGACAGCATTACAAAAACATGAAAAAGTGTCTGAGACGATGGGGAAAGCAATTGTTTTGTAGCGTATATGTATAAAACGCTGGGTTTATAATTTACACGCGTTAAGACTTCCCCCCTCTCCGATGATCAGTGGACTTTGCCTTTCCTTTCCGGGCCATTTTATTTTTCACAATAAAAGCATACAAGGCTTGAAATTTATACAATAAAAATAGATAAACAAAACACATAGGTTAAATGAAATGTGTAGTCTACAGTTGAACATAAGTTGGTGGAAAAAAAGCAAATACTTCAGTAGCAAAGTGTAAGTATATAATCTATTAATTACTTTGATGACTGTAAAAGTCTAAAACAAAATAATCACATTAGTTATTGCTTTTCAAACCAATGTCACAGTTCACCTTTCATTGTAACACTTCTGTAGTTTAACAGCACACTGAAATATAAGCCAAAGCTAAGCATTTTCTGTAGGCCTACTGGTCTCAAAACTCAATATCGAACTAAAATTGTGTTAAAATAATTCATGGATCTACAGGGTTTTCTTTTTTTTTCTTTTATTGCAGCAGATACAAAAACATAATCACACAATGTTTGAGATATTTACAGTTTTAGATGAATGACACATTTAAATTTATCTAAGGGATGATCAGACAATCTGACTTAACCTGAGCTACTAAAAGCTTGAAATTTGTTTCACAAACAATTAAGAATAATCATTTTTAAAGACTTTGCTAGAATACTATAATAATATTATACTACCATAATACTACAATTACAGCATGGGTGTCATCTAATTTCATGTTTCAGCTCAACAGCGCTGAGGGAAAAGAAAAAATTGATAGACTTACATTGGGAAAGACAAAAATGTTGCTATACATATATACGTGTTAAGAGATGTTGTAGGTAGGCCTATACACATCAAGGACATTAACATCTGAACATGTCTAGGATACATTAGTACATCATATAAAAAAGACCATTAAGGCTAAAAAAAGGTTTATAATGTGGCAGAACAAACTAAATTCGAGATTATGTACTTTGAAGCCAGTAAACACCCCAACAAGCATGGTGGCTGAGAGTAGGTCTCAAGAATAATGACGTCAGTGGAATAGTTAGGTAAACATTTTGAATTAATATTTAGTGAAGTTATTGATACATCGACCCCCTTATCTAGAGAAGGAAATAGCTATTATTATCGGATTCGGTATGTATCCAACTGAATGCCCTTCTGTTTGTTGTTGAGAGCCTGTAGTTCACACCCCAACGCTACAGGGGGCAGTAGTGCACCGGAAACCGAGTCATCCGGGTACTTTGGAAAATTGCGCTTGTCTAACGTTTGCGTATTTTTTCGGCGTAGAGCCTCAACCATTTAGTTGTGTGACGTACTTATATCCGACGTACCGATTGTCTGTGACTTCCAGTGAACTACGTTCATAGTGTGGCCGCCGTCGTCCGTCCGTCGTGCGGTTTTTAAGAAGACAAATCAACACAACGGTGAATCGGAAAAAAGGACGATACAACTTTGGAAATAGAAATGTTGTGGTAGCCGATTGTGTGTGTGGAACGCGGCTGTCTTCAACGTTGATAAATCTCACCGAGAGTGAAGGTGCGTGGTGCTGTACGCGTTTTCATTTTTGTTCACGTTCAGTTGTTAGCTGCTATGCTAGTGTTCGCACTAGCTTACCGCTTCACCCACGCTTGCCCTAACTAACAACTCACTTTAGAGGACCAACGTCCACTTGAGTTTTTATATGAACGGCTTGTGTATCGTGTTGTAAATACTACTTTGCATTTTGTACTGTGAAGTTTACTGAACTTAAAATAAGTAAAGCCTAGTGATCTAACAGGTTTGCACAACGTTGTGCCGTACGGAAGCCATGTTGTTAAGCTAGCAGGCTAACTGCTAACCAGATGAATGGTAATGCTAGTTTTACTTGGATACCATAATGTGCAATAGTTTAATTTTATAACTTGTGTTTAATTAACAAGATTCATTTAAATGTAGTGATTTCTCAAACTTTGCATCCTTTTTCACCGTTAGACTAACTGACCCAGAGAACTCTGTGTAATGGAGTTTTCCATCATTTTGGCTGTTGTGTAATTATGTAAATGTGATTTATAAATTCAAACGTGTAACCCCACTCATTGATAACATAACAACTACACACGGACAACACATTGTTCATTGAAATTCGTTGTTTTTGTTATTAGTAGTGAGGCGCCATGGCAGCCACCTTCCCCTACAGAGGGGTCCCTCCAGGGATGCCTCCAGGTGTGCCCCCTCCTGTGCCTATCCCGGACTACATGTCTGAGGAAAAACTGCAAGAGAAAGGTATGTTTGGCTTTCACTTAATGCAGCATATTCCCAGAGCGGTTAAAAACTACCACGTTATATCGCAAGTGCACGTGAATAATTTTGTCATTTTTGTTTTGAATTTCCTCCAACTCTACAGCAAGAAAATGGCAGCACTTGCAGGCAAAGCGCTACTCAGAAAAGAGAAAGTTTGGCTTTGTGGATGCTCAGAAGGAGGACATGCCACCTGAACATGTCCGCAAGATCATCAGGGACCATGGAGACATGACTAATAGAAAGTTTCGCCATGACAAGAGGGTGTACCTCGGGTAAATATGATTCACACCATAGTGAACTTATCAATTTACAATTCTAAATGCAACTTTTTGAGAGGTACCTTAAGTAGATGTAAGCTTTAAACTGATTATTTGTGCACAATTTCTTGGTTTACTTAATGATCCTTTGCTATAAGTATATCCACCACCACAGCTCATTCTGTATCTTTTTTTGTTGAACAGTGCCCTCAAGTACATGCCCCATGCTGTGCTGAAGCTGCTGGAAAACATGCCTATGCCCTGGGAGCAGATCAGAGATGTGCCGGTCCTCTACCACATCACTGGAGCGATTTCCTTTGTGAATGAAATCCCCTGGGTTATCGAGCCTGTCTACATCGCTCAGTGGGGGTAAGAAGGAGTGTGATGTTGGCGGATGCGTTTGTGTTTTCATGTTTGTAGTACACAGCGTTTACATGTTTGAAAAGTGTACATTATACTCATTTTATATATCTAATCTTTGTTATATCTGACCCTCCTCCCAGCACCATGTGGATCATGATGCGACGTGAGAAGCGCGATCGTCGGCACTTCAAGCGGATGCGCTTTCCACCATTTGATGACGAGGAGCCGCCGCTGGACTACGCTGACAACATCCTAGATGTGGAACCACTGGAAGCAATCCAGATGGAACTGGACTCTGAGGAGGACTCTTCAGTTGCAGAGTGGCTCTATGAGCACCAACCCCTCAAAGACACTGCCAAGTAAGCCATCGCATCACTCTTTTTAAACAAACATTTTAAGTTTGACATATTCAGCTGATGTGTATTTGGCCGACTCAAACAATAATTCATTTGTGTCTTCTTCAGGTTTGTAAATGGCACCACCTACCGTCGCTGGCAGTTCACACTGCCCATGATGTCCACACTGTACCGCCTGGCCAATCAGCTGCTCACGGACCTGGTGGATTTCAACTACTTCTACCTGTTTGACCTCAAGGCCTTCTTCACTTCCAAGGCCTTGAACATGGCCATCCCCGGGGGGCCGAAGTTTGAGCCACTGGTTAGGGACATCAACCTCCAGTAAGGACCTCTCGCCTTTAATAAATTATTGACTTACAGACTTTTACCTACCTCATTTTATTGCATAGTGGAGGGCACTTGGCATACACACTTTCTTAATTCAGCATTTAGGAGATGCGTGTTTTATGTAATTTAAGTGGTAATCCGTTTCACCCCAAACAAAACTAGTAAGTAGATGCTAGATGATTTGTGCCGTAGCTGATCCTCTGTGTCTCCTGCAGGGATGAAGACTGGAATGAGTTCAATGACATCAACAAGATTATCATCCGACAGCCTATCAGGACTGAGTACAAAATAGCCTTCCCCTACTTGTACAACAACCTGCCGCACCATGTCCACCTCACCTGGTAAGAAATCAATGAATGAATGTGTTCATTGAACATTAATTCAATTTAAATAAAAAAAATATTCCGATCAGAAATGAGATGCTCATGACTTTACCCTCGCAGGTATCATACACCCAACGTGGTGTTTATCAAGACGGAGGATCCAGATCTCCCAGCGTTCTACTTTGACCCACTGATCAACCCCATTTCACACAGACATTCTGTCAAGGTAGGTGTGGACGACTGTGGCTGATTATGGCAGCTCTGAAAAGATGGATAATACTTTCTCGTTTTGAATAAAGTCCTCCTACAAAGGCGCACTTGCATTGGTCTGCTTGCCTGTGCGTAAGAACTGGAGGAATATTGAAATGAATGGTGACTTTTAGTTGCTGCAGTAGCAGTTGACCAGTCACCATTCAGATATTGATTCTAAATATTTCAAGTTAAAATTGATTTGGGGTAAAACGCTTTAACATTCCATTTCCTTACATTTAGCTGTTCTTTTTAAAAGTCAATATTCTATAACTCGCTCTTAAATTGTCATTGTACTTTCCTGAACCCACAGAGTCAGGAGCCTCTGCCTGATGAAGATGAGGAGTTTGAGCTTCCTGAGTATGCGGAGCCCTTCCTCAAGGAGACCCCGCTCTACACAGACAACACTGCCAACGGCATCGCTCTGCTGTGGGCACCGAGACCCTTCAACCTCCGATCTGGGCGCACGAGGCGCGCCATAGATATCCCCCTGATCAAGAACTGGTGAGCAAACTACCAACGTGTTGGAACGAGACTAAACGCGTCATCATTTACAGATTGAACACCGATTCAGATGTAAAATTATGATTTTTGAGAAATTCTAAATAAACGTTGTTAATTTGTCCTCCAGGTACCGTGAGCACTGCCCTGCAGGACAGCCGGTGAAAGTACGTGTGTCATACCAGAAACTGCTGAAGTACTATGTGCTCAATGCTCTCAAACACAGACCACCCAAAGCCCAGAAGAAGAGGTGAGCATCCTTGGACACTTCATTTTGATTTCATTTTAACCTGTCTTTCTAATTGAATCAGTTTTTTAGCTCAATGAGTTTTCTTCTGTTCAATTTTAAATCTGTTGTTTTTCAGGTATCTGTTCCGCTCCTTCAAGGCCACCAAGTTCTTTCAGTCCACCAAGCTGGACTGGGTGGAGGTGGGTCTGCAGGTGTGCAGACAGGGTTACAACATGCTCAATCTGCTCATCCACCGTAAGAACCTCAACTACCTGCATCTCGACTACAACTTCAACCTGAAGCCTGTCAAGACACTGACCACAAAGGTACAATCTCCAGGACAGACCCGTCTGCTGTTGTTGTAAACAAACTATAAGAATGCAGGTTAAACGATGCTCTGAACGTAGAATATTCTTGTTATCCTTTTGGTTTGAAGTTTACGCACAAAAATACTCCAAATTTAGTGAATCCACATTTTCTGTTACTCTGTTTTATTGTTAAAAGGGTCTTACCGTGTCCATGGTTGACTTACAACTGTGTTCTTGTTTCCGTCCCCCAGGAAAGGAAGAAGTCCCGATTCGGAAACGCCTTTCACTTGTGCAGAGAGGTGCTGCGTCTCAGCAAGCTGGTGGTGGACAGCCACGTGCAGTACAGACTGGGAAATGTTGATGCTTTCCAGGTTAGTTCAGCAACACATTTTAACCTGCAGCACACTCGTCTGGTCCCAGTGTGGACTCGTGTCATTAAAGCGGCATCATTTCCTTCGTCTCACACTCGGAGGCTTTCCCTTCAGGCTTTTTCTTACAAGCTTCTCACTTGACTAATCCCAGAACTTTGCCTCTGTATTGTAGTTGTCTGATGGGCTGCAGTACATCTTCGCCCATGTGGGTCAGCTGACCGGCATGTACCGCTACAAGTACAAGCTGATGAGACAAATCCGGATGTGCAAAGATCTGAAGCATCTCATCTACTACCGGTTCAACACTGTAAGTAAACAATCCGTGTACATCATCTGCCAATCGTTTGTGTATTTGAGATATTATGTTTGGTGTCGATAGAAAGCGTTTCCACAAACTATACATTATTTTAGCTTGCCGCCTTAAGTTTAGATCATGATTATCTCTTTTTTGTTGAACAGGGTCCGGTGGGCAAGGGTCCAGGCTGTGGCTTCTGGGCTCCCGGCTGGAGAGTGTGGCTTTTCTTCATGAGGGGAATCACTCCACTGTTGGAGAGGTGGCTGGGAAATCTGCTCGCCAGGCAGTTTGAAGGTATGCATATACACTGTCACATGTTCTTGTAGTGGCCACTTGTATTTCAGAACTAAAATTGAATGCTGCTCAGAGGTTTGCGTCTGCAGGAACTAAAAAAAACATTTAAGCAAAAACTGTTTCCAATTGCCCCAACAGGACGTCACTCTAAGGGCGTAGCCAAGACAGTCACCAAACAGCGCGTGGAGTCTCACTTTGACCTGGAGTTGCGTGCCGCTGTGATGCATGACATCTTGGACATGATGCCCGAGGGCATCAAACAGAACAAGGCCAGAACTATCCTGCAGCACCTCAGTGAGTCCTGGAGGTGCTGGAAGGCCAACATCCCCTGGAAGGTCAGTGCTTTAGAGAGATCACTTCCACTGTAGCGGGTGTGATGTTAGAGCGGCTGAATTGTTATTACTAGACAATGATTAATCACAGAATACTTAAAGCACTGCTTTGTTTGAATTGGGGATTTGTCTTGACTTTCATTACAGGTGCCGGGCCTGCCCACTCCCATCGAGAACATGATCCTGCGCTACGTGAAGGCTAAAGCTGACTGGTGGACCAACACTGCTCACTACAACCGTGAGCGAATCCGGCGTGGAGCCACTGTGGACAAGACGGTGTGCAAGAAGAACCTGGGGAGGCTGACTCGTCTGTACCTGAAAGCGGAGCAGGAGAGACAGCACAACTACCTGAAGGTAACGCGCCGAAAGAAATGCCTCAAAAAGGAAATTTCCATCCAACAAAAAGCTGTATTTTTGTCTGTTTGTAAATGTTACTTTATAAAATCAATTTTGAGTTATATTTCAGTGGATGTCCTCTTACAAAGGCGCACTTGCATTGGTCTGCTTGCCTGTGCGTAAGAACTAGAGGAATATTAAAATGAATGGTGTTTTGTTATCTCTGGCTGCAGCTGCAGTTGGCTCCTCACCGTTCAGATATTGCTTCTGATAATTTATACTTAATTTGTACTACATTCTTCTTTACATTATGCTGTTCTAATCGCCTACATGTTTTTTTAAATAAGTCAAGAAATGCATACTGAAGCCTCGGTCCATTGCATTTTGCCATATTTTGAATGAAGTGTATTTGTCCTGCCTACAGGATGGCCCCTACATCACAGCTGAAGAGGCGGTGGCCATCTACACCACCACCGTTCACTGGCTGGAGAGTCGGCGGTTCTCGCCCATCCCTTTCCCTCCGCTGTCCTACAAACATGACACCAAGCTGCTCATCCTGGCCTTGGAGAGGCTCAAGGAGGCGTACAGGTAAAAAACAGTTGCATCATGAACAACGTCATCGGTAAATGCCAGAATATTGTTTTCTACTTAATCGTTTGTGTTTCTGCGTTCTTCAGTGTGAAGTCTCGTCTGAACCAGAGTCAGAGGGAGGAGCTGGGGCTCATTGAGCAGGCGTACGACAATCCTCACGAGGCCTTGTCCAGGATCAAACGTCACCTGCTCACCCAGAGAGCCTTCAAAGAGGTAAGGACCCAGACGTGATGCTGTTAATGTGTTTTGCACATCATATTTGATTCCTGTCATTCTAAGAACTACGTCTTCTTTGCAGGTGGGTATCGAGTTCATGGACCTGTACAGTCACCTGGTGCCCGTGTATGACGTAGAGCCCCTGGAGAAGATCACAGACGCCTACCTTGACCAGTACCTGTGGTACGAGGCGGACAAGAGACGCCTCTTCCCGCCCTGGATCAAACCTGCCGACACTGAACCACCACCACTCCTGGTCTACAAGTGGTGCCAAGGTCAGAACCAATCATAGTGTTTACTGTTTAGAGTCTGATCATGTTATGGAAAACCTCAGTATGCCTTTAGGTGGAACTAAACTGTTGTTAATAACATCTCATCTGATAACGGGATGAAAAGTCAAACCTGATCTTTTTGTTAATGTTCCTCAGGCATCAACAACTTGCAGGACGTGTGGGAGACGACCGAGGGAGAGTGCAACGTGATGCTGGAGTCCCGCTATGAGAAGATGTACGAGAAGATTGATCTGACTCTGCTCAACAGGCTGCTGCGTCTCATTGTTGACCACAACATCGCTGATTACATGACAGCCAAGAACAACGTGGTCATCAACTACAAGGTAAACACACTCTCTCGTATGTCTGTACATACATGCTGTTATGTACTTACTTGTGCCTGATCTTACTCGTTTCCTTATTGACTCGTGTCCTTCTAGGATATGAACCACACCAACTCCTACGGCATCATCAGGGGGCTCCAGTTTGCCTCGTTCATTGTACAGTACTACGGCCTGGTGATGGACCTGCTGGTGCTGGGCCTGCACCGCGCCAGTGAGATGGCCGGCCCACCGCAGATGCCCAACGACTTCCTCAGCTTCCAAGACACGCCCACGGAGAGTGCCCACCCAATCAGACTGTACTGCCGCTACATCGACCGCATCCACATCTTCTTCAGGTGAGAAATGATTCTGACGACTAATGGACATATTGCTTTTTGGCAACACAGCCTCTGCCAAACGGTACAGATTCATGAACAGGAAAAGGGAGGTTTTCAGGGATAAATTCTAAGTTCTGGCGTTTTCGTGGGTCCACCAGGTTCTCTGCTGATGAGGCCAGAGACCTGATTCAAAGGTACCTGACGGAGCACCCGGACCCCAACAATGAGAACATAGTGGGTTATAACAACAAGAAGTGCTGGCCCCGCGATGCCCGCATGAGACTGATGAAGCACGATGTCAACCTGTGAGTTCCACCTCTTAAACTATTGTTAAAGCTTATTAAATGAATGACCACATTTGGAGACTAATCTCTTTTTCTGATCTTATTCTTCTCAGGGGACGTGCTGTGTTCTGGGACATCAAGAACCGCCTGCCCAGATCAGTGACCACTGTCCAGTGGGAGAACAGCTTTGTTTCGGTCTACAGCAAAGACAACCCCAACCTGCTCTTCAACATGTGTGGCTTTGAGTGCCGCATCTTGCCGAAGTGCCGCACCAGCTACGAGGAGTTTACTCACAAGGATGGCGTGTGGAACCTGCAGAACGAGGTAAGGAATCGATGCCCAAGATATAAGCATCTGTTAATGTTGGCACGGGATGCACCAATCCGATACCTGGGCTTTGGATATCGGCCGGTACAGAGTACTGATCCGATAGATTACAGTACTGACACTGTCTTAAAGTGGGCATGATCACATTCCTGTTTTTAAGTTCTCTGGGTTGTATTGTCGTCTGTAGGTAACCAAAGAGAGGACAGCGCAGTGTTTCCTGCGTGTGGATGATGAATCGATGCAGCGCTTCCACAACAGAGTGCGTCAGATCCTGATGGCCTCTGGATCCACCACATTCACCAAGGTCAGCTAAAAACCTTCTCCCAAAGGACTAGAGCGTGTAACACGTGAGGTTTAAGAAAGGAAAAGTGATGATTACCGTTCTGTACGTACTCTCTTTACCTCCAGATTGTGAACAAATGGAACACGGCTCTGATCGGTCTGATGACGTACTTCCGCGAGGCTGTGGTCAACACCCAGGAGCTCCTGGACCTGCTGGTGAAGTGTGAGAACAAGATCCAGACACGTATCAAGATCGGCCTCAACTCCAAAATGCCGAGCCGCTTCCCTCCTGTAGTCTTCTACACTCCCAAAGAGTTGGGCGGCCTCGGCATGCTGTCCATGGGCCACGTGCTTATTCCACAGTCGGACCTTCGGTAAGTCAGCATGCAGGCTGCCGTTGCCTTGATCTCTGGGCAGTAAATTATCTTAGAAAACTGGACTTTAATGCCTCTTTCTCTCTTCCAGGTGGTCCAAGCAGACAGATGTGGGTATCACCCACTTCAGGTCCGGAATGAGCCACGAGGAAGACCAGCTGATTCCTAACTTGTATCGTTACATTCAGCCATGGGAGAGCGAGTTCATCGACTCCCAGAGGGTTTGGGCCGAGTACGCCCTCAAAAGACAGGAGGCCATCGCCCAGAACAGGTATTGTGTTAATCAGATCAGCTTATCAATGACATTTGATGGATTCACAGGATCTGCTGTTCTGCACTGATCTCACAGTATTTATTCTCACAAATGTGAGCTGAAATTTGACAAGGAAAATAACAGTGTGGCGTTTGCTGTGTTTCAGGCGTCTGACCCTGGAAGATTTGGAGGACTCGTGGGACAGAGGAATCCCCCGTATCAACACACTCTTCCAGAAGGACAGACACACACTGGCCTATGACAAAGGCTGGAGAGTCAGGACTGATTTCAAACAGTACCAGGTATGATGGAGACACCACTGATGGGTTGAAGGATGAAATTATGTGCCAGGGATCAGTTGTTTTGAGTTTAATTCTAATATTATTACAATTTGCATGTTAAAATACTGACTTTAATATACTAAAAAGTTGCATTTTGACACCAACGTGCATACATCTGTTGACGTCTCTGTCCTGAATGAGTGCAGGTGCTGAAGCAGAATCCTTTCTGGTGGACTCACCAGAGGCACGACGGCAAACTGTGGAACCTGAACAACTACCGCACAGACATGATCCAGGCCCTGGGTGGTGTGGAGGGCATCCTGGAACACACGCTCTTCAAAGGCACTTACTTCCCCACCTGGGAGGGTCTCTTCTGGTGAGAACACCTCGATACTAAGAATGCTTATAGTACCAGAGTTTAATAGAAATAAGAATTTGATCCATTTAGGGCTCAAACAACTTAAATGTGCGTTACCTGAAAAACTTGCTGTACTTTGTTTTCTATTTTCCTCCCATAACACTTGTATCCCTGGAGCTTGTTTTTCAAGTTGTGGATTTGTTTTATTCCTTCACTAAAAAGCATCAATTGTCTCAATTTCTGGACTTTAGGGAAAAGGCCAGTGGCTTTGAGGAGTCCATGAAATGGAAGAAGCTGACCAATGCCCAGCGGTCTGGTCTGAACCAAATCCCCAACCGTCGCTTCACACTTTGGTGGTCCCCCACCATCAACAGAGCTAACGTTAGTACAACCAACATTTTGTAAATGTATCAAGAAGTCATGAAGAACCGTCTAAATGGTTTAAAGTTGTCTGTCTTGGCTCACGTTTTCTGTCCTCTGTCTTTAGGTGTATGTGGGTTTCCAGGTGCAACTCGACTTGACAGGAATCTTCATGCACGGCAAGATCCCAACACTGAAGATCTCCCTCATTCAGATCTTCAGGGCTCACTTGTGGCAGAAGATTCATGAGAGCGTTGTCATGGATCTCTGTCAGGTACGTTAATGGAGGTTTTCACAGAAGTGTATCCCGCTGAAGTTTGTTCTTAAAATGAGTTTTCACTTCCTTTGGGATTGTTCTCACAATGCTTATAACTTTGTTTCCCTTTTTGTTTTCAGGTGTTTGATCAAGAGCTGGATGCTCTTGAGATTGAGACGGTGCAGAAGGAGACCATCCACCCCAGGAAGTCGTACAAGATGAACTCCTCGTGTGCAGACATCCTCCTCTTTGCATCCTACAAGTGGAACGTCTCCAGACCGTCTCTGCTGGCTGACTCGAAGTACGACTTTCCAATCTTTCCAAGGCTTTTTGTAAACTCATAATGGAAGAATTGTAAAGGTCCTTTATCTTCTATGCATTAAAATGTGCACCTCCTCCTACAGGGACGTGATGGACAGCACCACCACACAGAAGTACTGGATCGACATCCAGCTGCGTTGGGGTGACTATGACTCTCACGACATCGAGCGCTACGCCAGGGCCAAGTTCCTGGACTACACCACCGACAACATGAGCATCTACCCCTCCCCCACCGGGGTGCTCATTGCCATCGACCTGGCTTACAACCTCCACAGGTACATGACCAGCATGATGGCAGATATGTAATGATTGATGTAAAAGGGAATCATTAAAATGTGGTGCCACATACGCTAAAATGTGTCTAATGAACTAGCATAGTTATCTCGGCTACAGGTAACAAAGGAGCATTAATTGGTGGTTGTAACGGGTGAATCATTGTTTTCTGAATGATTTTAAAGTGATCCCTAGTGTGTTTATAGATGTGTACAAATATCTAGTATGTATGGCAAATGCCTGAATTTTGGCATCCACTTGTTCATGTCAACAAGTACGCTCTGCAGCAGCCTTGGAGGTCTTCACACCAGCTTCCCAACTTGTTTTTCAACAGTAAATCGGTTCATTTTGGTGTTGTTGGGTCAGTGTACTCTGACCTCCATGAAGTCCTCAACAGCGGTCAAATCAATGAAGAATGTAGTGTTTAACTCGTTGTCTTATCTCCGCCACAGTGCTTATGGTAACTGGTTCCCTGGAAGCAAGCCTCTGATCCAGCAGGCCATGGCCAAGATCATGAAGGCCAACCCGGCCCTGTACGTGCTCAGGGAGCGCATCCGCAAAGGTCTGCAGCTGTACTCCTCCGAGCCCACTGAGCCCTACCTGTCCTCACAGAACTATGGCGAACTCTTCTCCAACCAGATCATCTGGTTTGTAGACGACACCAACGTGTACAGAGTCACCATCCACAAGGTGAGGCGGAATGTCCCTCTCACTGTTGTAAATGAAGTGTCTGAATATGTTTCTCTTGCAGAGGAATATTAAAATGTATCCTCTGAATTTGGTCTCCATCTATCTCAACAGACCTTTGAGGGTAACTTGACCACGAAGCCCATCAATGGAGCTATTTTCATCTTCAACCCCAGGACTGGTCAGCTTTTCCTCAAGATCATTCACACATCTGTGTGGGCCGGACAGAAACGTCTGGGACAGGTACGACCCTGCTTTGTTTGTTTATGAAGTTCTTACCGCTAAATTACTCAGAAACATCTTCCTACCCCCTCTGTGTGAGACTAGATGAATGCATGAAGTTGCTCATTCCTTTATTGGATTCTAACTTCCTTCTTGCTTTATCTCTGCAGCTGGCCAAATGGAAGACAGCTGAAGAAGTGGCTGCCCTGATTCGCTCCCTCCCCGTGGAAGAGCAGCCTAAACAGATCATTGTAACCAGGAAGGGCATGCTGGACCCTCTGGAGGTGAGACTCTTTCATGCTAAAATCTCTCTAGTAATTACAAGCCTTGAGGGGTCATCTCTGTGTAATTTCTGGAAGTTAAATGACTCCTTTCCAGGTCTAATGCCATTGTTCTCTCTGTGCAGGTCCACTTGCTTGACTTCCCCAACATCGTGATCAAAGGCTCCGAGTTGCAGCTGCCCTTCCAGGCCTGTCTGAAGGTGGAGAAGTTTGGAGACCTGATCCTGAAGGCCACAGAGCCTCAGATGGTGCTGTTCAACCTCTACGACGACTGGCTCAAGACCATCTCGTCTTACACAGTGAGTATCGCTCTATCCCGTAAGCTAAAACCAGGAATAAATGGATCCTACTCGGTCTCTCTGCCATGCTGTGTTGTATACCTGAGCACATCAACTTATCCCCTGTGTAAATAGTTTGTGTTTTGTGTTCTGTCCCACTCTCTAGGCCTTCTCTCGACTCATCCTGATCCTGAGGGCGCTCCACGTCAACAACGACCGCGCCAAAGTGATCCTGAAACCTGACAAGACCACCATCACCGAGCCTCATCACATCTGGCCCACGCTCACTGACGAGGAGTGGATCAAGGTGGAAGTGCAGCTCAAAGATCTCATTCTGGCAGATTACGGCAAAAAGAACAAGTGAGTCTCACTTCATGGACTGAATATTTGACTGAAATAAATACAGTATGTTGCTCAGATAGTTTTGGATCCGAATGTTCTGTTCAGTAACCTCACAGAACTAAAGCTAAACTTGTGTCTAGTAATCAATGCTTCCCTTGCCTTCGTCCAGTGTGAACGTGGCCTCACTGACCCAGTCTGAGATCCGTGACATCATCCTGGGTATGGAGATCTCCGCTCCGTCTCAGCAGCGCCAGCAGATCGCCGAGATTGAGAAGCAGACCAAAGAGCAGTCGCAGCTCACCGCCACGCAGACCCGGACGGTCAACAAGCACGGTGACGAGATCATCACCTCCACCACCTCCAACTATGAGACCCAGACCTTCTCCTCCAAGACAGAATGGAGAGTCAGGTGAGCGGACATTTCTTCTCTCAGGAATGAGTTTATCATCCATAAGGAAAAATAACCATTATAGCTTACTGTAGTAACTGGGTAATCCTAATGTTTTTTTACCCGTCTCAGTTGTCTTTAATGTTCCTTGTGCTTCACCTCTCAGGGCCATATCAGCTGCCAACCTCCACCTCCGAACCAACCACATCTACGTGTCATCTGACGACATCAAGGAGACGGGCTACACCTACATCCTGCCCAAGAACGTGCTCAAGAAGTTCATCTGCATCTCAGATCTGCGAGCACAGGTAGGGTTCATAGTACCGCAGTCGATAGACAAACTCTACCGGAGGGTCTCTCCAAGTCTGTGCAAAATAAAGCAACAAACTGTTGTTCCAGATTGCAGGCTACCTGTATGGCACCAGTCCACCAGACAACCCCCAGGTGAAGGAGATCCGTTGTATCGTCATGGTGCCACAGTGGGGGACACACCAGACTGTCCACCTGCCCAACCAGCTGCCTGGTCACGAATACCTCAAAGTAAGACAAACGTGCACTTTGACAGAATCTTCCAGCACATTCTTTACCATTTTATGATGGATGCTATTTGGTTGTATTTGCTGCTTATGTAACTGATTTTAAGATGACAATTTCAAACTTTTACCTTTTGTGTAAACAGGAAATGGAGCCCCTCGGCTGGATACATACTCAGCCTAACGAGTCGCCCCAGCTGTCCCCACAGGACGTCACCACCCATGCAAAGGTCATGGCTGACAACCCTTCTTGGGACGGAGAGAAGACCATCATCATCACTTGCAGGTATGATTCATGACTGTTGAAAGTTAACTCTGGAAGTCTATATTCCAGATCTGGACCGGCCGCTTTGCTCCTGCATCTGTGCTCTGTTTCTTGCCTGCTGTTGTTGTCTGGTGCTTTTTAATAGTGAGGAGTTGTTGCCTTAATGTATTTTACCTCCGTTTTCAGCTTCACCCCGGGCTCGTGCACGCTCACAGCCTACAAGCTGACACCCAGTGGCTACGAGTGGGGCCGGCAGAACACAGACAAGGGCAACAACCCGAAAGGCTACCTGCCGTCCCACTATGAGAGGGTGCAGATGCTGCTCTCTGACCGCTTCCTGGGCTTCTTCATGGTGCCTGGGCAGGTGTCCTGGAACTACAACTTCATGGGTCAGTAGCCATAGTTTTTGTTTGTCTTTATAAACAATGGCTTCTCAAGTCAAGGCTGCTTTACTAAAGTCATGCATGTCATATAGAATCTGTGATTTTTAAAAACAAACATTTTCTTTGTCTTGTTCCAGGTGTTCGCCATGACCCCAACATGAAATACGACCTGCAGCTGGCCAACCCGAAGGAGTTCTACCATGAAGTCCACCGGCCCTCGCACTTCCTAAACTTTGCCTCACTGCAGGAGGGCGAGATCTATAATGCGGACCGAGAGGACATGTACGCCTGAGAGCAGACGTCCTGCTCGCCACACATTTTGTAGATAGCTCTGCCACGATCACGTGGAGCCAGTCCACAAGAGTCCTTGTAATATTTCTATTGAACACATGCAACTGTGATGTTTTGGAAATTTTGATGTAAAGGCTTTGGGACATTTTTAGAAACCTGTTAAGTTGTTTGTTTTTTAAAATATTTTCTACCAATGTTTTTGTTCCCCACTCTCTTACCTCCATTATTACAGTAAAGCTTCAACGAGATGCAGTCTTTCAACGTTGTGTGGCTTGTGATACATCTAAACACAAGTACAGTTTCAGTGTAGTTTGCAGTACACAATACTTTGGGGTAATATTTGATAATTATCGTTTCAAAAGGGTAAAGACTCATTTCCCCTTTGCTCTAGAGAATTGAAAGTTGTATTTTCTTGCCAGTAAAGCCCTGTTACCATGTTGTACTGTACACCCGTTGTAGCTTTGGTTTAAATAAAGATGACAGGTTGTTTTTTTTAAATAAACATTTGTCATGTGATATTGTGATCTGTTATTCTAATTGCTTAATAAAACTGGAACCAGAAGTGAAGCATTTACCGTTATGTTAATTTTGACTGTGCGGTGGAACTTATTTCACTTGCTTCCCTTTTTTGGAGAAGCCGGAGGTCAACGCAGCCTCAAGTGAACCCGCTTGGTTTGGTGTCAGTGAGCTGCTAAAGCACACTTTTAGCAATCTGGATACCAGGATCTTGAATATAGGGGCCTGCCATTGAAAGATGTCTCTTTACTGCTCTTTAAATCTGGTACAATGGAGTTATGCTGGAGTCTAACCTGTGTAGGACTTCAGTTTACTTATGTGATTGACAGTTGTAGGTCAGCATTTGTGACTGCAGATCAACATGAAATTCAATGTTCACGTTCTGGTGCATGCTCGACCTGGCAGGCGAGCTTTTGCTGTGTGTGTGTGTGTGTGTACTCGAGTTACATTGGTCAGGAAAGTAGGAGGATCCAACAGTGAGTAGACTGCAGGAGTACTGTCCAGCCTTGTACTACGTATTTCACAGCGGAGTACTCGATGTTCTTGTATTTTTGTTTGTTTTGGTAGGCTGTGTTATTTTGAGCAAACATTAAATATGCAAGAGGTGTTCGAAGATACGCAAAACAAGTTCAGGCGTGTCTGCAGCGTGTGCCCAACTATGTATTCACTTTAAACTTTCTGCACTCGTTTATAAACGGCTTACTGGCACGTCGCGCTGACTGGTCGCTGTCGGTTTCGATACCGGATTTCAGAGCATGTGAAGTGAGCTGGTCCCCACTCGGACATGGAGGCACCCGAAGCGCACTCGGAAGGCTGTTTTCACCGGACGTTCTCGGCTCTGACCGTGGACGACGTGTATGAAATAGCCAAACTGATCGGCACCGAGGTGGAGAAGCTCATCGACGGCGGGGGCAAAGAGAGCGTCGCGGGTCTGGTGCCGACAATAGTGAAAGTGCTGGAGCTCCTGGAGAACTTCGCGTCGAGGAACCACGCGCACAAGCTGAAGGAAGAGGAGCTGCTGAAGACGTTCGAGACGCTACAGCTGCAGCAGCAGAAGAAACGTGCGGGGAAAGAAAGCGACGAGGGCAACGACAAACATGAGATACGGGTGAGAGACGTCCGTGTGCTCGGTACACCGTCGTTACAGCCTTGCTTAGGGGAAGCCATTACGTCAGACGTGTTTATGTAATAGTACAGCATGAGCAGGAGCTTCAATTAAATTGGTGCACTTGGTGTTATTTATCAAAGTTAAAGATGCCTAGTTATTATTAAAAAAAATGTTTATGAGTTTGTGTATAGCATTAACTATTCTGTACATTGAACTACCAATGGGACAATGTGGGCCACTAGGTTAGTTTAAGTGGTTTGTGGAAATTCAGTTAAAAGAAACTTTAAATAGTAATATGCACATACGTGTGATATCAGGGGTCAACGGGACCTCAGCTGCTCAATTCTGCCCCGGGGCCCCCAAGCAGAATCAATCCATATGGTTCAATATGGTCTAGACTAAAATGTAACACCTCATTCTGCAAAGTAAACAAACAGTCATATTGTTGTCAATGCTGCATACAAGTCATGCTACATAGTTATTAATTATTGAACTAGTACATATGGGACATAAAAAAAGACACAGTAAAATGCTGCTTTGACATGAGTAGCATAAAGAAAAAGAGGGAGGTTGGTACAGTACTTCCACAGCAGCAGCCATGTCGTTGTACCATGCTGTGTTATGGGTAAATAACACACCAAAGAACTGCATTGTTGTGGGGCTGTGTGACAACCAATCTTTAAAATGTTTCTTGTGTAGGAAAAGAAAGGATTTTTTTCAAATACTTTGATCATGCCATTAAAGGCTTAACAAAGATTTTGTTCTTTGTGCTTACAGTAGTAGCGCTGATTCATCCTCTGCATGTCCGATTCTATAAACTTGAATCCGTAGTGTCGGTGCATAACAGACATGGTTATGATCGTTACTCAGAAAGTGAACAAAGAGGTGTGGTTGTTGGAATCATTTAAACAAAAACATCTGTATTCACTTAACAAACTGACACACCCGCTTGGACACAACTTATTTTGCTGAAGCCAAATATTTACATGTTCATGAGATTTTAACGGCACAGAGGGCAATTACATCAGGTCTTCTTTCTTTTTTTTGTTGTTGTTGGTGAAAGTTTAGTATCACATCTCTGAGGTTATGGTTTTACAGTCTGTCTTCCATCCTCTCGAGCAGGAGCTGCAGCAGAAGGAGCAGCAGTGGAGACGGAGGTGTGAGGAGCTGGAGGCCCAGGTTCAGCTGCTGCAGGAGGATAAAGAGGAGCTGCAGAGCAGACTGAAGGGCAGCCATGCAGAGGAAGGTACTGGTCCCAGAGTTGTAATGTTAAATGTTAAATAAGCTACGGGTTTTTGGAATCTGGGCATTTGGGTAAATTTCTTCGCAAATCAGCTCCAAAATACAACATCGCAAAAGAATCCTTTCATCAATCCATGCTACCTATTGTTTGTATACACACATGACAGTTTAAGTCTCACCGCTAACAGTGGAGGTGCACATTAGCATTTCATAACGCCTGAGGGAATCATGGGGATTTCTTACACCTGTGAGAGTTGAGTGGACGATCAAAACTGGAAATGGTGACGGCGTGGGTGTTTTTAGGATGGCTGTCAATACTCAGTGTGGGTTACAAAAGATAACAGAAAACAAATAACTGTGGATATCACATAAACAATCTCGCATTCTTCACACCTCATTGCTTGAGAATTGGATCTGAATCTGGTGCGAGTGCCCTGATAATCTCTAGAGTACGCAGACTCATCCAGGGTTGGCATGAGCTCTTCTCTAAACAAATCCACTTTGGGGCCATTTGACTGCGTCGTTTTTCTACTCCAGTATGCAAATGTGGTAACTGTACTTTCCACAGTACAGTACTACTTCCCCACCAGTGACTGTGCACCGTGCGCAGAGTCAAAGCAGTGGTTAACAGTGGTATGCACTGAGGCTGGAAGTCGTCAAACTGGTCGTTGCTGTGTTTATAGTGCAGTTATTTTGTGAGGTGAAGCATCAGAAGTTGTCACAGGCAGGAGAGGACTCAGAAGAGCGCTGTGCTTACATACAAATATAAAATCTTAGGATTAAAAATTGGCACAGTGGTGTTATTATAATGTTTTTTCTTTAATCACAATCACACTAACTGGCTGAGTAATGACTTGTTGGTTCACATCATTTTCATTTGACAGCTACTTAATACATTTTGTTTTGATAGTTGACAATGTGAAACAGAAAATATTTAATTAGGCCTCCCTCTTCTCAGTAACGTGAGCCAGAAGGTGGAGTCACTCTGCTGACTCTTGTTTTCTTGTACTGACAGGAAAATCATGACGTCTTAATTTATGATTTATTTGACCATGTGGCAGTTGAACGTGATCCTTCATTTTACGTGATGAATGTGACGGCTGCTTCACTCGGCTGACTTGAAGTTCAAATGTGCCGTCGATTATTTCAGTTTATGTACAAGATTTTAGTGTTAAGGGACGATAGTATCTGGTTTAAAAGACGCTGCGGCGCCAGTATGTCTAAAGAGTCAGTTAATCCAAATAATAAAACAAACAAAAAACATCTTGCCATGAATGGTATGGCTGGAATCAAAGTAGCTTTGTTGTATATTATTATCATACCTAGTATGCAGTCTTCACTCTACTTTTCACATTTCCCATGATTACTTTATTACACAACTCTACAGATCAGTAAAGAGGCTTTATTAACCATCAATGAACGACATAATGTAACAATATAACCCTACCTTCTCCATTCCTGACTTTTTGTCATCAATTGATGATCTTTACTCTAAATTTATAAAAAGAATTGTAGCCAGCAGTCAGTGTAAAAAAAAGGCTTCCCAAAAAAGGATGTAAATTTAGGGCTACTGTTATTTACCTGACGCTCTTTGTTTGGGTGTTTACGTGAGCAGACCGGACCCAGCGGCAGGAGCGAGAGGTGATGCTGAAGCTGAAGGAGGTGGTGGACAAGCAGAGAGATGAGCTGAGGGCAAAAGCCCAGGAGATAACCACCATTTCCAAAGAGGCAGAGGCGGTAAGGAGAGACAAACACTAATGTTTACGACGAATCTTCTGCGTATGAACACATTCACGCACAGCAGCTCGCAACTCAACTCATTGATGAAACAGCTGATGGCGGCTGGCATTCACTTGGTTTCTAGCCTGAAGATAAAAGTAGAAAGAAAGCTGTTGTCTTTACTCTCGTGCACGACACCGATACGATTTGGACACACTTTTATAATATTTATGGCTGTGGCTACAATGGTCGGTTTCCTCATAGAAACAATAATGTTTACATAATTACATATCTGTGTAACACATGTAGCATCGAAAGAGAAGCGACATCATGTAAACCCCACCAATGAACACGCTAGAAGACAAGGACTGTGTCAGGGGAAGAGGGAAGAGTGTGGAGATTATCTGCATAGTTACCTGCTGAGGATTAAGCTGCACTCAACACAAGTCTGGGCAGAGTTTTCACCCACACACACACACACACACACACACACACACACACACACACACACACACACACACACACACACACACACACACACACACACACACACACACACACACACACACACACACACACACACAGCCACAGTGTGTGTGTGTGGGTGTGAGTGTTTGCACATGGTTCTGTGTTAAGGCACGTATATCACGTGATTTAAATAGCAGCCATAACTGGGTGTGTGTTAGTTAATACTTTATTTTTTGACTCACATTTGACTCAGTTGACTCACATCTGAAAAAAAATAAACCCAGCTCGTGGTCAATGAACTAGTTTCTCTGTTTGCTCAATGGAATGCCTAGCATTTCTTTTCATCCTTAAAATGAATGCTACACTTGTGTGGTTTCATGCCTTGTCCTCGCCGTCCCCCAGACGTTTGGTCCAAATCACACGCATGGAGACATTTTGACCCACTGCAGATAGATTGTCTGTTTGGTTCAGCCCTGGCTTGTTACTTTTGATTTAAACTATATATTTATACCTGGTGGGAAATATGGAAACTATTTGTTTGTCTTTTAACCTGTTTAGTACGTCAACTTGCTGCTGCTCATGATTAAAAGTAGTTTATCTGTGTGTGTGTGTGTGTGTGTGTGTGTGTGTGTGTGTGTGTGTGTGTGTGTGTGTGTGTGTGTGTGTGTGTGTGTGTGTGTGTGTGTGTGTGTGTGTGTGTGTGTGTGCAGCTCCAGGAGCAGTTGGAGCGCTTCATGAAGATGAACGCGGAGCTGCGACACAAGCAGAACGTGCTGCAGGCCCAGCTGAAGAGCACCGTGGAGAGGAAGGCCGACATGGAGGCC
The DNA here is from genome assembly GCA_028022725.1 of Lycodopsis pacificus. Classification (NCBI taxonomy): domain Eukaryota; kingdom Metazoa; phylum Chordata; class Actinopteri; order Perciformes; family Zoarcidae; genus Lycodopsis; species Lycodopsis pacificus. The sequence goes on along the minus strand of CM051696.1, from coordinate 14,245,549 downwards.
GACCTGAAGGAGAAAAGCAAAGAGATAGAAAACCTCCAAACACAGCTGGACAAAACCAACAGCGACAGCCCTGTATGCACGACTCTTAAACCCTTCATTCATGGGTCCTTTATTTCATGTAAAGAAAAACATATAATACTTCTCTCACATGTATTAAAGTGTGTTTGCTTCTCGAATTCAGAGATGCATTCACATTTTATTAAAAATCCCTCAACTTCAAGTCAAAATGGACAATTAACTAATTCTGATGCTTCACTCATTCTTAAATGTTCTGGAAAAGAGCTGAAGATTTAAAAAGGAGTAAACAGGCAGTCAATAGCAGTATGAACATGTAATAAAACGTGTTTTTTAGAAAGTGTGATTCACCGCAACCACGAGAAACTAGGCACCCAAAACATAATGCAGTTTGCTGCAGTCGACTACAAGATTAGACTTGGACAGACACAGAGGTGCACACTTATTCTCCGTCACACACACACACACACGCCACCGATCGCATGCTCTTCCTGGCGGAGGTACTAGTTGCTTTCAAACTTACTCCAATCGGAAAAAAATGTCACGTCTTTCCTCCGAGCTCAAGACTTGACAGTTTGTTGTGGACTGTAGTTTGAAGTAGTTTTGGAGTCAGCATGACCTCACGTCTCTCTGTTCTCCCATCAGTCCAAGTCGAGTCAAACCGCTCGCGAGTCCAAGAAAAAGTCGTCAGTTGACCAGAAGGATCCCGATCAGCCGTGCTTCACCAAGAAGGAGGTGCGTGACATCATTTTTGAGAGGAACGAGCTCAAAACCAACCTCTTCCTGGTGCAGGAGGAGCTCAACTACTATCAGAGGTGGGTCTGCTCTGTGTGTGTGTTTGTGTGTGTGTGTGTGTGTGTGTGTGTGTGGACATGTCTTGTTTTGCCATTTTTTATGTTTAAATGAAAATGTCGTGTGTTTCTGCAGGGAGATCCTGAATGAAGAGAGGTGTCCGGGTTTCCTGTTAGAAGCCGTCCGCTCTGCCATTAAGACAAGGAGAAAGCTCATTAAGGCAAAGATGCTTGGCTTTGGTGCAAACGACTCCAGCAGCAGGTCTCTCTTAAAAACACTCATCACATCACATCCAGAAATAACGGGCCAGTGTAGAAATATGTTCACAACAGAAGGGATTTTATCACGGTTTGTTTGTTTCTTCTTCTTCTTCAGTGACGAGGAGGAGAGGTGTTCTCTGTTCGGGCAGACAGAAGTAGATGGTTCTGAAGTGGACGGCACTGACAAACCAGCTGAGTCACGCATTCGAAACCTGTAAGTACAACTTCGACCCGATTATGTTACACTGTTACACCGCTCAGACTTCAGGACACCACAGTGCTGGTCTGCAAAACATCAGAGAGGATGTGTCGATAACAGCGTCTGTCGCTGCTTATGTTTTTGATTTGAGAGAAGTTGGTTTCCCTGCACGCATTGGCTTTACAGGGTTAAATTAAGCAAAGGAAAAATGACCAAAACACACATGATGTGCATACAGAAGAGCTTCCCATTACGTGGTTCAGTGGATATGTTTTCATTTATCCAGTAAATGTGTACCTTTGACACGGGATTATCTTCATGTTGTTTTGCTTGAGGCATGGGGGGGGAGAAGGAGAAACGTCAGACATGTGACCAAAGTTCTCAGATGGATGTGAACTGTCTTCATTTTAAGGCTCTTTACCAACTGAGGCATGGTGCCTTTCTTCGGACTAATTTAAGTTCTTACAGTGTTTTATTTCATTAATATGTCAACGCTAAAACACAATTTAGAGTTCACTTACCGCATAGTATTACAGAAAATCAACAAAATAGATTTCTTTGATCGATTGTTATGACCCTTAGATGAAGTCTGTTTTCTCAGAAATGTGCATATATTAAGATAGAGGATGTTAAACCGCTTGAACTAGTGAAGAATAAGGACTACAGGGTTTAACTTGCAGGCAAATCTTATTGACACAATCAGTCTAATAAATATGTTTTGCATTTTGCATCGTCACTTGGGCTTCAGATGATCTGAAATTAAAAAAGAAACATAAACAAATATGTTTTCACCTCAGAGTCTCCCAAGAGAAACAAGTAGAGAGCATTTATTAAGAAGAATGATACATTAATTGCTAACAACTGAAGCACTTTGCATTGCAACCATCATTAAATGCAAAGCAAGAGCAACAACAACAACACAGCAGACATTGTCTGTGATTTAGGCATTTCTTTCATCTCTCTCTCTCTCTGCTGACGCTGTCACTGCCCTGAGATCTCCGTCAATCCAGGACTATATTTAGCTGTAATCCCTGACAGCAGATCTGACCTCAGGCCTGTCTTTTCTACTCTTTCGGCTGCAGCTTTGGCTTCCTGACGCGGTCGGGCAGCGGCCGGAGCCCCACCCACATGAGCAACTCCGCCTCCACTTGGGAGATCATCGGAGACTCCGAGGCCACCGATGGGACGGGGCTGGGACCGTCCCCCTGAGCCGGGTACTGACCTCTCGCTGTGAGACACCCTTCTGCCCTCAGTCAGGACTTCTTCCTCAGCTTGAGACAGAAAATGTGGTTAAAAAAAAAATCACGTGGACATTGGAACGCAGCACCAGTGTGTAAAACACAAAAGCACTATGTGAGTGTGTGGGAAAAGAAAGTGAATGGAACACTTTTTTTGGGCTTTATTTCAGTCATAAATAGGCTACTTTCATTTCCCCTTTTGTTAATTTCACTCTTGCCGTTTGTCCCCTTATTTTTCCATAGAAGTGATAAATAAGTACATATAGTATACGAGTAATACAGCAGATATAGTACAGTGTACCACACTACTAAGAGGGATACTTTTAACCGCACAAAAGATACTTCCATGTATGATTCAAGTATAAATACAACAGTCTTTTGATGTATTTTTCATTGTGAGGAAAGTACAGAAATGGGTTATTGCGCATATATATTGATATATATCCTCATATTTATATATACATTTTTACCAAAAACCAAAGACATTACGAAACGTATATGAAACTCTCCCCTCCAGTAATATTGAAGCAGTGTGTATGTTAAGTTCACCTCTGTCCTGTTGGTCATTTTATTACGGTCAAGATTTTACCACCATTATATCAAGTAACTTTTACCTCAGTCGGGGTATTTTTAAGGCATTTGTTGACTCGTGTATTTTTCATGATTTGAAGCACTTTTATGCTCAAGGACAAAAAAAGTCTCTTCCAGCAGTGAGTGCATTTTAATCCAGTGAGCCTTCATTTACTGCTTGTATTGTTACAAAATATATTTTCTTAATTTTCCATCATTGCAAGAGAGTCAAAGCCTTTGGCTGGTGTGTGTTTGATGCTGGTGCCATACATGTGTATGTGTAAGCACATGTATTCTGTCTGCACGGTACCAGCCTCTGCAGATCGGTTACTTTACTCTGTTCCCTCTTAAAGCAACAGTGTGTACTATTTTGGGGGATCTATTTGGCAGAAATGGAATATAATACTCACAAGTATGTTTTCTTTAGTGTATAATCACCTGAAAATAAGAATACTTGTGTTTCTCTTACCTGAAATGAGCTGATCCTCTTCACAGAGCCGGCTGCAATGTTTCTACAGTAGCCCAGAATGGACAAACCAAACCTATAAAGAGGGCCATTCACATTTTTTGTTTAATTTGGCTCGCAGGAGACATTTGAGTTGATTGCAATGTGCAACCTCACCACTAGTTGCCGCCAAATACAACACTCTGAACCCTTAATGTGTGATTATAACACTACTCAGACAATGACAGGCCTGTGGGGTATTTGTTGAGACAATGTATGACCTTCCAATCGGAGCATGTTTTCCTAAAATACTGTGTTCGCAATTTATTTTTGTAAGCACGTTTTTTCTGACAAAACAGATTTAAGATGTTAATTGCCCTATGAGTAATTTTTATTGATGAAATGTGATAAAAATGTGGATTTTCTGCGATGTTGAGATTTGAAGAGTCAATAAAATCCATTAAACACAGAATTTTATTGAAAAAAATAATTATAATGCATTTTTTCCCACGATTCAAGAACAAATAGACAAGACCAGATTTTAAAAATGACATTGTGCACCAAATGTTGCTGCTATTGAATGAAAGCAGGAGCTCAAAGTGATCACGTGACCATCTTTGTACTGACTTTCTTGACTTATAAGGAGGGCGAAGGCGTTCTCCATCATGTCCTGGAAGAATGTCAACAATAGATTCTGGGGAAAAGGTGAACATCAGGGGTGTGTGTTTGCGTTTGTGCGAGTCCCACCAGTGTGTGCGGCGAGTTTTGTGTGTTAGTGTTCGACCATCTTTAAAAAGCTCTGTGTCTGGTTGAATCGAAGGAAGTGGCTCTGACTTCCCCAGGAAATGTGAAGAGGAAACCCGGGGGCTTCGACCTCTCATGGCTGCAGTGGAGCCACAAGATGACACACAGGAGAGAAAGCAGGAGGGAAGGGTGGATGGTAGACAGAAAGAGAGATACTCCCTCTCATTGTGCTCCCTCTGACTGGAAGGAGAACAAGTTGAGAGGAGAGAACGAAGTCGGGAACAGACTGGACACAGACGTGAGACAGAAAGATATTTGGTCGTTGGGTTTTGGTTTCGGACTTTGTGTGGAGATGAAGTTTCTCCTCAGAGCTCTGAGTGCTCTGCTCTGCTGCTCGCTGTCCTCCTCACAAACACTGGATCCTACTGGGAGGAACGTCTGCCACAATATCAGGTACAACTTCACCTTCACTCACACCGTTTTACTTGATTTGAACACACCTGAAAAAACAAATCAAAATGTTAATTCTCTTCTGGTGACAACCTAGCTCCTTTTAGCCAAGGTGTTTCTCAAAGAGCTCTACGGAGTTGAGGACTGTGCTGGACAGCTCCTCAGTCTGAATTCAGATAATCATTTTTTTTGTCTTCTTCTCCTTTTAAGTTATTTCTTCAGCTATTTTGAGATTTGTCAGGCTAATTTGATTATTTTCTGTGTATTTAGGAACCCTTCAACCTTGGTCTGTTGCACTGGATGGCGTCAAGAGGGAAAAGAGTGCACCATACGTGAGTTTAATTACGCGAATGGACAGAAGCATTATGCTTTCACTGCCTCCATATTTGTTTTGCTTTTCCTGTTGTTTCATTCACTGGTGTGTGTGTGTGTGTGTGTGTGTGTGTGTGTGTGTGTGTGTGTGTGTGTGTGTGTGTGTGTTTGTGTGTGTGTGTGTGTGTGTGTGTGTGTGTGTGTGTGTGTGTAGCTGTGTGTGAAAGTGAGCAGGCCTGCCTGAAGGGTGAGATCTGTGTGTATCCTGGAGTGTGTCGCTGCCCACCTGGTTTCTACGGAGCTCACTGTAAAACACGTGAGTTACATTACACAACAGGCAATATTTAGCATCAATTCACTGACTTGTCTGTTATGTCAGTTTGATTTACAATGCACTAAATATTTCTGTTTTATTGTGTAAAAATGACCATTAACGGTCACTTAAGTTGATACTAAAAATGCATTTCTGTGTGAAATGACTTAATAAACCAGTAAATGTTTCTCTTGAATTGAAAGTTTTAATAACTTGTGTTAGAAGAAGTATTCAGATATTTAACTTTCGTAAAATTACCAACACAACATACAATGCATATGCACTATGTATTAATACTCCTTTACAAGCAAAAGTCCAGTGAAAGTATATGTCTTATCATTAAGAGTAAAAAGTACAATATTTCTTTCAAAATTGAAATGGAGTAGAAGTAGCATCATAAATGGAAAAACTAATTTTAAACCCAAGTACCTCAGAATTGTACTGAAGTACAGTGCTCGAGTAAATCTACTTAGTTACATTCCACCACTATAAATTAGTTTTGTAAAACATTAGTGTTTTATTTTTAACAAGTATTCTCTGTGTTTGTTTCTTTGTTCACCAGGCTGTCCTACTGAGTTCTGGGCTCCAGACTGTCGCCAGGTGTGTCAGTGTTACCCACACGGCCGCTGTGACCCCGTCACTGGTGAATGCACCTGCAACTCCAATCGCTGGGGTCCACTGTGCCAGTACGCCTGCAAGTGCACCCGCCACGGCCACTGCCACCCAGTCCACGGAAACTGCACCTGCGACGAGGGCTGGTGGACGTCAACCTGCTCCAAGCCGTGTCAGTGCATCAGCGGGGGCACTGCGGCCCCCGGCTGCGACCAGCTAACGGGCCGGTGCCAGTGCCACCGGGGCCACTGGGGGCTCAAATGTCCCGTCACTTGCAACTGCTACCTGTCGCAATGTAACCAGCGTACCGGTATGTGTGAGTGCGAGGCAAGCTGGTGGGGACCCAGCTGTGACCGGCGATGTGAATGTGACCTCACACACAGCAGCTGTGACCCGGCCAACGGGCAGTGCCTGTGCCACCCGGGGTACCAGGGGGTCGTATGCAACCAGCCCTGTGAAGCTGGGAAGTACGGCAGTGGTTGTAAAACGAGGTGGGTGTCAGTAGATACATTTGTTTGTTTAAGTACCTGTGTGTTACTCTCTGTTTTTTGTCTCCTGTCCTCAGCTGTGGTTTCTGTAAAGACAACCAGGTCTGCTCTGACACCGATGGCTCCTGTGATGCCTGCGAATCCGGCTGGAACGGCACGCGATGCGACCGCCCGTGCCCGTCTGGTTCTTATGGGGACGGCTGCCAGGAGAAGTGTCCACGCTGCAGGAATAACGAGCCCTGTGACCCCAAAACTGGGAAATGTTGGAGGTGTGACCCGGGATGGACTGGATCCAGGTGTGCATGCGTGTTTTAGGCATACATGAGCCCTTTTGATCGTGTTGTACTGAAGTCACGGGGAAGGTTATCGGATCATTTGTTGGTTTTTCAAAGTGTACGGTGTTCTATTAACATAATATTAATGCAGTTCATAGTTAATGTGTTCTACATGCAAAAACAACGGTATGGGTTTTGTAGTCTTTGATGATTAAGTCTGCGGGAAACTGCTCCTCAATCTTGTCTTTGCTTGCCTTCATGGTTATATAGTAGCCAGCATCACATCACAGCGTGTACTGTATGGACTAAAAATGAGTGTGTGTGATGAAGATGGAAAGACAAGTAATTTTATTCTGCCTGCAATGTCCATAAGTGCTTATATGTGTAGGGCAATATCAACAAAAGAGGGTAAACCAGTTGTTTTTTAGACACGTGGTGTTAAGGTTTAGGATTGTAATTCACTGTGAACTTATTCTTCGTGTACTTGGTCATGGCTCCCTGTCGCCAGGTGTGAGGCGGCCTGCTCCAACAGGACGTTTGGAGACGCCTGCAGCTCCCTGTGTGGCCCTTGTTTTCATGGTGACTGCCATCACGTGACAGGAAGATGTGTCTGTCAGCCGGGCTTTCAGGGAGAGAGGTGAGTGTGAAGTGCAGTGTCAGCAGATTGAAAAAAAAAGGCCTTTATTCTTAAAGTTGGAAGCATGCATGATACATTTGTGTAGCAGGTTCAAACATGCAAAACATTCTGGTCCCTTTAATGTTTTCACAATGTTATTCACGCAGTATATTGTCACTGTACACTAAAATAGATTCAGTGTTCATACACAGGATATTTCGTTTGCTGTCGTGATGTAATTGCATGTCTGTTTTTTCCCCCAGCTGTAACAGCAGCTGCCCCGCCCTGCAGTTTGGCCTCAACTGTTCCTCCGCCTGTGACTGTAGTGAGGGGGACAGCTGTGACCCAGTCACTGGTGTCTGTCCCAACAGTACGTCCATCCATCCATCCATCCATCCAATAGTATCTGTGTATGCTATTCAAGGCATCAGATGTTTCTTGATGTGTTTGTGTGTGTGTGTGTGTGTGTGTGTGTGTGTGTGCTTATATCAGGTTCCAGAGCTGCTGTACTAGCAGGTGTGCTCGTTCCTTTGCTCCTGTTGCTCCTTGCTGTGCTCTGCTGCTGTCTGTGTTGTGGAGGAGGTCCTGTTGATGGCAAAGACAGGTCTGTCTCTCTCATTTCCATCTACCAGTATTAGGCCCACTAACCAAACTGTATAAGCATTTCATAGAATGCTAAACATTACCAACTTCTATATGTCGCTTGGATTTTGAGCCTCGACTAGCAGAAAGCTTTTCCCGCTACAACTTCAGAAAAGAACAGAGACTTATTTATGGACCAACACTCAGAATCTGGAAGTATGAACTTAATAATTCTTCCATAACATGGCAATTGTGATATTATCATGACATTTTGAATGGTGGAAAGACATTCAGTACCACGGATTTAATTTACTGACATTCAACTTTATAATCAACACAAATTCAACTGAGGCACTGTGCAAAAGTGTGAAATTCGTGCAATATGAACCTTCTGTCTTCCAGGGCGACTGTGGCCGATGGAGGCTTGTCAGTTCGGATGAAATATCACGTTTACAGCGTCCTGGCTAACATCGGTGCTGCCCTGCCCTGCATTTCTGATTGGTCCTCTGGCCTCCCTCGTGTCACTGGTCAGTCCTGCAGCACAGTATTTCTCGGAGAATGCTGCATAATATAATGATACATTGTAATTCATGGATTGTGTACAAACTCTTCAATGACAAAAGTTGCATATATATGCAAGGACAACATGACAACATGTTCTTTTTCCAGCTTTATTTACACGTACTAAGACATATTTGAGTGCTATTCAACTTTTACTTTCTGGAGTAATGATGAGAAATGTACCATCTTTGTTCAGATTGGTAAAATATTTGAAGGAGACATTTCTTCAGTGTTAATGAAGGACAATGGAGCTAAAACATGTTTCACAACATGGAGAGATATTTACATTAACCTGGATACACAAAATTAGTGCAAAATAAGAAAAGGTTTTAATAGAGAATAAGCCTTGTATTGCATTGACTAACGTCTTATATTTCATCTATTTTTCATGTTACACACACACACACCCACAGTGTCTCACCATGACCCAGACCTGACGTTCAACCACAGCTTCATTGAGCCTCCTTCCTCTGGCTGGGTGACCGAGGGCTCGTCCTTCGACAGCGATGAGGAGGAGGAAGAGGCGCTCTACTGTGTCCCTCCAAGAGAAGGTAGGATTAGGGATGAACCACACTTGCGTTGCCCTCTTTCAGAGATAAGCAGAACTGCCACTTCAAACTTCCCCGTCCATCTCCTCTAATGTCTCTGGACGTTTCTGTCTCCGTCTCTTTGGCAGACATCATGGCGCTTGCGGGCGGCGAGTTCCAGGAGATGAGCTCGAAGTGTAACATGTTCTTAGACCCATGCGGCTTTAGCTGTGAGGACATCACCTCGCCCTTCAACATCCCTCGCACCTCCAGCATCGCCAAGTCCAAGCGGCCTTCTGTCTCTTTTGCAGAGGGAACCCGCTTCAGCCCCAAGGAGAGGCGTGGCTCGGCTCAGGACCCCGGCGCTCTCCCTGGACACCCACGCAACAAACCCAAGTCACCTTGGGGGGTTCTGATGCTGTCTGCCCTGCAAAGTCAGGGGAGTGCAGCTAGAACTGGGGAGGAAGATGGAGCTGAGAGCGAGGAGGGGGAAGATGAAGTCGATGTGCAGGCGTCAGACAATCGGGATTCCAGCTGTGAGGCAGGGGACCAGGAAGTAGGCAGAACCCCTTCCAAGGCCACCCTGCATGTCCCTGGGGCATCAGGACGAAGGCGAACTATGTCCAACACAGTTGCTCATAAATGTAGCCAGCTGCCGACATCTGACGCTCAGGTGGGGGTCTTAAATAAGGTCACCACGGTGTATGTGACGGTGGATAGGGCAGGTAAGCCCGCGTCAAAGACGGAGACAAGCTCTGAAGGCCCAGTTCAAGCCATGCTGCGGCGACTCGGAAGCCTCCAGAGACAAAGGGAGCAGGAGTCTGGCAGGGCCAAGCCCAAAGGGGTTGAAGGGATCACCAAACCACCAAGGAGGAAGCTCGGAACTCGAGCAAGCGTGTGGGAGGAGGGAGGCCCACCTGGAGGGGAGGTGGGCATATGTAAGCCAATCAGGAGAAAGCATGCTGCTCTCAACTCCGCTGACACAGCTGGTGCGAATGACACTCCATCATCAGAGAGCGGCACTCCAAAAAGGCCTCTGTCGTCCTTGTTGACGAGTGTGCCAGAGGTGGTTTCGTCTGTCTCAGGGTCAGATCTGAGGGCTGAGAGTTGTGGCCCTGGTACAGGAAACACTGAGGGCACCTACCTGACTGTGGGACCAGCAGGAGACGCTGTGAGTCTCACTGAGATCTTCGCCAATGAAGGCGCAGTGGTCGGGGTGAATGATGAACATTGCTATGAAAATGTCACCATTAAAGTGTCATAACCTCTGAGAAAGAACACGTCAGCAGGTCTGAGTCAAACGTAACTGCATATTCATTACTCTGCCGTTTTAAAGATGCAGGCACAAAGGAAACTCTTGAATTATTAAGTTGTTATCTGTTACACAGTGTACAGGTACAGCTGCATATTGATATTCATGCAGCATTTGTGATAAAAAACAAACTTCACCTATAGCCCAAATTATACAGGACATACATTAAACACATGACATTTATATTTTAGATTGAAATATGAATGAAACAGAAGCAACAGAATATCAGGTATTTTGGTAACTTTTCCTAACAATGCCACTGGTTGCATTCGGTGTCTTAAAATTGTATATGAACACGACTATTAGGAACAATTGTGTGATAAGTGTTTTTGATTTCTCCATGTTGTATTAACTGTATACATACAAGTACTGTAATATCTGAGGGATAAACAGACAATAAAACATCCGTGTTGTACGAGGAAGACAAGAGTAAACAGCGGATATATCAGAGTAGTCTTAAAAGATCATGAACTGTGTTCTTGATGACTGTTGTTTTTATTTATCATGGATGCAAATACATGTAAGAGAGACTGTAACAGGTTGTGAATATGCAATCAAAAGGGACTCACTCAATAGCACAGTACATCGTTTAAACATCTGTATGTATTGTAGTAGTATTATACTTTGCTCTCTGCTACTTCAACTGGAATTGTAAGAATCTTTTTACATCTACAACCTGCAGTCAAAGTCCCGTCTGCCGCTGCTCTCTGACAGTCACATGATGCTGCTGTTGAGTAAAACCCTTGCTGTTGCAATATAGGCAAGGCAAGGCAAGTTTATTTGTATAGCACATTTCAACAACAAGGTAATTCAAAGTGCTTCACATAAAACCATTAAAAGCATCAAAACATAAGACAAAAGAAAAGGAGATTTAAAAACAATTAAGAACATTCATTCATAAAACCATTAAAAATCGATGTCTCCCAGAGATCATCTACGCTGCACTCAAACCTCTACACTGCCAATTCTGTCAACCCACACACAAACCACCTATGGATCTTTGCTTTCTAGTGTGTATAGGGATTCTTTTCATTTTAATTACATATATCTGTACAACCATGTGCCAAATGTTTATGACCCTTTGATGGATGAAGTATTATAAGCCCTGTGCTATATTTTGATCAAAATGTAGCCTTGAAATTCAATTTGCAATCTCTTCTCGGCTTACTCAATTGAGCTTATTGTCATTATAGTTGTGTTTACTATAGTAAGACGAGTGAGACGAGATGAGCTTTATCGACCAGTTGAACTTTGGCCAACTACTGTGTGGAGAGCAGCTGTCTGTGGACTTTGATTGATGAATATTTGCCAACGTTGATGAGCAGTTGTTTATGGGTTACACAGAGAAAGTGTGTCAGGGTTTCAACAGCCAGCACGGCCTGTTTCGGGTACAATGAATGATCTGTTATACACCAACTTAGTCCAAATTATCATATAAAAATACCCAAGATATATATAAGATATATCAAACTACTTTTCTGCCCCAGTGGAGTCTGGACAGCCGAGCCAGTACTTGGCGATGGATCTGGGATATGGAGGCGTGGCCAAGTCAACTCTCTTGGTCCTGAGGTCCACTCTGTAGTATTTATCTGGAAAACACAGAAACAACAAACAACATTCATTTCATATCTCTGGAGCAGCTCGTGGTCAGGTTGTGTGAAGAAGATCTCACTCTCAGTCAGTCAGACAACTTCACATTAGACCTGTCATCAGTGTCAGCATGCTTAAAACACCGTGGTTTATGATTCTTTGGTGAATCATAAACTTGATAACAGTACACTATATCACTTAAAAGGTGACAGACATAAATACACAAGAACTGCAGTGATTTTAGGCGTCTGTTTCTTTGTCATGTGGACTATTACACAGCATGTGAAAGTAGGTATAATAAGCCTTCTGTGGCTAGCTGGGGAAAGTTTGATAAAATTAGTTAAAATGAGTTCCTGTCCGCCCCTCCAGCTGCTCTCAACATCTGTATCTCATTTCACAAAGGTCTTCTTTCATCAGTCCTGTTCCTGGGGTTAAGTGGGTGCCCGTGACCACCTCACCCTTGAACCTAAATAAAGCAATTCATAATAAGGGAGCATTTATTTTGTTAAATTGTTTTGTATGACTATCATCAACCTAAATGACACTGCTGTGTTACCTCCTCTAAAGAAGTAGACACTCTGTATGGGCAGACTCCCCTGGATGGACTCCCAGAACAACCTGCCGTCTCTGGAGTCATAGTTGCCTCTGTTGTTCTGACGGTAACCATCTCTCCGTCTGTCCTGGTCCCGGTCTTGATCCCACCGTCTGTCCCAGTCTCGTCCGAGGCGCTCTTCTATCTCCATTCTCCTCTCTGCCAACCTCAGACCCATTTCCATCCCCCTTTCTGCGAAGTCCTGGCCCATGTTCATCCCCCACTCAGCCGTGGACTCCCAGAAGGGTGAGCGGCTTTGCCTCCTTCGACCCCACTGCTGGTCCCACTGCTGTCCGTACTGCTGGTACTGCTGGTTCCACTGCTGGCCCTGCTGTTGACCCCCCTGCTGGTCAGGACGGTCGTCGTTGCGGCGTCCTGTGGACCTCGAGGGAGGGACGTACACTCTGCCGGCCATGACGGCGTCCACTGGAGACTTGAGGCCCTTCCAGTCCGTGTCAATGAAGTGGTGTTTGTCGTGATGGTGGGCCACTGAAGAATGTTAGAAAAACATTAAGCTGTACAACAACCTGCCACCACCCTCAAACAGGTAAATAATCGATGATGCCACAACTCACAGCCAGAGAAGAGCTCGCTGAGAACACGGTCATAGTTGTTGTAGTATAGGTCAGTGTGGCGCCTGAACAGCGTGGACGGAGACATGGTGATACACTCCTCATGGGACGGCTGGTGCAAAAACTCGTACATGTGATACTGATCCCCTGTAGAAAGCAACAATAAGTAACTTTATGTTAGGTATAGGATAAGTACATTATCACATGGTCACCAAAATATTCTGTACACCCGTCTGGATATTATGTGTAATGTCTGGCTGTACCTTTGAAAAAATAGACCTTCTCTTTTCCATTGTGACCAGGAGCAGGAAGAGCAAACGCTGCATCCACATGATCGGGAATTTTGTCAAAGCCGACGCTGATATCTCGAGGATAGTCATCATCCAGCACGCCGTCATCAAACCTCCAGTACTTGTTTCCCTATTGAAGGTTTGTTTCAACATTAACTTGTTATTACTACAGGGGTGTGACACACATGATTTATCAAAACAAAACAATTTCCCGTGTTCCCACCTTGAAGATATAAGTCTTCCCGTGACAGTTGACGCGGGTGAAGGCAGCATCAATTGGCCCGCTGATGCCCCACACGTCCTTTATGAGCTTTGGATAACCAGGAAGCACTGACTTCTGGTCCATTTCAAAAAAGTACTCCCCTAGAAAAAAAAACACAAGAAGTTCATAGGCATGTTCCACCACGACACAAAGACCGTATACTTCACGTTTGGCTCTTTGATCAAATGTCAGATTACCACATTTGAATATGAGGGGAATCACTCACCTCTGAAGGCAAATATGGAGCCATTTTTTTGTCGCATGAAGGAGTCAAAAGGCCTCCCACTGCAGACCACAGCGTCCGGGTCGGGGGCTTCAGTGGTGGCGGCTGTTGTGACGGGATCAGTGGTCGTCTCAGCTGCTGCATCAGTCGCAGAAGGTGTAGTTGTGCTGGGGACCATCTGTGGAGGTTCGACTATCTGTGAAATGGGTGTTTTCTGTGTAACAGGGGTTTTCTGAAGTATGGTTTCTATCAGGTGAGGGGGTTTGTTCATTTCCAGTGCTGTTTCTGGATGTTGCAGTGGTGTGCGACCAAAGTCTGAGATGGGCTGCTGTGTTGGCTTCAGCTGATGACTGGTAACAGTGAAAGACTGGCCGTGTGCTGGACGTCTAGGCGGTGGAGGGGTCCCTTCAAACAGCTCACCGTCATCGTCCTCTGCAAACACAAACGTGTCTCCGCGAGCTGAGGGAGAAAAGTGACATCAGCGACCATCTTTCACTGCACCATTTTGACTGTCTGGTAACGTTATTATGAGCAGAGAGGTTTCTTACTCGTCATGCCGCAGGTGACCTCAAAGTCAGAGCAGCAGCTCTTGTAATACTTGCACATCGAGTCACACTGGCACTTCTTCTCAGAGTTAAAGCCATTCTCACAGCGCCCCATACAGGACTCTGAAGATGAAATGACGAGAGAGAAAGAGAACTTGATTTGCTCTGTTGATTTGTGTATTCTTTGCACCTCCGACCATATGAATTTTCTCCTTTGAACAAAAGTTAAATGTATGCCTTGACAGTAGGCCCATGGCAAAGGCTCATGGGATATGTGGTTCTTTATCATTAATAACAATTCTTTCTATCATTGTAACTGTCTTTGTATAGTAATGCCTGCTTATCGTACCCCGTTTGTATTCATAATTGTAATTAGTGCTGAAACAAATACTTCATTGATTAACAGATTATACTATTTTGATACTGGCTTCATTGTATAAGTCATTAATAAAGAAAAAGGCAAAAAATGTGATAATTGCTGCTTTTCACTATTTGATAGTTTTAAATTTGAATAAATGTAGATTTTTGGACTGCTGGTGAGACACAACAAGCCATTTGAAGACTTTGGGTTCTGGCCATTTGTGATGCAGTATTTTCTAACTATTTGCTGGCAGCAGTCCTGACAGAAACCATTGTCTACTTGTGTAGATAGGGCACCCAGAGTTGATACCGCTGTTAAATACATTTAAAATAAAATGAATAATTGTTCTGTTAAATGTTAATTGCTTTATGTAGTAAGCAGGGCACAGTACATTTGACACACAGAGTAGACCCATTATCAAGTCTTACTGAAAACTGGTAATACTAAAGGATGAACAACAACCAGCAACACTCCTCTATTTGCTCGCTACAAATACTTCTCTGAACTTTAAAAGTGATTTGTAATGTTGTACTTACCTTCTACAGCAAAGGTTTGAGCGAGCAGAGCGAGCAGCAGGACGGCCCACAGCCTCATGTTGCCTCTGCCGTGTGAGAGGACAGAATGAAAAAGTAATGACGGGCCGTGTGCTCGCAATGATTGGAAACATGTGTCAGTCACCCCGCTTCCTTGTTTACTTTAACCTTATTTGCAAAACTCTTTGTACTCGAGCAAATAACCAGAAACATACAGGGAGAAAGAGGTCGATAGGAAACAAAAGTTTAAGCCTGTTGACCTCTGACCGGGTTGAATTGGGTCACTTATCACAGAGCAGTGATTTTGCTCTCAGCAGTTTGAGTAATGCAATATGAACTGTAGCAATTAATCGATTAGTCGTCGACTACTAAATTAATCAAAATTCTCTGATTCCAGCTTCTTAAATGTGAATAATTTTTGCTTTATTTACTCTTTTGTGACAGTAAACTGAATATCTTTAAGATTTTGACAAAACAAGACATTTGAAGACTTCATCAGTGATCAACATTTTTCCCCATTTTATAGACCAACAACCAAACGCTTAATCGAGGAAACAATCATCCATAAAATATCGTTAGTTGCAGCACAAATGCAACAACCGTGTTCTGTCTTATCTATTAGGCCTGATCGCTTTCAGGACCAGACTGGACCTGAACGTATCGCGTCACCTGGTGCCATTGTGAGGCCTCAGTGAAGACAGAGAGGAGCAAAGTACTGGCCTGCTGTGTCGTCCCATGAAACAGTTTAACACGGTTACGAGCTGGTGAAGAAGATCTTTAAAACTGCAGAAGAAAAGTGTGACAGAGTAGACACATTGCACTTGTGTGTGTGTAAAGTTTAAGCAGTTTTATTTATCACAATGACTTTTTTTCATAGGAACACTGGTGACTTTGTGGACAGATCACCTTAAAAACCACAATCACAAGTAATCCGTCAAAGCTGGAACGTTCATTATTTGTATCCATTATTGCATGAGTCATTACAACTAAAAAGATAAATCAAATAATATCTGGATCCACTGACATTTTCACAATGCCCTCTATTTCTCCATTAACACCAATACAATAGGATCTTCTACATTTCACATTCACAAAATGTGTGATGTTTGCCTAGATGTCCTGATGCAGACACATTTTATTTTTTTAATTTGATTTGGGGTACTAAAATACTGTATCTGTATCTTTAATATACTATCTGAGGAGCATTTTCTCTCCTCTTAATGACATGTATTTAATTCCTCTTAATAAAACAATTACAAAGGCTAGTGTAGAGTAGAGCGACCAGAAACAATTATAGTGTGGCTCAGAAGTTGTTCTCCTCTTCGTCCAGCAGAGGGCCTGCAGTGTTTACAGACATACATGGGCTTACAGAGCACGCGCCGACCGGCTGTGATGCAGGGGGAGGAGGAAGAGGAGGGGGGAGGGAGGAGGGGTGTTATTTTCATCACCGGCAGTATCCGGACCCGTGAAGACACAAGACAGCCCGCGGATGCTGACCGAAGGATGCGATAGGTTTGGGGGCTGCTACTGGAGAGAGGTATCTGGTTTTGTATTTCTGCAGCGAGACGAGCCGCTAGAGTGCGTCAGATAAGGTGGGAGAAAAAAAATGGTATAAAAAAACAAAGCAGGTCCTCTTTGTTACAGACACCAATAGTCTAGTTTCTTCTCCGGAAAACCAGCAGGATATCTGCTCTATACTCTCTCAGTTCCAGGTCCCGTGTGCGGAGGTTTGGCCTCTTTGAGGACACTTCTGCAAACAGACAGTGTGAATGCATGACGTCATCTGTTGGCCGGTGGGACAGAAGAGACAAAGCAGCAGCGGTTGACTATGCGCAGACATACTGTGACCTGCTCAAGATCCGCTTACGAGTCTTTATGGGCTTACTGCCACGGATAACATCAAGAGAGAGAGAGAGAGAGAGAGAGGGAGAGAGGGAGGGGCGATGCAATTTGGTGAAAGCTGTCACTTTTGATTCACAACTGAGGCCTTGATTAATGCGTCTCTAGGCAGCAGGCGGATCACTGAGGCCTTTGTAAACAAACACATTTCAGCATTAACGGCCGTGACGCGTCTCTGCCGGTTGATGCTCTTGTCTCTGACGCTCTTCCTGTGGAGACTCTACCGACGTTTCTCCATCATGTTCAGCTCGGAACGACTCACGGTCCCGGAATATGTCAGCCGGCTGCAGAGAGGAAGGAGCGGATCTGGCTCCGGCTCCGGATCCGGCTCCGAACCCAAAGCGGTCTCTCCAGGCATCAATGCCGACGTCCAGGCGGTTCTGGCCACCTCCATCCCCGCACTGCGCTCCGCCATCAGGCGGCTGAAGTCGTCTCACGAAACCTCTGATTCGGATGAGACCCGCAGGGCCATCGCAGAGCTCTTCCAGCTGGTGGAGGAGGCCTGGGCTCTGCCCGCTGCGGGCCGTCAGGTGGCGGAGGAGATCTGCAACAGGATCCGGCTGGACGGAGGCCTAGAGCTGCTGCTACAGCTTCAGGGGACACCTGCTGTGGAGATCACCTATGAGTCTGCAAAACTGTTGGAGCAGATACTGATCTCAGACAACAGGTAGGACCAAAATAAACACTTTTAACAGTATGATACAGTCTAAAACAGTTTTGTGATGATTTGAATTTGTTGTTTCTGTTAAGATTGTGTGTTTGTTATGAAAAATATACAAAAACAATTAATCAACATACAGTAATAACTTAAGCTTATAACTTAGGATATAGAAAGGCTTTTTTTATTGGCTTTAAAGGCAGTATTCATTTTGGGTCCACTCCTTTTATATCTGTTGTTTTAGGGCATAATATTCTGATCAGTCTATAACTTCTTTGAAAACAAGTCACAGGTACCTTTTTTGTTTGACCAGCAGTCCAAGACTAAACTATATTAAATTGACAGTGTTATGAAACAGAGAAAAGCACATCATATTCACATTTGAGAAGCTGGTACCGAAGACTGTTTAGCATTTTTGCTTGATGAGTGACTTAAGGTATGAATCAATTCAAGTCAAAAATGTTCTGTTGATCGTCCAATTCATTAATTGTCTAATCATTTCAGCCCCAGTTGATTGATAACTTGGTGTTACCAGCACTCACATGTTTCTGCCTCATTTGTTCAGGAGTATCTGTTTGCTGTTCACTGACACTTGCAGTCAGTTTAGCGATCTGACTTCACGAGTCACGTTTTGTCATCATCTTGACAGAGATTATATAGCACGAATGGGTCTGGGTGTCGTCCTCAACCTGACGCGGCATCAGGAAGATGCGCAGCTGGCTCGCAGCGTCTCGGGGATCCTGGAGCACATGTTCAAGCACAGCGAGGAGACGTCCGTCCACCTCATCTCCAACGGTGCCCTGGATGCCCTCCTCTTCTGGTGCCGAGGTACGGATCCCACCGTGCTGCGCCACTGCGCTGTGGCGCTAGCAAACTGCGCCATGTACGGAGGCCACCGCTGCCAGCGATTGATGATCGAGAAACAGGCAGCCGAGTGGCTTTTCCCTCTGGCCTTTTCCAAAGAGGATGAACTCATTCGCTTCTACGCGTGTCTGGCTGTGACAGTGCTAGCTGCAAACCGAGAAATTGAGAAAGAGGTGGTGAAATCTGGAACCTTGGAGCTGGTGGAGCCATTCATTGCTTCTTTGGATCCCGATGACTTTGCCCGCAGTTTGTTGGACAGTGCAGACTGCATGCAGGGTAAGACAGCAGCTGATCTGCAGCATCTTTTGCCATTACTGGATGGCACGAGAGTGGAGGGAAAGTGCATTGCAGCCTTTTACCTTTGTGTTGAGACCAGCATCAAGTCTCGTCAGCGCAATACTAAGGTACGCTGTCCACTTTCTATGAAGCTCAAAAGTTCAGGTGATACTGTCTGGCAGCTTTGTTGTGGCTGAGTTTTAAATTGTGCTCCTTTCCAGATATTTCAAGAGATCGGAGCGGTGCAGAGCCTCAAAAGAATTGTCATGTACTCCAGTAATGGCACAGCCTGTGCCCTCGCCAAGCGGGCACTGAGCATGATGGGGGAGGAAGTGCCGAAACACATCCTGCCATGTGTGCCCAACTGGAAAACCTGTGAAGTGCTGACCTGGCTGCAGCAGGTTGGCTTCAGTGCCTACTGTGACCGTTTCCAGGTATGTTTAACAGTTTATTGCTCAACAAATAGAAACATAACAGGAATAAAGGTCCATACAGTGTCTGACATGTCGAACTATCTTGCTGTGTAGGAGCTCCAGGTGGATGGAGACCTCCTGCTGAACATCACAGACCAGGAACTGAGCGCTGATCTTGGCATGACTGCTAGCCTCACTCGCAAGAGGCAAGCGGTGCAAACCTTTCGACACATCAGCAACGCAGAACACCAGTCTAACAAATAACTCTGTTCTGTGTAATCCTGCAGCTTTTTGAGAGACTTGCGTGTGTTGAAGACGTATGCCAACTACTCCACATGTGACCCAAACAATATGGCTGACTGGTTAGTTATGGTGGACCCTCGTTTCCGTCAGTACACCTACGGCCTGGTCCAGTCAGGCGTGGACCGCAACATTGTCCAGAGCCTGACCGATCTGCAGCTCCAACACGACTGCCACATAGACAACGGCGTCCACAGAGCCAGGATACTCTCTGCCACCCGCAGGCCCTTAAAACCGTGCCACACAGATGCCCTGCCTGCAGGGCCCGACGTCTTCATCAGCTATCGTCGGACCACCGGCTCCCAGCTGGCCAGGTCAGAACTGAAACGGGACTAGTGGGAAAAAAAAAATCATAGAGTTAAATGGACACGGTCAGAATGCATGTGTACTGAAACTACATCTTTCTCATTTCCTTTTCCGTCCCCAGTCTTCTGAAGGTGCACCTGCAGGTTCGAGGGTACAGTGTCTTCATAGATGTGGAGAAGCTGGAGTCGGGTAAATTCGAGGACAAACTGATCCAGAGCGTACAGCGGGCACGCAACTTCATCCTGGTCCTGTCCGCCAACGCGCTCGACAAGTGCATGGGTGACACTGCCATGAAGGATTGGGTGCATAAGGTCGGAGGTTTTCCATTCTCTGCATGTGAGGTTGAAATGTTGAAATGTTAGGTCACATTGTATCGATTTATTTTGCATCAAACTTAGCCCCGATCGAGATATTCTACATTTCTATTGATACAACAGATACTTGTGGAATTGTAGTAGTCGCACTCCATTCATATTCCCTCACTGAGCTATCAGTTGAAATGACATATTGTAGTTCAAACATGGGGGTAAGATGATGTTTGACATGTCTGGACATTTGAGTGTTTCATAGACTCTGAGGCATCCTCATTGATCTTGCAGGAGATAGTCACAGCCTTGGTCGGTAAGAAGAACATAGTTCCTGTCACAGATCAATTTATGTGGCCCGATCCCATGTCGCTGCCGGAGGACATGAGAGCAATCCTGAACTTCAACGGTATCAAGTGAGTAACAGTATACACAAATATACCAAAGCTTTTCTGAGAAAAAAACATACAGTGCATTTAAATGAATCAACAGGTATGACAGCTTATTTAGTTAGTCTTGTATTTCTTTGATGGATCATTTGTGAATACAAGGGTTCACTTTTTACTGTTTGCGATTCATGTTTAGCAGATGTTTAAAATATCCATTAGAGAACTGATTTGCTCATGACGCACATCATCGAATGCCTGTTGTGCCTTTTTCTTGACACAGATGGTCCCATGAATATCAGGAGGCCACGATCGAGAAGATCCTACGCTTCCTGAAAGAACACCAAGACCAAACCGACGGCATAGACGCCTCCAAAGAGCAGAAAAAGAAATAAACTGACATAAACAAGTTTGATATCTATGTCAAATTTAAACAAAGCCAAACGCCACATGGCCCACGGTGAACGGGCCAGCAGCTTCCCCTGCTCTGCTCAAATGCATGTCAAGTCAATTTGATGTTAAGCTTACATGCTCACACAGAGACCTAATATAAATAGACCTAATATATAACAATCAATACAAATCAAAAGGGGATTTTCTGATTGTACATAAGAAACTGTAAGCCTATAATCCTAGTACCCTCATACTGCTGTTAATGTGTGATCAGGAACAGAATATACGCCTTCTGTCTCTCAGGAAAATAACTGTGATAGATCAGCCGTTGTTGGCAGCCCAGCAAAATCACCAATAGCAATGTCTGAAGCATCCACTAATCACAAACGTTATATGCAACCATCTTTTGTTCAACTCGTATACTGTACATTCATAAGACCAAAGCAGGTCTCTGACTTTGCTGACATAAATGTTTTCATGTTTTGGTTGTGATGCATTGAATAGAACATGATGGGAGTATCCACGGTGGGCATTATCTAAGCTAGAGGCATGACTTACAGATATAAACGAGCTACAAGCTGTAAAACTGCACCCAACATTCAACCAAACACGGATTTAAGGAGTGTACAGGCAATGAAAATGCGTATGTAGTATTAAACGTTTCCTTCCGACTGTATTATCAATGTTGAATTGACAAACATGAACTACAGTAGTCAACTGTTGACTCCTTAAATCATTCTGTCTTGTAGACTGCCGTTACAACATACTGTAATACATAAAACTATCATTTCATACTGTTGACTGGAGGTTTCATTTACCACAGTGTTAAGTCTGATAAGTAATTATTTGTGTGCTTTGGAATTCATACGGTCATGTAGTCATCAAGATGCGTTGGACACGTATTGTGTTGTAGAATGATTCTCCTGTAGCCTGAATGAAACTGCTGTTTTGCAGGGCTTTTATCTGATCTTGCCTTAATGTTGTTTGCATTTTAAGTTCACCTCATTGCATTTATTAAATAATCTTTTTTTCAAAAAAGTAGGACAGAATTTTTTTTGTTGTTATGTTTTTTAATGCTCTCAGTGTAAAACAAACATTTGATTATTTGAAACATGGTGGAAAATAAAAGGTGCTGCAAAATAAATGAACAGTGAAATACTTTATATGAACTTCATTTAATCACACGTGACATGGAAACTGAAACAAATTGAACCATCATCTTTACCACAAACTATCCAACATGATCCAGTTCTATTCCAATAAATTAAATGATTGCAACTTACAAATATTGCACAACTGATTGCAACAAAGAATAGACAGTTTTGTGAGTCAATTTTGTCACACAATTCGTCTGAAGAACAGCTGAGAAAAAAAATAATGGTCACGATCAATTCACAGTAGCGGAGTTAATACTTCATTTAACCTCTAAACTTCCCTTTGTGCATTTTAAAGCTGATTTGGCAGCTCGTGTTCCCTCATCGTGCATCTAGGACCTGACCCCTGTGTGCATGTCGGCAGTGGGCCTGAGCTCTGGGACTATCCCGTGTCGTTTGTGGTGGAGGGAGGACGGTCACGGTGGAACTCATCATTCCCCAGCTGCCGCTACAGCTTCTCTCTCTGATGTGGATCACTGTGAGTTGGGTTTGGACATGCTATGACATAACATGAATCTCAGGCACTAACTTCACTGTTTGAGGGTTCTAGAGAGAACATCCACTAATAGATTTAGGATACCTCTATGAACAGACAGTAGTGGAAATTGTACTCAGATCTTTTACTCAAATTAGCAGAACCATATGTAAAAAGTACTGCTAAAATAAAAATCATGCTTTTAAAATGTTACTTTAGTAAAAATACATTTTAAATATCAAAAATAAAATGGATTGATCTTGTCAAACAAATGACTCATCTTTAAGTAAAATAAACTTAACCGTCACTCAATCCATGCCATCTCAATGTATCGATCTAAAGCATTTCTCAAATCAAAACTAGGTGATATCCGTCACCTCCCTTTTTGACCCTCTGTGAACACACCATGTTGCACCCATGCTTTATATGTTTTGGAACAACTGAGGAGTTTCCTCTTAGAGCTAGCACCTTAACCTGTAGTGTGTTATTTGAGCAAGAGCAACTAATACATTCAAAATGGAAATGTAAGGCACACTCTTTGGCACCATTACGCTGTATTGAAATGTATCAAATCACAAAATTAAAGCATAAATCAAACCTTGTTCATTACTTAATTTGTATGAATGTCATGATGAAAGACTGTGTTTTGTTTTTAGGCCCAGCAAAGATTTTGACAAAGTCCCGGTCTCCACTATCGAATCATTAAGACAGAGGAGGTTTCACAGTCATGTCAGTCAGGAGCTTGATTCTTCACCCTCTGTTCTTGATCACGTTGGTGTGACTCGGAAGAATCCCAATCGCTGAGCTAGTTAACAAATAGTCAAGCACCCGATCACTGTGTTAAGATCAAAGGTCTCTCCCCTCACCACAGACGGATGTCTCTGAGTCAGAGCTGCTCACGTCTTAGACTGACTCCAGGATGAACTCTAACTCTCTGACTGGTTCCTCTCTTCAGGTCAGCACGTCGTGGAGTCTCTGTGGTCTCTCCTCTGGTCTAAACATTGCAGGGTCCTTTAAAGATAAACATTAAAAATGGTTAATCATTTATTCTGCTCATCTTCAAAAAGGGTGCGGATTGTCTTTCTTTTGGTAATTAGAATTCACAAATAAGAAAATAACTAAAAGTTACATTATTCCAATGAGGTCAGAGCAACACTCACCCAATTATTCCAGCAGGGATGAAGAGGATGATGGCAGCAAGAAGGAAAGGGAAGCCCTTCATGAAGTGCAGTGTGGCCGGGTAGATGGAGTTGAAGAGGCCACTGCCCACCAGATAACATAAGCTCTGCACACAGGCCACACAGGCAAACAGGACACCTGGGAGGACGTTCAAACACACAGATGTATACAAGCTGCAGGGCGCAAGCAGTCCCTCGTGAAAAAGGGACTTACACCGCACCGGAGCAATATAATACTCAATGTTCAGCGACTGACCTTGTTCTGATGGGCCCACCAACTTAGACAGCTTTGACCGGAGGACGGGCATCACAGCCATGAAGAGGAAACACAGACCAAAACCTGGTGACGAGCAAATCTCAATTTAGTAGCTGCTATAAAGATATACTGTACATTGTGGCACCACATTAGTGACCACTGCGAACAGTTTAACATTATGTTTCTGCATTTGTATACATGTATTCTTGTTGTATGTTTTTATTCTGTCATAAAATGACCCATACATTATTGTGCAACCAACTTTACAATCTGTGAAATCTGAGAATGCTATTGACTGCTTTCAGTCTTTCACTTGCTGAGCTGGACTCATGATAGCTGATAATGTGAGATTATTTTCACCTGTGGCTGAAAAAGGATAATGAATGTGAAAAGGGCATATTGCATTTCAGTGTAACATCATTTTATATGTCATCGTTCCTTATAAAGGCTGAACATGCTGAGATAAGGACTGATTTCTGTGCTTTAATAAGACCTTGAAGTCATCTCATTTGCCGTTATCTTTTGCTTATGGATAGAAAACCTTTTGTCCATCCAACCATCTGGAGGTCACTAACTCACCTGTGAACATGAGCTGGGTGGTGTCAGCTACAGAGAAGACCACCAGCCCGATGATATTGGAGGCCAGACCCGCGATAGCCACCCAGGAGTCCTGCAGGCACTGCTGCATGATCTTCAGCCCCAGCAGACTGCTGAGGTAGTCCAGGTTCTGAGCTGCTGATCCATAGCCAATGAGGGCCGGCCCCCAGCACAGCGGTGAGCTCAGCACATACAACACATACAAATCCTTGCAGCCCATGTGCACAGTCATCACTATGAAGAAACACAGTATGTAAAGCCACAGCTTGTATCTGTGAAATCTTCCACCCGCCTCACTGGTACTGCCTCCTGTTGAGAAGAGGTGCCAGACCGCTTTATGGTGGCGAGAGGTGAGGAGCTTGGCACTTGGGTCTGGCAGGACGGACTCACGGACAAACAGGTAAGCGTACAGAGCCGAAGCCAAGTTAGTGGCCACGACCAGCCAGAATGGATTGATGTACCTAAATAGAGGCATTACAACATAATGGTAATGATTACCAATTCAGACAGCAACGGTTTTGATTTTGAGCAAAGTGCACTGGCTAAATGGAACTAACATTCAAAAACACACATTCCTTACCCTTGTGCCAGCTGCCACTGTCCTCCGATGATGCTTGCTAGCATCCCTGAAAGGCCCAGACAAGCCTCCAAGATGGCCACCCTGAAGGTGCGGGACCTTCTGTCGCTGGTGTCAGCCACATATGCAAAACAGGCCGCCAGGATGGCGTTGAAATCCCCCGAAAGGCCGCTGAGCAGCTTGCCCACTAGAAAGTAGACCACAGGCAGCTTCAGGTACATCACCATGAGGTAAGCCAGCGCTTGGAGGGCCAGGCCGAGGTTTGGGATGATAAGGACAGGTCTGCGACCTGCGAGGTCACTCCATGAGCCCAGGAGAGGCACCACCAACAGGCCTACAGAAAAGCCCCCAAGATTGATGTACAGGTTCCAGTGGGCTGTCATGGTTTGCACCTCCTGTAAAAAAACAAAACAATGATTGTAACACGGTCAACCACATTTATCAGCCAACAGGAGTTTGAGATACTCAAGTTGTTTCTGTCTTGTCCCCGAGCCATAACAACCTTGGATCCTATGTAGAATGTCTCAAACTAGATGTGTAAAACAAACCGTCAATGCTCTGCTGAGCAGGACTGAAACATTCGGATCTCTCAAACCTCTACTGCTAGTTCTCATTTAAAAAGTCAATCAACCCGTTCAAATTGTGCATGTGCATCGGTTTAACTTGTGACTGCTGTTCCTCTTTTTGTAAGTGCTCAAAAAAAGAAGAGCAGTTTATTTATGTTGTGCGAAATGTATGCACTTGCATTTTAGGCACTGATGATTCTTTACACTTAATCGTCACATTTTGCTTTGAAAATAAAAAAGCCTCTAAATGTAGCTGCATTTATGTCGTTTATTGTGGCCTTGCTTCCATTGTGCAATAACGATTTATGTCTATTTGTTTGTCTGTGTATTGTATGCCTTTGTTTTACATGTATAGTGGCTTATAATATAGCAAAGTGACATCTTGCATAGTATATATATTTAATGATTGTCCATGATCCACACCTGGCCGGTGTCTAATTAGCGCACCTGGCACCAGCTGTGGTGGAGGAGATGTCATGGCTGGCCTGTTAGGTTGCTTGTTAACAAAACCGCTTTGCAGTAGTTCGGATAAATGAGCGTTAACAGCAGACAAGTATAAAAGTGCATTAGAGCAAGGTACTTAAATGGCTGAGACAGAAGAGTATTTCATTTTAGATGAGTAACCATTTGAAGCGGGTCGGGAGGCACGGAACCGTCGCTGCACTCCGACCTCTTGGAGCCGTTGTAGCCCAGGTCCTCGCTGATGCGGTCCCACAGATACTGTGTGGCTAGAGGCATCTGCAGGGCCATAGAAAACATGGAGAGGAACAGCACTGGCTCCACAGAAACCGGCCGCCAGCATGTCCACGGCGGTCGTACGAAGCGGGTTGTCGGTAACGGAACATCGGCCTCCTCTTGGTGGCCACGCGAGCCGTTGGTTTCCTCGTCAGTTGACGCGACGTCGGGAAGGATCGCTGCGGTGTCCAGCTCGGCCATGTCGAACCGACTAGGCGTTAACTGGGAACATTGATTGTTGCAACGTTACTTTCTCTGGATTCCGAGGGTCTGAACACGAACATTAAACTGCTTCCCGACGCTAGTTTGATTGCGCCGCTGGTGTTTTTCTGTGGGGTGAAATAAAACGAGCTTAAAGGCAACTTAACTGCCAGCTCAGCCGAATAAAGGACGCGACACTGAGGCGCGTGAAGCGTGAACTCAGCAGCCCCATCTGGACAAAGCTGCGAACTACATGTTTTAGATAACTAATGTTAGATAATGTTACTGGCCACTTCATGTTAAGTCGTTAAGTTAAATTGCTGTTTCAAAGCATATTATCTGATTTTATAGTCTTAAAAACACGGGAATCCATCTATTCAATATCTACTAAGTAACTTTATTCTTTATCTCTAATGTCAACTACCATTAGTTTCTAAAACACCCCGAATTCCCACAAAAGAGCAGCAGACATCCCACACAACTGCCCTGCTACACACTACTGTTCTGTTTTTTTATTGATATCAATCATTATACATGGCATGGCTTGCATTTTTATGGACTTTATTTATGATTTTAGTCATGAGGGTGCTTGTAAGCTCTAATTGGGTGTACAAAATGATTAACAGGATATTTTTACATCTGCAGTCATTGGCTCCATGTTTTTAAAAGGAAGCCTAGAAATGGAATAAAACACCATATACCCTCTAAAATATCACGCGTATTGTGCAACAGACGTGAATATCAACAAGACAAACAACAAGATGGCAGCAGAGAAAACTATCAAGAGAAAGTGCTTTGGTCGTCAATTTTGTAAATCTATGTGAAGATACTAAACTGCCTTTTTTGTTTTGAAACTCAAACTATGCAGTCAGCATTATTCTCTATCAATTAATTCTAATGAGGTGTCAAAGAGAAATTCATTTAACTGGTTATTTTAAGTAATTTTGGAGGAAAGCATTTGACAGACTACAGCAAACATGCAAGTTTTATTTTGTATACTAATTCTCCACTTGGTAGCCACATTTCTTTTAATATGAACGAGCTAAGATAATGCACAGATGTCAGAATTTGCTTAGAACAGCTAACATAATTCTGTCATAGACGATGTGTGAAAAGCAGTTTCCTTTGTATGCACGGGAGGGCATGTAAGAGATTTAAAATATGCACAATATATTCAGTGACGTATGCACTACTAGAGAATTAACGTCAACCAAAATGATTGTATTATCATAGTAATTGTTCATTCTAGTTGATGGATACTGCATTAAGCAGCGTTCACATGTTACACCCAAGTAAACACTTATTTGTTTGTCATGTTTCCACAATTTTTGAAAATTAGTTATATTGTCTTTAAAATCACTCTCTAACACTGTTTCATGTTGGCAAAAATCTACCCCCCCCCCCCCAAGTCTCTAAGAGGATTATGTACAACTAAGTGCAAACTTGAATTACAAATGGTTTACTTCTCTTTTTTTTTTTTTTTTTTTTTTTTAATCTGAAAGTATTTGTTCCTCAAATAACCGTCAAGGACTTCGAACGTAATTCGATAGAAACTGAAGGTTGCCTCAAGCAATAAAACATCCATCATCGCTCTCTTGCAAAACCTTTTAACCTTTTCACTTCACACACACGGTGGGAGGATTATCTGGTTTGTCTACATTTCAGCCTCTGGCAGACTTTTCAGAGGACTCACAACATTGTGTTTGTAAGTTACGCCCACACAACTTATTTACAAGGCTATCAACACTCTTATCAAATGGAACTTTGTTTTTTATAGATTGCCCTTTCCTCTTCAAGACATACACATTGATGCCATTTCAGACATGCCCCCCCCCCCCCCCCCCCCAAACACATGGAAACACACCCAGGACATGCAGGGCCCTCACTCTGATAGTTAATTTTTAATCTTTTTTCAGGGTGACAGACTCTACACACAGCCATATATATCCTGTGGCTTTATGTTACTGTCTCTTAGTTAGCACAGTAAGGTGGTGTTGCTAATATTTTTTTTTCTCTTGACTCTTTACTTTCAATCAATACTTCGGATGTCGCACCTTGTGGTTCGTCTCATGGTTGGGTTTCTTAGATGGTTGTGGAGGTATAGGAATTACGTTGTGATAGTCCTGACACCTCTTATACTTCTGCCTCTGCCCCTTCTCAGCCCGACCCCGGTAAGAAAACAACGAGTTTTTCCTGTAGTAGAACGTATCTGCAGAAATATTTGACTTCAGACCTGCGGAATAGAGATGGCTTGTCTAATTGCATAATGTATATTAGTCTGACGCTATGCAATATAATACATTCAGCCCTTAAATGTTTCTTATTTTGTATGTGTGTATATATATGTATCTATATAGGTTAAATTATGTGTTTTTCTGATGTTGAGGTGCCTCGTTGTAAATTCTCAACGCTTCTCCCAAAACTTTAGCGATGACGAGGTTAGCAAGAAAGCCAGTGAAGTGCAGCTCACTTTCCTTCAAAGCAAAGCAAGTGTAGCTTCAAAATGCAAACTATTGTAGAATATGTTCAATTAAAGGCAGAGTGCAACTTTTTCCTCTCCATCTGTACTGATGGACACATGGTGCAGTTTCTTCATCAACTGTGGAGCTACTGATTGAGAGCCATGCTGGAGATGGAGTAAAAAACTAACATGTTGTAATATTGTTGCCATTTGAGTTAAACTAGCTTGATATAATATCTAATCCGTGCAATCCTGTGCAATATCCAATACGTTTAAGTATTATCTTATATTTTACTCCGTCTGTATATACTGGTATATTTAATATTCTTCTTTACTGTCAATCCCGTGCAATATCCAATACGTTTAAGTATTTACCTTACATTTTACACTTTACTCCGTCTGTATATATATATACTGGTATATTTAATATTCTTCTTTACTGTCAATCCCGTGCAATATCCAATACGTTTAAGTATTATCTTACATTTTACATTTTTTACGCCGTCTGTATATACTGGTATATTTTGTATTCTTCTTTACTGTCATATTTTCTATTACTGTTTACTGTTTACTGTTTAGTTTATTTATACTACTTGATTTTTTATCTTCATTTCATTTTATTACTTGTGAGCAATGCTGCTGTAATCCTGTAATTTCCCCACTGAGGGACCAACAAAGGATTATCTTATTTTATCTTATATTATCTTATATGATAGATTATTTTTCGTAGATCACAAATCGCTTCCAATGTCCTTTTAACCACTCTCACTGCACATTCAGGGTTAACTGCTTAAAAGCTAATCCGACTAATTTAGATTATATGACGGGTCTGTCCTGCCAAAAACATAGTCACAAGTCACATATCAAAGAACAGATCTGATAGGACTTCACGGGTTTATTGTCATATCTAAACTTTGGCCAAAGGTGTTCTGAAAACAAGATTAATGAACTACCTCGATGATGGCCATTAAGGCTGATACGACTCTGCTGTAAAAATGCACGATACATAAGGGAAGTGGCAGAAGAGATTGTCTTTGTGGAGGAGGTGGATATCAGAGAGAGGTGCTATCTGAAGTAGAGATATGTTCAAGTGTTAATGAGGCAAATAAGGGCTGACCATGACTAACGCAATGAAAGTGAGGAGTCAGAAGAGCGAAGAATAGAGGCTCATTAAACAAACACTAGAAACAGAGTTCAGGTCTTAGACAGCCAGTGGCGTGTACAGTAGGGGGGTTACTCATATTGTTGGGTGTTCTGGAGGCAACGGTGACTAAAGCTTGGATCTTTGAGTGAGTTTTTTTATGCTCTCTAAAAGATGTATAATCAAACATTACATTATACAGTGTTTTCAAATGCATATAACATGCAATTCACTTGAGCGGTTGTATTAGTAGAATTTAACTCAGAAAATGATTATAGTTGTTTTTTTTAATCAAATGAAAATCAGTTTTCTGCTATCTTTTCCCCCCCTCAAATTGAATCATTCAATCCACAAAGTATTTTTGAGAGAGAGAGATAGAGTTCCTATGTTTCTGTATCCAAATCTGTGGCCACATTTTGGGAAAACTATTGCAATAAAATGATAATCAAAATGGATCAAAGACCTCATGAGGTCTTGAAGGACATTTGTTGCTTTACATCAGGGGTGTCAAACTCATTTTCACTCTGGGGCCACATCAGCATCACGGTCGCCCTCAAAGGGCCGGTTGTAAATGTAAGACGGTGTAAATGTAACTACTCCGAACATATTTAGTTTAGTTTCCCGGGATATCTGTGACTTCCTCAACACCTACTTAGCAGAAATAGAGGTTCTTCTTTCCATGGTTAATGGCGGACAGTTGCACGGCTTTCAGGGCGATAAGCCACGCCCCCTCCGCGCGGTGCGTCCAGTGGGAATGAACACAAAATTGCCCCCGGTGAGACCGGCGGCGCAAATGGCTCATCTCATTTCAACCATGGGGATATTTTTATTTTCACATCTAACTTTTAATTTTTGTAAAAAAAAAAAAAATTTTTTTAAAAGAAATCTTTTTTTAATTTTTTTGCTGGGGGATTCGCGGGCCACATAAAATGACGTGGCGGGCCGTATATTTGACACCCCTGCTTTACATTGTCTTCCTAGCTGCAACATGGCCAGGAGAGGCCCCCGTCATTGGCCCTTTGTGCCATGTAATCTTTGTCTATGATAAATTGAAAAGTGGGATCATGTTAAACAAAGCACTGAAAGCAGCAGACTCACTAGATCTGCTTCAAGAGGTGATTGTGTCATTCCACATAGGTCAAGCTCATTCAGTAAATCTACATTCTCTGTGAAGACAGCTCGTGGAATGCTGTGCCACCACACATAAGCACACAAAACACGTACAAAACATTCAAGCATCACTTAAAGAAATGGCTTGTTGCCAATCAGGTGTGCAAGCATTGATGTACTGTCTGTCCTGCCTGCTTGTTTTTCCTATATGTGCATTTGTCTTGATCAGTGTTGCTATTTTCCATTTTTTTGATGTGTATGGTAAGTGCTTCAGTGTTACATGTGCTTGTCCTGTAGGTGGGTCTGTTCTGCGTGACGCATGCTGAAACCTGTTATGTCTGCGCTGCTTTAATGTCGTACACTTTTCTTTTGCTGTGTTTCAGTTTTATCTATATGTTGCTGTCTGTTTCTCTATGAATTTTAACTCTGTTTCAATTTGAGATTTTGTTATTTTAGGCTGCCTTGAAACATCTGGCCGGGGACAGCAGATGGAAATTAGCCTCTCTGGCTAACTCTGGCTCACTTACAGTGTAACTGTTAATTAGTGTGCATTGTCCCTGAAAAATAAATAAATAAATAAATGTTCAGGGGCTGAATCTGTCCCATTTAATCAAAGAAAACCTCTGTTCCTATTCAGCTTGTCACAACTCCTGTACATTTTAGAAGAGATGAGCATTATTATAGCAAACTATAACACCGATACACTGTTGTTGTTTGGTTACATCTTTGCACTACTGTTTAGTTTAGTTAGTTAGTTCATTTAATATTATTCTATTTTTATCTGTTGTATATATTGTGCATTTGATATTTAAAATTTTTACTCTGTTATTTTATTTACCTGGACCATAATTGCTGCTGGAGAGAAAGAATTTCCCCTCGCGGGATTAATAAAGTAACTATCTATTTTATGGCTTTGTTTCTGGTTCCGCTGTTGTAAATGGAACATACAGCAAAACAAGCACAAGGAACTCAATTCATTTCCTTATTCCTTGACTTTTGTCAGCAGTTATTTGATGTTTGGTTTGGTTCCAGACAACTACACAGACAAAAGCAGGAGTTTACTGTGTGTGAATAATAAATGTATAATGTAATTGTTTTATGACTAGCTGCAAAGTTTCAACATCAAGCACATATATGTAGCATTTCAGGAAGTTGTTCAATGTTTACTACAGATACCAGAGAATGATTAAGTGAACTACAGTAAGTTAGCCAAGGTTAAGACATTGATGGTGTGCTGTGGTTCCCTCACAGGCTTTAACGGGATTCTCTCTCTTGAGTAGTACACAATTGCAAAAGTGCATTTGACCACTGATGTAATTTATGTATAACATACAGTGTATATACTGTGTAAGGCTGTTAATGAACATATTCCTTGTCTGTCATTACAGCAGGCAAAATGTGGCTACGTAATAATCCTCATGGCGCTGTACTGGTGCACAGAGTGCATCCCTCTGGCTGTGACCGCCCTGCTGCCTGTCATTCTCTTCCCCATGATGGGCATCATGGAATCAAACGAGGTATTTCCATCCGTTTACTGCACACGCACATTCTAATAAACCACTTTGAATTAGTTTGACTGGGATTTGGATTTCTTTTTCTTCTCTCATCCAGGTTTGTATTCAGTACCTGAAAGATTCCAACATGCTCTTTATTGGTGGGCTGCTGGTGGCCATCGCTGTCGAGCGCTGGAACCTGCACCGGAGGATCGCCCTTCAAGTGCTGCTTGTTGTGGGAGTGAAGCCATCTCTGTGAGACTTTTAAATACTACAAACTGCAGCTACAATATAAAGTGTGTGGGAGAACTTGACTGGCCTGCACAGAGCCCTGACCTGAACCCCATCCAACACCTTTGGGATTCAGTGGTAGCCCGACAATAAGCCAGGTCTTATCGTCCAGAATCGACCTCAGTAATACTCTTGTGGCTGATTGGGAGCAAATCCCTGCAGCCAGGTACCAGATGTTGTAGAAAGCCTTCCCAGAAGAGTGGAGGCCGTTTTATAATGTCATTTTTGAGTCCACATACTTTAGGCCATTTCATGTATATCATTTATTTTCTCGACACATGATGTCTTCAACTTCCATCTAATCATTTGTTTTGCGTCCTCCCCAGCCTGATGATCGGTTTCATGGGCACCACAGCCTTTCTGTCCATGTGGATCAGTAACACGGCCTCCACGGCCATGATGGTGCCCATCGCCAACGCTGTGCTGCAGCAGCTGTGTGACACAGAGGCCAACGCTGAAGAGAGGGATGGTAACGTGTCCGCTGCGATGGATGGTCAGGATAACCAGGCATTAGAGATGGAGGACACCAAAGAGAGCCAAGAGCTTAGACAAAGGGCCATCGACATGGGTGTGTATGACGGTCTTTTTTAATGTTCTTTAAACTTTTCCTTTTTACATGTTGGAGACTATTTTTGTTTTTACTGTTGTTCTAATGATGTTTTGCAGATAACGATGACCACAAATGCATGAAGGAAAATGACATTATATCAATTAGGTGTTTTTTTTTAAACTTTGTCTTTGAAGTTAGACCCAACTGGTAAAACATGGAAGCCCACACAGTAAATGTATGTTGCATTCAAGACACAACAATTAAGATGTCTTTCCAATGCTGAAGGTCTGGACTCTGCCGCCCCAGAGGTCTGTGACAGGAGTCTAGAGGCCGAGCTGCGCAGACTGAAGAGGGAGCAGAAGTATATGAACCTGACGAAAGGCATGAGCCTTTGTGTTTGTTACGCAGCGAGCATCGGTGGGACGGCCACCCTCACTGGAACCACACCCAATGTCATCATGAAAGGCCAGATTGATGAGTACGACCTGCACAAATGACACTCATGAGCAAGTTTCCTGGATGCAGATTAACTCTCTGGTCCTGGACTCTTATCTGTGAAAACAAACCACGATACCCAGTTATAACTTCCTTTACTCGTAGTCTGGTGGGCCACATCTATTGCCACCAATATTCATTCACAACTACCGTAGTAGGCTGTTTCTTTGGTCAACATTTTACTCACAGCTTGCAATGTTGAGATCTAGGCATGTGGCAACGCCAGTTAACCACAGTGTCTGTTCGTCTGTTAGGTAAATTGACTTGACAAGTTTTAAACAAGGCTCTAGTTTGACTTATTATTGTTGTTAGGATTTTTAGGATATAAAAAAAGAAGATTTGAGCTTATGTGTAGGATCATTCTGATGAGGGATGACCAAAACAAGAAAAACACCCCGATTGTACAAAACAAAACAATTGCTGTCAGTTGGAGGCTTGCGTGTTCTACAGTTTTTGAGATCTCAATATTTTCTTTTCATCGTCGACAGACTCTATCCAGATAACGGAGGCATAATCAACTTTGCAAGCTGGTTTGGCTTCTCATTCCCCAACATGGTGCTAATGCTCGTCTTGTCTTGGTTGTGGCTGCAGGTCATGTTTCTGGGCTTCAAGTAAGTAATAGACTAGTGTGTCATACTCTGGTGTGATATCTTATGACTGCATCCAGATTATTAAAGCATTATTTATTTTTAACGTTATGTTATTCCAGCTTTAAAAAGACCTTTGGATGTGGCACAAAGAACGAAGGTGACAGAGAGGCATTCCAGGTAATCAAAGATGAGTACAAGAAGTTGGGCAGGATGAGCTTCGCTGAGGGTTGTGTACTGACTATCTTCACGTTGCTGGTTCTTCTGTGGTTCACCAGAGAGCCTGGGTTCATACCCGGCTGGGCCACTGTGCTCTTCAACAAAGACAAAACGTGAGTACAATAGCTGTTCGCCGTAAAGCTTTTCATGACTCCTCAGTGAGAAAGTGAAGAGGTGCTAGTCCAGTATAGGAGGAGATAATAAGGGTCTACTTTTTTTTTAATCAATCACTGAACTTGGGTCTTCGTGGTTAGCGAAGTCTGCAGATGTTTTATCTTTGTCTTTGAATCACTACACTAGCCTCAAGATAGTAGCCTGAGTATTTTTCGCAATGTTAATACATGAAATGCAGACACTTCAAATGTGTTTTCTCATCAGGTACGTCACAGATGGCACCGTGGCCATATTAATGTCAACACTCTTCTTCTGCATCCCGTCCAAATTACCCAGATGCTGCGGGAGGTCCGAGGATGGTAAGACAGCTGACATGTTTAAGAAACGGGTGCATTTGTATACATATCTTATTATAAAAAGGTGTATAAATTTACTTTTTTGAGGATCACATCAAAGGGTAATTAAATCGTAGGTCAACAGGTATTTTCACGTTTATGCCGTCATTTGTTGAGGGACATTGATAAAATAGTGATGAGAAAATGTATAAATCACGTTTTAAGAGGAATGAGACTATGCTGAAGCAAGAGGGCATAAACGTGATCTCTTTTAGGCCCTATCTGCACGTCTGGACAGAACAATTGGAAGAGTTCATTCACTGTTGCGTCACATTTTATATTTTCGGTTTAGTTTGTCACATGAAGATAGTGCAGTTTTATGAGCATGTTTGTCCTCTATCTGTGTACTATAACAACCTAAGATACAGTCAATAACCTTTACTGCCCGTGAAAACTCATCTCGCTGATTCAGCGCTTTCCCGACAAACGTTGTCCCAACGCCTTCCTGAATTGTAGCCTGATAGCCCCAAGGTCAAGCCTGTACAACGGTACATGCTGTGCTGTTCCTTCGACAAATTACTTTTTCTATCAATGAAATCTTTTTCTCCCCCTTGGTAACTTAAGTTAAGCGTGTCTTGCTCTTGCCTACAAGCAACAACTTCTTAAGTACCCGTCAAACAGTGGGAAAGCAATGTGTTTTGAACACAAGAGAAGTGACACAATGATTAACACACACTTAAAAGGAAACGGTTTAAAAGCTGTGAGGCAGACTTTGAGGTGCCATAGTCTGTTGGAAAAGGGAGAACATTGGTTTGAGAGTGAAGCAACTTACAACAATGCATTTTTATTATGATTTTGATGGCTTTCCTATTCATCCCATTTACTTTTTATCTTTACAGACACATTCATAGTCACAGCATCTTATCTGTACACAATAAAAGCTTGTTTTTTCTAAAGTTGGTTAAGATATATCATTGTTTATGACTGCACCTAACCAACAGTTGAAAAGACACTGTCACCTCTAAAGATTGCCTTTTTTTAAAAGGTGCTCCTGCTGAAGCCCCGTCACCTCTGCTTAGTTGGGACATCGTCCATGAAAAGATGCCTTGGAACATCCTTTTGCTTCTGGGAGGAGGTTTTGCATTGGCACACGGAAGTGAGGTAACGCAGTTGATCCTCAAAGTCCACCTCTTTCTAAAGATAATCTTTTCGTTGAATGTTTGGACGCTAATGTGTGTTTTTCCACCTTGCAAATAAGAAATCTGGACTTTCGTTGTGGCTGGGGGAGAGTCTCATACCGCTGCAGAACATCCCTCCTTTTGCCATCTCCATCCTGCTGTGTCTGCTGGTGGCAATGTTCACTGAATGTTCCAGCAACACTGCCACCACCACACTCTTTCTGCCTATACTGGCTTCTATGGTGAGACAGGACGTCATCGAATACTTAAAACAAATAACAACAGATGCTACAAATAAACTGCTGTTCATCATCAACAATGAAGCCTTGAAAGATTTATACTAACAAGTGTTTGAATGTCCCTTTTTTAATTGGCTTAATCCAGGCAACTGCTATCAAGATACACCCACTGTACGTCATGTTTCCCTGCACCATCTCGGCCTCGCTGGCTTTCATGCTGCCCGTAGCCACTCCACCCAACGCCATCGCCTTCTCCTACGGCAACCTTAAAGTCATCGACATGGTAAGACCTTTTAGTAAAGTTAGACCCCATAAGGGCGCATGTTGACATTCATGCAGTGTTTTGGATAAAGGCTCATATCTAGTTTTTGGATAAACGGCTTGTATTAATCCTTATATCTGATGATTATCATCTATTTGCACACGTACAATATCCTTAATATTACCATGGAACATAAGCTCTGGCAGACTGAGCACCAAATGCAGTGTGTATATTGACAAATTCGTATCCATACCTGTTAGGATGGTGTGTGGACAAAACACTGTATCTAAATATAGTAGTTTTATGTTGTATTGTTTCTCTGGTTGTTCCAGGCCAAAGCTGGATTCGTTCTGAACATTGTTGGAGTCCTAACCATCAACATTGCCATTAACACGTGGGGCGTGTCCATGTTCCAGCTGAATACCTTTCCCAGTTGGGCTAATGCCACCAAAGTTCCTTGAATGTGAACTCAGGAAAATGGACAAGGAGAAATTGGGGGAGATTCACAATATCTGCGTATTGATTAGGATTCCACCACTGGAGGACTGGGCTGGCAAGATGATTTATTATTTTTATTTAAAGCCCAATACTCCAGCCAGTACAGCTTGATGTGCATTGAGGCCTGTACTTGAGACGGGTTATTCAAATTATAACCTCCCTCACACTGTGATGCTCATCAGAAACCAGCAGGACATGCTGACTGGAAACATTGGAGCACCTTTTGTTGATGTTTTGACTGAACTTGAGTGAGTTTAGTTCATATAGATAAATAATCTCCTAGACTCTCAACCAAGCACCTTTTTAAAAACTCCATAATAACTTTTAAGCATATTGTAATTGAAGTGGTATCCCAGGGTAGTCAGCTTTCGGGAAAAGGAAACAAACAAACAAACAAAAAAAGCCAGAATTTGTAAATATAGCCCTCATCGTGCAGCTCTCCCCTCTGTCCTAAGCCCCTCCCACCAGACGAGCATAGGCGTATGCACACACTTTATACAGTAACCTGCCAAGAGGTCTAGTTTCTACTCTCAGACCCTTTGTATTACAATATGCGGAAAGGTTAATATGCATTTCTTTTGTACATTGATGCCAAAAATAAACTGCCTACCCCAGCTTTAAGTGTTCTTTTTAAATATAATGGATGGTAACATGGTTGTCTGAATAAAGAGAGTCTTGTCACACTAGAGAACCATAATTATCCTAACTTTCTCAGTTATAGTTATAGAGCAAACTATACACGCTGTACTACATTTTGAAAACTGGTTACTCAAACTAATTTGTGTTGTCTGTCGACAACAGAATATTCAGCTTCCAGGAAAATAAATCTTTGGAATAGAGATTCTACAGGATCAAGGGCTCACTGTAGTTTTTGAGACCGTTATGACTGTTATACGTAATTTAATGATGGGATCAAATCTCATTACATCCATAGGATTAGGACCAGGGGGTCCTCAATTGATTTAAAGAGCACAAAGAGCACAGAAGGCAAATCTCTTCAAAGGGTCAATGTGGGAGAAATGCAAAATGATGGGAGGTAAGAGAAATCAACTGTAGGAAACGGATTGAAAACAGTTCATTGAACCCTTTGACAGACGTCTGTATAACTGCTGTATGTGAAGAGCAAAGGGGATTTTAAAATGGGGAAACTACAGTACACATAGGTCAAAAGCATAAACAGTTGGGAAATCCAAAACATTTTTGTTTAATCTAGCGACCACTCTTCTGGCGAAGACTGAAAGACGGCATCATTCAGAGGGAAAACTATCGCTCTTGTTGAATCGGTGCTCACAGTAATGGAAGGTAATAAAGGTGCGATGGATGCTTGTTATCAGAGGTAAGACAATATCATTATGTTGGGACATCTTCTGTCTTCGTACTTTGATCCCTTTTGATCTTTTCCCAATCACAAATAGAAAAACTGCATTCAGAATGGGAAATGCTGCAGTACATTTTCTGTTTAAAAGCTCAGATGAATTGTTAGTATTTGGTATAATTCTCAGGTTATGTGCAAGATTCTGTTCTCAATTATCATAAGCTCTGGAGAGCTTTGCCACTTGACTGAACATATAGCATTTCTGAACACGTTATTTTTAACATGGCACCTGAATCAGTAATGATATGGTAATTGTGACTATAAAAGACAGCTGCACAGTTTAGTTATGAAGTATCCTTGGGACAGGCAAATTAGTTGTGGAATTTATATAACCTTACCCTGAAGCAAAAATGTGAAGTATTCAGCTGTAAATCTCGCTGCCACAGGTACTCAATGTTTTCCTCCAGGTTTTCAAAAGACACCCATAAATCACCGTTATATAGAATTAGATTTTCCTTTCCTTCATATTATACGCGTTTTCTGATTTACAATTATTTCTTTATTAGAGAAACTTATTAGAACTGTTATAAAACTAAAATGTAATTTTTTTAAATGAACCATAAAGTAACAAACGTGTTGCTTCATGCTTTTAATTTGCTAGGACAGACAAGCTAAGATGTTGGTCCCTGTAATGTTCATAAACTTAGTTCAGAATTTATTATAACAATCTGATAAAACGGTACTGTAAGAAATCCTGCCTTCAGACAGGTTACTCTGCTCAGTGTTTGTTGACTGTATTAGGTTTTGAGAGTGCAGTTTGTGTTGAATTGATGGTGTCTTTGATATTTAGAGGGCCGCTAGACAAATCTGAGGGGTTGTGAGACGACACACAAAGCAGAAGAAGATATTTCTGCCTCACAAAATCATGTTAATATTTTAAGACTTTTTTCAGGCCTATTGTTTTTGAATTACTGGATAAACTTACATCTTCAAGTATTTTTATCTTCATCGTTATTGCAACAAACACCAGGCTACAATTCTCATTCAGATATCCATCAACATTGCCAAAAGCAGAGATTACTTGGATTGCTCTTAAATCATTTAGATCCAGATGTTGAGTCAACATGTCCACCTGGATGACGAGGTGCTTATTTTCACATGGCAGAAGATTATAAATGACATCTTCCAATGACGGTTACCTTTCACCTTGTTCTAATTGAGTTTTTGACCAGAGTCTTAGGTGACGTGTCATTCTTGAACAGATGCAATCCTTGTGGGCAGCCAATGACTCAAATTAAGAAAAATTCTTTGACTGGTGCTTAATAATACTGACAGCTGATGATTAGAGCAGATTAAAGAAACACAGCTTTGATGCTTTTAGATCATAAAAAGGTAAATAACTAGCTCTGCAAAACATGATATTGCAACTTCGAACACCCAAGCACTGGAGCAATTATTTCCCAGGAGACAATGAGACTTTCACTGAAGTGGCCCCTGGAATCTGTTCCCACATTACACCCTCCTCAAGAACTCCATCTTTGGCAAAAAGAGCCTTCGGCAGTAGCTTCGCTCTGCAGAAGCCTTGCACTGTAACGCGAGAGTTTATTCAATCTGTAATGAATCCTCTAGCTCTCTGTCATCTCTCTGCCTCGCCCTCTCACTGAGGACAGAGTTTGTTCAAGGTATACCAACGAGCTACGGCTAGGACTGCTCTCCAGGTTCATGGGGAGGATAGGATAGGACTCTACCTGTATTGACATACCTCTACTCCCTCTCCGACTTTCTCCTTTATTTCTGTGCCTCTCTTACTCTTTGAGCCTCATGTTGTCAAAAGTTTCAGAGAGGAATTTCTCAAGAAAAAGGGAAAAATGCTTGAAAAGACGTGCCAAAGTCACCATGGAGCATCTTAAAACATGCGTAGGAGCTGCCTGATGTTCTCAGATTAGTTTGACTTCACATCCTGCAGCCCATTAAAAACCTGTTGGTGTGTATGTCCATTAGTTATGACATTAACTCCGGTAGGCTGCATCAGAAAC
Organism: Lycodopsis pacificus; assembly: GCA_028022725.1. Lineage (NCBI taxonomy): Eukaryota > Metazoa > Chordata > Actinopteri > Perciformes > Zoarcidae > Lycodopsis > Lycodopsis pacificus. The sequence continues at coordinate 14,204,407 of CM051696.1, read as the reverse complement.
TGAAATTTCTAGATCGACAGCTTCTGTCTTCCAGAGTAGCGAGTGCTTTCGGTTCGATTTGCTCCAACTGTAACTTTAAGTGTGTGCTTGCATGCTTTTAGATGCACAAATGATTCTGCCTGCGTCTACTCGTGCACAGGTTTGATGAAGAGTGCAACAGTTAAGTGGAACTAGATCACATTATACGACGTTTGCTATGGGCGAGCTCAGAAACCAGGGCACTGCGCCCGCTCTCTGCCACTGGCTGTGATCAGTAGTGTATCTTATGTCCCGTTCAGACAAGTAACCATTGAGTCAGGCAAAGAAAGACTGATGGAAGGAGGAAGAGAGCGCTGCCAGCTGCCAATGACTGCACCAGTAGATGTTTTGGAACCTGTTGCAGCAGGTTTTTCTTTCTGTATATCTTATTGCTGGGCTAGCCTGGACGAGTGCCAACACACACACACATACACGTACACACACAGAGACAGGCACACACACAATGAGTTTGATATTCCGAGCTGCCAAAATCTGAAACCAGCCCATCGCTCCTCTCCATACATATTTAGACAGTCAATCTAATCGAAGTGCTTCAGTGTGAGGGTTGAGGGGGCGTGAGGTGCACAGATCCACGAGGGATAATGGGCTCAGATGTGGACAGAGGTTATGGCTCTGACTGAGAAAATCTGACTGAAACTACAAATCCGAGTCGAGAGGGGGCAGTTATTGTTTGCAAAGTTTAGGTGAGTTCATTTGACAGTTTTCCAATAATGTGAAGGATGGTGTTTATGTAAACTGCTGCAACAATTTTGCTGTGATTTGTTCTCCATGTTTGTGTGAGAGAGAGCACACAGTACTGCACTGATACTGTTGGCACTGCTGTAGGTGCTGAATGCTCGTTAACCGCTGTGAACTGTGAGCAGCAGCCTTCTCATGTCAACAATACTGGCAAAGCACTGTCAGTATATTATCCTGACAAATAGGAGAGCAGATGTGCCTGTCATTGTCAGAGATTACCAGAGACATGAATGAGCCCTACTTCGCCAACACTTACGTAAAATACAAGTGGCTCAAATTTGCTTTCCACAAGTATTCCCATGTGATGCAACTTTATACTTCTACTCCACTACATCGCAGAGGTAAATATTGTACTTTCTACTCTATTACTGTCCAGTGGAATTTATGTATCTTCAACTTTTGTGATTTTCTGAAGGAGAAAATGTGATTTTATGTGTAAATGTAAAAAATTCTCCGACTTAAGCTAAATAAACAATCCACTAAGCCTCTTGGATGAGCTGGAAAACTCATGGTCACAAAGCTGAAAACAGGGATCTTTTTCTTTTAGAGATTTGTTGCTCTCACGGGACAGCGATCATATGATGATCTTATATAATATGATGTATTGCTGTAGATTAAACTACCCAACAGTATATAAATGAGTTCAATTAGCAGAACAGGATTCTGTGCCAGTATCCATTTAGAATCTTTCTCAGCTTTGATCGGAAGATACATTTCTGAAGAGTCCCAACCAGACAAAGGTTTTACATCCTTTGATCAAGTCGGAAACAATGTGAATAATCCGGCTGGACGCGGTAGTTTGCTTTCATTTTTTAACACCACACCCAAGAGGAATTTCCTTTTAAAAATGCCACACTGCACAAATATGCAGCAGTTAGCTTAATCTTTCACAATAGCGCTTCAAATCACCCAGACAACTGATGACACCATGATCAAACCTACACAGGACACACCCCCAGCTTTTGTTTATTCATAAACCATAAAGATAAGATAAAAAAAACCTTTTACTTGTTGAAACTGATTTGTTGGTCTTCTTTCAAGACATGCCATTAAGTGACATCTGCTCTGTTACACCACAAACGCAGCGTTATTTGCATCAAGATTTAAATGATATATTTCAAATCAATAAAGAAATGTTTTGTATGTAAAATATGTATCTGTAAAGGTAACTATAGATCTCAAATAAATAGTACAGTACTAGTACAGGTAAAAAGTACAATATATGCCTCCGATATGAGCAGATGCAGTGTTAAAATTGTAATACTGAAGTAAAGTACTAGTGACTCAAAATTGGAAGTAAATGTACACAGTTACAACAGATGCGCCAACATCCAGCATGAAGAAGTGCTTTTGGCCCAGTACATTAGTAAAATGTATTAACAATTCTTAGCTGTGTCTTAACAATGTAGGATTTACAGTGTTTTACTTCTACTTTCCATATCTGCAATGTTCAAAAACGTCATCCCGAACTATTAATACAGCCTATAGTACAGTTTCATACTTTAGAAGTCTGCTGATGGTGAAAATAAAACAGCTACTCTGTGTTCTTTACAGCATGTCGGCTTGCTGAAAAGGTTGCTGATGCATGTTACAGTTTCATAATAAAATGTCAGATGCCCATATGTTCACCCACATTTTTTAAATTTCTTGTTGTAATCATTCCTCCTGCTTTAAATGTAAGTAATGGTGGCCAGAATCTACAGTCCTCCTGTGCAACATTTATTCAAAGGTTTATCTGGAGCTAATATGAGGCTTCGGCAGTCTGAGTTTAACAAATCAAGTGTTTTTTAGTACAAACTATCCTCTTTGTGTCACTGTCCCTCCGCTGCTGCTCAACAGACAAAAACGAAAAAAATTTGACTGTAACTGACTGCCGAACCTCAACTTTGTTAAGATAATAACTTTGAATACTTTTTGCACAAAACAAGGACTGCGGATTGAATTCTTTCCTTCATCTTTTGATTACATCAGCACAACCTGATTCAATATTCCAGACACCTGACAGACCGATCCAAAACCTATCCTTTGATATCGGTGTGCAGAGGATTGAATTGGTGGAAACATTTTGGTTCTGGTCCTGTGGGTGAACTTCACAGATTGACGACGTATAAGGAGCATCATTATTGCCTAATGTCCTCTGCTGCTTACACTGGTCAGCATCCTTAAATCATAATACACTTATCTTTGTTTGAATTAGTATGAGAAAAATCTTTTTTTTTGTGAATATTAAAGAATATTCTTTGAGGATTCAGGAAATATCTCAAATGCTGTTAAATGATCACTATACAATTATTTTCGGAGAAAATCAAATGCGGAAAAAAATGCGAATCGCATGTGTTGACAATTGAGAGGCACACAAACCTCGGGTCTACACCTGTGCATCTATGGGTTATCTCAGAGACTAAAAAAGCTCAGTTTCTTTCGGGATCTTAATGAAGATCACACACACACACACACACACCACTGCTGAAGTTTCTACTTCTCTTTCTGTAAGTGCATCTGTTCTGGCTGCTGGCAGCGTGTCTGTCAAGCAGATGAGAGGATTTGTTGCCACAGTGGTTAAAAGGCAATCTCTCAACTTTCACTGTGACACTTTAGCCTGGTTGATGTGAACAGAAAGAGCTACGATTGCTACTTCTCTCTCTTTCTCTCTCTCTCTCACACACACACACGCACACGCACACACACACACACACACACACACACACACACACACACACACACACACACACACTACTACACACTCTGCCTCAGCATTATTTGGCTTTACATGACCTAATAGCCATGGTTTGTTGGCAGTTTTAATGAGCTTGGTTTATGTCGGGGCTGAGGTTACCTTTACTGGAACTAGGGCCACGTGTCTGTCACCTCCGCTGGGATCAGATATCACTTCTTTACACTCAGCCGGATAAACCCCTGCCTCATGTACAGCCACTTATGTCAAACTTTGGTGTTGTAATAAATGGCACTGAAAGTGAACTGTTCTCACCCCTGCACTCATACTGTCAGAAGACACAGTATAGCGTATCTCGCATTTTCACAGCAGAATAAAGACTCAGCAGATATGATCTCAGAGGATCAGTAACAATAAGTGCTTTGTCAAAACAGTTGAGATGTACTTCCTGTCATATGCCAACAGCAATATCAATCAAAAGTAGAAAAACAAACAGCATGACTTGTTACAACTTGTTTTTTCACACTTCAGATTCCAATATTTAAAAGAACAGTTTGACGTTTTGGGAAAAACGCTTATTAGCTCTCTTGCTAAGTGTTGATGACATGTCAATACCACTCTGGTTCCCTTAGCTTAGCATAACCACTGGAAACGGGTAGCCTGGCTCTGTTAAAAGGTAACAAAATCTGCTTGCCAGCACCACTATGATGTTTGTAGATGTTTTTACCTTTGGACGGGGCAAGGCTTTATTTATATGTACCCCTGTCTCTACTCTTTATGCTAAGCTAAGCTAACCAGCTGCTGGTGATAGCTTCATATTCAGTGTTTAGCTTTACCTCTCAGTAAGAGAGTGGTATCAGCCTACACAAATCGACTCTTGGCAAGAAAGTGAACAATTACATTTCCAAAATGACAAATAATTTAGTTACAGCATAACATCTGTGTGACCTTTAATTTAAATTGATGCAGCTGAAAATTCTATGATAACTGAAACATGTCATCCATCGCAAGCTATGCAGACCGCCGTTGGGCCAGAAAATGCCACTGACTAAAAATAGACGACCGTCTTTCTCTCCCATCTCAAATTTAGCCTGCTTTCCCGTCTCTTCACAGGAGCAGATTTTGGTGCAGAATGTCAGACTCGCTGACATTTTCCCACAGTGGTGGCAAGTCAACGGCAACCCCTCAGGCTAGCCAACACACATGTGAGCCCTCTCGCCAGCTGATGGCAGAATCACAGGTATTGATCCGCCTCAGGTTTTAACCAGAAACGTTCTTCTGTGTGACACTGGAAATAGACTCTTGTACTTACCATGTACTGCTTGTACTTTGACAAATGGCCTTAGTTTTCCATGGGCTGTCAATGGACAACTGTTTTAATTTGCCTATGATCTGTATTTCTTTCTTACGGCAAATTAACTGTGGACCATACAGTATAACACCACATTTTGAAAGGAATAGTTTGACATTTTGGGAAATATGTGTCGTCACATTCTCAATGGAAGGGAGAGTGACTTCATTCTCTGCTCAGTTAGGTATTACTCCACTATCTTTACATAGCAAATCGTTAATTAGTGCTCTCTGCGCTCTAGTATATTAATGCTCTGAATATTGTATAAGGAAACTTATATATTGTTTCCCAAAATGTCAAGCTTCTCTACCTAACAAAAGTACTGCATTTCACAATTAAATAAATAAAAACATGTCCTGCCCCATGGAATAAAGGTTTTATATCTTAAATATTAAATTAAGGGAACATGTAGGTTGATTTAATTTGATTTGATTAAAAGGCTGTTCTCTGTGTTTTACTGTGAGAGAGGAAGTTTTCTAGTAATGCCTCAGAGGATTCCCAGTAAGCACCTTTGCAGCTTCTTGGTCTGGAAATGGCAGTAGCTACACATCGAAACCCATCCTTGATGGGTTTGTCAACAGTTAGTGTAGATTGTGATTTGCATCTTTAAAGATTTGTATGATGATCACACCACAGACTAAAGAGGGCAGGGGCATCTGCTTCAACCAGCAAGAGAGCAGCAGCTTCAGCTTGAGGACTGCAGATGTGAACAGGAGGCACAGTGCTGATGGGACCATCGGTTCAGGGTCTGGATCAACACCGCGACGAGGCTCTGTTGACGCTGACCGTTACCATCCGTACCATCGACAGTTCAGCGATGGAGCGAGGCCGGGTGCGGGTTGCCTCCAACAGGACACGTCTTCCTTCAGCTGTCTGCAGGAGGTGTGTAGCCCTGACACTCGTTCACACAGCTCCAGACACGAGGCATCATCATCCTGGGACCAGTACGACGGCAGCGTTCAGGTTTCTAAATTTAGGCTATAGCCTACCCTCATGTTATCCAAATTTTTATTCCAGTTTGTGCAATTCAAAACAAGTTGATATCAGAAAAGAAGTCTATAATGAAAGGGAGTGAGTAAACAGAGTGACCAGAAATGTGGGAGATATTTATCTCAGGAGTTGGTAGAGACCAAAAACAGAGCTAAAAGTTAATATTAGACTTATCCCCAACAGGTGAACAGAAACGCCAAATGAATGATTATATTACTCCGTGAGAGCTTGAGTTGTAAAAAAAACCACTTGTTTGCTATGAAGTTCACCAATCAACTTAAAAGGTGATAAGTCTTTGTTGAGCTCACAACTTGTTTCCACTGCCCCCAAGTGGCCAAATTAGGCCATTAAGTTAATTTTAGGCAGAAATATTATTAGAAATCCCACTCTTGCACATGCGTTTGGCTTCTCTAAACAACTTTATTATCTATTTTCTTTTAGCAGAGTTCGTTCCCAGAACTACTAACTGTACCAGTAGACCCGTCCTGCTTCCTGTCTCAAAGCTATCCATCCTACAGCTCATCGAGCCCTCTACAACAGGTGAGCGAGCGCGTCGGGTCACGAGTTGCATCAAGGCCCGTGCATGAACACGAGATCTGCGTGATGAATAATACAAACATGAGCGAGAAATATTTAGGTTTACCTGTATGATTTGAGGGTATTACAAAAATCGGGCAAACATATCTGTCTTTTATTGTTTCCAGTTTTCAGGTGTGTGTGTGTGTGTGTGTGTGTCCTCTACAGGTCTCCTCTAGACTGTATCCTAATAACGATCAGTCCAACAGCTCAAAATATTCTCTCCAAATTCTCTCCACTCAATCACACCAGGAGAGCACCAAACAGTCCCTCTTCCCCAAGCCCATTTACTCATACAGGTAACATCGTATTTCAACATATTTTGTGGCATCTTTTACATTTCTGTCTAGCTTCATTGTGCATTCATATGTAAAGCAACAATGTGCAGAATTAGTATATGATTCTCGTGCATTGAATATTGGTGGGGTGTCTTTAAGTGCTTTGTTTGCGCCAAATGTAACATGTAAATAAAATTGCAATGTGAAAAATGTTTCCTTCACGACTGCAGCATCTTGATCTTCTTGGCTCTGAAGAACAGCAAGACAGGAAGCCTGCCCGTCAGTGAGATCTACAGCTTCATGACGGAACACTTCCCCTATTTCAAGGTACCGCGATTAATGTTTGTGTGTCACATATTTAACCAAATGAAAAAAACTCATCCGTGGCACAACCAGAGCAGCAGTAGTTGTGACTTTAACAATCCATAGAATAAATATTCTTCTCCAGCAAGTCTCTTTAGATCAATTGATAGTTTTTCTACAGTAGATCAGGAGTTGAAAGGGTTCACATTCAGGTTTGTGTCGTCTTGCCCGTTACCAAACCACATCTTTATTGCAGCTGACATGAATCACTGTCTAATTAATGACACACCTCAAACGTCTCTACACCTGCAGCTAGGTGGCCCTGCACCAGCTGAGTGGTAATCTGTTGAGGCAGAAGGCTGGCATGGGTTTAATGAGGAGATGTTTTGTACCTGTTGACTGTCGACAGTGTGTGTGTGTGTGTATGTAGGGTGTTAGTGAGGTTGTTTCACCATTCAGTAAATCAAATCTGACATGTGAAACCAAAGACACATCATAATTCTATGTTATTGTTCAGAAAGTACCTGGTAAAGTCAAACACATGCATCTTTGCTCTAATAGTAATAAAATGAGGCAGCTGCAGGGTTGGACCTCTGAGATGAAGCCTGGGTCGTCACAAATACTGTACATTCTTCAAAGGATTCCAGGTATCTACAAATCAAATAAGTTCAGACTCACCTCTGGAACGAGCTCAAAGACTTGCTGCCATTCGTATTTAAGAAGGCACCTTACAGATGGCTGCTTTCCAAACAGCTGCCTGTAACATTAAACACAGGCTGCAGGGCCAGAAAACACATGAGGCAGATGAGATGCGATACTCGAAGGAAAGTCAATGCATTCTGCAAAGGCTGAGATTGTTGAGATAGGTCTGAATACTTTCTGGATATTGTCAGGTATCTTTGAGATCATTTCGGTCCAGTGGACACTTACCACGGCATGCAGATATTAAGCACTGCAGATAGTGGAAACATTAATTGCTCCACTCTGCAGTGCTTTGTTGCCCTCTCGCATACTGTGCTTTCAAATCCAAATACTGTATATAAATATTTGCTTAAATAAATGCAGTATATATGACAACAAATTGCATACAGCTAAAATATATACAAGGACTGACTGACAGCATTCCTGGTGCCACACTGGCAGTGTGGCTAAAACGGAACCATTACCATTTCATGGAAGGATCCAAAAAATGTATTTAGTCTTAATTTGTTTCACACAATAAAGATATAAATTAAACTGAATTGCCCTTTTTTGCCCTATCTTAGCATGAACTGGTCTTTCAGTATCTATGTAGCAAATTAAGCATCACTCAGATATTATGAGTGATGTTTCAAATTCCCTGAAATCCATATTCAGAAACCTCTTTCCCCGGAGGTTAAAAGGTGTATATGTTGCGTATATGTGAAAAGTAAAACTTGACATTTGAAACTGTCTTTCGGATGAATTGCCATGACTTTCTTGTTCCACAGAGGATGAATATCTTTCTGACTTTGGTGAGCCTCAGCTGTACTTTGTGTCATCTGCCAAAAATAACAAATGTATGCATGCTAACATGCTCAATGGTAAACATTATACATGCTAAACATCAGCATGTTAGTATTGTCATTGTAAGCATTTTAGCATGCTATCGTTAGCAATCAGTTTAAAGCACTGCTGTTCCTGAGCGCAGCCTCACAGAGCTGCTGGCGTTACTGTAGACGTTTAGTCTTGTTAAAATATCCTCGGAAAACTTTTCACTTCTGAAATAAACAGAAGAAAAATGCAAAACATTCACTGTTCCTGCTTGTGAGTTTGTATTTATCTTATGTATGTAATAGGAGGTAATATATAATTGATTGGACCACTGATCACTGAAATTATATTTCACAATTTTCCCAATTTGATGGCATTTTATAAAGGAAATGATATGTGTCCTTGCAGCACAGTGGTTTGGATGCATATGTAGCCACCCAATAATGTGTACTCATTGCTTTTCTTCTTGTACTATGAAGTACTCTGACATGACATTATAAGAAGAGCTGCTTTAAATATTTTCTTTCCCATCTTCTGCATCTATTCACTCCTCTCTATTTTCAGTCAGCTCCTGATGGATGGAAGAACTCTGTGCGTCACAACCTCTCCCTGAACAAGTGCTTTCAGAAGGTGGAGAACAAAAATGGGAACTCGTCCCGTAAAGGCTGTCTTTGGGCTCTCAATCCCGCCAAGGTGGACAAAATGCAGGAGGAGCTGCACAAGTGGCGTCGCAAGGACCCCATCAGTGTTCGCAGGAGCATGGCGAGACCAGGTGTGTCCCTTAAACGTATTGAAAGAAGTCAGCACCCAAGAAGAGAACATTAAGCAAAGGAAGAGGAAAATAATATTTTTCAGAAGATTGATTTTTTACCATGAATTCATTACAGTGACAGATTAAACAATCAAAGATGTACTGTACAGATGTTTGACCTTTTAATCAGTTCTTGCTGTTCTGACCTCTACTTCTTAATTTTAGTACATCTTGAGTCAAACTTAATACAACACACTTTTTCTGCAGAAGACCTTGATCGTCTACTGGGAGAGGGACCGAACAAGCTCAGGTCTTTGCCACTTTACACCAACCCAGCTTTGTTATCCAGGGTGGCCCCTTTCTACGGCACCACCTCGTCATCATGCAACCCAGCCCAGCTTCGACCACTGTTCCGGCGTCCACAGTATGCCCATGTTCAACCTCAGCAGCCCTGCTACCTTCCCCCTGCGGCTGCTCACCCCAGCAACTCCTTTGCCCTGTACTCACCCTGTGGACAGCAGCCTGCAGCTGGCATCCCATCAGCCACTGGAGGCTTGCACTCCCCCGTGGCTGGCAAGATGCCACCTAGTTACAATAGCGCCCTGCAGGCTGGGTACAGCTCCAGGAGCATGCAGGACTTGCTGTTGGAGGGAGACGCCAGTTATGACATCGACACGCTCAACCCCAGTCTGACTGACCTGCAGCTGCAAGGTACGAGAGACGGTACAATATGATGGATAGGAATAAAACAAGCAAAGTGCAAGGAGACTAGAAAGTACCGTGTCATTGACGCATCACATCGTCACATTCACTCGGTTGGGACACAGGAAGGCAACTCATCAAAGTCTTGTTTGCTCGAATTAGCTAACTAATGCTAAATAGCAGTTTTTCAGCTCGTAGCATAATTCATTTGTCGATTGATATAAATCCTGTGGCTGTATTGAACCTTTTTGCTGCTATCAGACCTCAGCAGACATGTTCATGTCAAAGAGGCAAAAGCACAGGTGCAATCAATTACATTAATGACGGATGAGACATTTACCTTTGCTGTCTTTATCATCTAATTTCCCTTTTTCACAGCAGACATTTTGACTTTTCCCTGCAGGAAAAGCTTGTTTATGTGTCTGTTACAGATATATTTTTCAAATTTATTTTTTCAGGTAACTTGTGGGAGGAGTTACAGCAGGACAACTTGGTGTGTGATCCACAAGTTACCACCGTGACTCCGCACATGACCTCTGCCCTGCAGGACCACCACGTCCGGACCGGCTTCACGCGGGTCACGTCTCGTGACGGTCAGACGTCAGAGGTGACGGGCGTCGGTCGACAAAGAGCAGAGGACGAAGACGAGAACACAGGCAGAATCTTTGACCAGCACGGCTGTTTGAATGGACTGCATCCTGCGGTTTATGCAGGGGTGGAGAGTCTTGCTGGCTATCTGACTTCCTGTACCGCATCCATCTCCTTAATATAAAGACCTGACTGTTTGGGCTCTTTCACACTCTCTGACTATTGATGTACTATATCAACCTGAATAGGGAATATTGTCAGAAGGAGCTTCTTGCCACAGTATTAGCTTGGTGGTTATGTAAACCATCACATCATCGAAATAGGAAATAGTTATATCTTTTTTTTTGTTTCAATATACATTTCTTCTACCCCCCCATTTATTTATTTGCAAGAGCTCCAGTTATATATTATGGTGAGTTAGCTAATGGTAATAGGTTTTTATAAATGGAAAAGTAAAAAGGAGACAGTTGATACATAAATAATTATAATTAAATTCCTTATTGAAAACTTTGTGAATTTGCTATTTATTTGCCTTATACAAACTGTATTGTTACGTTGATTCTAAAATGTCACATAATTGTGGTATTAATTCATGTATTTTTAAGTAATTCAAAAAAAATGTTTTGTCATTTACGAATTGTCATATTCAATTAATTAGGACTGAGTAAAGTTGTTTATGATGATAAGGAGGATTTCCTCTTCTTCTGCACCTTACATTGAACTGACTACAACCTGAAACAAATGTACAGTTGCCTGAATTATATAAATGCTTTTCAGTGCTGGCTGCTTTTTCAACTAACAAACAAATAAACAAAAAACTGTTATTGCAGGTCTGAATTTCTTATAGATAGATAGATAGATATAAACTTTATTCATCCCCAGGGGGAAATTCGTTATTTATTATTATTATTGTTATCATTGAATATGATCAAAAATAATTGAATATGAATAGTATTTAAAACAAACCATATTGTATCATTTACACTGGCTCCACTGTGGTAAAAGTTCAGCATAAGAACTAAACATGAGAACTGATTACGCAGATAAGACAATAGGAAATTCTGATATCAGGATTATTGTCAGTATTCATATCATGGTTTTACAGTTTTTACGATTATTTACGAGTATTTCTAATCGAGCTTTAGCTAATGAACTAAAATACTAATTATCATCAACTACATCATTTTATTTTGTTGATCATCATCAATAGTGCTTATTTGAATAAAAACACACTATTCAAATGATTAGGAAATAAAATACTTTATTTTTATTGATTAAAAAAATCATGGCATTGGCAGTTTTGATGATGTAGTATTTAAGCTTAGAGCTAGTGTTAGGAAGTTAAACATAATTCCCTCTCTTGTATCTATTTATGTTGCTGTGAAAAACTTCTCCTTCCGTCAAAAAAATAACATTTTACAAGATCACATGAACACATTCTGACGCGTAATTATTTACTTTCGTCAAATGCTCATTTTTACTGAATGGAGCTAGAACGCACCATCATGTAACTAAATGCAAGCTCCTCACGAGAGCCGAACAAGCTGCTGTTAGTTAACAACATTCCCTGAAAGGTTTACAACAAAGCTGCAGGTGAGTGGCCCCACATCTCACACGCACCAAAACAAACCGGCACACGTGTTACGTGGCTCGCGCGAGAGGAGATTGCAGCGCGCACACAAACAACGTGTTTCGCGAGATGCACTTTCACCGGGCAACGATGCAGGAATCAGGACAACATAGATGTCGCTGCTTCTTCAGAACCGACAGTTATGAAACCCTGATTCATATAATCGTGGGTACTAATGTTTAAATAGCAATGCTTTGTCTGAGTGATGGTGATAAGTGGTGTCATGGCTAAAAATGCAGTAAGACTGATGTCACAGAAGATGGCAGCAAAGACACTTTGACAATGAGGAAATATCTTTTGATAATTAAAATGATATACAATGATTCTGCAACAGTCACATCTTTTACTTTCTCAATATATTGGAGTACTTTTGTCTCCTACATTAAGTAGCTTCATAAACACATGAAGAACTTACAATATAGACCAGCTGGGAACTTTATTTACAGGCATTATTTAAACACTCTGGGTTACTTAGTTTCACCAACCACTGTCTTTCTAAAGGTATTGTCGTAAACGAATTAAAGTGTGTTATGTTTATGTAAATTTGAACTAGGTTACTATAATTGTGGAACCACACACAAATTATTTATCCAAGCAACTTTTTTTTCAGTCTTAAAACATGTATGGAAGGAATCTTTAATCATTGCTCTTCAATTGTTGGAAGATGGTACATTTCCAAACCTGTGTCTGAAAATCAGTAATACCGTATTTGAGAAGATACTGTTTAGATTTAAACTATTGAATCAGGTAACATCATCATTTTGGAATAAGTTTCAGTCTCACCAATAAAAGTCAGAGAAACAAGGCTGGCAAAATAGATCAATTATAAACAGGAACACAATAACTCTTTACTTTACCTCTGGGTTGTACTTACTGATTTTGTCTGATTCTGATTATTTGTAAGCTTCACTGTATATTATCTGCTCAACATGATGTTTACATTCTTCCTTTTCATCTGTTGTGAAAAAACAAACAAACAATGTATATCAAGACTTCGAAAAAAATATTTATTGCAGTGATGGAATTTCCGCTGTCAAAACTTTACATACTTCTTCATTTTATACTTAAAACATTCATCATAATTAAAGTATACACAGTGTTCAGTACTACAGAGAATGTACTGGATATCAAAATTGGTATGGTATTGGTTTTCTGACACTTCAAAGTGGCTATTTATTTAAAAAATACTCCTTCAGTAGGCTAGAAGTACTACATGGAAACGTACAACAAATGACACATTCACATTGACAAAGTACACATTTCTGTTGGTCGTTCAAACGAACGATGACAGAATGAATCATTCAGATGTGTGCTACTAGAAATTTAAGAAACTTCTGGAGTAAAAATGTAATGAGCTTCCTATACAAACTATATAAATGTACACCTGAATGGATTAATTATTATTAAACTTTTCTATGGTAACTTATTTTCTCTTTATGTCTCATGGTGTGTCTCTGACTCACTGTCGCCTTTCTCTCTTCATGTTTTAAAAACACACAAAAATGTGACGTCTTGCTGATGATCAAGTGGAACCCACACATACAGACTGAAATCAACAGTATGTACTGACACTTAGCTGCCCACACACTCGCTCACACACATTGATGCAAAAATGATGATAAAACTGGCAGAATTCGATGTTCCTGCAAAGAGGCAAAGGGAGAAATCTATTGGTCTGGCAGCTGAATACCTGAATGGGAAATAATGCAGTTAACAGGAGGGAGACAAGAGCGTTTAATGCCAGTGAATTGTCCATTAGTTCATCCGTTTCTGGTCCTGAAGTGGTACATGTCATGTAAAATGTCTAGACTATAGGGAGGAGTGAAAGGTGGAGGGTGATCTTCTTATGGCCCCCCGCTGTAGGAATAGTCTGCCTTGTTGTGCATCACCAGCTTGTTGTCCACAAAGTAGAAGCTGTCAGACTGCGTCTCATACGGGTGCAGGATCATCTCACGCACTGAGAGAGAGAGAGAGAGAAAAGAAACACCCAACACTCAGGATTTTACATGATTGCGTTTGTCTCTTGTGGTCACGTGCGTGTTGCAGCATTGTGTGTGTGTGTGTGTGTGTGTGTGTGTGTGTGACACTCACTGATTTCCTCAGACAGCGCGGGGAACTCGTAGATGTGCTCGCATGTGTTCTTGCTGCTGGGCATGCAGAAGCCGAACTCGAAATCAAAGCTCTTGAGCAGCTGATCGCGGAAGTAGTGTCTCTCGATCATACGGAAGTTGTTGATTGGTGTGTCTCCCACTGTGAACTCAACTCTGCAGAAACACAGCGAGGACATTTATTCACCAACCTGGAAGCAAATGAGAAACTTTGGGGACTGCTCAAAGGTCAGGTAACCGTTAACGGTTAATTCCAGTTCATTTAAACTATAGGGCCTTATATATGTAGTTTTGGCCTTAACGGTTATAATAACATCATATTTACAAAAATATGTGGGAACATCATTACAACAAAGTCAATCAGTTCATCAATTAAACAGGTTGTTATTGCCGATTTCACAGATGTCTACATCCCGTCCAGAGCGATGATTGGTCAGGGAGAACCCAACTTTGAATGAAATGTTTTGTGCTTTTCTTCTTTGTTGGTCGAATGAAAGAAGTCTGCTACTTGGACTGTGGTAGTGGCCGACACAGTCTGTGGGGATATTGGATTCAAACGGGGAGACGGAATATATCCGTGGGATCATGAAAATACAAATACAAGTTGGTCGAGTGTTTTTGCACGATTGCCAAAGAAGGAAGATGAGAGACGATAACAATGAAACCCAAATTGTAAATTGTCTTTTAAAAATGTTACCTTTTTTGAGGTGCTGTGCTAAATATAACATAACACCTCTTTTGTTATATGGTTCACTAAGCACATTGTATCTAACATACATTGAGCTTTTTTCTTTATATCCCTAGATTACCAAAATGAGTCAGTTTGTTGGACTGGATTTAAATCTGCAGTCAGTCACAAAGTAGGAGTCTGATGATGAACACAACTCAGAAGCACTGACAGCTATTTGGTGCCTGACTCAGCAGGTGGGCTCGGCTGCTCTGTATGTTCACACTTATCATCGTCCCACACTGACGCCCACACACCTCCCACAGCCGGTATGGGTCTTCTGTCCGCGCAGCAGGGTTGATCAGCTTTCACGGAAACACGTCTCTTGCTCTCTCACAGCCTTCAAAGACACACGTATTGTCAACTTACGTGGCTCCGACCTGCCGCAACTGCAGGAAGGCTGGCGTGAACTGGTATCGGACAAAGCGGCCGGCGTTGGGGTCACACTGCTTTTTGCCTTCTGCGAAACAAGAGACATTTCAAAGAAAAGGAGAGCGTTGGCTGAATTGAAAAATATCCATGATGACATTAGATTATCCTCCACATGGTGTCATGGAGACAAGAAAAATATTATACAATCAAATCTAACAAGTGAAACACCATTTAAAGAACAACAAAGACAAGTCCCATTGTGGATCTGTTTTATAATAGTTTATAGTTTCTATTGTTCGGAGCTGACCTGTTGGAGGTTTAGTAATCTCAAACAGGACCGTCCCTGTTTCCATGTCCCGGATCTTAAACCTGGTGAAGTCGATCATGTGGACATTTTCTTCCGGAGAACAAAGATAATCTGAAGAAGAGAGAAAAGACCCTTGAGACATTCATTCTCAGCCGATAATACAAACGTCTATTTCTTCTCTTTTCATGATGTCACTGTGAAAGAAACAAACCTTTCATGTCAGGCAGCAAGCCGTCAATTAATGAGAAATTGTCACCTCTGTAGTTCTCTGCCAAGATACAGTAATATCTGTTGTTACGAGCAAGTCTGAACTGATCTCAATCACAAGCCTGCTGCATTCTACTCTGAACTGTTTTTGGATGCTCACCTTGGATTTGACACATCAAATCTGTGCCAAGGCATGACATACCCTGTCAGACATGTTTTGTATTGTGGAGCCAATTTCATTTTGAGTTTTCAAATGTTTGACTAAGGTCATTGATAATGTGTGTACTACTTGTTTTATGTCTCTAATGTAGTTAGTGCACGTTATGTCCTGAGGTTACTGTTTTCTTTTATGTAAGTTTGATTCATTTGATTTAGAGTGCCTGTTGGAGATTGAAATCACAATAGTATCAAATAGAGCATGAAAAAGACATAAGACATAACACACACACACCTCCTTATTATAATATTCTTGACTGAACAGGCTGCTGTTCTTTTTGCATTCACAGTCAGTGTTACTTTTCTGGTTTTTGTTTGCATTGAACAGCAGGACCGTCAACTTGACTGAACACAAGGCCACTGAAAGAAAGAAACCCAAGTACCTAAGTAGGGTGATTGATTTGGTCATGATTGTGTGTGTGTGTGTGTGTGTGTGTGTGTGTGTGCATTTGAGACACCCCCCTTCCAACGCGGCAGGATTAGACCTAAGAGGCTTATTGTGTTTTACCATCACATGGACCGGCTGGTTGGGTGGGGAGTCTCTCTCTCTCTCTCTCTCTCTCTCTCTCTCTCTCTCTCTCTCTCACACACCCCGACACACACACCTAGACACACACACACACACACACACACACACACACACACACACACACACACACGCTTACTATCTTATTAGGGTTAGGCTGTTATTATTAGCGGTCTATATGTTGCAAAAGGGTTGAAGGGTCTTTCTTCCTGACGACTTCATGCAACAGATTTAAAATGACTGTAAGGTCAATGGAGGCCAAAGTGAATAAGATACACACACATGAAAGCATCCGTGTGTCTGCGCATACACAAACTCTGCATCCTCTACTGTATGTGAGTGGAGTGTTTCCACGATGAACAACACCAGACTGGTCAAGATGTTTCCACGTTAAGCTGCTCTGGCTCAAAAACGCAAAGTCTCCTTGTATTGCCTTCCAAACGACTCTTAAAGGTTAGCGAGCTGCTGTTTGATGCAGTGCCCTCTGGTGCCGCTAGTTCATTTGGTGTGGGACGCTTATCTGCTCTGAGAATATTGCTTTAAGCCTATGTTTGTCGGCTGCGATTGTGGTTTTCTAAAGGAACAGCAAGGAAACACTTTCACATGCTATTTATAGAGCACTTTCATACTAATGCACAGTCAGTGTTAAAATAGTCCTTAATCCTGCTTTGTTTTTGTAATATGTTATATTGATAAGTCTGTCTGTGTGTAATACTGTACTGCTGACACTGAACTGAGCCTTGTTATCATGCAGTACAAAA
Organism: Lycodopsis pacificus; assembly: GCA_028022725.1. Lineage (NCBI taxonomy): Eukaryota > Metazoa > Chordata > Actinopteri > Perciformes > Zoarcidae > Lycodopsis > Lycodopsis pacificus. The sequence goes on along the minus strand of CM051696.1, from coordinate 14,187,051 downwards.
ACAGAATACCTCGTCGTGTGGTCTAATAAAGGGTTGATTAATAGGATTAATAACGTATTAATAACAGCTGTAGGATTTCATAATTACAATTATAATTAAGCTCAGAACTATCCATTTCTGATCTTAAAGGCTGCAACATAATTACTACATAACACAATTTTCTGAAGATATTTGTCTGTTTTTCCTCAATGGACAAAAAACCAACTTACTAATAATCATTTTCTATTATTCTTAACATGGTTAAAAACCATCTGAAGGCACCAATGTTCATCCCCAAACTATAGTCACATTATATCAATACATCAATTGAAGTAATTGGTAGAAAATACTCTTTCTTTACCCTCATTGTAAAGTATAAGGACTGGAGTAAGTGAGCGGTCACCGAGCAGCTCTCTTTGTGGGCAGATTAGCAATAGAAGCGTTTTGTGAATCAGAGGTGGCTACTTGCCAGACATGCTGAGGAAGACAGATGGAGCATTTCATCTGATACCTCAGCCTGTGAAGTCACTTTCACCCAGTCCAGTACAAGTAATCATACATAACCATGTCACTCCCACAGTCGTATCAAACCCAGAGCACGGTAGCATAGCACCTCTTTGATTCCATGCAGCAGCTTGACTGATGACGACCGACTACAGTTTTTCCAGGGATTTGTAGGAGTAGTAATAAAAGATACTTTCAGATGCTCACTGTTCGGTGAGAACAACATAAAGTGTGAGCTATGGAGGGGTACAAAGGCACAAAACACACACACTGAACGATGACTCATTTTCAATTTGTGAGAGACAGACAAATGGTAGAGAGAGAGAGAAACGTGGTGATGGAGGATTTGAGGAATACAATTATACAACTTTTTGACTGTATCTGATGAAGGTAGCTTCTGTTACAGGCTGAAGTTTGTCTTTTTTTTATTCATGAACCAGGGCCTATTTTTCATATATGTCCGGGCACATGAACCACAAATTGTTGTTTTTACACTTTGGTTGTTGTGCGGATTTAACAAAAGAGATATAACGTGTTAATTAGTGAGCTTTAGAGATGCTGGTAGGCAGATTTTATTTCTTTTGGTCAGAGCTTCCACTTCCACTTGGCTCCAGCTGCATTTTTATCGTACAGACATGAGAGTGATATCTATCTTATCGTCTAACTCTCAGCAAGAAATTGAAGATGTGTATGTCCCAAAATGTTGAACGATTCCTTTAACGATTCGCTTTTACCCCAATACAACTATCAGTGGTGTTGTCATTATTCTTCTGATAAGAAAGGTTAGTGTTGGAAGGATTTCTCCTTGCTATAAGACAAAGGCATATATATTTAAAGTCCAACCAAACTATTAAAATTACTATAAAAAATGTTAACTGCTATTTCCTTATTGCATGAATCACCTTATCTTGAGGATTTACATGTTCATATTTCAGTTCTTTCTTTATTCTTTCCTTCTGTTTTTTCCCCGACACACACACACACACACACACGCACACACACATGAAGTGCTCCACTTCACTTCCTTCAACACCGTCACCTAGCAACGCTCCTTCTGATAGTGTGCCAGCTCTATTAGCCCGTCTTTTTCCTTCCCCTCATCCACCTGGCTGCTCCGCAACAAGGTGCAGCAGTGAATCAAAGGACAGTATCTTAAGTAAGGCATCAGAGGTATGCAAATGAAATGTGTCACGTCCGACGAAGGTATATACCTGAAGCCTCCTCCTATAGCCTGAAGGCCTCCTTTTGCCAGATTTCACAAGCTTGAAGCACAGGGGGAATCAGTATGTGCACACACACACCTTCATGTGTGTGTGTGTGTGAACAGTGACTTCGACTTAGATTACAATACGCTTTCTTGTCCCCGGGGGGAACACGTCATTAACTCCAGCACAGGTGATCTGCCATAATTACATACAGGACTTTCTACATTCATCTTATCCTGATTTCCATGTACTGAGTCTAATGTTTTTAGCCTTGCAGTGTTGTTTCTAACAGTCAATCTCATCTATGCTAACAGGCATTAGTCATAGACCCAAAGACCAACAGCAGATTCTTGTGAAACATAATCATTTTCATTCTACTGAAATACATAGAGTCTTGAAAGGATCCCTCTGGCTGCAGCCCCTCTAAAGAGAGTAAAATTAGCACCAAGTCTTGAGTCAAGCTGTGTTCCTGTGTTCAGATACAAAGAGCCTGTCTCACACCAAAGTGGCACTCATAAAGAGCAAGCGAGCTGCCATTTATAGCTCCTTAATCCTCAAGATTAGCCCGGAGTTACAGACTCTCAGCACAGGGATCGACTTCACATGCCATATTCTTTCCATTTGACCCCGTGGTCTCCGATCAATGCGAAGACGGTGTGTTAAATTAATCCCAGAACATGAGGAAGAACAATGCAGGCATGTTTACTTGTCTTCACGTTGAAATAATCCATAGCCAAAGGCAGCAAGAGACATTACATCACGATGTACAGTGCACCTGTGCATGGCAGGCTGCTACATGTCTCTCCTCTAATAGCACCTATAGGCAAACTGGCACACGCTGAGGTTCGTGGAGAGGTTGCGTTCAGAGCAGCTGAATGCAGATGAGATTCTTTCCTCTTATCTTTCTACGGCCTGCATCAGTGTGAAAAAATAAAAATGTATCTGAAAGGATTTTTTTAGGACAAATATTGTGATCTAAGCTCCCTGAACCATGAAGGATATGCTCACTCACTTTCTTGCCGATAGTTAGAAGAGTAGATCTAGACAACTCTAATGTTTGTACGGTGATATGAATCTACGGCCTGGAAACAGTTAGCTTAGCTTAGCATAAAGCCTGCAAACAGGGCGAAACATTTTATAATTCTACTGCTACCGACATGCAGAGGAAGCAACTGTTATTGGAGCAATTAGCGAGCTGTGTGTCCAGCAGCATTATCAGCCCTACGGAGCGGACGTTCAAAGTCCCGCTTTGAGGAGGGCGACGGACACAAAACGAAGGACTTTCCTTTTCTCATCAATGCTTATTTTGTTCTGCACAACTATTGTGAAGTTCACAAAGAAACTGTAAACAACCAAAAGCATAAATGCTCTCCAGTGGGACAGAGAATTCAACCACTGTCAGAGCTACGAGTGTAACAACAGACAACAATGACACGTGAGGAAACGAGTGAGACGCGTGTTGACCACATTTATGGACCCATAATCTTGTAAACTTTGATTTGTAAATGTTAATTTTAAAGTAAATGCGATGTGAGAGAGATAGAGCAATACCTGCAGCCTTGTAACTAAGTTTGAAAAATAAAACTTGTTTTTTCAGTTTGAGAGGAAGATCTTAAGTATCAAGCCTGACCTGTTATTACTCGTATAGTTTTAGAATATGACAGTATAATAACTCTGTTGTATTTTCTGTAACTATGCAACCAATCGACTTCTTATTTATACCAGCACCTGCATGCCCAGTGTACATGCATAGTCATGGGATTTTTGTTTTCAGGCATGTTAGTATGGACGGACATCATTTCTAAAAGGATGCTGAAATACCCGCGTAGATCGTTTTCATTTTAAAAGGGTTAGGTTTCAAAACAGAAACAAACAAGAAGAGTCTTTTCTTCAGGTGATCAACATGACACCACTTCCCACTTCTCGCCAAGCACAGAAAAACACACACACACACACACACACACACACACACACACACACACACACACACACACACACACACACACACACACACACACACACACACACACTGACCACTTATATTTAGGGGATTAATGATTTGTCTTCCTCCCGCATGGACATGATCTAAAAAGAGAAAAAGCCTTGTCACCAGTAAAAGTTTATACTCAGGATGTTCTGAGAAAGAAGCTCTTAAAAGACTTTCATTGACATTAAAGCATCGAACAACAAGAAATGCATTGATGGTGTTTAACCAAGCTAAATTTAGCATTTGAGTTATTTTGAAGCAAATAAATACAAATCAATCAATCAATGATGCATATTCAGTAAAATACAGTAGATTATTGTAATATTTGTGAATTAAATGCTTTTTTTTAATAGGAATCACATGCAAAAGTCACCCTGCAAACAAATGTAAACGTCTGATTCAAGCTATTACTGCCTGTCCAATGAGCGCCCACTCTCATCCCTTTTGTTCAACAGGTCAAGGGAAGCAACTACAGCATTTCAGCTGCTCTAATTTCTCTCTTTTGTGCACAACAAAGACCCCAAAAAGAGTGTTGAGATGAAGATTTTAATTGGGTACAGAGTACATTTATGTATAAATTAAGACTGATATAGATAAAGTCAGCGTTGTAGTACTTGAGATAGATCTTGGCCTCGAGACCGATCACAAGACCACTTTTTGAAGATCTCAAACTCGTATGGAACCAGTGAAAATGGGTCACAAGAAGCCATTGCTTGATTTTTGTGGGGCCTCGAGGAAAGAAAGTTCTTAATGCAGAAGACATTTTTTCAACAATGTTAAGCTTGGATCATCATTATGTACTTGTGTAAATCCTGTTGGCTGACATGCTGTAGTTATTATGTGCAAGCCATTGAAAATCCACTCGTGCCATGTAAGAGGCATGTCGTCCATGATCATGGGAACATTGGACTGTGGAGAAATGTATGCTGGCGCTCTCTGTGACGAGGTCTTTAGGATTATTTACCTCTTATCGGTACAAAGAGGGTCTTCTTTGCATGTCGGTCTGCGCTATTGAGATTTAGTACCAAAACCTGAAGGAATAGAGGTAGCTTAGATATGGAAGGTGGTAACTGCATATTTTTCCGTTTTGTCAATTAAAATCCCAAATGCACACAGTTGGCAGTGTGGGACTTTCACACATCGCTTCAGCCAGAAATATCAGCACCAGCAAGTAATCACTGAGTTATTGATATTGATCAATAACCCGATAAAACTCTAAAGGACAATCTTACATAATGCTCCTTGAACGTGATAAATGGACGGATATTGAGTTCATTTGATCCCGAGTGTGTCAACAACTGCCCGATTCAAAGAGAAAGAGGAAGCACAAATAAAAGACAGCTCATGAGATTGTGTTGATTACTGATGTGGATGCAACAAGCCATCTCTCTCCATGTCAGATCACCATGAAAGAGTAACCTTGTGAAAGCTGTGCCAGGGAGATTAGGAGCCGGCTGCACCAATCTATTTTAATTAAAGCTGTATCCATTGTGTTGGCAGACATCACAGAGTGGAATCCCCCGCCAGACGTAGATAAAGCACTGCTCTGTGTCGCAGACTTATTAACACCAAATAATTGATCACCCATTAGTGTATAAGGAACCGGGCTATGCTGACTAAATCATTTGGACGGGGCAAAAGTATGCATCAGTGTTGATTCTTTGAGTCAGGATCAAGAGAGCCTATACATCCCCTAAGAAACCGTAATGGGGTCTGAGAGTTTTTTTTCACAGTTATGTAACTTTGAAACTGAAAATCAAACAAGCATGTCCACTTCAGGATTCAAACTTCTCCCCTAAGTTCTCTTTTTTCCACTTTACGTACAACTACAGCTACACTTTCCATTTGTACGAGTGCAACGCCGTGAATGCCTTTGACAAGCAAACTGTTCACCATCAGCCTAACACAGTCAGCAGGCCTTTCATCCAACCTTTGTGTGTCCAGTCAGAACAGGTATGAACAGGTTTGTCATGAAAGCTTCACCGTCTCGTCTTCTCTACACCAAAATCTGCACATTAGAGGACAGATTCACAATTGTTCAAGTGTGTCAGATTGACTGATTTTTTTTTTTTGCCTTCACTCTAATGCACTTCCAATGTCATTGAAGAGGGACACAATGTACCGTCCTAAAGTGCTAAAATGTACCGGTATATCAAAGTTTATGTCAAGATCCTGGCATTTCGTTTTAGTGTTTCCTGTTTTATTGTGATAAGTTCACTCCTTATGTGTCATGTTTGGTTTTACTTCCTGTCTTTGTGTGTTTTGATTGTCTGCCCCGCTCTGATTAGTTTCCTCTGTTCCTTGGTTTACACCTTCCTGTCCTTGTGTATTTAGTCTGTGTGTTTTCCTTGTCTCAGTGTCTTTTTCAGAAAGTAGTTCTCGCCGTTATTTCCTAGATTTTCCTCGTTTGGCTCCTTCTGCTACCTGCAATCAGGACAAGCCTTGGCAGCATGATAACTACGAGTTGGACAAACCTGTCTGAGCCTATTATAAACCATTGTACAGTCTTGGTACACCTTTAAACGCATTAATCTGTTGTTCAAACTGGACTTCCTGGATCTTATTTCACTGGTAACAACACGTCCTCACCAACGTTGTGACCCCTGTGTATTGTTTTAATAAATGTATCTGGAGCTCTGAGGTTGCTATAATCCAACTGAAGAGTGTATCTCTTAAATTCATGGTTCACATTTTAAAACTTTTGCAGTCAAATTGAAAGACTAAAGAGCATTTCCAGTATCATGTTTTCATATTTTATCAACAGGAAATCCTGCCCTGAGCACTTACAAACACAATTAGACATGGTGGATTAGAGGTAAGTGGGTACAACAGAGATCTAAATAACAATTTCAGAAAAGAACTGAACACGATAAAACAATAATAGGTTCAAGAATTTATGTTAATTATAATAAAGGATAAATCTATTTTTCCCTTCTGCGGCCATCAGCAATTATAGTAATTCTTAGGTTCTTAGGTTACAAGATGTCAACTATAAATGTAACATATATTCTGTAACAGCGGTATTTCTGTCTGCCTGCCTGCATATCATAAATCATCCTTCATGTAAACTGATAATGTGTCATTTTTTCCCATCACAGCGGCGCTTCTCTGCTGCGTGGATTATATTTCTTCTCCTCTCCGCCTGTTTGACAATGAGGCGCTCTGCCTCGCTTATCAGCACTGAACCAGCATGACAGACTGGAGCTGGGCTGCCCCAAAATGGTGGCATTTACCTCCCAAAAGCACAACTGTAAAAGTAATTTACACTGCAGGGTGACGCATTTTCTGCTTCTCTCTTTTCACACCGCGAATTTCATTCTTTTGCAGCAGAAAATAATAGCCTGAATTGTGCGGCACACTTTGCTTTTCTCTGTGGTATGGTCTGTCGTTTAAAATGATTGAGCCTTGGAGAGACATCAGGAAACATGGAAGCAGATTCAAATTAATTTGTATAAACATCATCCAGCTTTCATTCAAATTAAGAGAAATGTCGTTGTTGAGGGGTTACAAAAGCCATTCTTGACCATCAAGTATCTTTGAGAAAATACTTCACATATCTTTCTTTTAAAATTTGCACCTAGAGAACAAAACAACTGCATGTCGAATCCGACATCCACAACGTAAACAAACTCACTTACGGTCCAGCTCCAGGGTCATTAATAACCTGAGGTGTAACGGGTCATTGCTGCGTTCCAGCCCCCTTGACAAAAATCCAGATTACGTAGATGTCAGTGGACAGCGGTGATTACTGCACCATCATGACTGATTTATGTATAATTGCACTGATGGAGCTCTTGAATTGCATTTATGCTGAGGGGATACCCAATGAAAACAGAATTGATGGTCTGAGACGAGATGAGAGCAAAGAGTTGATGTTTAAATTTGAGGGGGTTTTATGTTTGAGGGGTTCAGTTTTGACCCTAGACGTCAGCGTGAACCACTGCTATAAATATGAATTGATGAAAGTGAATGCAAATTTACCTTTTAGAAAACAATAATACGTAATTATTTATGTGTCTTGAGTTGTCAGTTCATTAAAAGACAAATTAATCAATTTGAGAGTGAAAGCAGGTTTCAAACCTGCTACTAATAGCAACCATAAAATTGCAAATATTTACAATTTTTTTCGAGATCTATTGTGGGTTTTCTTCTTGCTATGTTTTTGAAAGTGTGGTTTAGGTAAGAAGTGAAGGAAACACTCAGAATATCATTAGATAGAAAAAAAGAAAAATCACTACACCTAAAAAAGTGTCCACGATACCAACCCCCATTCAGTTTCTAATATGCTAAAAACTACACCTGTAATTAAGATTGATTTATTGATTTATTTAGTTGCCAAACTAATATCAAGCTCAATAAATAACTTTCATGCTGATCATTATTATGAAGTAGATTCAACTAATCACATTTCTTTCTTTGAACCAACTATATTCTATCAGCCTCCGTAGTTTTGACTTTATGCCACCTCTGCAAACTTAAACCATGCTTGTTTCACATTTCCATTTCAGTCCCAATCTTACCCTGAATCAAAACAGCAAGATCTTGACAGCAAATATTTTATCACTAGAAATAAAAATAAATAAAAAATATATGTATTGTTACAAAATATTATACTTGTGAAATAGAATTGCAAAGTGTGTTAAACTCCTCAGACTTCACTCTGCTTGAAACCAGGCATAGTGGCCTTTAACAGTTTACCCCTGTCCTGTTTCCATGACATAATCTAGAAACAGTTTCCATAAAAAGGCTGATAGTATTCTTCTCCTGTATTTGTTCCACTTGACTACAGTCTGTGACAAGCTATAATCAGTGGACCACATCTCTGGCCACCTGTTACCTCTGAGCCACAGGTGTCTTGAGATGAGGATGAAGTAAGAGCCAGATTTATTTTTCAGCTGGATTTGAGAAGCACACCAGGAAGTGTTCAATAACCTTCTCTCTCTCTTCCAATGCCTGCCACACACTCAGACACGTTGCAAACACTTACAATCACACATGCTAGTATTATTAGTAACAGGGAAACTCAACATGCTGCTTGTCCCATCTACAGTCCAATCAAAATAGTAAATAAATCAAATAGTAGCCTGACATTAAACCTGTAACAGCTTATTGACTGTGATACACACCGGTTACAAGTGATCAGTCTTGAGGCTACAGAGACTCTCTGTGTCGCTGTCCATGGTATCTGTGTCCAGACAGTCAATAAAAACCGTAAACGAACGCAGGGAATATGTTACATTATTAGAAATACAATGAACAAGGACGCAACAGCAAGTGGGTTGCACTAATCTCCTCTAAATGCAGACTAAGGCTTTAACTACTCTCCCCACCGTGCAAATGAAGGTTACTTACTCTTGGTGATCTTCTGCAGCCCGAGCACATCGTCGGGCGTTATTACGGTATTTTTGCGCAATTCTTCTTCAGTTGTAGCCGGGATCCCCATGTCTGATGAGTTGCAGCCCTGCTGCACTTTCATGTCCAACGGAAGAGGGCTGTTCGGTGCGCAACCTGGCAGGAGCTGAGGCTTTCCAATGCTCTCGGCGTCGTCGCCGCAGCAGCCGATTTACTTGCGTCGCAGCCTTTAGTTGCGCGCTGGCTAATACGCCGCACAGCAAACAGGCTCGGTGCTGCTACAAGAATAACTCATTCTCCGTGCCTCCTCCCCTTCTCGATCCGGTAAAAGATAAAAAGCAGCCCCTTAGCTCCCTCCCCTCCCGCGCCAAAGGCTCATCGGTTCTCTCACAAGCTACTTAATCCAAATCCTGTGGCTATAAACCGACTAGTGGTGCGTGGCTGACAGTCTGCGCGCCTCGTCATCTGCTGATACACCAGGACGTGCATGGCTGTGCTTTAGTCAGGAACAGTAACCGATTACTCAATATGAGCTCCCACATCCGGTGAGGAAGAGGTTCACAGGGGTCAGAAATAACATGTTGAAATGACATTTTGTTTTGGTGAGCTGTTACCATTGTGTACAAAGAGGTGGATGCTAGATCAGCAAACGACTGACACTGTCACTGTGCATTTTAGCTTCCCAGAACCTAAGGTTCAAATGAAATATCTTCTTGAGGTTTGACTTTTAAAGCAGTATTGTTAATCATTTTGGGCCACTTGCAAACACAATATTAACATATTAAGGCCTTACAATGTTGTTATGCTCACAAACACTAACACTAACCCTCACAAAGCACTCATTTAGAGTCATGTTGCTGGCTTCCTGATGAATGTAAGTCTGCTCTGCTTTATACTGTTAATGGTCTCTACCGACTCCTGAAGGAAATATCTGGCGCTTTAGCTTTAGCTAAATGAAAGTCTTTCACTTTGTCATTTGGTGCGAGTGAGGTAGTGTACAGTGGATTTATCAGAGATTTATTGATGAAAACAGCAGCCTGCAGCTAATGGAAACCGTGTCGATGAGAGCAGTGAGACTGAACTCAAAACAGCAAAGTTGTGGGCCAGAAGACCAATACATTTGGCTGAAAGACAGAATATGCGCTCCTCATGAGCTGAGAGACACTGCAGAGTTGGCCGATAATTCTCTTCACATTACACATATTCCTTTGATCCATTGTTAATAAAACACATTGATTACTGACACTTTAAATAACATCTGAGTAAAGGATCATTATGACCCTCAAGGAAAATAAAATACGCAAAAGCAGCTTTATAATATTTTTATTTCATTTTTCTTCATTGGAAAGTTGCTTTCCAGATGCCAGCATCCCTGAGAAAGTGTTAAATGCAAATCTTCCAGACAGCCCCATCAATGAGATGAAACAGGCCAGCCAAAAGATAATCACATCTGCAAAACACAACCCTGCATAGCCACCTTTCTCTTGGTTATTCACAGGCTGGCCAGTGCCCTCATCGGCAGTGAAGTGAGCCTGTTGCTAATATGAGCAGATAGTGCCTCCCTCTGCTTGGCAAACCTACTGCAGGGCATGTGCAGAGCTGAGAGCTGTCCATGGTAGTACTTTGTGAGGAATGATATAATTGTTTATCCCTCTCTCTTTAAAATCTGTGGATCCCAGGAGTGGGAGAGCGCTTTGGCGAACCGGCTTATTGGCATCATGTCAGCTAGAAACACGTAGGCGAGTAAATCAAAATAAAATAAAAGGGTTATAATAGCATTGAAACAAACTAATAAACACAAACTATCAACTAATCCCCTATAATCCCCCTTTCATATTCTTTCTACGAGGTCTGTCGACAGAGAGCATTGCTACAGTTTTTACCGGAGTTACAGTTACTCTGGAAGTCTGTGACAATCAGAATCATTCACGATGCCACAAACTCCCAAATCCTACCAGTAAAAGCATAACAATACTCAAAAGTCATTAGTTTATGTGGCGGTTGAAGAATTTCCAAGGGATGGTTAGCAGCATAGCAAGCCTGACCCCTTTTGCTATTCCCTCCTGTTAGCCCACAGTCTGCCGGACTCCTCTCTATGCGGTCATCTCGAAGCAGCCCCTGCGGTGTGTCTGCATGTCCCTCACCCTGCGGATGGACTGGATCTGGGGGTGCTGGGCTCCCCACTCGTTCCAGTGCTTGTAAGGACCCATTTCAAACACATACTGGTAGCCGCGGTAGCCAGGGTACTGGTAGCCCACCCAGCTGTGAGGGGAAGTAGAGAGAAACACCAGTGAACAGTGAACAACAAAGCTCTACTTGTGTTGGCCATGTAGCTTAGCTGCGTGTCCTTTTAGTTTTCATTTCATTCTGGTGGACAGAAATGGCTTACGTTCCACCGGTGACCTGAATGCTGGCAACGTGGTCCTGGAAGCCATAAGACCACAGGCTGGGGATGTCCTCATCGCACACCTCCATCTTACGACCCTCGAAGTTTGGACATTCAAACAGGCAAATCTTGTGATCCTGGGGATCCTGGAAGAGTCACAAATCACTTTTAAATTAGTAACTGTAGATGTCGGTGATGCAGCTTCTGGTTTGAATAATAATGCTGCTTTAGAAGCCAGGACCAAACCTCTGGGGAAAACATTAAATACTTGTAGTCTGTATTTTTTTAGTCACAACTTTGTCAAATTGAAACATAATGGCAAGAGAAATGTCAGCTGATAAAAGCTTTAATCCAAAAATACTGGCAGTGGAATGAGCCTATAAATACACATATAAGAGCATCCACAAAAAGCACTTTCCCTCGTGCCAAAAGAAGATGGATGAGTGGGGAAAATGGAGCGAGACAACTCACCATTGTGACGGGCCTGACCGACATGAAGCGGTCACACCTGTAGCTGTTGGACCAGGTGTCCCAGCGGGGATACTCTCCCTTCTCCAGCATGAACATCTCACCGGTCATGTTCTGCTGCTCATAACCCACCCAGCTGGAGCGATTGACAGAAAGACAGAACCATATTTAATTTAGGAAAAATGTACACCGTGTTGGAACACATATTTTGTCGGCAGGTGTGGTGACTTACGGTCCACACTCGACTCTGATGGAGCCGATTCTATCGAAACCCTTCTCGCACAGGTTTTTGCACTCTCCAAACAGGTCCATCCTACGGCCTTGGAAGTTCTCATATTCATAGAAGTATATCTGAAAGGTAAAACAAGCTGTTGGCATTTGTCTTTTCAACGATTCAATGATTGGTCGATTAAAAATGAATAAATAGTAGAAGTACCTTGTTTTTGCTCAGCCCAATGGCAGAGTGGCTGCCAATACTCCCTTGAGCACCTGAGTGAGACATGATCAGATCTAGAGACAGAAGCACAAAGTCAGTCAGCCATTTTTACATATTGTTGTGGGGCTTTGAAGAGGGGGAATTACTCAACTATTCACTGCTGGAATGCAGCATGTACACCAAGAGTGGTGTGTGAGCACAATGGTTCCTGTTGTTGATAAGAGTCAGGATCCTTCCAAGCCAACGTTCATTCATTCATTGTTTGCCTTTTGGCTAAAAGGGAACATTTTCTTGTTCATACAGTATCTTTTCTGTCGATGTTCACATTTATACATATGAAAAAATAGATTTCAGGATGAACCTTTATTTTTTTGATGGTTTCACTGTAAAATGTGTCTGACTGTGCAGCATTAGGAGGGCTTTAAAGGGTTAACTAACTCTGCCCTCTGTGGTTGAAAGTTTCCACCGGTTTCACCCCGACCATAATCAGAATCCCTGATGGGTGAGGTTGAGTGAGCAACTGTAACCACACCCAACAATGATGTCACGATGCACTGACAGACCCCGGAGTACACTACTTCACCACAAGGAGAGAAGTTAAACTGCTGGAAGTCAACAAAAACTACATTTTCAAGGAGTGTTAAGTTGCTCTTCAAGGTTGAAACACATTGTGGAAACAATCTGTCATATATTTTTCTCTTGGACTTCTTTTCTTGTGTACTGAAACATAAACCTCAAGACTTTTCACTCAATCTAAATTTGGAAACAAAAAAAACTAAGAAGTAAGCAGATTTCTACAATAATGTACATGCAAGTATTTGTACACTATATGCTGCTGTTTCTTTTACTGTTCCCATGAAAAGTGAGGAATAACTCTTCTTAATATTTTGCTTTCCTAAATCCATCCCTACAACATTTGTTTCAGCAACCTAATTTCATCTGATTCTTCCCTCAAAGTGGTGTTCGTCTTTATATTTCCCAGTTCATTCCCTGAAGTTTCTTCCTTTCTATGAGAGCAAAAACACATATTAAACCAGCAACAACGAACTGATCTCTTCAAACCTTCCATGATCCATTTTTTAAGGATAAAGTATTTGGCACAGCCCCTCATGTTTCTTTTACATCTTACCCCATGATGAGCAGCTGAACATGAGAGCAGCATTAAAAAGTAAAATCATACCCGGCTGTATTTTATGTCAATATTCCATCTGCTCAGTCCAAAGTTACGGTTTAAGAGAAGAGCCAATACTTGCTTGGTTCTTTCAGTCCAAAGCGTGAGCAGACAAGGAAAACCACAGTATCCCCCTTAATATCCAATGAACTTAGCAGTTTTTGAAAAGTTAGAAGACCTTAAGTGGAAACTTACAGTTACAATTGCAGGTTGAAACGGACCGACCTTTAGAGAAAGTGATGGACGCAAGCGTTGCCAGTGGGTATATATATATATACATTCACATCCATGCCATGTCTATAGAGGCCGGATTCTGACTTCTCATTGGCTGTGGGCTCTTTGGAGCATGAAGCGAGGTCAAAGGTCACACTGATAATCTACGGGCAAGTCGTGCTGACGCGGCGGCCTGTTTTGTTGTCCTGCACCATTGTGGGGGACCGGGAACAGTCACTGCCATCAGCAGAAAGTTTGCTTTTCTACACACACACACACACACACACACACACACACACACACACACACACACACACACACACACACACACACACACACACACACACACACACACACACACACACACACACACACACACACACACACACACAGTCAGTTACTTTTGCACACACTGCTCTCACATTCCATCCCTCACTTACTTTTAAAATTCTTTCTCTATTTTCTTTCTTTATTCTTCGCTTCAGTCATTTTCTCCAGTTTCTCTGTGATCTGTTTTGTCTTTTTCTGTCTCTCTTTCTCTTGATCCTTGGTGCAGCCGGTCCAAGCCTTTGAGCCCTGTGTGTGTAATGTGCTGACTGCAGGAGCGGCGTCCATCTCTCTATTGTTTGGAGAGGCGAGTGTTGGACACTCTTTTGCGTATTATAGTGCTGTACAGACAGGCGGTCTCCATACATAGACATCTCATACAACCCCACACACTCATGTCATATGCACACAAGCATTTGTGCATGCACACTAACAGAATATTACCTTAAAGTAACTTGTGAAAACAGATACAAATAGGAACCTTGTGACCAAAAGACTGAAGATAAATTAAATGTTAGTTTTTTTAGCTCTATCAGCAAAACAAAAGATTCATATTTATTTTCTGACTGCTTCCAATGTGTTCTAATAAGTGTGCAGTGTATGAATACTTGGCCAAAGATCTCTCACACCTGAGGCACTATGATCTTTTAAATGCTTTTAAAACTAATTTCAAGCAGACGGATCTTATTAGAACATTTCGATTTCCACCTGATGTCATTGTAATGACTTTGATGCAGCTGTTAGGCCATGGTGAAAAGGCTTTGGGCAAATATTAACAATATAAAGGAAATTATTAGAGCACAGAAAAAGAACACACAGGAAATGTTCTTTTTTTTTTTTTAATACAAAGACAATGTGAAAACATTTGACGTCAAAGCTGTTTTAGACATTTACATCGTTGACATGGGAAGAAGAACACTTCAGAATATTCGGAATCACTCTGATTCCGAATATTCTGCTCTTAGTGCTCAGTTTGAATTGATAACACCTAACCATTTACAACGGGGACCCTCACAGGACTGATGCTGTTGTTACCTGTGTGACCACTAACATGTGCTCTTCTCTGCTTGTATACATTTGCATTACAGATCTGGTGCATTTAACCCTTTTGACCAAGACTAGGATTTATGTGTGTTTCTGTCTCTCGGTGTGATTGTTTTATCTTCACCTTTGCAAGTCATGCTATATTTACAGAAACATTCATCTTTATAAAGGTATTGCAAGCTTACAGCATATACAAGGTAACCTGGTAGAAAATATCAACATCATATCTCTCATCATCTTCTTGGGTGTGGCTCAAATATCAGTTTGCAAAACATAGATACTGAATGTACATTTTAGAATATTGCTAAATTCTTTCACAATTATTTAATTCCTCAACGACCCAGAGTATTAATGGTATACTCTATGTAGCTCTGTAATATGTGTATGACAGTGATAATGCATTGTTGGAGTTTTTGATAACGTGACCATGAGTTTAGAGCTAGCTAGGTGAACTGCTTTGAAAACACTGACCTGTGGGGAAGCTTGTGTAAGGAATTTCATTTTTTTAGTGTAAAATGCAATGAAGATGTATTTTTCCGGCATGTTTAGGCTTAAATGGATGTTTTAATTATTATTTATTTTTATCGCCATGAAGAAAAAAACGTTGAATGAAATAAAGGAACGTGTAAAGTTGTAAACTGTCTTCAGGGTCAGTTGTCTCTGTCTAAACGGATGTGTAGGACGTGTAAGTGTGTGAGTTCCTTTGTATGCTCTGAATGTATTTCTGACGGCATGAACCATTTCTGACCATGACTGTGTGTGTGCATGACTGAGCATGTGTGTGTATAGGAGTGAGTGAAAAGTTAAAGGACCAGAGACATGGGGTCAGTTGACGTGGACATGGCGTGCAGCTCGGAGACAGAGCACAGCTCAGTGTGGAAGGAACTAAGCAGGTACATTATTAAAGTACAAATCTGGCTTATGAATCAGACAATTCTGTTATTTTGAGCCAAGCGTCTTTTAGGATAGAGATTTTAAATACAAGTTAAGATGTTCTGTTTGTAGTTCGCAATATCAGTTTGCTTTTCACTTGAACACTAAATGTGTTTTTTTTCCTTTTGCACCAGAGTCACTGGCAAGACGGCCTACATCTGTGATGATCTGTTTCCTGGACCAGGCCGTGCCAGGACTTGGTCCGGCCCACTGATCGTGGACCATTTGGAACTTGCGCTTATCTGCACTGGGCACGGTGCCCTCCATCCAGTCCGAATGCAGCGGGCTAAAGCCCGGCAGCTCAGTGCTGAACAATGACCGCAACAGCAATGTGCTGACTCCTGCCCCGACCCACGGGCCCAGATGCTTTTCAGCACCAGCGTGTATAAATAGGTCCTTTTACTCTGGGGTCGGGACATCGTATTTGTGGAGCCCCCTGTGAGCACTGCACTGCTATTCTTTGGGGCCGGTCAGGTAAGCCCTCCATCTCAATCCATTCATCCTATAGACCTTTGCAGACCATTGTCACTTTATCTTTCTGTATCTTTTGTCTTTGTTGTTTCTGCTGAGCCACGTAAATGTATAGACTGAGGTCAGACATGCACATGCAAACACATACTGATCATACACCGGGAGAACAAACAGCATTGTGCCTACGACAACAGCTGCATCATCAAGTGTGAGCATATAGTCAGCTTCAAGAAAGGTTTCATACTTCTTTCATAGAGGTCAAGATTCTTCCTACTCTATGAAACATGCAACACTCAACGAATATGAATATACCTCCTACATAGGCTATTGACAATAACGTAGCTCATAAAGTTTGTGTGGAGGAGGTGACAGGTTGTGTTTGAACTGTGTGATGTTTTCCTTAAGTTGCCTATACGATTCTCCCTTCTCTCGACACTGAAGGTGAATCAGCATTGAGACACACAGTAGCATGGCTTTGAACAATCCCAACCCACTGGGGCCATGGAAGGTGAGTGTCATGTCTTGCCATTGGCGCTTAACAAAAGCAGATTCACATTCTTTTTTTAAATTCATGCCTGGCCTGACGATGTCAATGATGATGTGTGTGTGTGTGTGTCTGTACACACGTCAGTGTGTGCGTGTGGCATGTGCATACTACATGTATGCATTTGTGTCCTCACCAGATCACAGTTTATGACCAGGAGAACTTCCAAGGGAAGCGTCTGGAGTTTACCTCAGCCTGCCAGAACATCATGGAGTGTGGCGTTGACAACATCCGCTCCCTGAAGGTGGAGTGTGGAGCGTAAGTCAAAACGAATAATTCTGCAGAATCTTTCACACAGGAGGAAATTACCTTCAGTGAAAGAGATCTATACCTGTGAAAACATTCATATTCAGCAACGGTGGAAATGTTCAGCAGATCCAATATCTGGTAATCAGTCTGTTTTTACCAAAGTGTGCTCATGGTCCTGCATGTTGTGTACATGTGTCTGTCTGCTTGCTGTGGACAGCTGGGCAGGATATGAGCACTCCAGCTTCTGTGGACAGCAGTTTGTGTTGGAGAGAGGAGAGTATCCACACTGGGAGTCGTGGAGCGGCAGCAACGCCTACCACATTGAGAGGATGATGTCCTTCCGCCCCATCTGCGCTGCTGTGAGTTTAGGTCCCACTCCAAAGGCTTCTGTTTCCCCTCTATTTGACGTCTCATGTGTCTCCAGAAGATTCTGAATTAAAAAGCGTTAAGTTTTGACTCATCAAATTGACCTGCTTGGTTTCTTGTGTGAAAAGCCTACGGATCCCAACAGCCTAAAAACAAACTATAGATAGATGCATAGATTATGGACTTCCCACACAAATTAGATGAATAGGCCCATGTAGTAAATAACTTGTCTTTTCTTGCATTACATGCACACAGAACCACAAGGAGTCCAAGATGGTGTTGTTCGAGAAGGAGAACTTCATGGGACGCCAGTGGGAGATAAACGATGACTACCCCTCTCTGCAGGCGATGGGCTGGGGCAACAACGAGATTGGATCTATGCAAGTTCAGAGCGGCACGTAAGTCTCTTCACAGGCTTCTGACTTGCTAATGCTGCCATTAACCAGCATGCTGTATTTAAACTCACATGGCACAATACATGTTATAATAATACACTAACAATCTGCAGACACCTTAACCGCCACCTGATCCCAAAATTATGTATTTCATTATTTATTGCAACTTAATTTTGTCAGTTTATTTGTGATTATTTGTGTCTCAACAATGCATGCATGAGGATAAACCTTTTGAGATGTATTTATTTTTTTAGGGGCACTCATATTTCTGTGTGGATTATGCTGTACTGCTCTCTACATGTTATTATTTTAACTTTTTTTGAATGGAGTGAGCTGTCAATGACAAGAGGAAGCCCTGTTTTTAACTGCTGCCTTCTTCTCACATATTTTTGAAGTGTGGTTATCTGCAATCATTAATCACTGGGTTTATTTCCTCCTCTAAACATCCCTCCTCCCCCCCTCCCTCCTCCTCCAGCTGGGTGTGCTACCAGTTTCCCGGTTACCGGGGCTACCAGTACATCATGGAGTGTGACCGTCATGGCGGCGAGTACAAACATTACAGAGAGTGGGGCTCCCATGCTCAGTCCTTCCAGGTGCAGTCGCTGCGTCGAATCCAGCAGTGAGACCTGCAGCCTCCTCTCTCAACCTCTCACTCTTTACTCCCCCCCCCTCCCCCCCTCCTCCTCCTCCTCCTTAACCCAGTCATTCCAAGCTTTATCCAGCTCTGTCAGACCTGACTGAACTAAGGCGTTGACACTTTGCTGGTGCTTCACAATCAAGATGTTTACCGCACTTTTGTTTTGTTCTGTTGCCAAATAAAAGTAAGGAGAAATGATGGAAA
This sequence comes from Lycodopsis pacificus, assembly GCA_028022725.1. Classification (NCBI taxonomy): domain Eukaryota; kingdom Metazoa; phylum Chordata; class Actinopteri; order Perciformes; family Zoarcidae; genus Lycodopsis; species Lycodopsis pacificus. Next base: position 14,168,180 of record CM051696.1, on the reverse strand, counting down.
GAATTAAGGAAAGAAAAGAAATTGTCACTGAAGAGAAGCCCCTGACTGACGCCCCACTGAGGAGAGAAGAGGAGGAAGTCACTCAGTCATTACTCCTTATATTTGTGGGTAAAGATGGTGTTACCAGTGATTAATAACACAGGAATGGCAACACAAAATAAACAGAAATACAAGAGTCTGCTGCTAACCTCCATGGTGCTCAGTTGTGATTTATTTTTATTCTCTGCTTTTGGAAAGTTTTATATTGAAGTACATTTACACAAAAAAGGGGGCTAACAAATCCACATGAAGCTTGCGCCAAAGCGGACCAGGGTAAATTCGGATAATCCTTGTATTGCCTGTGTATAATAATTACCGGTATAGTCTTACAGAAAATATGCAGTTGGAGATAGGAAAACAATGCACACATACAGTAAACATCAGCAACATTCTGTCAGTGTCACTGGTTAATTACTGGAAATCATGAGCAAGAGTTTTTTTGTGTGTGAATATCATCCTCTGATATCATTGTAACAGAGGATTAATCATTTTAAAGCTTAAATCAACAACTCAAAGTAGTATTTTCAAAATACAAACAAGTTAGATGTAATTTTTCTCCGCCCATACATAAGAAGCATTGTTACATGAGTTACTGATAACAGTTAATAGCATAACAGCATTGATAGGAAAATCACTCAGTAAAATTAATTTTCATTATCTCTCGTGTTTGGAGTGGTTTGAACACATTAAGTCAATAATCCTCAAATTGAGCCAAAACCCAGATCCCCTTAAGATAAATAGAGCCTCTGCTCCATTGATAGCTAAAATATATTGGGTATAGAGTCTCTAAAGCTTAGAGAAACACTCCACATTCATCAAATGTGTGTAATATTAGTGGGTGGACATGGCTAATGTTTGCGTGCAAGGGTGAGGGTTCAACATAGTCAAGAATGAATAATACAACAGAAAATGTATTGAAAATGTGTTGCCTGTGGCCGTTGAGCAAACATTCAACTTTTCAGGACTTTTGAGTCATATCAGAATCAGCTTTATTGGCCATGTATGTGTACGCACACATATCATTTGACTCCGGTTTACACATTGCTCTCAACGTACATACATGGAATATACAAATAAACAAGACAAATATAAAAACAAGGACATTAAAGACAACAAAGTAGAACAGAGAAACTCAGCATAAACATTTAACATTTAACTACTATGTACAATATAAATATATTTCGAAGAATATATATGAACATAAAGAACAACAACAATGACAATGGATTTGGGATTTGGGATTTGGGATTTGGGCCAGCATTGTTACTTTACACGTTACATTACATGTGTGAAATTGGGACAAAAAAAAAAATAAAGTCGAACTCTAACGGTCGACCTTAAAACGTTACGTCACCGTCACGCCCCGCCCCTCTGAGATGAGCGGAAGTAGATGGAAACAGCCAGGCCAGACCCTCTGACAGCAAAGATACGCTTGTCGCTGGGGAGCCAAACTCTCCGGACCTGGTGTTGTTTTTTTCTTTGACTTGAAAGTCCGAATGGTGTAAAATTAGAAGACAACGTCAACATGGTGCACATTTCGGAGCATCTACCGTCCACGCCGAAACTCCGGGCGTCACTTTTCGCCTTTCTTCTCTTTCTTGTTGTCTCCCGTGGTGACGTCCCCCGGACACGAAGCGTCACCCCCTCGACGGAGGAAACGGTAGAAACTTACAACAAATACTACAATTATGTTGACATGACCGGGCGTTTGCAGTCCTTGGCTCAGAGATACCCTCACATAGCTAACCTGTCGAGCATAGGTCAGTCCGTTGAGGGACGGGAGCTCTGGGTGATGCGGATCACCAAGGACCCCAACAGAGACACACCGGGGAAACCTCAATTCAAATACGTCGGGAACATGCACGGGGACGAAACCTTGTCCAGGCAGGTGCTGGTGTACGTTGTAGAGTACCTGCTGACTAACTATGGAGCGGAATCGCGTGTTACTGAGCTGGTGGACACCACGGATGTTTACATCATGCCCAGCATGAACCCTGACGGCTTTGAGAGGTCCATAGAGGGAGACTGCGGTGGCAGCAGCGAGGGTCGAAACAATGCCCAAAATAAGGACCTCAATAGAAGCTTTCCTGACCAGTATGATGGGACCGAGGTCAATCCAGGGACCATCCCCGAGGTGATGGCTGTGATCAGATGGATCCAGGAGAACAAGTGAGTTACTCTCTTTCTTTGAAACACACCACAGTGCACACGCATACAGTTCAGTTGTTGTGGGCCTTGTTGCCCAGAGGAATGACTTAAGTAAACTTTATTGATCTCAAAACACTTTTTGGTTAATGCATATCTCACAGTGGAGGATTTGGAGAGTGACACACATTCCTATCAATGAGCAACTCTGTTCTTTGTCTCATTTATCATGGCCTCAGGGGTTGTGTGACTCACTATGGAGTCCAGAACTACTGAACCGGGACAACATAATGGCACGGTGTGTAACACTGAGGTGCAAAAGAGATTTGTAGATTAGTCAATCGGCATAAAATTAACTCATAACTCATTTCCTAAATGTTTGAGTCATGTTTCAAGCTAAACTGCAAAAGATGCAAAGATGCAGTGGTTCCAGCGACTTAAATGTGATCAATGTTCTTGTGTCCTTTTCTTATTTGATACAAAAAAAAAAGAAGCAATTTCTTACATTTTATTGACCAACTGACAATAATAGATTAATCCCCCCCCCACAGAAAAAAAATACTGGGAGGCATCCTGGAAGCTGAAAATTGGGGTCAAGTACCAAATAAATAACGTCCAGGGACCTTCCATGTCGTACCCCCCCTCACTCTCTTTCCTTGTTTCCTCTCTGCTTTGATGCAATCAGCTATTTAATACATCCGGAAATGGATAAAAAGTGCCGCAGCCCCAATTTTGAGAGCAGGAAACACGTTTGTCAATGAGTAACACATTTTCCCCTTAGTTCCCTTCTTAATCAGGATCTCAGTGTGGGACTCAAAATAAAGTCAGAAAGAACTGCTGTCCTGGGACGCCATAATAACATGGTGTGTAAGACTGAGGTTCACTTGGAAGACTAGAATAAAAGCTGACATGTACACAAATATTCATCCAGAAGAAGATGCCTAGAATTTACTCCCAAGCATCTTCACACAACAGAATTCTTTCCTTGTCACTTTTTAAAGTTTTGAGGAGACACACATGTGCATGTAAGTAATTGTTTTAAGAACCTATACTTAAAGACTGCTTCTAAAATATTCCTTTCGTCTCTCAAGATTCGTGCTGTCAGGGAACCTGCATGGCGGCACCGTGGTTGCCAGCTACCCCTTTGACGACTCGGCCTCCCACGTGCGGCAGGGCTACTACAGCCAGTCAGAGGACGACGGCCTGTTTCACCACTTGGCCATGGTGTACTCCCAGAACCACCCTGGGATGAAGACCGGAGTGCCCAACTGTCCCGATGCCCCGGATGAAACGTTTAAAGATGGCATCACCAACGGGGCACAGTGGTACGACGTTCCTGGTAAGAGGACTTTTCGTTGTTTTCAATGCCTAGTTTAGTGATGGAGAACAACTAACTGTAGATGAATCGTGTGAGGTACCACAAGCTCCGAAAACCGTGGCCATTTTGTTGACCATCACGACTTCTTTCTGCCTGTACGGTGAGGATATCCAGCCGCAGACAGTTTAAAGTTGTTCTTTGATTAAAGAGCTGTTGTGGTAGAAGATGTTTTTTCCTGTCATTGTTCTCTCGTGTGCTTCAAGTGTTATATTTGTTGTGCACAGCAGGCAGGAAAAACTCTTTTTGTAGAAAAAAAAGAAGAATTGTAATGACTTATCTACATCTGAGGGTGACGAATGTCCCTTATCGTTGTTGGACAGTTTGCAGCATACAATATGTTGGTTCCCACAACTGATATGTACGAGCAACAACCGGTTTGAGGAGACTCAGGAATTTATTTTTTTGTGGGGAAAAAAATGGTATTTTCACAGTTTCATTCAGAGATCAACTTAAACAACTTGCTTTTTCAAAGCTTCTTAGAGGCAGTGCCAGTAGCTTTGTACATGCATTTAATAAGCTAAATAATCATACTCATACTTCAGTCCTTGCTGCATTGAATAGTGTGGTCTGGTTTTTAGAATGTCTTTCTGCCAAAGCCAGTAACTCCTCAAAGTGTGAGAGTCGTAACAGGTTTGCCATGACAGCTCAGTCTGGGCATACTAAAGCCCATATATGTGTATCCCTGTCCTCTTTTAAGTGTCTTTAAATTGTAAGTTAGTAAGTAAATGCAGATTGTGTTGTTTCCCGACCTTCTACAGTTCATTCGGGTTAAAAAAACGGTTCTACTCTGCATTAACTGGGCAGAAACTTGATCAGCGTACGCTCTACTTTTGTTTGGTTGATTTTGTCCGGGGGGATTGGCAGGTGGTGATGTGTATGCAACTTCAGGTTACCGCACTGCTTTTCCTGTTGAGATGTCCTTTGTTGTACTCAATTTTAGGAAACGATAGTGTGTCTTCCAATTGGTCATTTCACATGGATTAGCATGCATTCGCCCCAGTTTTCAACCATGTAGTATGAATGCACTTTTGAGACTGTTTGGGGGAAGTAATCAGGAGTAGTTATTATCTTTAAGACCTGCTCTAATGTAATTTACCATCACTTTAACCGAGACAATATGTCATATGTCACACTGTCCGTTTACCACCAGGACCTGGAGCTGTTAATCATTGCCAAACTTGAGCACACACTTTTAAACAGCAGCAGGTTTGCTAATACTTATCTGGGTAAATATTGGCTTTCATTTTCATCAGAAAGGAAAAGCAGTGTGATTACTGAATGGCGGTTTTAGCTGAATATTACTACCTCTGCTACCTCTATGCTGTTCCTCATCTTAAATGGCCTGTATTCAGTCAGCTTCAGGTTGCAATAGGAGTCATGAAAGCTCTTAGCGGCAACAATATCAAGATGAAGATGGACAGCAAAAAGTGTAAAACACTTCAATAGACAGTGCTTTGATCCATCTGATACGTCGCATTGGATGAAATGTCACTGCTAAAACTGGGCTAATGACAGATGATGGAAACAGCCACGGCATTGTGTGACATAATGAGTGGTCCAGGCAGAGAGCCAGGACCAGGAGATTTTTTTTGTGTGGGCAGTCGGGGCTTGAAATAATGATTCAGCATAACACGTTATCTTGACTCCTAATCTCTTGACACAGTCTGGCCTCTGAGGGCGTTTCTTGAGCTGTATTGTGGTTCATGTAACCCTCTGCTCATAACTAGGACCCTCTGTTGTTGCTGGAAATATATAATGTTGGTTGTAAGCGTCTTGAAACAGCATACAAATGCTTTTCTGTGATTTTTTTTTTTTTTTTTTAAAGCTGTAGGTTGTGAGACACATGTCACTATCTTTAGACATGACAGAGTACGAGGTCCAGAATATCATTTTACTGTATGGAAACACATTGCTGTGATAATCTGATGTTCAGACCTCTGTCACTGTAACCTGCTGACAGTCATATGACAGTACTACAGTTGTTTTTTTCCTGCAAGATTATTATCCTTTTAAATGTTTGACTAACATAGTTTATTCAATTTCAATTTTCAATTTATTTTTGTATAGCTCAAAATCACAAATTTGCCTCAGAGGGCTTTACAATATGTACACATTTGACATCCTCTTGTCTACATCGGAACAGGAAAAACTCCCCCAAAAATGTATTGCGTTGTATCTCTGAACCCTTAAAGTCATCCTGCTTTTTAAACATCCCTATGCCCTACACGGCAAGTTCAGCTACCAGCTCTGACTTTGGCTCCATTGTCTCGCCGGCGGTTTCCTTCCAATTCCAGGGTGTGTCCCTGGATCCGGTACATAGACAGGATATTTAAGGCTGAGTCTGTCATAGTGCGTCTGTGTGCTTGTCAGACTATATTAGCATGTGGGAGGTGTTTACTTTAAGTAAATGGTACCTGATCCGTATGAATAAAGTACTTACAGTAACTTGGCTCAGGACGACGCCTAATGTCCTGTTACCGGACAAAAGGGTTTGTGTTGTTTGTCATGGTGGATTGTCACAGCTGGATGTAGATCCAGCGTTATTTGCTCATCATTAACAGGTGAGATTATTTTCAAAGGGTACATTTTGTTTGGTTGACAAAGCAATCTGCTGTCTCTGCTGCCACCACAAGAGGTAAAACCTCTGATGAATTACCCCAACGCACCTCTACACACTATCACGTTCAAAATAAGCTCAGAGGGCATGGTCACTGATGTCTAGTGTCACTGTTTGTACCCACCAGTTGGGTGGAACGTGTCTCAGAGCTCTTCATTTCTTCTCAAGTTGCCCTTTACAGTGAATGAGCTGGCAGCCAGTCACCCTCGCGCTGACCAGCTGCTGTTTGACCGGGGACGACTTGGAGGAACCTGTGTTTGTGGTGTATTTTGGTATGCCTGCTTTCAGAGCCAAGCCGGATACCACATTACAGCCTGCAGCTGTTCTCCACAGTTGTATGGGATGCATTGTCATTTTCTTTACTGCAAGATCTCCAAGTTGATATGACACATAAAAAATGTGCAGAAGTATGAATATCTTGCAATGGTTGTTCAGTGATGGTGCAGTACATTAGAAATAGAGATTTAACGAAATAGGTTTCAAGAAGCACTGACTAAAGCATGTAAAACTCTGGTGTACTATAGAGTATTGTAAAGTCTTGAGGTTGTGGATTTAAGGTGTTTTGTCAAATACTTGTCATTGTTGTGCATCACAGATAGTTAAAGGCCATTGTGTCCTGGTTGATGTCTTCCTTACTCTGACTGGTGGGAGGCTGGTTGCTTTGCTAGAGTTATTTGTTAGCGTTTGAGCCCTATTTCAAAGGGTCAGTGATTCACTGGGTTCCTGCAGCCACCCAGCAGTCGGTCTTGGCAACCGTCCAGCCAGGGAGCCTCTGGCTGCCTGCTGTCGCTCCGGTGGGATGGCCAGTGGGCCCTCCTCTTTGTCTCTCTGTTTGCCGAACCGCAGACGCCACGGCGTGTTGACACATTCAACACTATCTGTAAACTGTGACATCGAAGAGACGAAGATGGGGTCAAATTAGGATTAAGATTTTACTTTACGTTTGCATGTTCATTTCTGGTTTTAGACACATTCTTCTCTATTAGACAACATATAATTGAATGCGCTGGTTCCATTTCTAGCCTCATTTCTTCATTACATTTCTGGCTTGTTGTCTAGGTGGGATGCAGGACTACAACTACCTGCATGGTAACTGTCTGGAAATCACCATGGAGTTGAGCTGCTGCAAATATCCTCCTGCTGCTGAGCTCCATAAGGAATGGGATCTGAACAGGGAATCCCTACTAGCCTACATAGAAACGGTAGAGCTCATAACTAAGAAAAGGAGTAATGATACATCAGCATTCATAATAATGTTACCTTCTTTTTTTGTGTTTATTTAAAAGGACTATGCCACACCCTGCCTGATACCGTTACCATACCATTTCTCCAGTTTAGCCGGATACCCTTGGTATTTACAATATCACTGTCTTCCAGGTTCACATAGGTGTCCATGGTTATGTGAAAAGGGCCGTCAATGGTGCTGCCCTCGCCAATGTCAGCATTGTGGTGGCAAGCAATCGCCATAACCTGACCACAGGAAAACATGGGGACTACTACCGCCTTCTACTTCCAGGAACATACACCATCACAGCTGTGGCCCTGGGGTGAGCAATACCATTGAACCTTCCTTCGCATAGCAGGTTGTTAAAAATAGAGTTGCATCGCAATTAATTGTCAGGTTTCAAATGCCATTGCAATGACTGATCACAGCACAGAGAGCGGTGCATTCATCGCTGTTTGTTGCCAAATCCCACAGCAAAATTGGTAATCTGGCTCTTACAGATTATTAAAAAAGTGAAGCGCAGCATCAATGTCCCAGCCAGATTTACCTAGAAGTGCTGCATTCCTCTTTAGAGTTCCAGAGTAATTCTCTTTCTGAAGAACAATGTATGTCACAGGTCATTGGAAGTCATTGGTGAACGACTTCCTGGTAGAGAGAAGAAAAGAAAATGTTGTTGCTGTGTCATCTAATTTGGGTACTTCCTGGTATCTTTAAGGTGGAGTAGAAGTACTCAAGCATGTTTGTTTTTTCTGTGCACAGGTACACACCAATGACAGTCCACAGTGTTGTGGTCGTGGAGGGCAAAGCCACAGAACTTAACTTTACCTTGGCCCCTGTGGTCAACGAGGGCCCAGGTGGCATCACTGTGACTACATACACCATGCCATCCACCAATGATCCAAACCTCCCTACCACCACCACCACCACCACCGACTCTTCTGACTCCACCCAGACCCGGTTGGTTCCTGAAGCAACGAGCAACAGCAGCCCATCTATACTTTCAACCGAAGAAAGTATACTTCAGCCCATCCAGCCTCAGGAGTTTCGCCACCACAGCTACGCAGACATGGAGCTGTTCTTGCGCAAGTACAGCAGCGAGTTCCCGTCTATTGCCCATCTTTACAGCATCGGCCGCTCCGTGGAAGACCGTGTGCTCTACGTGATGGTTATCTCAGACAACCCCACTGTCCATGAGCATGGTATGTCTTCGATGGGTTGATTAAAGGAGTTTTTATTCACGCGTCATGGAGAATATTCCCGTAAAATGTGATGTGTGCATTCCATTATGTTAATGCTATTTATTAATACAAATTTTCACTCTGACCTTTTTTGTTTTGATGTCAGGTGAGCCAGAGTTTAAGTATGTAGCCAACATGCACGGTAATGAAGTGGTAGGCCGAGAGTTATTGCTCAACCTCATTGAGTACATGTGCCGTAACTACGGTACTGACCCGGAGGTCACTCAGTTGGTCAACAATACCCGCATCCACATCATGCCTTCAATGAACCCCGACGGATATGAGGTAGCCACTGAAGGTAAGGGACACACTAAAGTAACACTATCTGCACAGTATGGAATTAAGACTACCGGTAGTAACATTATCTTAGCCACACAGGTGTCAGTTACATTTCTTTGGATACATGAGCAAAGATGTAACAGTAATTTGATCAGTTGACTAATATTCCTTGAGTGTATATTGCTGTATTGAGAGGTACACAAAGCATTATTTTGTCACATATAAGCTGCTCTTTTAATTTCCTTTGCGAAGTAGTCTATCTTTGCATATTATCTCCTTGCATACTGCAGGCTTCACCACATCTGCTGGTCTAAATGGCGCTTTAGTTGCACCATCTTGCTTCTGTGAATATTTTTAAAGAATGGGGAAATTTCCAAAAGCACTTCCTCTGTCTGCCAGTGTCTTTTAGCTGACAGCTGCTGCTGATGTGTAACAGGAAGTATCGGGGCAGTGGAGCTGAGGTTGTGTGCATATCTCATCAGCCGGAACATGCTGTGGTTGCAGAGGAGGAAACCTGTAGGTAACTCATATCTAGCCATTGTTTTCTCTCACAGGTGATGTAGCCGGTTACAAAGGGCGCAACAACAGCAACGACTTTGACCTGAACCGCAACTTCCCAGACCAGTTTTTTACCATCAAAGAGCCCAGACAGCCAGAAACTATAGCTGTGATGAACTGGATGAAGAGCATCCCCTTCATGCTGTCAGCCAACCTGCATGGAGGTACGGTCTCATTTTGAACTTTAGTGCCAAAGATTGCAGATTTCACACTGAATTGGATTTTAAAGCTACTTCAATAAACCTAATGGATTACTGCTATCATTTTAAGTTTTGCCTTTGAATCCACACTTTCAGTCTAGATATTAGGCTACATTGTGAAAGGTAAAAAAATGATGCATAGCAACTATATTTCAACCACAGATGTAATTGTATTTTTTTACTTGTTTGTCTAATGCTTGTGCTGTGGAATATTAGGCTCCCTGGTCGTCAACTACCCCTATGATGATGACAAAGAGGGGATAACAAAGTACAGCCAGGCGCCTGATGATAAAGTCTTTCAGCGGGTGTCTAGAGCCTACTCGCAGGTAACTGGACACTCTTGCTGTTGGATCCATTTCAGGCTGGGATGATTATGTGTGCATGTGGTTTCATGTTATAATTGAGTGAGGAGTTAAACATAGAGAGGCCGCTGGCTTCTTGTGACATCTGTGGAAAGACGAGGTTTGAAGACCTGACCACAACAGTACTCATTGTTGTTTTCTCTTGTGTGTGTGATGCACGTGCAGGAGAATCCTTTGATGCACAATGGACACACTTGTGAGAACCTGTACCATGGGGAATATTTTAAGGATGGCATCACCAATGGTGCCCTCTGGTACAATGTTGCAGGTAAGCCTAAATCCACCATAACGCCATGGTTGCTCGCCACATTCATTGTTTTAGTTTTGCCCACACCTCTTTGGCCAATTCAGACTTCTCTTTTATTATGTTTTATTTACTAGTTTAGTCAGTCGGTTTGTCTGCAAAAGGGGTATTTAGTAAAAGTAAATTAAGCTGCTGTAGTTGTAGAGTAAAGTGTTATTGATTCTTCAACAATGGACACAATATTGTAATTTCATGGTGGATATTAAAAGTAAATCTGCCACATTTTGACTATGCCTGTTGGCAGTTCAGGGTATTTGATTAACATCACTGTGTGTTGAAATGGAATTTGAAGTTAAAGGAGCACTTTTTCTTTAGGTGGCATGCAGGACTGGAACTACGTCAACACCAACTGTTTTGAGGTGACCATCGAGCTAGGCTGTGTGAAGTACCCCATGGGCATAGAATTGCCAAAATACTGGGAACAAAACCGACGGTCCTTGCTTCAGTTCATACACCAGGTAGTAAACTCTTAACATTTCCCCGAGCTTTCTCCCTACATACTCCAATATTGCATCTACTCATATTAATACGGTAATGTGTCTCCGTAGGTTCACAGTGGAGTAAAAGGCACAGTCTCTGACGCTAGGGATGGCACAGGAATTCCCAATGCCACCATTAGTGTGGAGCAGATAGACCACAATATCACCACAGCTCTCACTGGAGACTACTGGAGGCTGCTGGTCCCTGGGACTTACTCTATCACTGCCTCCGCTCATTGGTAAGATTTGGTTTTCCAAACGGAGAATTTTCTACATATTTCTGTGCCGTTATGTCCCCCGATTTTCACTGCTATTAACTTTTTCTGTTGTCCAGGTATAAACCTGTGAGGACCTACGCCACAGTCTCAAAGGATCATGTAGAGTTGGTGGATTTCAGACTGACGCGTATTCACTCAGACCCTAATGGCCAGTCTCCCAAGGGCCCCCAACCTACACAGAACCCATCTGAGAAGGCATTCCAGAGCTTAATCAAGGACCTCTCTCTGGGCCAGGGTTTGGAGCAGTTGGTCAGGAGCACGGCCACGGAGAACAGCTTCCGCTACAGACGCTACAAAGAGCTCTCTGGCTTCGTGAGAGGCCTCACTCTTAACTTTCCCAAAATTACATCTTTACACAGGTATTTGAACCAGCCAGCGTCATCTCCACTTAAGGATACATAACTGTTTGACGTCATACCTCTATATCTCGCATCCTCTGTATGCCACAAGTCAATACTGTTCAGAACTACTTACAACTTCAGTTACATTTCTTATACTAATGATGTACACTCTGGTTTCTTCTCTTATGTGTCCAGTTTAGGCCAAAGTGTAGAGGTTCGAACCATTTGGGCTTTGGAAATCTCCAACAGACCGGGGGAAGCTGAACCTTCTGAGCCCAAGATCCGCTTGGTAGCTGGGATCCATGGCAATGCCCCTGTGGGCACAGAACTGCTGCTGGAGTTTGCTGCCCTCCTGTGTATCAACTATGGCAAAAACCCAGTCATCACCAGGGTGAGTTTTGGAGGGTCTCAGGAAATATAGTGTATTGATAGCCTGGAATTAACCTTATTTAAAACCTTTCATATCCGGGATTGGGTTCAGTTTGTACTGTTACCGGTCCCAGTAAATACAGTACAAGATTCAGCCATTTCTGTATTTGTTCATTCTGTTTCCCTTCCATAGCTGATCAATGAGACCCGGATTGTCATCGTGCCTTCTGTCAACCCAGATGGACGAGAACAGGCTATTGAGAAGCAGTGCACCTCCATCCAGGGCTTGAACAATGCTCATGGCAAAGATCTGGACACAGATTTCTTTGGTCAGTTGTCTAGATGTGTGCGTGTGTGTGTGTGTGTGTGTGTGTGTGTGTGTGTGTGTGTGTGTGTGTGTGTGTGTGTGTGTGTGTGTGTGTGCACAATTGAATTGAGATACAAAGATAAAAGAAAAAAATATTTAATCAATTAATTCACACTGCAATTGTGAAAGATTTGTGGTGAATGTCACAAATAGACGTCATTGCACTTTCTACATACACTTGCCATAAAACGCTAAGTTTGCTCTAACATTTCCTGTCCATCTGTTTTCCTCCTCTCTTTTTTTTTTAGGCAATGCGTCACAGCGTGTGGTGGAGGCCCAACCAGAGACCAGAGCCATGATGGACTTGATTCTAGACAAGACCTACACTCTGTCTGTTGCCCTTGATGGAGGCTCCCTTGTTGCTACCTACCCTTATGACAAGCCTGTCCAGCCTGGTAGGTTTCTTCACAGATTGACTTGACAAGCTTTTTATTTGCAGCAGCAATTTGCAAAGAGTACGACAAACAATACGCCATCTCATCACTGATTGCTGTTTGGCCTTGTGGTTTTATGTAATCATTTCTTTTTTTTTTCAGTTGAAAATGAGGGCACATTGAAGTACTTGGCAAGTGTTTACGCCAAAAACCATCCTAAGATGCACCTCGGGAACACTGGATGTTCAACTAATGGGCAGAGTATGTAATTTAAGTGCCAATAATAAACCCTGTTGTCTTGTTGGTATTGAACCGTGATTAATACCTAACGGAACTTCTCTGTGACTCAGTGGGCAACATCCCAGATGGAGTTATGAGGGCAGCAGAGAGACAAAGTCACATGGGGAGCATGAAGGTAAGTCTCTCCACCACAGTGTCTGTGATTGCAGTTAAGTTGGCGTCCATGCTGCCACTACATAGCATTTCATAAAGCAAAGCCAGAAATGGGCTTCTGCCCCAATAGTGTCTCATTTGTATTCGTGTCCTACCAGGACTTCAGCATGGACTTTGGTCACTGTCCAGAGATCACCGTGTATAGCGGCTGCTGTTTGTTTCCTCCTGCTGAGCAGCTGCCCACACTCTGGGCTGAGAACAAGAAGGCTCTCCTAAGCATGCTGGTGGAGGTATGATGCCAGATGTAATCAGCACAACATGGAGTTTGTTTAATGACTTGTTTTTCATTGCTACATGAATATTTTTAACAACTGTATGACTTATTTACCTTTGTAACCGATTGAGTGAGATATTTTCAAAAAGTATGGAAACTTAAAATAGTGAGTGCTCTAGCTTTTAAAAAAAAAAGGGGGGGGAAAAGTGTTTTAATGACATATCTAACATATATTGTTCTGAAATTAAGGATTTAAGATTTTTACAGCCTTTAATTTACCCTCCATTTCTGCCCCACCCAGGTCCACAAAGGGGTGCGTGGCGTGGTGCGGGACAAGAGTGGAAAGCCTATTGTTGGGGCGATCATTGTACTGAATGGGGGAGTGAGAGTCTTTACTGCAGAGGGCGGCTACTTTCATGCTCTGCTGGCTCCTGGCAACCACAACATTGAAGCCGTTGCTGATGGCTACCAACAACAACGTCAAGAGGTACACAGTTGTATTCATACCATGTATTATACCGTCAGGGGACAAGGTACTAGCCTTTAGGACGACGGGACAACACTTTACAACAAGTAAATCAAAGTATAGCGTCTAATTATTCTTTTCCATTATGATCACTTGAAATGCATACGAAAGATGTGATGAGCCTTTAAAAATGTTGACATTATTATACATGACAATTTTGAAGATGAGCCTTGAATGTGGATGATAATTAAAGTAGAAGAAGAGACTTACAATCTCTGGTTTTCAGCATGATTTTTATGCTTGAGTCTTTGAAAGCAGAAAGCAGTTGTGCATCAGTTGCAACCACATGTGACCTGTTGAACGGTCGGTGATCATACACAAACAGTACAAACTAATGATTTGGTATATTGAGCACTTAGGCAGATACAAACCCAAAATGCAGCATTCATTTTGGCTTCATAGGTATTGCATAATTGTGTTTTTTTTAAACTGTGTGAAATATAATTTTTTATTTTTTTCAGTAACCATTTGAAATATAAATCCAGCTGCTACTTTGCATTTCAAGGAAAATGAAAACTGTCTCAATAAAGTCTCAAGAGACATAAATAATAATAAATAGTACACTCGTATCGTAGAAGGTTAGTGAGAGGATATTATTGTGGTTCCCCATTTCTGTCTATATCTATGAAAGGTGTCGGGCGGAGCACACAAAATCTCTCAATCAGCTCCAGCTTTCCATTTGACTGCTCTGAAATTTGCAGCGTGGGGTACGCCAGCTCTTCAAACAGATGTTCCTTAATGTTTCTGCCCAGCTTCAGACTGTAGGCTGCGAGCTTCCCACAAGGCCTTAAGAGCAGGGGATCCACCACTGAATGATACGTCTGCTGGTACTCCGGTACTGTGAAGCCGTGAATCATCAGAGGTCCCGGCTGGCTAGTTGACAAGCTGCCGGAGGTCCTCTCTTCAGTAGTGAGGGCTCCATCGCTGCGGGGCAGTTTGAGATCCGGAAGAACGGCAGCATTCCTTTTATACTTGTCATCCAGGGGTTTCTGGGGGTCTGCTTCGCTCTGCTCACACAAAAGGTCCAAATCGTAACTCGGGGCCAACATGTATTTCCTCTCTTTAATAGTCTCCCCATATTTCTTAGGACGTCGAATACTCCGCCGTAGACCATAGGGACGCATTTCATTCCTCTGGAAATTAAAGTGACATTAGTTTCAGTGGATTCAGTTCCTCTGTTGGCTATTCTGTGTCATACTGTCCAAAAAACTACCAGCGACCCATGTTGATAATAAAAACAAGGAGAGAAATTAGGATAAAGAGGTGCACTTACTCTTTGCCAACAACTCTTGGCTGTGTGTTCAGGCCACATTACTGAATCAGGTCTGAAACCACATGGTTTGAAATCCTTTTGGTCTAGTTTCCCCCATTTTTTTTTAACTGCACTTGAACAATGGCGCTGAATAAATAAGAGACACTTGCTGTGGAGAAAAGTCAGGCAAGTTACAGAAAGAGATTCCAGTGATTCACCTCTCAGAAAATATCTGTTTAATTTAGGATTTAGATGAGCCAGCACTCAAATCCTTTTTTAGACATTCAACACAACCTGCACCAGATTATACTAAGCAGTCACACCTGTAAGGGAGGCTTGCTGATTAGGTAATTAACAACCGCACTTAAGTAGGGAGCTTTGGCAGACGGCTAAATGGCTTTCACCTCGATTTAGAAAGGGACCGAATGGATGAGATGATTCTGTTTATGATGTGGTAGAGCTTCATATTGTCTTCATGTTGCATTTTGAGTGACGTCAAAAGGTTAGTTAAGAAGATAAGTTTAGCAAAGCACTTTATATTCAGCGGCTACCACACGAAACAAACCAGTAACTTGATTCTGATGTTTCACTGAGTTTCTGTTTTACTGTAAATCATCTCAGCATTGACGGAATGTGATGGTGTTTCATGAAGGCTCAGAGGCCTACTGAACGATTTGTGCTGTGTTGCAGGTGGTGGTGTCTTCCTATGAAGCAGCTAGCTCCATCATCATTGTGTTTGACATGGACAACAGCATCTTTGGCCTGCCCAGAGAGTTTGTGGTGGCCAGTGCAGGTAAGCATGTCTATAAAAAGGACTTTAGAAACCAGTGTTGAGTATATGCATGATGTGATCGCCCCACATAAAATAAAGCGTATGTCATTTTGTATTCTAGCTACTGTGAGGTGCTGAAATGGTACTCTAATCTGCAGTTCATGGTTTGATTTGTTGTTGTGAAAAGGTTACCGGCTCTTATGATGCAAATCTTGCTAGTAATGCGTCTCAAAATTAAACAAATCTCCCCCTTAAGTTTGTCTTTGTTAGTCTTGTGATCTTTGACACAGATGACACACACACACACACACACACACACACACACACACACACACACACACACACACAATATAAATGATTCCCTTTGTTTTAAATGCTGTTGAATACACAATTCCTCTCCTTTTCAGTGTTTTTATGAGCAGTTGGAACCAAGACTCCTAACTAGTTTTCACTCAGGAATGTTCTTCGTCCACACTGTATCCAGTGTCTTCTCACATGATCTATGTCATAGACACTTATGGAGGACAGTCCTATGTTTAGTGTGCTTAATCATCAAAACAAAAATCTCTTTACTCAAGTGTTGTGTGATAGTATTTAAATGTTGTCTTGGCTAGAAACGGTGTGTGCCTGTAAGCAGACGTGCTGAGTTGCTCGTTTATGTTCCTCCTTGCAGCAGCCTCCATGACGGCGTTGGTGGTGACGGCGTGCATCATCTGGTGTGTGTGTGCCGCCAAGTCTAACCGCCAAAAAGATGGCTTCCACCGCTTGCGACAGCACCGAGACGACTACGACGATGAGATCCGGCTCACCTCCATGGGCTCCAAGAAGTCGCTGCTTGCCAATGAGTTTCAGGACGAGAGTGAAAGCGACGAGGAGACACTGTATGACAACAAAATCTGAGGACCATTGCACGAATTTGGGTGTTGGCTCAGTGTTTTATTTTGATCTCTCCCTTAAATTTACCCAACAAGGAACAGTTTGAACTCTAGACAGCGTCTCTGTCTCTCTTTTTATGAAGGAAATACAAGAGCGATAAAGACTCTTTTGTTCCGTTATAACAACAAGGACTCACTCCCAGTCACTCTGTTATTAGTGCTACTAAATTATTTCTTTAAGCGCATCCTGCTGGCGTCTGGACTGAAAGGATTGCTCCATCTCTACCTGACTGGATCAGGAGAAATAGACAAAGAGAAGGCGATAAAAGAGGGAGAGAAGTAAACGTTTGATCCACTGTGACCCTCATCCATCCTTAAAGCAGGTTTTGAGTTCCACTGTTTTTTCATTTCTGAGCCACGCAATAGTGCTCTTATAGATCACCACCTGTCCTGCCTGGCTGAGGGCTTCCAGCTGATAAGTCCTAATTCACTCTATTTCTTTTTTTATAGAGGATGTGTAATGAAGTCTGAATGGAAGTGCTTAATATCACACAATCTCCCATCTGATACCATGCATTCATTTCAGTACAGCTTTGAGCAGAGAAATTATACGTTTCTTCTATCCGAGACAGCATTGCTACATTGAAGTGTCCGAGCCTTTGGGAGACTGAATCCAACACTGTGCCTTGGCTTCTATATAAAGTTTACAGTCCGGTCGGGCTGAAGTATGCGACGCGAAGCAGCAACATAGTGGATAGATAATATTTGATCCCTCCTATACTCAGGTGGTAGGAAAAGAGAGAACTTGTGATTTAAAGGACTGCTGAATTGTCAGTGTAGCACTGTTTCTGCACGGGTGACTCAAGGCTGTCTGGTCTTGGTTCAGTAGTTTTGTATTTTCCCAGTGAGTCAATGTTGTGGCCACGATCAATCCTCATCATGGGAGTGAGCTTCTCAAAAGCTTCTGAGCTTCAGGGGGAATCTGTTACCAATGAAATGCTTGAATGAAACCCTCCCCAGTGAGTGCGGGGTGCTCTGATGTATGCATTGAGGTCACTTGCACTAAATGGAAAGCAAGGATTGTCCCATATCATTGGCCAAAAACTGAGTTTTTATATGTAATCATAAAAAAAAAAGAATGTATTTGTTGTTTTCCCCTTTTTGTGTTTATTGTAGGTTAATTTCAAACTGTCTACATGGAGAGTTGAGTCTGTGCCCTGTTTTTATCAAGGATGTGCATTCTCACCATGTCTCATAAAAAGGAATATCAATTATGTTTTCTTTTCAATGTGTTCGTGTTTATTCTCCCACTAAACAATACATTGGAGAGCAAAAATCTCCTAGGTTGTCTTTCCATTACTGATCATTGTCTACGAATCCACGTCCGAGCCATCCAGCTACACGATTGGAAGGTCCAGTGCCAAGAAAAGAATAGATCATAATCCATTTGACAGAGATGTGGTTGTAAGCTGCAAATGGACCTTTGACTTTAGGCTTTTAAAGCTACTCGGCACATAACCATTGTGTAAATGTAACATGCACTGTTAATTAAACTCCAGCCAGTTGTCAGGGATGCTGAAAAAGAGGATAAAGAGAACATCATAATCTGGTCTGAAATAATACAGTAATTTACCATTTCTCTTCTCTGTTAATGCAGATTTAACTAGAAGCTTCTCCTGGTGAATTTGAATTGAAATACCAAAACAATCCAAATGTGGTTTTCTTTGCATCAGAAATCTGTGTAAATATTTCTGTCGAATTAAAACTGATGCACTTGATCATTAAAATAAGGTGGCTCCTGGGAATGCCGTGCATGTTTCTCATCACAATTTTTGAAGTAATAGACGTGTTCACGAAAGAATTTGCCTCGATTTCCAATTGCTTTGAGATTATTTTCCTTTTTATCAAATGCAGCGGTCATCAGTAAAAACCTAATATCTGCATAGGGAGACAGTTTTGTACATTATTTTTCTTTCTTATACTGTGTCTGTGGATGCGTGCGTATGAATCTTGAAAGTTAAATGTGTGTCGGGGTCACAGTGTTGGTGTGAAGGTTTTATATGAACTGGAATCAACTGTACATAATGTTTGACAAATGAGAATGGAAAAATAAATGCAATTCATGTTAACCATGAATCTACACAAAACATCCCAATAAAAACCTCTGTGTGATCATGACATGCTAACAATGCACAACAACTCATAAAACCATTGAATGAAACACTTCTGAACCGCTCTCTTTTCTTTAGCATTGTGCTATTTCTAATAATTGGGGAGATTGGAGGACACTGTGGCTCATCGGGTCAATCGGGTCGTCATTTAATTGCAGGCAGGGGTTGGTGATTCGATCGCTTGCGCCTCCTTTCTACATGTCAAAGTGTCCTGGAGCAAGACACTGAACCCAAAATTTCCCCTGATGGCTAATGTGTGAATATATACCTGTACACGTGTGAGTGAAAGTGTAAAGTGAATTGTGTGGTATAAAGGTTGAGAAGTGCTATGAAAATGCAGATCATTTTCCAACATAGGGGGACCACAATCAGAGTGACGTTATGATATCTTGATATTGTAAGTGTTTTATTACAGCGAGAAAGAAGGAGGCCATACTGGGAACGTGTGATGCATAGAATCAAAATTGCACAAGTAAAACCAAACATCCTGTTACTTGTCAACATTTATCAATAAAATATTGATGTTCATTTGACCAACTCGGCAGTGGTGTGTGTGCTACGTCTATTCAAAAAATATAAACAAATAATGTTTTTAAAAAAAAACTCCAATATGATGCAGAACAGTACAAAAACACAAAATTGACATCAATTATCACACAATTTGACGGTATACATATAATCTACAATATATTGTGTATCTGCATGATATATCAAAGTTAACCCATAATGTAACTAATTGTTTGAAACTTACTGTGGGATCCCAAATGACCTCTAGGTGGCGCTGTTTATATTGTATTAGTTGGCTGTTATTTGTGGAGCCTGGTGGATCATGAGGAGTGTGTTGCCTGAGAGGCTCAGCTGAGGGCGATAAAAACACCGCTATATTTTTGTGTCAGTGGAACGTCTTGTTCTGGTTTTGACACGTGACACACCCAGCCCGGAACTCGGTGACGTCGCAGGACAACAAAGATGGCAGGAATAGGAGGCAGCAACTACTGGGAAGGTAAGAGGGACTCGATTTAAGAAAACGGAATGTAAAGCAACAGCTGCTACAGTTTTCACAATTCCAACAATTAACCCGCCGCTGTCGGCGCGTTTGTCTCACATCTGTGGTTTGAACACATAACGTTACGTGTCTCTACAACGACTAGCTCCCAAGCTAGCTAACATGTCGCCATGCAAATCAACGTTATTTCTGTAACTGTTGAGTTAAATTAATGTCGCCACTTTTCGATTCATCAACTACACTCATCGAGAGGCCGTTGTGCCAGCTGTCACACCCATTAGATGGTGTTTTGTTTATTTTTCCCTCGGTTTATGTAAGTTAGCTACTACGTTCATGTCACTAACGTACTAGGAAGAAAGCGTTGCTCTAATCATGATGCCATTGCTTATGGCTGTGGCATTAAACTAACATGAGCCGTTGTTAAGCGCTTAATTGTTCTGTGTCTGTGCGTGCGTGTGTGTTACAGATCTGCGAAAGCAGGCCAGACAGTTGGAGAATGAACTCGACCTGAAGTTGGTCTCCTTCAGTAAACTGTGCACCAGCTACAGCAGCTCCAGGGATGGACGTCGAGGAGACACGTAAGATCCGGCTCACCTGTAGAGTTAACAACCGCATTAAGTATATTATTCTCAGTCATACGGGTCATGGGATGTAAGGAAGCAGTTGGACTACACAGCTAACTAAGTACACACAGCACGTCAAACTGCTCTTTACTTGGTAAATCAACAAACACATTTGTATATTCAAGTATGAATGCCCAAACGTTTCTTGTTCCAGCTTAAGGGTTTGCTGCTCTTATTTTTTCATGTATGATAGTAATTTAATATCATTGGATTGTATAATTATTGTTTTGATAAAATAAAGAACTTAAAGATGTCACATGGGTTTCTGGAAAGAACAATGGGCATTTTTTCCCCACAATTTTATTTGACATTTTAAAGTGTCCTTGATTTAGTGAGAATTTAAAAAAGTGATCATAAAAGGGGCCTAGTAGTTGTAGTGGTCAGAGGCCACTGGATGTGTGTGTGGACGCTTGCCCTCACAGGAAAGGGTTGGCTGCAGGAAGGAAGTGTCTATGAACAATACATTGAATCCATACCAACACAAAGGCTGTTGTTCTCCAGCTACACTAGTAAGTTAAGGAGATTTTATTATTAGCAGTACCAGTTCACTTTTAGTTTATTTTTGTAATCCAGCCACTGCTTGAGAGCTAAAGGGATGCAAATTTGAGCTCTAGCTCACCTTAAATTTAAATTCTTGAAAATAACTTCTCTAGAAACAGTCTATAAAACGTTCTTTGTTCGTACACCAGTCAGTGTACGATTCTACTGATGCATCCTCACATGGGATGCTCACTACGGACAGATACAGGAGAACATTCCTGCCCACTGCAATAAGACTCCATAACAAATCACCTCTGGCCAGATCATCCTTCAATTGACTAAAACACTGCTACACTGTTGTTTGCTGTTGGTGATCCTTGCACTACTGTTTTTTAGTTAATTTAATACCATTTTATTGTGTATATACTGTGCATTTTTTATGTTCTTTAAATGTATTATATTCTGCTCTGTTATCTTATTGTATTGTGTATATAATGAGCATCTTTCATATTTTTATGTTTACTCTGTAACTTCGTTTGCTGCTGCTACAAACAAATTTCCCCCTGGGGATGAATAAAGTATCTATCCATCTATCTAAACCATCACCAGCTAATAAATCCATGAACTACCCATGTAAAATAATCAATCACACTTAGGATGTGTGTATGGGGGGAGTAGTGTCTGTTTGCCAGAGGAATGTCTGAAGTCCTTCCTACGTGGGTTGTTATTAAAATATTTTACATGGACATTACTTATTAAAGTTAATAGTGAGTCATTTCTAATTAAACATGTATTTTCATTTGGAGGCAAATTCATGTCATTTGGTAAACAAAAGTTGAAACACAAGTGCGCAAGATTCATCACAATCATATGCAGATGTGTGAAGTCACACATAAAAACGAACAACTTTGAGTAATCTCTCATTGTTCTCCATTCTTTGGTTTCCTCCTCAAGGTCGGACACTACCCCACTGCTCAACAACTCAACCCAAGACAGGATGTTTGACACCATGTCAGTGGAGATTGAACAGCTGCTGGCCAAAGTAAGTCAATTCTCATGGGCCAGCGGCCCGTAAAAGGGCAACAGAAAGACTGTAATAAGAAAAGCACTGGATTTATGCCAAGGGTCTTGTCTTCCGTCAAGGAGAGAGCGGACTGCAGGCTCCACTTCTTCACATTGGTTTGCATTGGACCCTAAAGTTCTTTTATTGTATTTGACTGAGTTCAACTAAAGTTTTTCATGCTACACAATTACAAGAGATATTGGTCAAAAACAACGGCTACATTTTGATAGTAATATTGTGCATTTCTAATCTCAAAATGCTACGATGCAGTTATCCCAATAATGTCTTGTATCATGTGTCTATTTGGCATGAAAGACATCCCTTTGATATGCAGTGTTCATCCTTGAATTGACACGTGTTTGTGTGTTACCACGTTTGTGTTGGTATTCTGTGTGAGTCTACCTTTTATCTGCTGCTCTCCTGTTGTCCCTGATGTCTTCCCGCTCCATCGGGCAATCAATTCAATTTCCATCTCTCTGTCAGCTGACTGTAGTGAACGACAAGATGGCGGAGTACACCAACACCCCGGGCACAGCTTCTCTCAACGCTGCACTCATGCACACGCTCCAGAGACACAGAGACATCCTACAGGTTTGCTCATCTATTTGATGTACTCTATATATTCTATTTTATTTCTCTTTCTTTGTGAAGCACACATGCCTCAGTGTTTCCATGTCGTCCTCTTGGTGTTCACTGTGTTCCTCCTCAACCCCCTTCTTCATTGTCTCTTTGTTTTTTATGCAGGATTACACGCATGAATTCCACAAAACCAAAGGCAACTTCTTGGCCATCAGGGAAAGGGAAGACCTGCTTGGTTCTGTCAGGAAAGACATTGAGTGAGTAACCGGTCGCAAAACCTTTTTGATTAATTTGACCGTGCTGGTCATTCACCAGCATGTGTCCAAAGTTATGGGAATATGTACTCTAGTTTATTGACACTGTAAAACAAATTTCAATGCACATAACTATTGATAACTGTATTGACTGCTGAAGGTGTACAGTAAACGAGGAGTCGGAGCCAACGCACAGCTTGAAGCTGTTCATGGTATTGCATACAAAACAAATAACATTGTCACGTGATGCATTGCTTTGTGTTTGATCTTAGTGGCTGTGGAGGAATAGAAACTGCCGAGTATTATTCAGTGTTTTTATGTTGTGGACCTTTATATTCCTTAGAGGGATAGTTGAACCTTGACTTCCACCTGGCCTGCTTTTGAAAAATGTCGGCCATTAAAACCAAAGAAGATTCACCGCCTCTCTGGCCTCGAATTGAGAAAGTGTGTCCTCTGCTCCGATTGGCTGGGCTCTGAGGGAGCGCATTGAAATGAGATGGAGGCTCCCACAAACCGTGACTCTTGTGTTTGTTTGTTTTTTTTTTTTTTTTTTTTTTTTTTTTTTTGTAATGGCTTATTGATCTGTAAGACGCAGCAGTGAGCGTACGGTGAGCACTGCAGGATTCCTATTGACTTTCCATCCAGCTACTGTAGTATGCAG
This sequence comes from Lycodopsis pacificus, assembly GCA_028022725.1. NCBI lineage: Eukaryota > Metazoa > Chordata > Actinopteri > Perciformes > Zoarcidae > Lycodopsis > Lycodopsis pacificus. The sequence continues at coordinate 14,144,698 of CM051696.1, read as the reverse complement.
ATGGTCTGCGGATGCATCGTACAGTCCTACATGTCCTGTAGGCCTCATCGTCACTTTGTATCGTACATCTTTCTCACGCATAAACCCATTTAAAGATGTGTCTCGTTCATAAGAGCTTGTCCGTTCTTTTATTACTAAATCATTTGGTTTCTTCCTATTAGTATTTGGCTCAGGTTATATCGGTGTAATCATGAACTTACTTGTATACATTTGGATTTGGGGAATATATAGTGGCCTATCAACAGTTGTGCCTCCATGTTTTCTATAGATAATGTATACTTTTTTGTAGTATCTCTTATTCAACACATAGTCGTATTCTTTAAGTTAACCTATTTTAAAACTACTTGTATCAGTGCACCACCAAGCCATTATTGTCCAATTATAACTTCAAGTCACGCTGCACATTGGCAATTACATTCACTGTTTATCTACTCGGTAAGTTCCATCCCATGAGGTCAGCACTACGTGCAACCCCCCCCCCCCCCCCCATCTTCCCACTAAATCACATTTCTAAGGAGTGCCACTGACCTGACTAATGGGCTCGCTGCTGATGAATCTAATGCATAGAAATGAGCCTCGAGTCTTGTTGACCCATTTGCTCAGGCTAACGATGACTAATGTGCCCGGGGGCCGCTAATGAGAGAATCGTCTGAAGCTTACGGGTAGGGGAGTTATAACTGCTGGTGGGCTACGGGGGAAAGCGATAGAATATACGAAAGCACTCGATCCTGGACAGCTGGAAGGACGGCCTGTTGTTTGTCAACACTTGGAGCTGTTGAACTGCATTGCCTGTAAAGCATCTGATGAGGTTTAACTAAAATATCAGCTCATGTGATATCACTGAGACACTTTTCAGAGGTGCGTACGGTAATGCAGTTTAAGTTGTGTTTGGAAAGCTAAACGGTGATGTGACGGCCCCTGTCTCTAATCACTGCAAGTATGCTTTTGTCCCTAGAGAGCAGATTACCTGATGCGGCGCACCTGGTCCAGGAACAGGGAGGGCATAGAACCCTGCTCTAGCGTTGCTCGGGGCGGGTTTACTCTCCGGCATACGTGGAGTGTTCCCAGCCAGTTGCTGCCGGTTATTTTGGTTTTGGTTTCGCTGACAACACCCACACTTCATCCACATTGACACTACTGATGTTATTGACTGACACACTTCATAACTTCAACTATTTCTTTATTTGGTTAAATAAACATTTTTCGTTACCATCATTTGTTGCATCTGCCGTATTTGTCATGGCCTAGGAGCCGGGTTATGACAGTGATGCAGTGATGGCTGTTTCTGCTGCAGCTTTTTTCTCCAATTTGTCAGACAGAGGGCAGTAGAGAGCTAGAGCATGTAGGCAACTGTCGGTATCGTTCTATGTACTTGCAGACTCTGTCAACAAAACATATTCTCATGCACACACACGCACGCACAGCTGCACCACTCATAGCAGTAGACTGGTGCAGCTCCCTCTCCTGCTTTGATTCTAAATGTCAGCAACAACAATGACAGTTTTCCTGATTTACATCAGTGCCCTTTTGAAGAAAAAAAAAAAACAACCTGCTGGAGTGATGAAGCTAGCTGTCAGTGTGAGCAATTCTAGCCCCGCAAAAGGCATCAGCTTCTGCTGGTGGGGCGTTCAAGGTAGCCGCTATGGAGCGTGCTGCGTGTGCACTGAATGTGGTTTTTCCATTCAGCGGCGTCGGATGGCGCTCTGGGGATGAAGTAGGCACATTTGTTCTTGGACCGCTCATACTGTCACAGAGTGGCTGATGCAGAAGAGTGTGTGTGAGATGTGTTTGCTCTGAGTGGTTTAACATCCCATCCATTTACTACCAGATAGCTTTGTAATAGGTCAGGCTGTGGCCCTTTCCCGCTGCCCAGTATGACGTTTTTAGCTGTGTTGTAGCATGCAGAGCTGTGGTTTTTAGGCATTTCTAATTGCTGCTTCATAGCAGGGAATTACCACAGGAAGATGGTCATCACTGCCCTTCCATGTTGTGTTGTTGCAGTAAACTAATCGGCTCAACATACCATGCAGTGGATCAGCTATAACGGTAGAAGCTTGTGTGTAAATGCGCGGTGGTTCGTTCCACGCCGTCCTTACTTTTAACCAGCCATTAACGGTCTGTTTTCTTATCTGCTCTACTGCAACCATACCGGTGCTGAATCTGCTGTGTTAAGTTACTGCTAATGCAAAGTGAATATTTCCTGCCGCTGCCCTCTTCACATTAAAAGCTTTCCATTGTGAACCACAAGAGGGCTTTTACTGTAAAGCAGGGATTCCCAAAGTGTGGTGCGCTTCTAGGGGGTGCGCGAGAGGAAAAATGTAATGGTGTAATAATAATATTAAATATAATTTTCACAAAATAAAAACATGAATGTAACAGACTGTCTCATGTTTGTCGTTCTGGTGTTGACGATGATATGTCCCTTGAGGGTTGCCATAGCGAAGGCGCAAGCCCCGCCTCTGGCCAAAGGAGAAAACAATAAGAGAGTAGCCGTGGGCTGATACAAGATGTCTAATCTCCCGACTCCAGTTATTACTGTATAAGTGCCCTTATACACGAAGCCAAGACGCTCGGTTACATGCATTATACAAATTCCCCTTGTAAGATTGCAATTTAAAATTAAAAACGTACAATTTAATAAATAAATGCACTTCAGCTCCTGCCGCCAGACTGTCTTTTACGTACACTAGCTAGCCTAGTTATTGAAACTTTGTTGCAGTGTTTCAGGGCGTTTTCACACCTTCAGTTTGTTTGCTTTGTTCTGATTCAGGGATTAATATGATACAATGTTGCAGTTGCCCCTTTGTTCGGTTTGTGTTCACACTGCAACATTTAACAGCGGACTAAATATTGTAAACAAACGCCACGCGCGAGCAAACTGTTCTCTCATTGGTCCGATTTCGATGCGGCTAGGCTCTGTTGCGTCTTTTTTTTAAGGTGTGGGGGATTGGGGGTGCGTGAACCCGGTCAGGATGTAGAAGGGGGTGCGTGGCCAAAAACGTTTGGGAACCGCTGCTGTAAAGCATAAATGCAGTGGTATTGGTGACGACTGCAATTTGATAAAAAAAAAAATTGGTCCACACAAAAGTTCTGCCTGTGCTTTTTGTCAATGGCTCGGATGAAATATTGCAATAAATAGTAAAAGAATAAGTTTCCGCAGTGAGCTAGTTGGATAAAGAGCTTTAGGCCGCTTGTGTTTGCACTTTGTGTGAACCAGTAAGGCTCCACCACACCTTTTACCATGCCAACAGGTCCCAATGTTCAGTGGGATGGCCGACTTCAAAGAGCTCGTGTAGACAAAGACTGACAGGTTTTTCCTATTGTGTTGCATTACCTGAAATTCTAATTTGGATTTTATGCATTGGACTGACACAAAACTGTCAAAAGTGGTGTAGTGTAATGAAGGCAAAAGCAAGTTGTGCATACATGTGTATTCATCCCCTTTACTGTGAAGCCCCGAAATACGCTCTGGTGCCATCAATTGCCTTCAGAAGTCTCATCATTGGTTAAATAAAAGTCCACCTGTGTGCAAAAAGTGTCACCAGACGCATCGTAAGTCCATTATTACAAGATGGAACAAATATGGCAAGAGAGGACCAAGGATGACATTAATCAGAGAGGCAGCAACCAGACCAACGATAACCCTGGAAGCGATTGGAAACTCCACACTGGAACATCTGTCCATAAGACCACTTTAATTAAGCTCCACAGAGCAGGGCTTCATGAAAAAGAGGGCAGAAAAAGACATTACTTAAAAAATACATAACTAAAGAAAACGTGTTTTAGTTTTTCCTTCACTTCACAGATTTTGACTATGTAAAGTAGGACCATTACATACATGCAAGCCATTCAATTCCAGCCTGTAGTGCAACAAAACAGGAAAAACACCAAAGGGTTTGGCAAGGCTCTGTAGCAGCAAACTATTTTCCCCGAGTGGTCTTCTCACTGTTCGGGGTAAGAAAAGGTTTTGATGCCATTCAGATACTTCTTTCTCTGAGCGATTTGATTCCTGCGTGCACTGATTTGAACAGACAAGAATCATTAGTGTCCGATAAAACAAATGGCAAATATTGTTGCATAACCTTATTTTAATTTGTGACAGTGTTGTTTTTACCTCTGCGTTTCCCCTTTTTGAGGTCCTACAAGAGTGGCTCCGGGGTCAACAACAGAAGAACGGAGATGTTTCTGAAGGAGCATGAGCATCTGAGAAAGTAAGTTCCCTTCACCTTTTCTTTGCTGTATCTAAGGGATTTGAAGAAATCAAGAATCCCACTTTGGAAAGCACTCAGAGCAGATTTTTTTAAAGATGCTTATTAGTTAGTGTTGGTGTTTCAATCACAGCAGTTAAAAGTAGAAAGTAGCTGCCATTTTTCTCCAGAGCTGTACAACCTTTCCTGGCGACGCAATAGCCTCAACTTCCCAGAAATCCAAGCTTTGGAACTAACTCATCTTGAAAGTGCAGCAAAGCTATTTGGAATAACACTGGCAATCATTGCTTGCTTCTTTGTTAAGCTCCGTCAACCCACGGCCCCTTATCTCTTCATGCTTTCACTCTCTAGCAGATGGGAAGCCACGTTTTCACGACGGTGCATTAAACTAGAGTTTGTTGTATAATTCAGGACAGTTTGGATTTGAGTGCTTTTTTTTTCTGGCTGGTTGAGACAAAAAAAAACCCGTTTTGTTTTACTTGATTTGCTGTCGGAGAAAATGTTTGCAGAGACAGGTTTAGATTAGATGTAGAGAGGATTTACGTTCTTGTCACATGATGCAGTGTAAACTAATCCAACATGTGTTCTACAATTTAGCATCTTAAAGTTGGAAAAAGTTAGACACACTTGTGATATGGACACAGTACACTATGATCTGCCAGCAACCTCATTAGTGTCCTACTATCATTTGGCTGACTCTCCAGCACTGCAGAACTGCATGAGGTGGCATAGTTTGTGAAATCTGTACGTGTGTGTGTGTGTGTGTGAGGGAGAGAGAGAGAGAGTGTGAGAGGCACCCTATGTTGAAAGTAAAATTGGATGTCAGCAGGGAACACACACGCACACAAATAATACACAGAAGGCTGACATTACCCAGGCTTGAGGATTTGAACATAGCAAATACAAAGCAGCCTGATTGGTTCGCTCTGTGGCTAAATATTTGTTTCCTCTTTCAACCTCTCAAAGGAATAATATCCCAATAGTCCCCCATAAAAGACCTTTTCATTCATTCAAAAACAGGCTTCACCTGTTTCGACATGGCATAGATAAGATAACACTGCAATGACATTTTTTTTTAATGATTCAAAGATAAACCCAGTTTGCAGATTTTACAATACATTTGAGAAAAAGAGGCCACTGGTCACATCGGGAAAATGTTTTCAAGAGAGTGCTGCAGCTGCAGAATGCTGCCACCTCTAGACTCCTTCAGTGAATTCATCAATGAAGTTTAATTGCAGTAGCATTCTGTCAGTTTTTCCCCAAAGATCCACTCAGACATTGTGTCATTGTGACGCTCACTATGACACTACAAGGAAAGACCCAAGTGAAACCCTTAATGGATTCACGTCCTGAAGCAGAGAGAGAGAGAGAGAGAGAGAGAGAGAGTCATTCTTCCTGTCCTGCCACTGAGGGAGTGGCCCTGAAAATAATCAATCTGCCTTGTACCTTGGATTCTGGAAGGGAAGATAAGATGCTCTCTTTTCTCATTTATTAAAATTGGGCTCATAGCAAAGTGAAATGAGAACAAGATTGGCTTTGTGACATATTGTGTTGAACCTTCTTCAGCAGCCGAGCCCTCGAGTCAATCCAGCGCAATTGATCAGGATATCCATAATAGAATTATCCTATTAAACCACATCCCATTTTAAAGGGCTTCCCCCAGAACATTGACGACGACGACGGGAGGAGATTGGAGATGAGGATCGAGTTACGCTTGATTGATCCAATTGGAGCCATAAAACAGGAAAGAGGCCCTTAAGCGAAAATGACTAAAATGTGTTATTAGCCAGAGAAATGGTCCGAAGTCTCGCTGAAGGCAGAGCACGGATACGAGAGATTTGAGTTAAAACCGTGTGTGTGTGTGTGTGGAATATATTGGCAAGTCTTGGTACCAGCATTGCCAAACTGATCAGCTAAGAAGAATCACTTCCAAAGAAAAAGTCCCTTCCAGTTAATCTACAGATTTCTGCAGTGGGTGGAGTGCTTGCCAGCCTGACTCTAATAAGACTGACGTGCATGTCTAAGATAACCTCCTCTTTAGTTCTTCATCAGTCAGACCTCCCTCTACATTAAGTTAAAAAAAAAAAAGCTGTTGTTGCAGGAGACAACGGTAAATAAGAATGACACTTAAGGTACTTTCAGACATCAGCGAGCCACCGCCAAGGTTGGCAGCGACAGCGGCACACACACAGCTGTTCAGAGTTTAAGACGGTTCAACTTTTACAACGTGCCGCAGCTTGCAGTGACGTTTGTATTAGTGTTGGTTGAATTTAACTTGATGCTGTTAAGTCAGCGCGACTCTTTCAGTCCTGATATCAATACCGCTGCCTTGCCTTTGGGTTTTGGCAGATACCGAGTCCCGATCCAACACCAGTGTTTAATTAAAAGGCCGTATGCCTCACTGTGTGGAAGTGACTGCGATTATTCTCTTATAAGTACGGCAACAGCTGGCTTAACTTTAATAAATATATAGATATACAATTAATGGAACCTTATTTTTTAAATCATAAATTAGAATAATCATAAAATATAACCGGAATTATAATTTCAAGTGTTAAACCTTTTTAATGCGGCAACAAATAGGTCAGAACTTGAGCAGGAAGTCAAATTCCAGTCTATAATGTGTACAGTATTTAATAATAGATCGGCTCCATTGTTGCCAATACCCGACCCGGCTATTTGAGTCGGCATCGGCCCGATATCTGATCCGGTATCAGTGCATCCCTAGTCCTGTTCTCCTTCCTCGTAGATCTGTTTTTACATCTCTCTCTCTGCCATAAATGTCGGTGTTGAATGAATAAACTAGAACGAGTTTATTAACAGTTCATGTAGGAAATGGTCGTGGTGACTCTGATGAGGACATCCTGTCAAACAGAGGATTTTAGAGATTGTCATTTTTACAAAAGTCCAATATGAATTGGCCAGAGTTGGTGACTTGCAGCCTCACTGTAAGGATCATCTCTGTGAATCTCACCATTCGTAAGCTGTGCTGAGTGTGTAGCTCCGAGCTTTGATTTGTGGCCGCTTCACCTCTTTGCTGATGCAGTTTGCTTTCTGCATCTGTTGCCAAGATTTGCTCGACTGTTTCCTCGGCAAAGTAATGAATGCTTCAGTTTACCTGGCTGATTGTATTCGTTGCCTGACATTGCTTTAAAAGCCAACGTGACGGAGCATTACTCTCGGGGAGGTTGCGGCAAAGCCTTTCCTTTTCAAAAATACCACTTGAATAGTCTAAGCGATGAGTCAACGGAAAACAAATTGGTTATTAGTTTGATTATCTATTCATCTCTGTAGCCATGGCTGGTACCTGCGTAACACTGCCAATGCGCACATAATGCATCAATGCTTTGCCCTCATCTCATCCTTGCATATAAAAGCTCCGTGAATCAAGGCTCACCTCAGCTCACAGCCGCTCTCTCTTTTGCGCTTCAAGTCCTAGTTTATAAGGTGAACACTGTTGACAGACAGTTAATTAAAGGTTTGTTTTTTTCTGTCACTCGTTTGTCCGTCCACCATGATCTTCCATCAGGTGTCATGTGACTGTCTGGCCTTCGTCTAACCACATTCTTCTTGCAGCCTTTGTTGGGCCATTGCTTGATCTTATGTACCTAACGATCTTATAAGCATACTGGGTTAGTAAGATTTACCAATGACAGTGAGTTGTTTTAAGTTATAGCTGGCCTGACTCTACTGCTCTTTGCATCACAACCAACTGTACTTTTCCCACAATCCACCTGGGCCAAACTGCCAGCCTTCATTCTGAATGATGTGCCAGTTACATCCCATTTTACCAAATGAGTTGATTCCTGTAAATGATTCCATTTCAGTGTGACAAAACCAAGATATATTACAAACTGCTGCCACATAGCAGACCGGTGCTTGTGTGCGGAGCGATGATCCAAGAACAGAAGGCTGTCCCGCCCACACTGTCGCACAGCGTCCCTCGCAATGTCCAGTCTTCTTGGCGACACTCCTGGGATTACAGCAATTACACCCAACAATCAAACGTTAACTGGTTGAGGTCGGTCCTGTTTGGCCCACCAGCAGAGGGAAGGATGCTGACATTACAGGCCATTGGCACGGCCAATCTCAAAGTGATTACAGCAATAAATATAACCCAGAAAATGGCCTGTCCTTCGAGAAATCAGTTGGCCAATACTTGACCACATAAGTGAATTGTAGAAGGTCACATCTGTGCTCCACAATCACATTTAGATTAGAACCCCTGGATGGTATTGCTTGTTTTTGTAGTTATGATGCTGCCATTTTTGGTCTACCTGAATGAGCTTTGCAGTGCTCCCTCTGTAATAATAATCAAAATAAGCTTTTCTTTTGAGATGATTCGGTCTTCCTTGAATTAATCATTTTTAATAAACGATCTTTTGAAACTTCTTTGAGGGCTGACCAGAAAAACAGAGAAAACAAAACACAAAAAATGATGCCGATCGAGCAGATTAAACATACTTTGCCTCAAGATGGTCAAGTTAAGGTGTGAGAGAAGGTTTCGGTGAAGGTTGGAGATGGTTGTGGTTTGGTGTGGATTAAGGTAGCAACCTTTGAGAGACCTTCCCTCTCTTCCTGTAACTTTTGGTTGGACAATAATAGGATGCCAAGAGCTTAACAAAAACCACATAATGGAGCTGCACAATGAGGAAGTGGAGTTGTTGAAATAGGACATAACGAGCCCTGCAGTTTTGTTTGTTTGCTTTCACTTTAGTTCTCTGAAACATCATCCAAATTGATTCCAATTAGGCTAACAGCATTATTGGTTATGAGCAGAGGCACAAAACTGATTACGAAAGTTTTATACAACATAAAGGGTTCGTTGTGTGCGTGTGTGCCTTCTCATATTCTCTGTAGGACAAAAGCAAGCATCTGAAACGAGTGTTGAGTGCACAAAGAGACCAGCCTGATGTCAGTGGGAAGATTCTAATCGGGTTACACTGTGTTCTGCCACACTGGTCGGTTAGTCACTATGTGGGAGTTGATGAGAAAAGGAAATCCAGTCCCAAACAACATAAGAATTTAATTCAGTTCAGTGTCACATGATCAGAATTCAGTATTTATTGCAGCCAATCTGAAACTGATCAGGGTAACTGCCCCCACTTCATTTATTTATCACCATTCCATGTGTTGCTACGTTGCCGCATGTCAATAACTTCGTCTTTTTCTTCCCGCTCCTGCTCTTTGTCTATAGTTCGGACCGACTGATGGATGACACAATAAGGTAAGACCTACTTGCCTCATCCTTCCACAGCCACTATATGGCAGGAATGCTAACCCCGAGTGAGGAAATGAATAGATTCTACCAAAAAAAAAACATTTTCTTCCTAACCCAATTTTAGAAATGCAATTTAAGAAAATAGAGTTAACCTATGGACCTGTATATATCAAACTATACTCTTTTTGAGTCTCTAGGATACCAAGATACTCTAGGATAGCCTCCTGACAAAAGACAAAAAAACTATTATTTTGACATATCGTATAAGAGAAAACCTCTGGCAGAGCTGTACATTTTCATTATATCTATTTTTGATGATGAACTGAATGTTCCTTACATCGGAACACATTTTATAAAATGCAGTTGCTCATTGTTTGTACGGATGATTCAACTGTGGGGAGTTTCAATCACATCAAAGCCTTGGAAGTGCAGCCACATAATATTGTGTGTGAATGACGCTGACGCATGCTTAGAATAAGTCCTCTCACTTCACTGATTTATAGTTAGCATCCATCCTTCACTGCTCCTTTCTCTCACTGCAGACCTGCACAAATGACAAATATGTTGCTTACAATTTACTCTCTCTCCTTGCTGACTCTCTCCTTGCTGCCCCCCCCCCCCCCCCATTGCCTTTTCCATTTACAGTCCTTGCATCACGTAAAATGATCCTTACCCAGGTAGTGGCTTGGACAGCGGTGTGGTTGGTGTATTTTCAGATGATGCTGCATGTTATATCTTTCCATTCTGTCCTTGCTGTAATTGTTAATTTTGCCCAACACTAGCATTATTTCCCACAGCTCTCGTCTGAGCTTCAGCCCACATTTGCTTCATTGCGTTTCTTCATCCTAAAGGCCGGGTTCACACGAGACTAGTATGACATTAATCATGTGATTTAGACCCCCCCCCCCCCCCCCCCCCCTCTTTCCCTCGGTCTTAGGGTAGCTGGTCTCGCATGTTTTACAGATTATAAAGCCCCCCCGAGGAATATTTATTGATTTTGTTATTTTTTTACTGATATGAATTGACTTCAACTTGACGGGTTAATCGACAACTTGAGACCACTCCGTTGGCTCATAGAGTGTTTGTGATGGGGAACCGTCATCCTCCAGCCCAGATGCTCGTGGGCCGGTTCACATTGGGATAGAGGCGTGTCAAGGTTGCTGGAATCAGCAAAGTGTTTCTTCCTGACTGAGGAGAACATGATCCCTAAATCACAGCTGCAGGCCAAGACTGCGGACTGTCAGGAGATGCCATGACAACACACACACACACACACACACACACACACACACACACACACACACACACACACACACACACTCTGTCGCTCTAGGATGGGAGCAGTTGGTCCCTTTGGACAGAGCTTACTGCAGGTTGTCACCCTGCTGTTCAAGAGTTCCATACTATTGTTGTCACACCTGTTTTTTGAGCATATCAACACTTCACTTAGGTCGATATTTTGACTTTGTCGGACGGTTTTAGGGAGCTGATTTCTTTTTCGCACTGTGAAGGGCACAAACATGGGCTCAGTAGCTGCCAGTCATTGATTATTGTGTGTAACAGACGCCGCAGAGGGAAAACAAAGGGCCTGAAACTTTTGCAGCCAACTGCACTTTCCCCGTACTGAAAGTTGCTGATGCCCAGGTTGGAGAGCAAGAGAGCTACAATATCACAGCAACGTCATACCTTCCTTCTACAAGCCAAAGCAGCTCACACGCATACTGCAGGCACCCACGTACATCTGAAGGAGAACCTGATAGGATGACTTGTGTTTCAGAATAATTCCTTTACTTGTAGCATGGACGTGCCTACAGTCGTGTAGTCTTTAAATACCCAATCTTTATTCACTACAGTTTCACATCCTATAATGGTATCTTTATCGTTAAATAGGTGACATGTTTTTTTTTGGATGACACAATTGTTGTTTAGAAAAGTATTTTATTGGATTTCATTTGCTTTTCTGCCCCAAAAGCTTGAAATCGTAACTCAACTGTAGCTGTTAGATATGGTGCAGTTCGTAGCGACTGAATTTAGATGGCGGGACGTAGGCTTGTGCCGATTGGTGATCGGATCGTATTTCGATGATTGAAGGGATGATCGATCGTTTTTTCAAACGCTGATATCCAGGCGGATGCTCCCCACTGTGCATTCTGAGTTGTTTTTCCGATACTCAGCACGAGTGACGGGTGAATTTTAAATCCTTAATTACAAACCATTTTGCCGTCTCTCTTTGCACGCATCAGACACGTCACATATGCGTGTCTGAGAGAATCATACGTGCGCTCCTTTGCCGTCAAAAGCACTTTACTGTATTAACGAGTGCAGCCAAATGCAGCACATTGTTCCTCCTCAATCCATGTCTCTCTCTTGTCTTTTTAGTATTGCCATGGCGACCAAGGAGAACATGACCTCCCAACGGGGCTTCTTGAAATCCATACAGAGCCGGGTCAACACACTGGCCAATATCCTTTATGCTGCGTGTGTGTGTGGGCGTGTGAGCGTGTGTGTGTGGCAACCTGGTATGAAATAGCTACCGGTCGTTCATAAATCAATGCTCACGTGTTGCTCTTCTGTGACCACATTATCTGTGATGTACCAAATTATTCTGTTGATTTTTGTGGAGGTCAAATAATGCAAGAAAGTCTGAGTAAAGGGCCACAGCACTCAAATATTTGTGATCTTCCTTAACTGTTGGTTCTTCCACACCGTTTCCCAACCATCAACAATCTCATCCAGCGGGTCAACCTGCGGAAGAGAAGGGACTCTCTCATCCTCGGCACAGTGATCGGCGTCTGCACCATCCTCCTCCTGCTCTATGCTTTCCACTGACAGCCAGACCTGGTGGACTCTGTAAAGGAGCGGGATCGATCTGCTCTTTGTAACGCGGGAACCCCAGGAGACTGAGCTGAGTTATCGGAGGACCCTGGAGGCTCCTGAGCAGAGAGAGACATTCAGTTGGTCCAGTTGTTGGACGGGAACACACTTTGGCCAACATGAACTACTGAACTTGTAATTAGCAGTGGGACAGATGGAGGGCTGCCAACATGTGAACGGAGACCAAAAGTACAAATATGACTAGATTTTAATCAATAATATTGATATGGAGAGAAACTGAGGGAAGTGTGACGCGTGTGATGCATCATTCAGTTCAATGGTCCTTTTTAATTGATGAAGTGGGATGGTTCATTGTGGACTGTAAAATGTGAATTAATAAATTATTCATTTCAATATGTGCAAAAAACAGTGTGCGACGCTACTAGATGCTGAACATTTAAACATTTTATTTTTCAAAATATATGATCTGAAATCTGAACTGTATTGGGCCTCATTGCCGTGCAAGTTTAGCCAATAGATGCCACAGCAGGACTCGCTTACATTTTATTTTTACTGCACATTTTTTTGTATTTTTTTTTTTTTTTTTACCTCAGTTAGCGAAAGAGAGAGATGGGGAACGATATGAAGACGCTGGCTGTGGGTCATGGTCAGTGCTTGAACCTTTCTGGGCCACCAAGTCACTCATGCGGCCACTGAATTTACATCTGGGGCTGAATTTACCAATGTGACAAATAAACAGGAAATTATAGTATTCACATTTTGGTGAGTGATGTATTGTTAAATATTCTCTGTACCATATTGAGAGCATTAATATAGCAGCAAACTGCTATTTGCTATGTAAAGATAGTGTATTAATGTATTGTCCTGATCTGTCCAGAGAAGTACAGTTGTCGTTGCAAAAGTGTAGCGCCAACCCTTCAGTCCCCCCCCCCCCCCTCAGGTTAGCACTGTTAGCTCCATCAGCACTGTTGCCATTGTTTGTGCTGGTCGCTGCAGACCACCGGTTTAGCCGTAGCCATGTTGAAAAATGTGTTGAGGCCAAAGACATGCTCTGAATATGGAATTTAGCCGGTTTCTGTTGGGCAGTTCTTTAAACGACAATCGCAGTCACGACAGAGCTACTAGATTCATGTATTAAGCCTCTTTAAAGGGTAGTTCTAGTGCACTACGTCTAGGATTCCATCGAAGAAAAATTTAAAAGCACTGCTTTGAGGATTGGCTGTTGAAGGAGATCACCATTCTGCCCATGAACCCCTATTTGATTTCACTCCACTTGAAACACAAAGTGACGTGTTTGAAGGTGAGAACTGAAGCGTTCATCTCAGAAGGGGCTGGATTTGACTCACTAGGTTAGTTAAGTCTCTTTGTTGGCAGAGGGGGGTGTATGAATTTAAAAGCAAGGCAGCTGTGTGAGAAACAATGTGTTTTTGTCTCACCGCATTAGGCTCACTTCAACAGACTGAAGAGGATGAATGCGTCCCAGCAGTAGCCAGACAAGCGTTGCCATCTTCCCCTGAATATCTCACTTCCTTTAGGAAGGAAACCTTGTGCTGAAGTCTGAATTTGGTCCCAGACGTGTGTCCACGCCGCGAGTAAGGCTGCAGAGGTGCTGACGCATTGAGCTGCTGAAATGTCAGCCACCCAAGCAGAGCTAAGCGCCAGAGCCTCTCACTTTGAAGTGTCGCGCTACGCTAACTTCTGACCAGCACAAAGTCTGTTTAACTACAGCAGCGGAAAGGGAAGACGGAAGACTGGTCCTCTGTGTTTGTGTGAACATTACACTTTTCTCTGTCGCGGTCTGTTGACGGATCAAAAGGCTTTTAAGTGTAGTTCAAGATAGGCATCGGTCTAGTTTTCCTTTTTTTTGGCAAATTAAAATGCTCACTATATGTATGTGAACCCTAGAAGAAGCCTCTACCTTCAATGGTAAGAAAGAATGCAGTTTGTTGCAATCGGTTCCTCAGTATTCTAGAGCCATTCATAACCCAGAGTTGTGGCAGCCATGATAAATGGTGTTTGTGTGCACTGAGGCACAATTGTGTACCAGGACCTGCTGCATGTACAGGGTTTAGATATATTAAATGCAGCAGCTGTGTAATACAGGCCCAGTGCAATCCAATAAAACAGCATTGCAGACTACAGAGTTGAATCAATCTCTCTGATTAAGTCTCGGTAAAAGTGAATCGTGTTCACCCTCCCTTAATGTGAGGTAAAATAAATATTGCTTCCATGATTTTGATGTTCCTACCTCTGTCATTTTGCGCAATTGATGACATTCTTCATCAGTGTTTTTATAAACAGCTGTTCAAAATGTGCAGTCTCTCTCAGGCACTCCTTCTTACCCACGTCAATCTGTCGACTGGTTCACCTTTTGGTCCAGACGGAAATCTCTCAACCCATATTGAATGGATGGCCGTGGCGTTCGTGTTTCACAGAGGATGAAGCCCACTGACTTTGGTGATACGTTATTAATGTTTTTTTTTTTTTTCTTTATAACAGAATACTTTGGTTTATCATTGAATACACTCCCCGTCAGCCTCAGCTGCCCTTTGTATCGTGTAGTAGTCAATGATGGCATGCTGATCAGCTAAAGTAAGATGGTGAACATTGTACCTGCTAAACGTCAACATGTTGGCATTGTCATTGTGACCGTGTTAGCATGTTGACGTTAGCATTCATTTCAAAGCACCACTACACCTAAATACAGCTCAACAAAGCAGCTGCATGGCGGTCAATTATTATGCTGTGTTCACACCATGTGCGATTAGATTACATACAAAGTCGCGAATAGACTCAAATTACACGTTTAAAAAAAAATAAATTAAACTGGTGAGAAATTTGCATGACGCTGTGTCACGAAAGCCTATCAGCGTTGAGATTCTCCTCCTGTCATCACTGACGTCCTGCTATTGAATCAGGACATTTTATTTGTAGCCATAGGTGGGCACCGAGAGCTCCACGATACCTCATATTAGTAGAGACAAAACTGCGTATAAACCGTATGGTACAAACGCTGCCGTATTTACACCTAGATGACGTTATTTTAAGTGTTGATGGAGCTGCTACAATGTTAGCATAGCCTAGCACCGATCGAGCCGAGCTCCAATGAGAAAACAAGTATTTTAAAAGTGATTTGCTTCTCGTCTTGCGGACAACGCTGATAGGCTCTTAACGCTGATAGGCATTCGCGACGCAGCGTCGTGTGAATTTCTCACCCGAGTTGAAAATGAAAGCGCGAATGAGGCGAGTTCCACGTTAATTGCTTCGCGCCATTCGTGTCATTCGCGTCTTTGCATTGACTTTGTGTGTAAACTACTAGCATGACAAATTTGCGCCGCGTTTGGTGTGAACACGGCATTAGTCTTCTTAACTCACTTTTGGATGTCATCGCAACTCTTTATAAACAATATGACCAAAAGGCAAGAAACCTGGACCATGCATGGTGACATTTATTCCGGACATGCACAATGTACACAACAGAGATGAAAACTGGCACGTACAGTATATTGGAAAAGAAACCGTGTTATATAACAAAATTAAATGGAGGTTTGAACTGTTTTACTGACGGAGCAGAGCTTATACGCTAAACAGTTAGACAGTTGGCTCCTAACCACTTTCAGTGATGGGAAATTTGTATCTTCTATAGTAACACAAGAGCGGTAAACTACACTCAATGTGATCCACAGAAATTACACACATTGTAATGTAATATAACACTTTTTTTAAGATTGGTAGTAAACACGGGGAATCTTTGGATTTTGCTGCTTTCAGATGTTTGGATAAAGAATATGATTTGTATGTACAACTATGAATTTGAATGGAATTGATAAAAGCCCATTACACACAGAACATTGTGCATTATAGTGTTAAGACTTTGAAGATTGCAGTTACATTGATGATGTTCAACTAAGGACTTGGTAGAATATCTTCAGCCGGATACATTTCATCCCTCATCAGTTAAAATGAGCTGGTGTTCCTCTAGTTTCACTTGTATGAGCCCTTAAACAAACGCACGTTTTATCACTTTAAAATGAGGTCCTAATGATTCCTGATTAAAACAGCACAAGATTAAAAAAGAAGGAAGCAATGCTGAAAAATAATTGCTACATGGTGATGTTACCTGTGCTTGTAGCATAAGCCAGTAATGTGTCAATACAACAGTCCTATGTAGCCACAGAAGACTTAACACAGTGAATTCTCTGATAAAGTGTTGAATACAGACAATCTCTCGTGCTTGGATTTCAGAGAAATGTTCACAGTCAAACTCGGGCCTGTTCATTGACAAAAAATAAATGTGTTGAAGCCGGCTTGGCCAATAGCATGCGTACATATTGCATATATATTTTCCCATATAAATACATTTCATACCAATACAAGGAGCAGAAGTGAAACAACGGCGTGTAACAGTCAATGTACAACAATGTAAGAATGATAATGGAGCTATGGCGTAGAAAGGTAGTACAAGGTAATTTGTAAAATGGAGTTTAGGGGAACAAGATGAAGGACAGCAGCCACTAAATCAGGTTTTGTGGTAAAGAACTGGAGGATGTGAAAGGAAAAGTAGGAGGGCGTTTTGGCATGCGTTTTATTCTGCCAGAGCAAGGCAAGGTTCAAGAGATTTTGGAGATATAAAGGGGGTTAGATCTCAGCCCTCTCACGTTCTACAGTGGCTGGACTCACATAATGTACACAATAAAGTACACCGTAATAATCACTCTTCCATGTGCAAACCTGTTAGCCTCTCTTGACTCCTTCATAAGAAAAGAGACAACTAATAACAGTCAAAAAGAAGGCAGAATGTTGGTTATCTATACATTGAGGCATGCAGTTGGTCTCGATTTGTTTTTTTAGTTCAAAAAATGATAATAGATAACAAAAATAAAAAAATGTGTTCCCTGCCCCTTTTCACAAACCCTTGAATTTCTACTGATAATCCAAGTGCTGTCAAAGCAGCCATCGTGACAGTGTTAACAAACCCAGCACCACTTGGCATACAAACATTTTATAAAATGTACATCTATATATATGTATATATATATGTATTCATATATCCATATTTCAAATATATTTGTAGCTGTATATGCTTTGAATGCAAGAGGTTCAGTAAGGAATATATGAGGATTATACGCAGCTGTCCGAAAGTTTGAAGCCCAAACTCAGAATCTGTTTTTCGAAGGAGCCCAGACATAGAAACGTCTATCGTTCATTCTCTCCTCACACGTAGATCGTCCTCTTCATTTAAGTCCATTATTCCAAAAATAAACATTCACGAGTCCTCCTGGCCACACACATAAATCTGCATTTTTTTTCCCCTCTGTTTTAACCCAAACTATTTTCCATCAGGTTTTCATTATTTTTGTCAAGCAAATGTTACTGGATTCTAATGCATGCATCTCTGATTTTTTTGCTCTGAATGTTATTATTTGTTTACTTGCTGCAGTACCTACTCTCATGAGTTGCCTGTTGTTGTTTTTTTTGCTTTCTGAGGTGAGTCATGATGTAATTACAATATGGCATAAAGTTGAGAATTTAGTTTCTTGTATTTTTTTTTTTTCATTGGGCTTTTCCCCTCTGTGTTGCATCCGTGGTTTGGCATTCACGGTTCGTTTTTTCCCCCCTCAGGTCGTCCATGTCATTGGGTTACTGCAAAAGAAAGAAGAGGAGACGCGGGACATCGTCAGAGAAAGTCAGGTCAGACACAAAGACAGCTTGAACTCGCCATCAAATTAATTACTCTGACCGGTGCGCCTCAAGTGTCGAAGGCTTTGAGCAATAGGTTAGCTGCCCTTGCTGCGCAGTCAGCCCACTACGGCCACTGCAGTACTAAATCAATCTTCACACACACACACACTCTCACACACGCACACACACACACACACACGGCTTGGAAATGTGCTGAGTTGAGACGTAGAAAAACACACCTCATGCTTGTGTGGTAGTGTCATATATCACCCTGTAATTGTAATGCAGTAAGTGTTCTTTGTTGTTGAACACTTGTTGTTAAAGCCCTGTGCTCGTCTGTGAGTGGACATGTGCACACATACCAGACGTGATTTTCAAGTGATATACCTTTGCATATTCATAAGATATATTATAATCATACAGTTAAGATTAGGCACTATGCACTGCATCACTGAAGCGTCACCAAATACTGTTCGTAAATATGAGTCATTAACACAAACACTGAAAGGAGCTATCATTGTATTTTGAAATGTGTCCTCCTTGTCGTTGTTTCTGCACCTGAAACTGAGACGAAGACTACGATGGTGACCACGCCCAGGACGATGGAGACGATACTGAGCAGACGAGCCAGTCGACCCAGCCTCCTGGCCCCATCGATATCCCCCCCCTGGAGACTGTTTCTGGACTGGAGACACACATAAGCACAGGGTATTACCAAGAGGAACGCTTGAATGATAATGTGAAGCAGGGCATAGACGTATAAGATGTTACATAATAATTGTAAACAACACCACAAAAGGGGTTCATGAATACATTTTATTCCTTTCACACATTGGCACAAGAGAGGAATGGTCATATTACTCCCTAACAAGGCAACTAACTGCTCAAATGAAAGATAAGGAAGGTGATCGCTCACAAAGTTACTTTATTGAATGTATATATTCCACTGGCACTGAAAAGCAATGTACCTATTATTCCCCTTGCCTCGTGGAAAATTGCTAAAGAGAAAGTTTTCTTCAGGTCAGAGATTACCGTTGCAAAGAAATTAAACAAATGGAGGATAGCGAACTAACTTGGTCAATATATTCATGAATGCATAAGATCAAATACATGTAATAGCAAGAATATACAATAGAATACAAACCCCACAAAACGACACTGTTGTCCATGTCAAACAGAAACGGGAGATATCTGAAGACAATTATTATCATTTGTTTGTCAAATAGTCGTATATTTAAAGTTTTTGTAGATTTGGAATCAACCGGGAGAATAATCAAGTGCTTCTGGGAGTACGGTCAATTATAAGAGCAGAGTTCAGGTGGATTCTGTTGGTGAGTGGCTAGCAGAACATTAGCCCAGACCAAAGCCCATTGTAAATATCTCCTAAAAACGAACAGGTCTCCGACCTATGAGTAGTTTGTTGCTGTTAAATATCGAGGGGTTGAGATGCCAGGGGCATTGAATAGTGCATGATTTATTCATATTATTATGATACATGGGAAAGCCACTGCCAACTCCTGGAGAGAGTTCTGTCGTGAGATCATAATACAAATCTCTGTGACTCCAAAATTGAATTGTATTCAGAGGCCTTATCGGGCTGAATGAATGCTGCAGATATTCATATTGGCAAGAGATCACTTCAGAAATAATGACAATTTGTGGAGTAGAAATTGATTGCTCTTCTGTCACATTATTTGTGCGAAAATTCCCAGACAAACTCATGGCTCAGAAAGAGCTCGAATGCCTTCAATCGAAGGACAATTGCCAACGAAATATACTGTATGTAGAAAGTGACATCTACCTCAACACTAAGATATGATATAAGTGTTGGAAAAGAATGGATTACATATATGTAACCCATTATATATGTCATTGAAAGATGTTTTTCCTGTACTAAGTGTAATGTAAAATAAAAATAAAGTTGCAAAGTCACTGATCCACAGTTGCTTCAATTTATTGGTAAAAGCAACCAGCATATAAACTCTATCAGCACAACATTAAAGTAACGCCACAAACCAAAGGGATTTACAGTTTGGAGTCCCTGATACAAAGATCCCACCACAGTACAAGCAGCTCGAGGCTCTCCAGCAGCTCTCTGAGAGGTAAACTTTAAAATATTTATCAGGTGGTTTCCATTAATTGACAGCCGAGTTATTTTAAAGGGGAAATGACACACATACAGTGCAGTAATGTTGACTTGTCTACTGGGTGCTGTAGAGTCCCTCAAAGTAAAATAGCAACAATAATTGACGGTGAATTTGTCTTTTTCAGACTGGCAGATTGGGATTGATTGGAAGGATGTGACTTGAAGAGGGGGGGCCAATTGGAGGGGGGGGGGGGGGGGGGTGAGCGAAGCGGTGTGAAGGGGTTGTAGATCAACTTGATGTTGCATGTATATTGCTTTATGTATACTGCAGCTATGGAGACAGGATGATTTGTGTGTGTGTGTGTGTGTGTGTGTGTGTGTGTGTGTGTGTGTGTGTGGCATGATGGATGGGAATCCTCAATCCTTGTGTATTGCTTTCATGTGTGAGAGCCCCAAAACAACAAATATCACACGGTTGACGTCACCGTCTTCTCATCAACATGAGTTTGATTTGGGCTGCTTTTAATTTGTAATTTGTGATACTGTCAAACACGTATTACTGTTCATGACACATATACAAGTGTGAAACATTTTTTCACATCTTGTATTGACTTTGCCGGAAAACAAAAGTTCAAGTTATGAAACGTTTTTCAAATCAATTGAACTGTTTGTTGTCTTTTAAACATTTTTAGAAACTGTCTTTATTCCTTTTATATATGTTACTCAAGTTATTTCTATCACTACTACTTAAGTAGTATTTACAAGAGTGTACTTTTCAACACAAAATTGTCAACAAATCCTATGAATTGATCCCACTAACTACAAGGTATCAGCTGTTTAAACTACAGTGCCCAGCTGCTTTAGGAAATACTGAGCTGTTCTAAATAAATGTAAATATATAGTGATCAGTGACCCATTTTTAAAATCAGTGCTACACACAGAGCAGGAAAGTCCAATGATTCATACTGTTCATGAAAGTATGAATCACAGACTACAATTTAGTTTTGTTAATTGAATGTATCTTGCTGATGAGAAACATAGACTGACTCTGTGAATCAGGTCAAGAGACCTGTTTGATTTGAGGTCAAATGATATGTGATCCAATAGACGGAAGAAAAAGCGATTAAATATGATACTAGGTGTCAGATTAGAGATCAAAATAGACGCACAGGAAGCCTGTAGAGCAACAACAGTGCATTATTGGTGTATGCCAGCTAATGGCCGAACAGAGTTGTGTTCCTGTCAACATTGAACAAGAATTACAGGTTGTACTGAGGGAGAGGAAACGGCATCATTGGACACTGGAGAGTTGGAAAAACCTGGTCTGATTAATTCCACTTCCTGCTGCCTCCCTCTGGTTGTGTGACCAAATGCATCCATCATGCAGAGTGAAAACACCGCAGTGTTGTGGTAGGGTGACGGTGTTGATGACATTTGCATGGCACTAACTGAGCCCCTTTATGATGAACATTTGAATGCTACCGGACAACTGGCCATCCCTTTATGTCAGCAGAGCCCGGCATCTGTCAACAATCTTTCAATAAGATAACGCACCGTGCCAGGAGGTTAACACTTTCCAGGACGGCGTTCATCAACAGAACTGTGAAATCAAGTTATGTAGTGGCCTGTCCGTTCACTAGATTAGATTTCGACCCAGAGCTATTTGGGCTATGTCCATCATGGCAGCTTGTGTGAGTCAGCCTCCGTCAGCATCCCTGTGGGGTGATTTTGACTACGTTTTGGGTCCATGCTGAGATTGTTCGAAAGGTCAGACAACAGTACTAGAAAAGTGTCGCTCATACTCGGTGTTAAAACAACAGCGAAGACGGAAGGTGAAGAGATCCCATGTAACACAGCTTGTGTTTTAAATTCAAACCCCCCCCCCCCTCCCCATGCAATTTGTTATGACACCATCTTTCACTTTTTAAAGCCTGATGGAAACTGTCGGAGCTGTCCTTGGTGCTGAATGTGCATTTTTTAAATGGAAATGGCCTCTCATGAGAGAGAGAGAGAGAGAGAGAGAGAGAGAGAGAGAGAGAGAGAGAGCCCTGCCGCCACTCTACCTGAATCTCCTAGTTACTTCATCCCCTCACTCCCATGAGCCTCTCTGTCTCAGGCTGTCTTGGGTGTTGTCAGATCCCACAGCACACATCACTTGTTGGGTGTTGACACTGTGGTGTTCCACTTAATGAGAAGCTGCTGACCAGCAAACTACTTTAAAATACACTGATATTGCAATCTTTTTTTCTTTATGTTTGTGAAAACAGTGTATGCAATATAAAATAATGTGTAAACTGCCTGTCTTCCACTAGGTTTTTACGGATTGTAAAACACACAGATTGCAGCCAGTTTTTTTTTAAATGTATTTTCTTACAGGAATATTAATACTTTGGTTATTTATTCAAGAAGCATACCCAAAATATGATCTTAACTGCTGGTTTGAGAGTGAGGGTTTGTTTTTTAATAAATTCAATTAAGATAAGACATTGAATTGACAATTTCTGTTATTGGAGGTCTAATACGAAGATGAAAGACCTGATTACAATTCAAAAACATTCAAATTGGCTTCGGTACATTTTCAACTTGACTTAAGCCACAAAAGCTCAGTCAATGCATGTGTCAATCTGGGCCCTCGAAGGTACAATAAGAGATATTGTTTCTCTCACACAAAGGGACACACTTCAGCCTCTCACTTCCAGGACTGCAATGTGAAGCTATGGTGCAAACACAATCCCAGTAGAGCCTTTATTGATCTGGATTCACATCACAGAGAAAAGCAACATCAGCACCTTAAATCAATGGAAGCCCCTTTCAGAAAACACTGTTTATATTTCGCCTGCTCAGAGAGAACATATTAATGAAGGTAGGTTCAAAACGATGATATTATTTTCATGAAAAGGAAAAGGAAAGAAAATAAGGGATGGCTTCTATATTGTTTGATATTAGCTACGGGGACTGCATACAATTTTCTGTGTGTGTGTGTGTGTGTGTGTGTGTGTGTGTGTGTGTGTATGTGTGTGTGTGTGTGAGTGAGTGTGTGGTTAGGGGCGGTATCCTTCATTCTGCTGACGTATGTCTATATTGATTCACAGTGAGAGTAAGCCTGGTCATCTTTGTTTTCTGAATGGGAAATTCTATCCTCAAAGTGTCTTGTCCAGTGTTTATTGTGCTAGCAGTGTACACACCAGCCACATACACACACACACACACACACACACACACACACACACACACACACACACACACACACACACACACACACACACACACACACACACACACACACACGCGCTTCTCTCTTTCGCTGTAGTTCATGTGTTCAGCAGAGGATGGTGGAGGCTAAGTCAGTAAGTGCTTCCCTTTTCTTGTGTCATTAATAATGAAGAGCCAGCATCAGCCTGGTGGAGAGGGACAATGTACAACCAGGAGCTGGTGTGTCTGTTAGGCTGGCAAATATGATCAAATTAAAATGTTTTATTTGCACTTATGCCCCTAATTTCCAATAAAATGTTCATTTTTCTTCATACTTTTCCTTTTATGTGGCTCTTATTAAAGTGCCTTCCCCATTTGATACGCATTTAACTAAGTAACTTTCATAGACGAAAGTTTGCCAAATGTCGTGGTTGCGTTTTTTTTTTTTTAGCATTGAGTAATCGTAGTCATTTTTAAGACGAGAACAAGTCTGTTGGTTTAAACCACTTTGGTCTGGTTGGGTGTTAGGAGCATTGCGGCCTCTCGGGGCTGCTAAACAGGGCTTTTAGACTCGGTCCTGTTCCACTCGAATCTCCATTAAAATTGCAAACCACTCAATGCGGTCCGATGATCAAGTCTGTCAGACACATGATGGCCCCGCTCTCATTCTCGGAGCTGTAAATGCATTCTAGCTACTGCTGCAGCTCATCAATTTTAATTGTTTTTCTGTCGTGGTTCGCTCGTGAACTGGAAACACAGTTCAAAAAAGCTAACTAAGCTAAGTGTTAGCACCATAAAAACACAAGGCCATAATGATGAATGCCTTATTCCATTTAGCACATCAGTAATAAGCGAATCGTCGTTTACTTAGATAATCCCGGGTAAAGCTGCACAATTAAGTTCATAGCGCAGCACGCGGTTATCAAGATTAACAGAGCACAGCGATTTGTTTGTCAAAACGAAATGAGATTATCATTATTCAGTTAATCTACAAAGTGCTGGCTGTCCTGTCCATAAAGGGGCAAACACATCTGTAACTAAATAGGTATCAGATTGAAACAGGAAAAGGAAGCACTCATCACCATTCAGGAGATGGTTTATCTCGATCCATCAAGTTATTTAAAATGATTACCAACAATAGTCCAGTACAACATAGAATGCATGTATAGTTCCTCACTATTACTTCGATGTGATGAAAAGCAGGTGTAAAGGTTTACAGGTTCACTAGTTTAGCATGTTAGCATTTGTTAATTAGCACTATACACAAAGTACAGCTGTATATCAAGGGGACGTCATTAGTTTTGCAGGTTTTTAGTCATAAACTAAAGTTGTTTTCATAAGCACTATCTGAATTTTGGTGGCTGCTATCAATTTTGGGTATAAAAATACCACAAATATGATGATATCTCGTACATAATCCAGCGCCTCCTAAACCACGCTTTTGTACAGTTATGGTAACGGCCTCTCTCTCCACCTCCCTGCACTCGTATTTTGAATGTAATTTATTTGCCAAAACAAGAGAGAAAACACATAATAATCAATGTTAAAGACTAATTTATCAAAAAAAAAAAAAGATATTGCGATAATATTGTTTTCGGGATATTGTGACAGCCATACATTATATCCTATTTTATCCACTGTAGAATGATATCATTACCTGCACAGATTTAACGTTGCAAATAACACATCTATTTTCTATAATATGAGCAGTGTCTGGTTTTCTCTCTGCAGGACTCCGATAGGCTTCATATTAGCAACAACAGTAAAAAGTGCTCTCCCACCATATCTGCAGTATTAGATAGCTAATAAGAAGTAATTTACCTAGGCACACACACACACACTCACACATTCATAGTCATCCATCCAGTGCAGCATTGCGTGTCCATATTTCACAGGCAAATCTGCCGAGGGTGCAATAATGCTCCTGCAGTTTGGGCCTATCCCAGTAATGGGAAGGCCCAAACGTCTAAGCAGTAAAAACCTATTACCCCTGCCTTTCCAATCCCCATAATTGACTGCACATCTTCCGTGTTTGCCAGCCACAAGCCTTCTCCACCAGAGCATCTGTCAGAGATCTGTGGCGGCAGCCAGCTGGAAGTTGGCTTTTAGGTTGTCCTGCTGCTGGAAGTGGTGGTGGATGATGATGGATGTAGTCCTGTTGTTAGTAATGCACCATCTGCCGGTACAAAAAAAGATGCTGACTCCTTTTACAAGGCTAAGTGAGGCCTTAACAATTTGTATTTTAATTACGGTTCATTTTGGTCATTTCCCGGATTAACAGACGGATATTGTCTTGTTCTTTGGCGTGTCGTGTCTGTACATCGGTTATCACTGTTCAAATTTCATCGTTTGCTTGCTGCACCTTTCCTACAGTGATGCCTCATACAGGTTCGTTAAAACAGGCAGTGGAATTCTGAAATGCAGTCTTTGTAATGTGGACGTAAATTATTATAAGATCATATACCACCATAAAAGGGTCATATGGAATTTTTGGCCACTTGCTGAATTTAAATCCAATATTCCCGCTCCTTTTAGTTCTGTTTGGGTTTTCACCAGCTCCTAGATGGAAACATTTGGGTCTTCAAACGCTCCACTGTGTGCACCAGCCAGCTGCTAACTTTGCAGGTTAGAGTACAATAATTCTTTTTTTATTTAACATTTGCAGTTTCCTGCAGTCTCGGGTGTTTCCTCTGACCTCGCCGCGATAATAATAATTTCAACAGTAGCAGAGCAGTTTCTTTTTTGTCTCCTAAACTTTCCAGAAGTATCCGTTTCACATGGGCGGGGATAATGTCAGCACTTAGCCGTGAGCGTGCTCTCTAGGGCTGAATCGTGCGGTATCAACCACATTACTTTTGATTCATTTGTTCACAGCGAGTGTTGTAAACCTCTACTTTCCTGCTCTGACTCACTTGCACTTATCCGACATCGCTGTGGTATCTGATTGAATTCCTTTCTAACCCAGTGATAGGAACTACTTTATTGCCATTTTCTGTCTCTCTCACACCCATCTGCCCTTGTAGCGAATCATGTTTTGATCTTCTTTGCGAGGCCCGTATCCCCTTCCCATACCCTCAGGAAAGAGAGAGCATGGTGATGGCTGCCACAGAGCTTGGCTAACTGCTGCAATCTGCCCTCTGCAGAGAAACTAAAGAGACTTCTCTCGCCTTCTATTGAATTAGAGGCCAGCTCCAGTTTCTTCCTCCTTCACTTTTCTTTCTTTTGCCCTCTGTCAATGCCTCTCTCTCTCTCACACACACTCTCCGTGCCATTAGCGAGCGGCTGACTTGTGAATGTCAGTGGGTTGATGATGATGGCTCAGGGAAGTACAGAGCGTCTCGTGGATACTGCCTGATATTCCCTTTGGTGTGTCGTGCCCACAGGAGTGATATTACAGAACTAATGGGTTTACTGCATTGCCTTTGCCTTGTTTCTCTGGAGCTCTGAGTGCTGGCTGCTGCACAGTGTCGGAAGTAAAGAGCGCTGAAAAACCCCAAATGGTTGTGCCAATAGCAACTAAGCTGCCACCAGCCAACGGGAGTTAAACACCTGACACAACAGAGTTGCTACTGATGCCACTAAAAGACTCCTGGTAAAATACTACCAGATACTTAATGCAAAAGTGTGTCAACAGCCTTATTTATCTGCACTGCGCAGTTACATAGACGGCCATCTGTGCTGTTGTTTCCTGGCTCGAACGCACAGAGCGTCAGTGGTGGAGGAAGTATTCAGATCCTTTACTGAACTACAAATCCGCCATTGGAAATTGTTACTTAGGCCTACTAAAAAATAAAAGCATGTAAGGATAATCATGAAAAATATTTTTAAAAGCATTAAGGTACTCAATGCAGACAGAATATTCCCTGTAACTGTATATAAATACATATATACAACACACACATATATATATATATATATATATATATATATATATATATATATATATATATATATATATACATATATATATATTATATCATGAGTGTATCATTACTCGTGCATTAATGTAAAAACAGGATTTTAATGTCGTAGTTGGTTGAGGTGGAGCTCCTTCTTAATTATTTAGGATAATTGCAACTAATGATTAATCTGCTGATTATATTCTCTATTATCAAATGATTGTTTGGTTCAAAGAATTAAACAAAAATGTGAAAAATTCCCACACAATTACCCACAACCCAAAGTCACTAAAGCCGTGAAATAACTGTAATGAAGTCAAAACTACTATAGTTCCTTCTGAAATGCAATGGAGTAGAAGCAGAAAGTTGCATGTGATTCAAATACTCAAGTAAAGTACAAGTAGCTTACAGTACCGTATATTTGTACACGATGAGGAAATTTACTTTCCAAAACTGCAGCGGTTCTCATGTTACATTTGGTGGCACAAGCAGAGGTCACGCATAACAAGACACTTTGTCTGTTTTTGTTTTGGTTGTCATGGATCTGGAAGGAGGGCCATGCATTGCTCATTTCATGTCTTTAATACACAAGAAAATATATAATTCCTACTTTCGGGGATACACCACTTGATGCCTCTTTTTATCCCATCGAAGGAGTTTGTAGTTATACACACACACACACACACACACACACACACACACACACACACACACACACACACACACACACACACACACATAGAATAGTAGGGTCTTATCAGTGACAAAAGACAAAATGGGTTTCGTGTGATTCAGCTGGGGAGTTGAGCCTGATGCACACTTTCAATACCTCAGTAGATTAGCAAGCAGATGCCTGGATTTGATCCCAGCAGTGTCAGTCAGCTGAAGACCTTTTTTACTGAAGATTTAGGCAATTACAAAGTGAAAGCTTCAGGATTACTGACCTGCCAGTCTTGGAGAAATTCCTGCTGTGTCACATTATGTGAATGTGTACTGTGTACGCAGCAACACATATAAGTACGGTGTAGTGCATAAACACGTGTGGTTTGTAATTACTTATTTAAAATAAATATTGGGCCTTTTGAAGTTCTTTTCCCATCAAACGTTGACAATTTTTTATTTCATATATTGACTTTGTGAATTTACAAGATCGACTTTTAACACCCGAGTCTACTATGATGGAGGAGTGTCAAGATGGGAGGAGGGACATACTGACTAAAGTACACTGCTAATCGTCTGGGACAATTTAATCACGTCCTGCAGCTTCCAGAGGAGCTTCCTCGAGCAGGATGTTTTATTGCATCAACTTGCACAAGTCATTTGGAGACATGTCGAACAGGTTTTTAGCTTTGCCGCAATATCACCGCATGGGTAATGAGTTTTTCTTAATAGCGTATGTGTGCCAAAGTGAAGAGAGGGCCATACAGCTTCATCAATGCGGCATCGTATCTGTAGTTTTTCTTAATTACAACAAACATCTTTGCCTGTCCACTTTCCATTTGACCTTCACACCATGTTTGCATTTTCACACCTACAACTCAGCAGTTATCTCGCGTCGATATCTGGGACATTCTCTAAATGTTACTCTGGCCGGTTGGAACGAGCCACGAGCTCTCACCGCCTTCAATAACATGTCCACCATTTTTACTGCAGACCTCTCACCACTGCAGAGGGGGACAACAAGAAAAGTGTCAGCTTTCAGTTTTATCGGAGAGCACCCTCAACACAGATCTCGTAGACTCCGTTAGAGGTGCTGTGACGTGAATGCAAAGAGGCCACATAGTCCATAGTTGGGTTGGAAAAGAGTGTTTTGTTGACGAGCAACTGAGGAGCGTGTCCCCAGAATGTATTGATTGGAGAGCACTAAACAGCAGCAGCATATCAAGCATCTGTGGCTGCGCAGCGAGGCGTCAGTGTCTTAGCTGCATCTTGTATCAGCATTTCCTGCATCCTGAAACTTTCAGTGAGAGGATTAATCGAGCGTCTCTAAACCAGAACAACCCGTAGCTGAAGCCTGAACACTAAAAGCTGAGGATGCACTGAGCTACATGTAGGTGTGTGTGTGTGTGTGTGAGTGTGTGTGTGTGTGTGTATTCCAGGGAACCCTGATATTCAGAGTTGATCAGGGGCCGCAGAGCCAACTGCACTGCACTTGAACACAACAATTTACAATCAATGTGATATGAGGAATTTTTAGGATATTCAAATACGTCATTGCGCTGTTCTGTTACGCTGCACATCTGAGGGGTTTTGGTGGAATTGCTTGGAAACATCTTTCGAAATCTTTTTTTTCTCCTCAATTTTTTAGATAGAAAATAAAAAGTCAAAAAGAAAAAATCAAACAGTGACTATTTTGACAATTGATGAATCATTGGTTGTGATTTATCAACACCAAATATAAGTTCTGTCTTCTTAAATGTGTAGTTTTGCTGCTTCTTTCAGTTTTATATTAAGATAATTGAAGTTTGGATTGTTGCCCAGACAAATTAAGTCCTTTTAAGACATCATCCTGGGTCACATGGGTCATTATTTTTTTGATATTTATCTGAAAAACTATATATGTTTAATTAAAAAGTAATTTATCAATCCAATGAAGTACAATTATCTATTTCTTAATAATCTGATAATTATCTATTAAGGATGAATATTCCTCTCTCAAGAAGTTTGATGACCATCCTCTAATACAAAACAATATTGTTATTAGTGAAGAGAAATATCCACTTTCTCCTAAATGTCACCCTCACTTTCTTCAAACATCAAAATTATAAAGACAATAGCTGCATATTAACGGAAAGAAATATGTTAAAACTATAACAGAGGTTGGAGGCAATTTTCAAGTTTATGAAGTTTGAAATCAAAGACTTAGCCTAAAAAATACAAACACTTTTTTGATTTTTTTTGGTTCAACTGAGAGATGCTGTACGCAACCTGTGGTCTCTCCATCATATTGACAAAACATTTATGGATCCATTCTGATCTACAGAAACAGGCTGAAGTAAAAAGATGCTCACCATGACGGAGTACACCAGTGCGACAATGCTGACGGGCCAGACGGGGCAGAAGCAGGACAGGATGACAAGGAGGATGTAATCCTTGGGCTTCGGGGTCTCATGGACGGTGGCGTTCCCGGTGGAGGAGCGGCTCAGACTGGCCTTGGACGGGGAGAGAGGGGCGGCGGCGCCCAGTTGCCCGGCGGAGCCCGATCTCACGGCGACGCTGTGGCCGTTCAGGTCGGCCTCCTGGCCCTTGTCGCTGTCCATGTTGACGGTGAAGGAGGTGGACATCTTCATCCCATTTCCTCCGGGCTCGGTGGTCAGCGCCAGGAGTTTCTCCGTCTCGTGGGGGTCCGCAGGCTGAGTGCCTCCTCCACCCTCACTTAGGTTGGACTTCAGGAAGTCGGTGTCCGTGTTGATGGCCATGTTCAGGTCTCAATTGTATCAAATTTGATTGGAAAATAAAAAAAAATAAAAAAAGGTTTTAAATTAATTACAAACCAGGAGCCAACGTCCCATAACACAGCTGAATGTGAGCTTTTACAAAATATCTTTCAATTTTGATTGAACAATGGGATCAACCGGCCAAGGTGTGGTGGGCGGATGAAAATGTGACAATTTGAAAAGGTGCTTTAAAAAGCTCGGATGTAACAGATCAGCCACCCCCTAAAAGAAGAAGAATGAAATCAGAGAGGAGATGAAAGCAGCGTGATTCCTGCAGATATCATCTTCCTCTTGGATCACTTTCCGTCACCTTCCTTCACGTCCAACGTCTGGCTCATTTCCGAAAGGGGCTCGGATCAGAAGAAAACTCGCCTCCTCACTAATCCAAAGAGGAACAATTCAGTAAGAGGAGCTCCTGTCGCCCGCCTTGATCCAGTTGCACCACTTTCCCTTAAAAGTCTGTCTGTTCATTGAAAAGTAGCCCAAACAATGATCGTCTCTTTCCTTTTCTTTACGCAGAAGGATGAAGGCGACGCGTCTCCGTCAAATCAGGTCTACCTCAAATCAGCCACTTCGTCCCTCTCTCCTCCACTGTCTCCACGACGCAGCAGCACAGCGACTGTACTCAACTTGGGACCAGTGTCAAGAGACCCACTTCAAAGCAGATCACTTCCGGTGGCGATATACAAAATAAAAGCCCCAGCCTCTTCGAATATAGTGAAAGTAATGACTCCACATAATACCCTATATATTGTACAGTTTGTGAACAATGCAAACTGCAATGTAATAAAGAATTACGTAATTTTCGGTATGGGTAAAAACAAAAAAAAGGTCGCATCTGCTTTAATTAATCGACGCACCACCTGGCGAGCATGCGCACATCTAACACACACAGGTGTGTGCTAGTTCTAATGAACATGCTAAAATGCTAATCCTCCAGCACTGTAACGTTGCCTGCGGGACTTGTATGCCTCTGTGCTGTTTGTGAGTGACTGCAGAGTCTCGTTCAGCTCAATGTGTTTTAAACCTTTGAGGGTTCACGTGGGACATAGAGGCTGAGTACACTGGTGATGTTTGAGAAAGAACGAGGAAAGGAGTGCCTTGCGTTGCACGAGGTTCAGACAGGTGCGTTTAATGATACACTTTGTTCGTGTGTGCTCTACACTTGCAAAAACTGTGCATCTGCCCCCCCCCCCCCCCCTCCCCTAATATGTGTTTGTTTGCTGCTGCAAGATCATGCTTCTACATCTCTGCGTTGCTTTAGTGTGTTTTATTATGCTGTTGATTCTTTAAGAAGTATCTCTTTCTTTTTGTGGCTAAATGTTTGTTGCATCTGCAGTGGTGTCAATAGATTCTTATTTATTTATTGTCAGTTACTTCTGTTTGATTCTGAGTTTTGTCCTCATTTCCAGTTGTGTGATTGATAATCAGTTGTGTCTGCGGTGTTGTTGGTTTGAACATAGGGCCTCTGTGAAGTGAAATTTACGTGCTGTAACTTTGATGTTCATGCACTTCATCCTTTATCCTAAATAAGTTAATTAATGTAATTAGCCTATCATATAACCTCATCATCACATGATGAGGTTTCATCACTCTACAACAATGTGTCTTTTATACAGAATTACACTGTCTTTTTTTGGGGGAAACACTTTTCAAGGCAAATTATGTACATTGACAAAATATTCTGTGTTAAAAAGTATTATTGCTATACTATATCGATACTATAACTAGTTTTAAAGCCTGTGTGGCTTCTGCTCGTAATGTATACGAATGAAAGAGAAAACGTATGCAGTACATAAAGTAATTGTATTGCCACATACTTTTGTATTAATTTATAATGTAACATGGAAAGTGTGACGACCAATACAAGAAACACAAAATATAAAACATTTTCTTTACCTTCCTTTGAAAAATGTATTTTATTTTGATTATACAATCACCGTACTTCCTGTATGAGATTGTCCTTTTCCTGCCGTCTTGACGCATATTATGTTGGAGCAGGGCAGTCTGCTGAGGAACAGCTGCCTCCTCCTCCTCCTCCTCCTCTTCCCAACATCAGCACCAGTGGTTTATGGAGGAAAGCCAGCAGCAGATTGTGCTGCTATGCAGAGTTTACTGTAGCTCCGTGTTTGAGTCCAGGGCAGGGTTTCCAATGGCACAGCCCTGCATCATGAATCTATTCTTTCTAACTCCATATTTGTTTTCTAATTAGCACTGATGATATCAAGTGTGAAGATTAAGAAAATGTAATACTGGATCTGAGAATAGATAAAGTGCATATGGTCTCTAATGAGTGCTGTATCAAACCGCAGTTTTAGTCTCTTTGTTTAGTTGCCTCCCATCAGGCAAGACTCGACAGGAACTGCATTAGTAACGGCGGTTATAAAGGGCTGGATGCTTTAGCTTGAATGTTTAATCCGTTTTTCTTTGATCTGCTCTTATTGATTTTCCTCTTTGTTGGACTGGTGCATTAGCGTCGGCCTCATTTCCCTGACTGACTGCTAACACTACGCTGTGACCTGTGGTACTGATGAATTGGGGGGGGGGGGGGGGTGTGACAGTGCAGATGATGAGTGGGGATTCCCTCAATGCAACTGAGCTCTCAGTGTGATGTCATGCTATTGATCTAATATTTCATCTTAATTCACAAACACGAGTGCATTGAAATGTGTCTTTTAGTGCATTTCCCCAGACGTGATGGTAATAACTCACTTACTCATGGTAATAAGCCTTTTGCATGAAACGCTCTCTGTTTCCTTCCGCTCTCTCTTTTTAAGATGCACAAAGGAAAAGATGGGGAGGAGACAAGCCGTGCATTTAAGCCAGAACATTTATTTTTACGAGCCCCTAGACTCCTCGTAAAAAAAATGACAATGCTGTGCTCGGAATAATTTCTCCAACAGGCTTCAGGTTGAAACAGAGGAACAATGTGGTCAGAGCTCCACCTTGTGGAAGGCCAATGTGCTTACAAGACTCGGAGGAGTAACTGGGCTTTATTGTTTTTTATACGACTGCTGACTATAGATAACAATTTAGAAATAGCATAGCCACCTAAACTCTTCGGTAGTGTTTTTGTGACATTTGGCTTTAAAAAAACTACAATAATGGTGTCGCTGTGGAGTCTCATAACATCTGGTGTGGGGACATATTTAGAAAGATATATCCGACCAACAGTTAGCTCGTGTCAATCAATCACGGTCAAATGGATGATTTATTTTCTATACATGATGAGAAAATATTCCAAAAACAATATTACAAATCAGAACAACAGCAAAGGAATAGTTCAACGTTTTGGGAGAGTAAGAAGACTTATACTTATATAGTACAATTACTTATACGCATATCTTTTTGGGCTGTTATCGCATATTCTTTTTATTCTCAATACTGTGAATATTTACACACATCCCCTCGATTTCTTGTCAATGAACCAAAGCAAACGCCTTTTAAACGTCATCTTAAGTGAGATTATAAGAGTGAAAAGTCCTTAATTTAATAGGTTGTCTCACTCATTGTTTGAAGGAAATGGAAAGACAAGCAGAAAGGGAGGGGCTTATAACTTCCTGATTTAATAAACCTGGATCATCCTGTGAAAGTCAATGCAGGGAGTGGGTTAAAGGCAAAATGAAGTGTGGAGATTTGTGATTTACCAACGTTACTTTAGCTCGTGGCTTCTCTGGCCCTCAAACCTCTGCTTCAGTCTCCTGTCAAAACATGCCTTTGTACTTGTTCCTGTCCTCCTGGTTCTTCTCCTCCATGCGCATGTTCAGCACAGCCAGCTCCCTCTTGACGGCCTTCTTCATGCCGGGGTTCAGGTCCAGCACCCTGCTGAAGTCCTGCCGAGCCTCGGCCTCGTTCCACACTTCCGCGTGGGCCTTCCCTCGCAGGTAGTAGGCCTTAAAATCACCTGGAGGCCAAATACAAGCATGTTTGTCAGCAGCTCTGGTCAACAAGACAATGCTCGATGATGCTCGATGTTCTTAACTGATGTGAAATATCTGCAAAAATGTAATAATTCTATGTCTTTTACTTATGAACACGTACACATATAGGGTATTTATCAAAGTCAAGGATCTCCCCTTTTACAATATATCAACGGGCTGGACTGGGATAGTGTACTTGGTAAAAACATTGAACCCCTCACTCCACCATGGTAGAAGCACACCATCTGTATATAGTAAGTGGAAGTAGTCACCATGACGTCACCCGTTGTTTTAAGGAGACAGAATAGGGTCACAGGCAGTATAGCTTATCCCTAATCACATGTTTAGTCACCAAGATGTTAGAATTAACTTTCATTAGCTGAAAACACAATGTTAAAGTTGAAAGACAAAAACATCTACGACTTCCAGGCTGGAAAACGCAGTGGTAGCAACCTGTCAATCACAAGGTATCCCCGCCCTAAATCACACCCTGCTTTATGGTCTATTTTACTCTAAATGGGACCATAATTTACAAAATGAACATCATGCTGTATTGAAGAGGACTTGAAAACTAGTAATTGAAACCATAAACTCCTATTTACAATGTTTACTCGGGTAATAAATCGAGTGATAAGTAGGGTGATTTTCTCATAGCCTTCCATGTAATCTGACTTATTAGATGCTGGTTTAAGACACTCCCGCATTGGCTTCACTTTTCAGAACTGGAGGTGGCCGCCTGAGTCGCACACGTCTGTCGGTGCCAAACCTGGGTGCTGGTTGATGATGTCACTGGTGTGCTCGATGGCCTCGTAGTATTCTTCCATGCGGAGTAGACACTGGCAGTAGTTGAGCGTTATAGTGTTGCCCATCTTTTCCAGCTTCAGCCACGGGACCTCCCATGCTTTTTCCTGAAGAAGAAGAAAGTGGTTTAGATCCATGTCTATGCGTACTGTTTTATAGAAGGAAATAAGATTTCCGACCGATGATTTGATGTACCTTCGTCTGAACGTTCTTGATGCAGATGATGGCCTCCTTGTACTTTTGTGTGGCCTCCTGGTAGTGTCCTTGTTTGTAGAGCTTGTTGCCCTGGCCGTGCAGCACGGGGACCACCTTCAGCCTCTCCTCATCGCTCATAGCCCACGTCTCCCTGTTATACTCACTAGGCTGCTGCACCTACCAAACACACATGCATTGTTTAAAAAAAAACAAACCCCTCCTCTCTTGTAAAGCTTCCCTTTGACACAAATCCGTGTGGCCGACTCTGTTCTTTCTCACCCGGATCAGCTCCAGCACAAAGTAGAGGGGTTTTGGTTCCTTCATCAGCTCATCCAGGTCGGCGTAGCCAAGGCTGTGGTAGGCGAACATGTTGGCCATACCACACGTGTGGATGTGCCAGTCCACTGGGTCTTTGCCCTCTGCAATGCGCCTCATACTCTTGGCCACAAGTGGATAAACGCCGGTGTGCTGGAGTGGCGAGAGGATCGCAACAGTCAAAATATAAAATGGAATTAGACTAAAGGTGACTTTCGATATTTAAGCCACTTTCAAATTCTGTCTCATGCACTTCAAGAGTAACGTGGTGATATAGATCATACTTCTCCTGCTGCTGTTACCGTAAACAGGAATTCTGATACATCTTGCATCAAACTGATTAAAGATTGATTGTAATTCCAATTAAAATGACTTGTTTCACATTATCTCCTCAGTCTAACGAGGCAAGTTTGCCCTCCACTGGATGGAAGCGACATTGCACAACATATCCAGTGGAGTGTGTGTGACGCAGCCATGTTGTTCAGAGAGGAGTGAATACATGCTCTAAGCCCCATCAAATCTAATCAGAGGAGGAGAGGCACTAATGCTGATTCAGCCGGAATCGGAGCCGATTAGGGAAAAGTGAGGCTGCTGCAGATTCATGACAGTATGCCTCAACCCATCTGTCTCTGGCGCACACACACACACACACACACACACACACGAGCACTCACATACCAGAAAGAACAAATGATAGATTGTATAAGATACACCTTCAGCGACACATTCAGAGAAGGTATGTTTGCTTCATAACACCTGTCTCTGGTATTGGGGCGTATATATTTATATATTACATATCGGTATAGTCTATGGGACAACATTTCATTACAGGAGGAGGTCACACAGAAACCACATTCATTATTAAGTAAAACTAAACTGAAAGTTAATCAAATGTTCCTGAGGCAGTTTTCTTAATACATGAATGCAAACCATGTTTATTATTGTTATGCAATAATTGTTTTTGCTTCAGATAGCCTGTTGATCCAGTTTTGAAAAGAGCACCCCACTCTGTTCTTTACATTTATTGTCTCGATACATCTGTGTTTGTTTTCTATTTCACGAAGAGCAGAGTAATCAAGGGGGGGGGGGGTGCAGTATGCTTGTGCTTTATGTTTAATCTTTAAATGTATAAGTGGGGCACTTACAGCACTTGTTATTAAAAGCAGGGTCTGTAACGTCCACATCTGCATGTGTGATGTCGTTCTGAATAAAGTGAACAGTCTAACTTCTCAGAAGGGATTTGAACTAACACACGATGCACGGTGCTTAATAACGAGCAAGAAGGAAAACAAGGCAACACTCAAACGGCTGACATTTAACATCTTTCAGCACTCACAATTATGTCACACCAGAATTCAGCCACCTCCCCAATCCTCATGGAAGACAACAGGGTCTCCCAGATGTCCAGTTTGAACATGTTGCCGATCACTATCTCCATGGGCGTCCCCACCACTTTGCTGTCGTCTATCACTGTGCGTTCATCATCGCACAACTGGGTGCGGAAGTGGAACGTGACCTGGAGTGAAAAGAACCACAGAGAAGGAGAACCACACGGAGAGAAGAAGCTACGAGATGCTTGCTCATTAAAACTATACAGCGTGGACAGAACGTTGGGGAAATAACAAATGAATGAATTGCAAAGACTTGTGTCAGCTTTAAAGTGGATTAAGACACTTTCAGATAACGCAATGAGCTACTCCCATATTTCATGATAACTTCATCAAACTTCCACTGTCGGAAAGCAAAGAAGGAAACTACAACGCCATTTAACCACACACAGTTCGCCATGAGTGTAAGAACAGGGAAATGGCAAGACTCCACACTCGTGTGACACCGCTTGAAAAATAATTGCACACGTACATAACGGCGGCCTTTACGTTATAGACTCATTTTGTCAAATCTGATGCAGATGGTTCCAGGTGTATTCATTTAGGTTTCTCATTAAAGGGTCATTGTCTGCCACGGGGAATTGCAACCACATGAATGTGCCTCCCCTCATAACGGCTGCAATGGCTTCAAATTAGTACAAGGAAAATAAAATCAAACCTTCACAGATCATAGTCTCAGCAGGCCAATCACTTTACTGTTCCTTCTTGCTTCTTTTAAATCTGGTTCTTATTAAGAGGAGACTCATCTGAATTAACTCATTATTAGATGATATATCAGAAGCAAATGGCATATGTTCTGCTTAAAATCAAGTCTACATGATGACATTTATGCTTTGCAACCACAGTCTAGAAAAATGGTTTGCCCTTTTGTCTCTGCATGCTCAGGATGATGTGCATAATTAGTGCGCATGTTGACTTCTATTAGTACCTCGTATTAGATTTAGAACATTTGAAACTAGCTTTGTGAGACACATTTTCAATAATTCAGCCATTTGTCCAAAGTACAGACAATAAATTAGTTATTTTTATGAAAATTGGTTCAGTTAGATTCATTTACAAAACAGTCAATGGGCTGTATAGTGAAATAGCTGTGTACTCGCACCACTTAGTCTATAACTGATGAGAGCTAAGTTGGTTAGCAGTCCAAAAAGAGAACGTAAAGATGCGATTCATCAGAAAATGTAAATAAATACCTTTGCCCCAGTGATGAATTTTGGGATGTCTCCGGTGCCTCCATGCAGGATGGTTTTTTTGATTCCCTCCAAGCCCAGCAACATTGTATCCTGCATATCCGCCATCTTTGTTTTTAGTTTACTATCGATCCCCTTATACTACCATGTGTATATATACATATCTGTGTGTGTCACAATGATGTGTGAGGTACATGGGTATGGATTACTTGGAGGTGTTCCTGGTGGATTAGTTTCGGTGGGGATAATGAGATTGGAGATTTCTCCTCCTCCTCCTCCTCCTCCTCCTCATGTTTCATAATCTCTCTCCTGGTTTGAGTATTGGCCATCATCAGCACTTTCTCTGAATAATGCCGGACCCCAGAATCATCCTGAAAGGACGAGAAACTGTCTTTTTGGAAAGATTCAATTAGTTATTTTTGTTTGTTTTCTTAAGTGTGCACGTCAATGTATGTGTGGTTGACTCCCAACCCTGTTGAATATACCACGAGACCAGAATAAAAGTGTTTGAGGCAAAGAAAAGAAACACAAATAGGTCTGTGAGAGGAGGACATGGTTTCCATTCCAGAGGAAATTTCCAGGACTTATGTGGATGTGGTGATCTGAACAATGCCGAGAATACTGAGAAATGGTGGTGGAGACAATCCCTGTATGGACTCCTTGACCTTGTCTGTTAAACATCTGTCTCCCATCTGGGCAGTGTGTGTGCGTATGTGTGTGTGTGTGTGTGTGTGTGAGTAATCCAAGGCTCCTGTTGTGCTTGCGAACAAAGTCTGCAAGCAGTTTGAGGGGGCAATTATTCTAAAGCATTACCCAGTGTTAATGCCTTATTCCGTACTAATTGCGCAAATAGAAAACCCCATAACTGCACCTTTTGGCAGCGCTCACAATTGTATAACTAAACAGCTTTGTGTTTTCTCTGTGGAGGAATATGTATTTCACTATGTATTATGCATGCAAGGTTGCAGTCTTGCCTCTTATTCAAAAAGGACCTCCTTATCCTTGGAAAGTGCTGAAACATACCATAAAGTTAGCCTTTTTTCCCCCACTGATGTGACAAACAGGATTGGGCAACAGCTTGCTATGTACTTGGCAGCTCTCCGAGCACAGGCGACGAGGAGGTTCTGCGCTCTCCTGTGGAGGCGATCGGTACCGCAGCAGGATTGGTCTTCTTGAACATTTTGGGCCTGATTTTGGAAGTACTGCCAATGTGGACGTGTGAAGCCCCTTTGAGACATTTATATGGAATACTCGGTTACACGAATAAACTTCATACGACTTAATAATTCATCGATAATAGTCGCAACAAATTGTCACTCCTCAGAGGTGGTAGGGGATGCTGGCTTCATGAGCAACATCATTATTATAATAATAATGATCTTATATACTTGAATAACATGAAGAAACAGGTAAATTGTTTCTCCTTCACTGTGGAAACACTGGTCGTATGGTGGGGTGCTTGGATGACAGGTTTGTGTTGCTATAGTTACACCCTTTTACATAACTATCATATCTGAGTTTAAAAGAATGAAAGGTGCGATGTAATCGATGTTGGACCCCTGTCTGCAATACAAACTGGAAAGAACATTTCACGAGCGGTTTGTACTGAATAAGGTTCTGGTTTGGTGATATAAAGTCGTCCGTGTCTTCACATCGAGTCAGTTTTTCATATCCGTGAGTGGAGGCAGAGCAGCAATAAAGTCAACCTGTTGGAGAGGTAATACCGTGACAATGGTGTGTGTTCTAACTCGGGCTTTGTGTCAGAGTGACTCATAATGCTTGCGTCACACCGCCTACATCTCTCTCTACTGCTCTGGCTATGCGTGTCTAGCTGCATTTGTTTATGTGTATACGTGCATATGTACATTGTAGCCTAGGGAATTTAATGTGCCAGTTTGCTGAATTGCATGCACACACGTCTTTGAGAGCAGCTTCAGCTACAAGCAGTCCTTCCAGCAGGAGGTACACCCCGGTCTACATCACATTTAGCCCTGCTGGAAACCCGTCTCTGATGCGTTAGTTCCACTGTAAGCAAGTCATACTCTATTTTTGGAAAGTACAGTGGTGGATTTCCTGGGGAGGAGCCATGCCCTGTGTGGAAGCCATTCATTCATATACATAACCCACGAGGGAGGGCTCCTGCCATGACGCACAACATATACGCACATAGCATAATGTTTATGAATGTGTAAACCTTTTGTGCTTTATGCTGTGGGAATGAGGCAGAGAGCAGCCATCTTTCTCTCCCTGTCAGACTGACGTGTAGAGCTGACCGAGCGCTGAAAGGAAGAGGAACATGCAATAAGAGCAGTGTGGGGCTCACTGTGCAAGGTTGGGAGACAACGCCACTACATTTATTTGGCAGAAGTAGCCACTATGTATTTTGCGGATTTCAATTTGTAAAACCTACAATGATAAGATAAGATAAGATAATCCTTTATTAGTCCCTCAGTGAGGAAATTACAGGATTACAGCAGCATTGCTCACAAGTAATAAAATGAAATGAAGATAAAAAATCAAGTAGTATAATAAACTAAACAGTAAACAGTAATAGAAAATATGACAGTAAAGAAGAATACAAAATATACCAGTATATACAGACGGAGTTAAAATGTAAGATAATACTTAAACGTATTGGATATTGCACGGGATTGACAGTAAAGAAGAATATATATGATAAAATAATTAGCACCACCTAGACCTGCTACAACATGAAAATGCTGTGTACATGTTAAATTGCCAATAAACATAATCCAACTAACGCTGACGGAGGTCTTCTGTTGCCT
Organism: Lycodopsis pacificus; assembly: GCA_028022725.1. Taxonomy (NCBI): domain Eukaryota; kingdom Metazoa; phylum Chordata; class Actinopteri; order Perciformes; family Zoarcidae; genus Lycodopsis; species Lycodopsis pacificus. Next base: position 14,103,543 of record CM051696.1, on the reverse strand, counting down.
AATGAGTGCTTTTACTTTACATTGCATTACAATGTTTGTTTTTGCCACATGAGGGCAGTGTGGCAAGCTTAACATACTTAATTTTTGATATTTGATAGCGGTGTTTTGCATGAAACTGAAATAAAACTGACTAATAAATGAGAATGTGTTGGCAAACTGTTACATATTAACACATCAGCAGACACGGAGCGACATTATCATGTATTGTAGTGTATTCACCTTCCCTTTAACTTTTGCCGTCCACTAACTCCTGAGGCATATCTAACTCTTTAACGTCTAGATGCTCCACTGTGTTCACCAGTTGCTACGTGTGTCTGTCTGTTGTTTTGTGCTGAGGTAGTATAAAGTGGGTACATCAGAGCTTTTCTTTAAATGCCTGCTGCGGCTGGAAACGGGTTGATTGCTGAGAGTGAACCAAAATGGTGAAGTTATGGGCTGTAAAACCAAAACAACGAGCTGAAAGATGCTAAAATGCACCAAAGACTGCACAGTCTGATAATATTCTTTGGATCGGTCTCCACCTCAAGTTAACTTAAGCAGCTGTATGGAGACTTTTGAGAGCACGACTTATACTATTATTACTTGTATTTAAAGGATGGGAATACTTAAACACCGCCGCACATCCGCAGATTAAGACCAAGGCACCATCTCCTCTGTTAGTACGTGTGTCGTTGCATAGTGAATTACAGCCTCCTTGGCCACTTCCATAGAAAGAGACACACACGCACACACAAACCTGGTATGGTTAATCTACTATGCACACCTACATTCTGGACAAATGTTTTATCTCTCACTCAGCCACGCCCTGTTCCTGCACACACACAATGACTGAGGCGTGCTCTCTGAGAAGCACAGGCATGTGCACACTGTGCTGCCTTGCAGCTGTACCCTCAGCTGGAAATGTGGATCTCACACACCAGCACTCATACACTCACACATCAGTAATGCATATAACAGAATTCCTAACATCAGTGGAGACATTTTGCCAGAGGTTTCATCTGCTCTGACTTTGAAAGGAAAACTTCAGATGCTTTCCAACACTCTACATTTCTTATGTTGTCTTGCTTGAAAGTCTTTTATTCTTCTTTTATTTAATCAGTTTGAAGTTTTTGGATCATTCGCTGGTTTGGGATAGCCTGGCACAATTATTGCTTTCGCCATTTTGGTCTAGCAAGGCCGTGGATTAAATACTTGGAGACAAATGTAATTTTAAGGGTTCTGACTGTATAATAGATGATTCACAGTTTTCTCCTCAGGTTACATATCAATATTAACCCTTCTTGAATTGACGCACTATATGCTGGACTGGTCATTGGTTTTTCAAAATATATTCTTAATCAGGAAAAACACGGAGGCTGCTCTGGAAATGTCAATTTGCTCCTGAACAATCTGGAGAAAATCCGTTTCTGAATAAAAGTAGGGGGCGAAGATGCAGAACACACTTTATTTAATATTTACTGCTTTGTGGTAAATTTACTATCAGGAACAGTGAAGAAACGTTCCTCAACTCAACCGTCATTTGAGCATGCATACGGTAATAAATGTCTTTGTTACTAGAAGTAATTCAGCAGTATTTTCATGTTAATGGATGTCATGGATGCTACACCGTTCTGTATTGAACAGGAGAAGAATATAACGCAGTTCTTTATTTAATGTCAATGAAGCACAAATTCATCCTTCATTAAATTAATAAATCAGGCAACTTTTTTTTTTAACCTTTTGATATTGTTTTGTTACCTGCGCCATTGTTATGTAAGTATGTGGTGCACAGATGTGCACTATCAAATTATTCAAAATGTGAGTCATAAGTCACTTGTTCTTACAATTTTGAAATCTGGCTTTTTGATGTGACATTGCTTCTGCGGTCACTAAATAAATATAAATACATCAAAGTTATGCCTTTTGACTCTTCTACTCCACCAGATTAGGAAGTGAAATGTTGAAGGTTTCCAGTCCATCCCTCATATTTCCTCCAAAGATTTAAAAAGGATAAGCAACATGGCAGCAGTTCTATCAAGCCACTCAAATCCTCCAGGCTCAAGATTTCATATTTGGATCTTCCTTTCCACCTTTTAAACTCTGTGTGTGCCTTATTTATCAAAGGGGCCAAAATGGAGGAAAGCTGTGCACACAACTTTCATTCTATATGTTACAGATGTCTGTGGAATTTGAACAATCACTCGCTCGCCTAAGCTCCCAAATCTACAAAGTAATGGTTATATATGCCGGTCCTTCAATTTATCTAGTATTCATCACCAGATCATGCAGGTGTTCGTGGTATTGTTTCTAACCCTTGTAATATTCCGCTGGCACACATTTCTAGGTCTAATTTCCTTGTAGGCTTTGCAGAACAAGGTCACAGATCTGAAAGATTGCATAACAAATGGCAGCCTCCCAAACATTTCTTACAAAGTTCTGCAGTGAGTCAACAAGACAATGATCATTTGTTCTATTGCTAGTTATTCTCGGAACAAACAGTGTTTTACCCTTCAACACTTAGTGTTTCCATATTTAGCTTGATGCAATCTAGGTCATGTGATAACTACTTACTTCTCTCTTCCTTGTGTAAATCCAGTCTATTCATCCAGCAAAACACAGGCCTGACGTGTGTAAAGCAGCCTGCTGGCCACAAGCCTGAGCAGAAAAGGTCAGAGGGCAGAGTCACCGTTCTCTAAACCGCTGAGGCAGACTTTTGACCCTGCAGTACCGCTTATAGCGAACAGGAAGACTGCTGGATGGCTTATAGCGTGTGTGTGTGTGTGTGTGTGCTGTAGCTATCTGGACTTGCAGCATTCTCAGGAACAGCTTGTGCATGAGCCCTGTGAGCGCATGCAGCGAGTTAATGACGGGCGAGAAGTTTCGGGAATGTCATAGCTCACATTTCCGAGATGTTGCTGCTCTTAAATTACACACACGTTTCGCTTCAGTCTCGGTAGAGGGATATTAAATATACACAGTGCACTAACTGATTATTTCCTCTTGCATTCTATAGCCTGTATTCTTTTAGCCTGTGCACAAGGATCTGCATTGTTTTGCTCTGATATCCATGGCTCCGTCCTAATCCCCTCTCTCTTCAGAGCTGCTGGCCTTTGGCTCTGCGGCTCTTCCCAGCCACAGCTCCCCCTGACCGGGCCCCTGTCGTCCTGCTCTCCGCCTGGCCCCGACCTTTAGCTACATACCAGAACACATAGCAGCCAGGACAAAGGGCAAATGCATACGACACATAAACGCACTCGTACAGTATATACCGGCTCCCTGTTTCTTATACACATATATATATATATATATATATTGCAAAGGTGATTTCTAACACAAACACTGTCAGACTCTACTATGAAACTTAACACACTCCTATTTAAGCGTCGTTTAGCCTCCTTTTTGATTTATCGTTCAAGATTTTAAGCTGGAGAATACATATCTGTTGCTGGAACTCCTCTTATCCTGGTGCCTGTAAGGTGTCACTGGTATCGGTGGTGTCCGTGGTAATTGCGGTATAGTTTTGATGAGACACTGACAAAGACAAGGCAAATCCGGCTGTGCCCATGCTGCGAGCTAATGGAGCCAATTTAACTAACAGCCCTGTACACAGACGAACCTAATTCTACCCTTTCGAGGTCATGATACTACTAAGACATCCAGATCTCTTTGTTTGCCACCTGAACGACGAACAAAATGCAAAAGAAGCCTGCATACAGAAATGTAGGACATTTTAATGAGAACATTTGTGCCAAAGCAAAATAAATGGAGAATGAACAGGTCAAAACTTTAAGTATCAGGCCCATACTGCATTGTGTGAAGTGAATTTGAGTATAATTGGAAATCCTAAATTCCAACCTTTACGGCCTTGTTGCCCCGGTAGCACGTCAACACGTCTTTTGGCTGTTTTTAATTTAGCAGCAAAGCCAGAAGCATTAAAGGCAATAAAACATACTTTAATTAGCAACTTAACTCTTTGCAGGAAAGAACTCCCGGAACATATCAGACATCAGATTTACATTTTTTCGCACAAGGCACAAAACCTGAGCTTTTGATGCCCATCAGCTGATGACTAATACAAACATAAAACGGTAATAGAAATGACTTTCTTTGTACCACCTCTCTCCCAGTCTTGTGTATTGTACTTTAACTATTTATAGCATCAATGATCTCTCTTATGAGTTTACCCTTGACTTAACAGTTTGTATGTAATTGGCCCACTAATGGCAGGTGTGTCACAGGGACATCACATATGAAAAGAAGAATAGTTGCATGACGTGCGTTGCAGTTGTTGTTCAACCACCTGCAGAATTACGGTAATGGCATTACTCTGTCTGATGGTTTCATTGTCTCTTACAGTGTCATTTGTTCCTATCTGTTTATCCAGTACTAAATGCCATGAAGTCACCCTATCATAAAATCCCGCCTGTGCTACCGTCGTTACTCATTGTGTTCTGTGCTGTATTGACCTTTTCTGCCAGGCCTGCAGTGGGGATATGAGAGGGGGAAATCGGATATTGAATATGATTGAAGTGCAGCCAGCAGAGACTGACGGGATCGACCTGAGTATTTCCCCCAACAAGCCGGTCTAATCCCTTGACCTGGTCCAACCAACAGATTAAACGTGTGCTGTTCAGCGGCCATCCTGTCTGACCTCAATACGCTTAACCTGGCGTGGTACCTGTTTAATATGGGGTCAGATCAGTCTCAATAATCACAAATGCACACAGAAAGATTCACAAATGCGTACAGAACAATTCACAAATATATTCGATTTACAAATGCACGCAGAACGATTCACAAATACATTCCAATGCACAAATAAATGAATTACGATTTATATAAATGTAAAAAGAAATCACAAATATATTTCTGCATTTGTAAGTATTTCTGTGTGGATGTTTTACATTTGTTTGTGGATTTGTATGCATTTCTTTGTGGATCGCACTGCATTTCTTTACAGATCTCTCCTCGGATTTATGAGACTCCCCTGACGTGGCTAGATCCACAAATATGCGTTTTTTTCAACGTTCTCTTTTTCAACCAATCACATGAGCGCAGCTCCCCCCTCCCCTCCCCACGAGGCTGCCAGGCGTTAGAGTTACGCAATTTGCGGAAGCGACAGGGGAAGCTCAAAGGCACTTCCTGTTGCAAGCGCCACCGTTTTGGTGCGGGTCCGCGGTGGTTTAGCCTTTATTTGTTGTTATTTGACATTATGTGACAATACATTAAGGTCCTTGAAGGTATGACTGTTGGTAGTTGTAATTAGTTTAGTAAAAAAAGGCCGAATTGTAATAGTATGGCTACTCGTTTTCATTAGCAAGCTAATATAGGCTAACATCAATTGGTACTTGTTGCCATGGCAACGGTACACACTTTCATGCAGACTGAAGGTCTTCAAATTGTAAACATGGATAATATGCATTGTACTGTTTAGAATGATAGCAACCCATATAACCTATTGATTTGGATATATATACGTATGTATATATAGGTATGTATCTATATGAATACATTTATATGTATGTATATATTTATACAATTTGTATCCAACTTTTTTTAGAGTTACGCAATTTGCGGAAGCGACAGAGGAAGCTCAAAGGCACTTCCTAAAAAAAAGTTGGATACAAATTGTATAAATATATATATACATACATATAAATATATTCATATAGATACATGTATATATATATATATATATATATATATATATATATATATATATATATGTATGTATGTATATATGTATATGTATATATATATATATATATGTATATGTATATGTATATATATATATATGTATGTATATATGTGTATATATATATATATATATATATATATATATATATATATATATATATATATATATATATATACGTGTATATATATCCAAATCAATAGGTTATATGGGTTGCTATCATTCTAAACAGTACAATGCATATTATCCATGTTTACAATTTGAATTCCTTCAGTCTGCATGAAAGTGTGTATCGTTGCCATGGCAACAAGTACCAATTGATGTTAGCCTATATTCGCTTGCTAATGAAAACGAGTAGCCATACTATTACAATTCAGCCTTTTTTTACTAAACTAATTACAACTACCAAGAGTCATACCTTCAAGGACCTTAATGTATTGTCACATAATGTCAAATAACAACAAATAAAGGCTAAACTACCGCGGACCCGTACCAAAACGGTGGCGCTTGCAACAGGAAGTGCCTTTGAGCTTCCCCTGTCGCTTCCGCAAATTGCGTAACTCTAACGCCTGGCAGCCTCGTGGGGAGGGGAGGGGGGAGCTGCGCTCATGTGATTGGTTGAAAAAGAGAACGTTGAAAAAAATGCATATTTCTGGATCTAGCCACGTCAGGGGAGTCTCATAAATCCAAGGAGAGATCTGTAAAGAAATGCAGTGCGATCCACAAAGAAATGCATACAAATCCACAAACAAATGTAAAAAATCCACACAGAAATACTTACAAATGCAGAAATATATTTGTGATTTCTTTTTACATTTATATAAATCGTAATTTATTTATTTGTGCATTGGAATGTATTTGTGAATCGTTCTGCGTGCATTTGTAAATCGAATATATTTGTGAATTGTTCTGTACGCATTTGTGAATCTTTCTGTGTGCATTTGTGATTATTGAGACTGATCTGACCCCATAGTTTAACAGCAGATGGATAAAGCTACAGAAAGATGCAACGGAAAAGTGTGATATTTAACTTATAAAAGGCTCAGTTGGGGGGCCATCTATAATCAAATATAAAATTATATATTGGAGCACACCAGCAACTCTGCTCAACAATGAGCTTCGTACCAGACAAAATGTAGACGACTGCTTACAAAACACCTAGATGTGGATGAATCATTGTCTCGTTCTTTCTAAAATGTGCAACCTGTAGATTCAGTCCTGCACAATTTTTTGTTTGAGTTTTGACTTTCCACCTTGAGGTGCTCCATACAGCTTTAAAAGAAGGCTGTATTGATGTGGAGCTCTGGAGCTAAACCAAGTTATGTGAATAATGCATCAATCCCAGCCTTACAGTATCACAGTCCACTGTTACACTCTGCATGACTGAACACAAACTCAGTGAACTTGGAAGTCTCTGCCAACACCTCCCGGGAAACATTATCCAGCCAGAAGCCGAATTTCAAATGCGATGTCATTTTCTGAGGACGAACTGAAACGGCCAGACGTTTGACTGAAGAACCTGATGGCCAGCACGCCGTTGGGTGAGATGGCTTTAACGTGGACCATGTGCTCTCAGAGGGCAGGGCGGGGCTGAGCTGGTTCTGGTCTTCATGAGCAACTATTGACAATTTCCTCAAGCATGCGTGAGATGCACACAGAGAGGCGGACACTCCCAGATACGCAAACACACACACACACACATGCTCACACGCACACACATTTTTTCCATGCTAGTGAGGTTGTCGCATACAGCTCAATTCAAAGGTCAGACTGCTCTCACATGGATGCTGCATGTGGTGAGCAGACACACATATATAGACCAGACCGGCATCACATCGTAAAGCGCCAAGGCCGTGGCCCCTTGTGGGGAAAGCTGTCGCATTAAGAGAGAAACAGTAAAATTCAGAAAAGCTGCATATAAAATAGTGGTGAATCGCTAAACGATGCTGGTGACAGCTACTTTACTACTGATGGATAGCGCACGTTGCTTGAGTGGGAGGCTGCTGCAGTACAGTCATGCATATTGTGGCATCAGACTGTACCAACTAGATCTCAGCCTAGCCAGTTGGCTATTAACACTACTAGCCTACGAAACCTGGCGTTTCGATCAAATATGTTTGGATGTCCGGATGAGCAACTGACCACAGGTCATGAGATTTGTTGGGTCATCGTCACACAAAATTACCACGTCAAATTACATTGACATCTATAGGATCTTAGGTTTTCTATCCCCCAGAAAGGGCTTGACTAATACACAAGATCACGTGGGAATTGCGGGATCACTTATCAGACTAAAATCCATCTTGTCAAAGGGAAGACATTTTACGTCCATCGTTCCTTCTTCCCATCTCCATCTTTCTTTCTTTTAAATTTTCTGGTAAGAAAATAAAATACTGGTTTCAGGTGATCTTGGTTTGCTGAACCCTCCTGCTTAAAACACCCGAAAGCTGCCTCTGGCTATGGGCATGCATCCAAAGGCTGACATCAGAGGATGGGTTCAGCTTCCACTTTTTCACTTGAGTAAAATTAGAGGAAGCTTGGAGGCGGCCTACATTCACAGTAAGCAGAACAAAAACATTAAGGATTGTAATATCTATACAATCCTTTTGGTTGAATTGGTTGGTTGATGCCACTCTAATGTCTTATGGTGGTATCAAACCTCTCACCTTACTCTCTGTAAGTAAAGATATTGAATTACAACAGTTCTAGTCAACCCTGCCTTCTGTATTTGACCATAACTTCTCATCCACATGACGAGAAGAAAAGAAGTCCTCTATGCTGTTGAGGAATAGAGAGAGTAAGGTGAAAGGAAACGTGAAACCAGTCCCAGGATGGGCTGTAAACCACTCTGTTACTGGACCAGCATGATGAGACGAACACTACATCGTCCCAAACAATCACAAAGCGTTCTGGATTACATCTCACTTGCCCCCTTTCAAAGTCAAGGAATGAAAATAGGCACTCGGTGTCCCTATTATGACTTCATGGCACTTTGTTTCTTTTGAGATGTAGATATCATTTACAGTGATTTTGCATTCATACATCACATACTCATTGTATACAGGAATTTAGCAGTTTTTACAATAGTATCTAAACATGTGCAAAATAGAGTTTTTGGTGTCGGTCGAGTTAGGTTGTTTTGTGTCAAAGCAATTCACAGTTTACTCCACATTGAATTCTGTCGTGCAGTTTATGCAGGATTTCTATTAGAAAAATGTATTGCAGGTCCACATGTCTTGGACAATTTCAATGTCCTGGACAAAAAGGAGACATTTTGGTCAAATATCTGTGTTTATTGAGCTTATTAAAGCAATTGACAGGCAGGCTTTATAAAGAATGAGCGTCTCCTTGACTTCAGACTGTAGGCTATCTGAGACTCATCGTTGGTGTCAGGGTTGCCGCCAGTGTATTGAGAAGATAAGATACACTTTATTGTCCCGCTGGCTCCAAGCTGCCGGGCCTAAGAGTTGGGGAATTTCTTTTTTTTGTTCGTTTTTAAGATGTTTAAGAACTAAAATGTCTCATACATGTAGCAAACTCCTTTTAAAGAATAACACTAACGTTTTAGCTGTGAACGTAGCAGTGAAGTGTGTGTACGGTTTTGGCTATTTGTCAGTGAATTAATGCTACAACTCCTCAAGACCCAAGTTCTTGTCTTGCTTGCCACCAAGTGAAGGGGGTTAGCCCCAAAGTTAGCAACACATTTAGGCTAGGCTCACTTAAGGTGGACTGACCTTTTTAAGGTGGACCAGCTATTCTTATTGTGTGCTTGAGTGGGAAAGTATTGCAGAATGTGTGTCTATTTGTTTCTAAGTGAATGTGCCGTTGGTATGCACGCGTATGTAACAAGCTGAACTGTATCCAAACAAGAGCCTGTGTATGCTGTTCTTCTCTAAGTGCTAATAACCAACAGTAGCTTGGAAATCCCAGACGGCCTTGCCTCTCTCTACAAGGGATTAAGTTGTCAGGTTACATTGAACTCTGAGCGCCCTCCATCCAGACAAAACCGTCTTAAGGTGCCGGCCGTCCAGTTATTTATAACTCTGTTGGGTAAGCCTCCACTCTATGGCCCACTCCAGCGTATAGACATGTATGGGCCTCTGTGTTCTGCTTTATTACGTGGACTCAAGGTGAACTCATTGCAGTGGTTGTGTTTTACCTGCACTATATCGTAAACCCCACGCAGGAGACACTATCAGCACTGTGCAGCTCCTTCAGTGACCACTGATGTCTCTTGTTGCACTGTCCACTTTGCTGCTGTAATCCTGCAAATGTCCCCGCTGTGGGACTAATAAAGGATTATCTTATTTTATTAAAAAAATATGTGATACTGTATCGATATGTTTCAGTCCGTTAGTGCCCGTCACAGCCATTTAACAAGATTGTTTGGCCACTACTGGTCAGACTTTCAAAAGAATTACATGATATGCCTTCACTGAAGATCACCACACTGACAAGAACACCTTTTACTGACGTCACCACACACACACACACACACACACACACACACACACACACACACACACACACACACACACACACACACACACACACACACACACACACACACACACACACACACACACACACACACACGTGTGCCCTATTTCCACTGCATGGGAATTAGTAGTAAATGCAGCAGATTGCAGACACACAATACCAGTCCTTTATCCCTTTTTGTTACACTATATTGCGTCCCACTCTCACACTTTCTCTCGCTTTTGCCTCCCAGCCCACCTATCTGGAACTGCCGTCTATTTTAGGAGCTCGGTGCCGGCCAAGTATTGGCTGCAATGTTTAGACTACATCAAAAGTATAGCGGCCCTTGTCAGTGGTGGGTGTAGGCTACTTTGTATAATTTCTCAATCCCTGACTTACTCAGTTTTACACCTTTTTGTAGCATAAAGAATGACATTTTCATCTTTTATTTAGAATTAGACAACTCCTATGTTGGATATGCATGGTTAGATATGAGGTTTTTGGTGCAAATCCAACCTCTGTTTGATTTATCCTTTTTTTTCCCTGTCTCTGATGGGATTTTCACCTGTTTCCACATTCAAAACATTTATAAAAAAAAATCATTACTTTGCCTTCAGTTTATATGATGACTCAGCATTCTTTGCGGAGATGGTTGCCAGTAATGTGCTATAGATCCTCGTATGATTTATGATCATATCCATTACACAGTTAAATATGACAAAAAGCTCAGACAGTTATTGACCGTTTCAATACATTGCTTTATTCATTGTTAATTTATCAAAGATTGGTAGTCCCCCATAAATCAGCTGAATGAGACTAAACAGAAGAGCGCGGTGATTGATTCCCGACATTTAAAATAAGACCGTACGACCCCGAAGAAAGACGGGATGAGAAAAACCAGAACTCACCACATTTCAGCTGCTGACATTTCTACAATTACTCTTCAATTCTCTTGAGAGAGAGTTGCCGACGTATTTTCTACATCATTCATAAAGTGATTACTCGTATAAAATCAATGTTATTTTTAATGTATCTGCTTGGATTCTGTCATGGATCACATGGAGACAGACAAAGCGCTCATGTGGGGCTTTCACTAAGCATTTCATTTTAGACTGTAGACCAGAACATCATTCTGAATTATTCACATTTTCAGTGATGTACAATGGCATACAGAGACTTTCAATGAAAATGTAAATATTACAGCTTATTTTGTATAAGCAGTGAACTGTTCTATAATAGTTTTAAGCATTGGAGCATTGTGTTTTCATGATGTGACGGTGCACCTGAGATCTCATTGGAATACATTTAGGAAACAGTTCTTCTACTTGTACCTGGACTTAATTTATGTGTAAATTACCAGCTTGACACATTTGACACATGGCCAAAATTAACTTCCCCAGATTTAAAATGGCCTAAAGCAGCTGCTTTAAAAAAAATCAATAAATCAAGACTTTTCATATCTTATAACGGACGTTATGGACAAAATGCAGTACAGTTGGGTCAACATAGATAATATTCTTATACCTGGAAGCTGGCTGGAGCTGGACAGTGTATTCCCTTCGTTGCAAAGTTTTGTCACACCTGTTGTCTTTTATGATATGGGCATTTTTACTTCTCGGGCATTATTAATGCTTAAAAAAAGATATATATTGGATTATTGGACTAAACACAAGGGTGGTGATGGAAAACAATCGAGGAAAACATCATCTTATCCCTGACAAGTAAATATATTAATGTTGTCAATAATGTGTTTAGTAAAATGTAAGGTTAAACATGGATTACACAATCTAAAACACATTCAGCAACAAATTAATTGATTATCTTGTTAAATTTATTTTGTAATCAGACCGCTTGTATGTGTGTGTGTGTGTGTCTGATCTTCTGGTTTATTTCCTACCTGCTTTAGGCCACAAGATGCACTTTTCCCTCCGGGGGCTAAAGGTCATGGAGGATTGGAAGCAGGCTGCTGTTGCGTCATCACCAGTCTTGAGTCAGGTGCCCTCCCAAAGATCTCGCTGCCAGCTGCCATCGAGGCAGGGATAATCTGCCTAAGCAGCTTTCACATGATTTCACCCACAGGGAAGAATTTAGGGGAAGGTTGTAAACCTCTTCAGACCTGGCCTGGGAGCTTCTTCCTGCTTTGACTTAAGAGGTGAACCAGGGCTGTGCAACAAGCACTACACCAGAGAATACAGAGAAAACAAACACCCTCTGCTCGTATGCAATGTATTAATTACCACACACACACACACACTAGCCCTTATTTAAAAATCTAGGATTTGTGTGTCTTGTCCATTACCGCTTTGGGCTCTAAATTTAGCCATTAAATTACGTCTGATAGCACTACTATCAGACGGGAAGTGATAAGGAACATAGATCCGATCTCGCATAGATGTCCTGATGGAGAATATCTCTAGCAGACATGAGAGCCCAGTGAGATATACTGTGTCTTCTTGACAAGACTGCAGGACGTCTCTGTGACCTTCTCTGTGAGGGTCGGAGGAACTTGATGAAGTTAATCTACCAACAGCTAGGGGTCAAAGTCAATGGCCTGACGACTATACATGCTGTGCAAAGATCTGACTGGTATTACATATTCCAAAGGGCACTGGCAACCCTATCCCTGCAGGGAAAACTGTCTCGGTCAGTCTTATGCATTCATGCAAAGCACTGCTGACATTTAAAGTTTTTGTTTTTAGAAATAAAGACCAAACTGACTTCTGTAAGACTGAAATATAAGTGAAAATCCTACTTTAATTTGGCTTTGGAGTTGCTTTGGCTCTAATGTTGTCATATACCTTCTCCATATCTGCCCCCTCCCTCTGGAACTCTCTCCCCAAAAACATCCGAGATTGCACTGACCTTTCCACATTCAAATCACAAATCAAAACTCACCTGTTCAAAACTTCTTTTAATGTGTGACTATTATTGTGTACTTTGTTTTTAGTGTATTGTTTTTATATATGATGATTTTAATGTAAAGTGTCTTTGAGTGTCATGAAAAGCGCTATATAAATAAAATGGATTATTATTATTTATTAAAATGAACAATCTATTGAAAAAATAAAAATTGTCTTTCAGTAGGCTACTTGTTTTTTTTTTTTAATTATTGGCTTTTTTTCTTTTCTGATGTGAAAAAAGTACCTGTTCTTTCCTCAGCCTCTTTCAGGTGTTCTTATCACTTACTGAGCTCAAACCGATGATAGCCTGCTGAGCTGTTGGTGCACTAACTAACCCTCAGCCTGATGTTGATGTGAAAAGGTTTACTATTCCTAAAAATGTCAGTATTTAGGAATAGTAAACCTTTTGCACTGCAGACATTTTACCATGTCGGAGCATGAAAAACCTGTAATCAATAACAATAATTGTCTTCATTTTATGGACGTCTCAGTATGAATACCTCAGTGATGTATAGTTTGCTGTGACACCTGAACGAGCCATCGTTAATATTAATCTGCTATTAAAATTAATTGAGAACACATGTGTGTATGGCATCTGTGCAGGTGTTGACAGAAATTCAGCTTCAACAAAAACATGATGACAATTTTGGTCCGTAAGTGCCACCTGACTGAGCAGCTAACTGCACAACAATGCCACGTTATGGAAAAGTAGCTGTCAGTATCTCCTCTTCAGATACAGTACATTGCTTGAGTAAGGGCTTGCTATTACTGCTCGCAGAGAGGCTCACGCCTTAAGAAGATTATTGTTTATGTTCCCTCTGGCTGTAAAATGTATGTCTCCAACAGGAAGAGTGTTTGCTAAGACCATTAGCCTGCAGCACTTATGTGCTGTAGTTCAGCTCCCACAGTCCAATGCAAGATAAATACAATACATTCACACGTGAACATTTGCATTTCTTATTGATTCAAGCTAAATTGATGAGTTGATTCTCAGTGAAAATGGTCAAACTGTTCACCACTTCTAACCATTCTCTTGTTGTTTGAGCCATCATAGCAAGATGATCCGTTCAATTAACAAAATCTGTCAGACATGCATGTATATGACTTCACATCCCAGGTGAATTTTCTGTTGTCACACAAATACAATTGCTGTATGAATGTGCAGATCCTTTCTGTGCATTGATGATTTCAGTTAACTTTTACAAACTGATATTGAACCCGTAAACATTTCGTCTCGTCATTAGTTTTAGGACCCTGACGTTGTTTAAACGGATCACAATGAGTTGTTTTATTGATCAAAAGTTAGGTTAATGTGAGAAATCACAAAAGCTGAAAATCGATAAAGACAAAACAAACAACTTTTGTACTTTAAGACATTTAATGTGACTGCAGCAGAGTACAAATTATACATTCTCAAATCTAATTTTTAATGCTGTTGACTTAATGATAAATTATATGCTGCAAAATAACTAAGCCAAATAATAAATATATTACGACTGATAGATAGATAGATAGATGTAAACTTTATTTATCCCCAGGGGGAAATTCGTTTGTAGCAGCAGCAATTTACATAGTAAAATATAACATGTTAGAATTCCAATATGGTACAGGAAATTACAATCAGTATTACAATCAGTACAATGGTGTTTGACTGATGGTGTGACGGTTGACTCGGGGCTCCTTTGATGATGCTCCTACATCTCACCGTTTGCAGCAGCTGTTGTCTGTTTCTCTCTTTCTGTGATGCTGTGCTGTTTGCTTACACCTTCACAGCTGGCACAGCAGCTGGCAGAGGCACAGGTACAGGCCACCCAGGTCTACCGGCACATCTGGGAGGAAGAGAGGGGTGGATGCACACACATATGTACACGTCACTTCAAATCTGTACTACGGGAAAGCAAAATGGTCCCATCCTGTATAGGGTCAGGTGGATTATCTTTACTGCATGTGCATCTCTCCTTTCACAATCTCTTAATGCACTCACAGGCAGATTCCCTGTTAGCGGATCAGGCCGGCGAGTCACTGGCCTGAAACTAACCTACACAAGGTCAAGGCGTGACCCTTATATGCACTGGTGTGGCGCATTAATGCAGGTACTGGCAGTGCTTCCTGAAGAGGATGTACAGGAGAGAGAGTAGAATAATCCTGTGTTGGTGTTTCCTGTTGATGTGTGTCTCACTGGCGTGAGGGAGGATTGGGGGAGGGGGGAAATGTCTGCCAAGCACAAGAGCAGATAAGGAGTCAGACCATGTTAAGGTAGTCTATAAAGAAGACGATGTACTTCAGGCAGGCTGAGGAGGGAGTCTGCCCAGTTCTTGCTTCCATCTGGGGTGTTAAGAGCTTGAGGAGTGAGCGAAGGCAACTGAGAGCATGTGTGCAAGGGAGAGTAAGCCGGGGCATCTGGTTTTGTTAGGGCCTCAAAACATTCCTTTCCTCTCTGTTCGTCTCCGGCTGGTAGCTTTTAAAGGGACTTGTTGGCTCTCATATCCTGCTCTGGGCATTGCCCTGTCTCTTGAAGTTTGCTTTATGACTGCCGAGGGTCACAGGCAAGATGTCTGTCTGTCAGTTTATATGTGCGCTCCTCTGCATGACACCCAGGGTTGTTACAGAGGAGAAATGTTCAATCCAATTCACTTACATAGGGTCAAATCACAACAGAAGTAATCTAGAGACGCTTTTCGTATGGAGCAGGGCTGGATTGTACAACATTCTTCTATGATTAAGGACTTGGGCGACGGTGGCAAGAAAAATACCTCTCTTTTTAACGAGTACAAACCTTATGCAGAACCGGGCGCTGAAAAGGCAGCCAAATGCCTCCAGCGGTTGGGTTGACAGAGAGAAAGACAGAGAACAGGCAACAACAATAATTCTAACCACAACAGCTATAATAAGAATGAAAAAAGGACTAATAAATTCTAATAGTAGTGGTAAATATAATAGCAGAAATAGAAATGTTATGACTCAGACAAGTGAAAGCTGAGGCATGTTGACTATTGAAGATTTCAGGTGTCTGTTTATTTATTTCTTATTTAGTTCTTATTAGTTTTTTTCTCATTCATTAAGCAAACACAGAGCATGACTAATATCCATTGTCACCTCGAGCAATAAGGTATTTTAATACAATATCGATATAGACAAAAGAACAGTTTTTTTTTTTAGCCTTCAACTTTATTAGCTTCACATGTGATTAATGATCTATTGAGCTCCCAGCATTTGTGGACAGATTCTTAACTTGGAGGTTTTTGTTTGAACACTGAAGGCGCTCTCTTCAAAAGAAATTGAAATCCATTTCAGATGTTTTTCCTTTTGAAATTTCACCGAGGAGTTTTAGTCCAAATCTGAAATGAGGAAAAAAAAAATACTTGAATGTGACAGCTCATGCTCAACTAAAATGTGTGGTTTTTGTTTTTAGGGATGATGCAAGCCAGGTGAAACAATTCTGCCAACACTGTACAGCAGCATTATAATAACATATCATTAAAAATAAACCCTAAACTGCACAGCTATAGTGAAGTCTAACCCAAAACGTCAGCGACGAGTCTACTGTCCCATGATGCAATGCTTTTGTTACATGATACGGCAGGTGTCATGGTATGAATCTCAACACATGAACGTGCCGCATAAGTAACAGGGTTTCCATGCAGTGACAGCTATGTCTATCAATTGATATGGCTGTCAGAGGCTGGATTTGATGGGCTCATTTTCCCCATGTCACTGTAGGCGATGGACGGGTCTTCAATGCAGGGAAGGGCCGACCACAACAGTTCTTCAGCTGGCAGCTTTAGCTGGTACATGAGGACATAAAGCTTGCCAGTGAAGAACTGCTGTAGGTCAGCCAACGAGCACCGTATACCCAACATGCAATTATGCACACCACGACATGAAGAAAAACACCAAAAGTAACACTTTCAGGCTTTGGTTTTCAATTTGCTGCTTGCTGGCATCTGTGACTGTAGCTGAAGCTAATAGGAGGAGACGCCTGTCAATAAATAGAACACACCCCGAAACAAAAAAGTCGTAATATCCCCTTAGTGAAGCACTAATTCTGGAAATCGCCATCAAGGAACCATTTAGCGAGTTGTTAAGGGCATAACTTCGTCCGACAACAAAATAATGACTTTGTATTTCCAGAGAAAATAATTTGGGACCTTTTCTATTGAATTCTATGCAGTTGGTGATTTTTTTGGAGCCAGCATCTAGCAACCATCACTTGTACTCCATCTTAAGGCGCTTCCACATTGGCTCCAGCTTTTGGCCATGCTGGTAGATGCTTGGCACACACACACACACACAAACACAAACACACACTCCTTCTTCCTGGGCTGGCTTTAAAGGGAATTTGTTGTGGTAGAGATGTGAGCAGGAAGGGACAAAGATACCAGAGAGGGAAAACTTTTATAACATTCCTTTATCCTTAGTTGTGAATACTGCGGTTTACGACGTGTTTAAATGTGCGTGCATGCTTAATCAAACAAGCTGCGTGTGTGTAGCGGCACGGAGCTGGCCTGCATCAGACTTGCCAGCCTACTGTTTTAGCATTCTCTCTGCTTTTGCTATAATTGAATACAGAAGTCCTTAGCCAGCGAGATAGCTTGGCCTCTGGTTACAGCCTGAAACTCCTGATAAAAAAACAGCTCAGCTCAGTTTACAGCAGCCATACTGGGCTGAATGAAGGAATTTTTCTTGTTGTTCAGACACTTCCAGTCCTTTGGGTGTGTCACAACTTCACCAACATGTCAAGTATTTTGAAAACCCCACAAATTTCCATCCAGATGAAAGTCGGTTTAAGAGATTTGGGTGGACGGATGAGCCCCTAAGAGAAACTACATTGGGCCAATTTGGTCCATCATCTTCTTTGCTATGAAATAGTTTTGAAAGTTAAACCATGGCCTAATCGAGTGTTCGAAATTAAAAGTGACAAGAACACCCTTTGTGTGATGTTCCACTTTAACATCTCCTTTCCGCTGGCCACTGTGTAAAACTTGCAAGTAGCCCAGGATGTGTCTCGTCCGGCTTCCATTCAGCTGGCCAGACTTCAACTATTGCAGTCACTCGGTCTGAAAAGCCTTTCCCTCGCAGCATATTCTAACACAGTTCAAGGACAGGTCTTTGGGCAAACTAGCTCTCAGCAGCACCGCAAACCCAGCAACCCCTGGAAACTCAATGAACCCCACGCTGCTCTGAGCAACAGTGGAAAGATCTGGTCTGCAGGCACACACACACACACACACGCATGCACACGCACGCACACGCACGCACACGCACACGCACGCACACGCACGCACACGCTCTGAATGGGCGGTGGGTTTTGATCTTGTACTGAATCCAGTGGGATCCATTGGAGATGTGTAATATTGGAGATGAGATCCAGGACAAAGGTTTTTTTTTTTTCCTTTTGTACTCAGCAAATTTGTAAAGAGGCACCTGATATCTGTTGGCCTTTGTTAGCAGAGGAGATATGTTTCTTCTGGTGCTCAACAGATTGGATTTAAATGGAAAATTACAGTTGTGTGGCGAGAGAAGTAAACCGATAACAAAAGAATAAGAAGAGACAGAAAAAAGATAATGGAAAGAGAACAGCAAATATTAACAAGGTCAGAGATCAGCACTGATACAATAAAACAAACTGGTGACCATGGCATAACCCCAATGTGACAAATGATGAAACGGCAAGCCTCTCTGTGGCCAAATATAACAATCTGGCCACTTATCAGTTCAGCTCCAAAACACGATTTGCAACGACAGAAGTTAAGTTGAACCTCTTGTGCCTGTTGTGACAGAGAGAGCTGCAGCAGTGGTTTCTTTTCCTTTTAATATAAGTTTCATCTCCTATTATTCCTTAACTATGTTCCTTCTCTGCTCATGATATGTTAAGCATGCACACTACACGCACGCAGAGGCCATCCCAGAGTGGAGAACACAATGTACCAGAGGAGTGATTTATTACACAGAGCCGACCATTCCCAGGACAATTACAGCCAGCCCAAGCAACAGGCTGAAAATGGCTCCTCGGAGTGTGTACGCACAAATACGCAAACGCACAAGAAGTACACAGTGTACTTGTGTCTGAGCGATTCAAGCACAGTTGGCAGTGTGAAAGCGGTAAGTCGAGGAGAGCAAGGGCTACTGTCCCCAAATTGAGTCATTGTTCTTAATTAAACATGCACAAAGAAACAGCCCATATGTTTGTAATTCCGGCGTTTTAAGCTTTTCCTGAGGCAACACAGTGACTGCTTAGGAGAAAGATGGACTAATATCTATTAAGCTCCAAATGCAGAAGACAAAGCTCTGGAACACACTTGTAATTTTGATAAAAAAAAGGTGTGTTTAGTGTCGATGAGGTGGTGGTTAACTTGAGGTTGGGATCAGGGCAAACGTTAACACAGAAGGGAGGTTTGACTAAAGTTAAACTTTAACCAAAGTGCTCTAACATGCAAAGTCACTGTGACTTTTAAAAATAAACTACAAGCTGCTGACACTTTGCAAACCAGCCAAGTATCAACATACCCTCATAAAGAGAGTGATTTGACTTCACACAGAGAGATGGGAAACACCCTCATTTGTTTCCAGTGGGGGGGGTGTTCTGTCAGTTTAGTTTAAGATGTAATGATCTTCCTCAGGAAATTTAACTGATGTCTAAGTATGATTTTTTATTTTAAAGATGGAGAATGGATCAACTCTATGACTGTTTGCCAATAACAACATATCCCAGCGGGCCATGCAGGGAATGACTTGGCAAACACGAAAGAATGGGAAGCCCCATGAATCATTCTAGGAATGCCATTTCTTATCCAAAATCTCCCCCAAGAATGCATCCAGTCTGTATTATGAGATTGGTACAATTCCAGTGTAATGGTTTTAAAGTAAGCTAAATGTTTCTCCTGCAACTTGAGCTGTCCATGTTAGCTACAGCTAACATGGATACTGGAAACCACCATGCATGCTGTATGTAAATGTGGGCGTAATACCACAGTTGAGTATACCAGACGGCATTTTCTATATGGGCAGGATAATCTTACATAAATGCTTGTTGTGCTTTGGGGATGCGAGCAGCTTTGCAACATATTCTGACAAGCATCTTATCTGCCCTCAAAAGAGGTATCAACAATATTCGTTACCCACACGGCAACATCCTGCCCTCGTCTTTTTTTGGTATTGCAGTAATCTGAAATATTTTTCCCTTGAAAGCCGCAAACTTGGCAGAACAGCTAATGTTAGCAACCTTAAGGCCCACCCCAGAGTAATCGGTTCAGTACCAGCATATCAATCAAGCTGATCGCCGTTATAGCAGAACAATAATAATGCATTACATTTATTTGTTGAGTTTGTAGAGTTTGAGTCCTCTGGCATTCTGTTCTCCATTGTAGAACGTAATGTAACAGTAACCCAGATTCTGTAAATGAATATCTGAGGAAGTGGCCATCTTGGTTCAGATAACTAGCTCATTTACAGTTAAATTATCTGATCAATTCTTTACTTCTGTGCCATCGTCCCAATCTCAGCTGCTCTGCACTTGATCATATGTGCACACCCAACCCCCCCCCCCCCCCCCCAATAACCCTTCACCCAGCCCAGGACAAATTGCTTTCTAGTCAAGGGTGGATCAATATACTTGCCAGTGCTTTCCTCCTACAGCCTTGAATGGGGATTAGGGAGAAGAAAGGGTGTGACTTTTAAGAGACATATACAAACACATGAGCAAACATTGTTCAAGGGCAATTCTGGGGGAGAGGCGTGTTAACACTAACACTCAGAGTGGATTCATCATTCACACTGCTTCTCAAAATGACCGAGCTGGAAGTGATCATTGTGAGGGTGTGAGCATATGCATGAGTTACTGTATGTGAGCGAGCAAACGTATGCATGCATGGGGAAATTGGGGCGCTGTCGGGGTGGGGGGGGTGTGTGTGTGTGTGTGAAAAAAGTCCACGCCGTTTTATAGAAGCACGACTTGCTTGTTTTCTCACAACCCACTCCTGCGAATTACGAAATGCCACTTGACGCTGCTGACAAATAAGGGAGTGTGTGTTTGTTACTGCACATGCATGTGCACGAGACCTGTGCAGACATTATACGATCTCTATTTGTGCCTACAGCTGCCGTTTATCTGGATTCAAAATCAAACCGGTTACAGTTGGAAGTGGTAGAATAAGTTGCAGTGGTAGAAGACAGCCCATAGTGCATTCTTGAAATGAGGACTGAAGCCCCATAAAAGGCTAATGTATTCCTCAAAGGAGGTTTTGCCTAGTTCAGCTGTTTACCTGGTAGACCTACAGTAATCCTAAAGTGCTGTAAAAAGAGGTTTTCGTCTAATTTGGGGGATAAGCTGGAGGGTTAGGGGTGAAGGGTGCAGAGAAAGACAGTATCTCAACAAAGCATTTTTGCTCTAAAATACACATTTAAATGCAACAACCCTGACTACAACCCTGTGCCTTAGCCATTATTGTCGCAAGTGTGAGATTTTTGCAGCTCGTGCATGATGGTATTTGATTCGAACTGGAACAGGAAGTCAGCAGGTGGGGAAGAGGGAATGGCCCTTCAAGTCTTAAAGTCTTGCATAGCATCTAACAGGATTTTTTACCGAGCATCTGGAGCCAGGAACGCATGGGAACAATATAGTGTGTGTGTGTGTGTGTGTGCGTAGGAAGAGAGGCGGGTGGTATCTGCCCCAGTGATGTCATGAAGTGAGAATCAGACAACCTAGTCCTGGTGTTCAAACCACGCACAGATGAGACAATGACGCAGCATGACTCTCAAACTGAGGGTGTGTGTGTCTGTGTGTGTGCGGGTGTTCGATGCAAGCTCCCTGTGAAGGACATCAAGTGTCAAATTTTCTACGCATGCACGCACACACAGAGAGGGAGAGACAGAGAACAAAGTATCCCTTGGAAATAACTGAACAGGAGGAGGAGAGAAAGCTCCTGAGACAGTGAGATACAAAAACCGAGGGATGGAAGTAGGGGTGTGGACGCTGGGTAAAGATGACCAACATAAAGAAAATATGTGTGTGCTTTCTCCGGCTGTCATCTCCCTTCCTACCACTGGGAAGAAGTGTGTCAAAGAGTACATTGTTTCTCTCTATGTATCTGTTTGTGTCCATCCCTTGCTCTGGCTAAATGCCCCTGTAGTCCCTGCAAATTCATCCTCCCTCTCCCCCTCTCCCTCTCTTTCTGTATGATATGTCCTTTGTCACGCTCCCCCTCTAACTAGCAGTTTAGTTAGGGTGCTGAGAGACAGGAAATGCCTGTAGGGCAAATGAATAAGAAGTGGCAGCTGCCCATGCGTGGTACGAACTGAAGAGTATTTCGTCATTGAATCTCCTCCGTATCATCCCTTCATCCCACCCATCCTTCCTCGAGAGATAGAGAAAAAGACACGGAGGGCTGACACACGCCATAGACCATCTCATTTAATGCACAGTGTCATTTTCCTCACGAAAGTTTATATAGTTTAAAATGAAAACCACTGGTTGACTACTTTCCAAAGTGTTAAGTTGCGTGGTCAGATTTAGAGACGGAAATAATGCGGGTTTCCCTGTCACTTTAGATGTTATGACCACATGTAACATTATGGTGTCCCAGTTAGGGCCACAACGGTTTGTGTAATCGTTCAGAACAGTCACGGTACGGGGTTCAGGATTTACGTGCACGCTCACTATGCACGGCATATTTTTGAAAGTGCCTGCGCTTTTCCAAACAGTTTCCAATGACGGCTTCTCAGATGGTTGTTGGTAACAAACCATCTGGCCGTCAGGTGAAGATAGCATAAAGGGTTACCATGCTAATGTGAGCGGGTTTTTCCAAATAAAATAGAGATCCTCATTTGGTTAATTGGTTCCTTGTTTTATGGGCTACATTTTGAATTAACTTGAAGAGAATTAAGAACTTCTCGTCTATAACACCGACACAAGATTAAATGATAAGCTGATGAAAGTTTGGTTGGTCAATGAAAAAACGTGGCGGGTGGAGGTCAGCTGCCATTCAACCACAGGCTCATCTCACTCCACTTAACAGGGTGTGTGTGTGTGTGTGTGTGTGTGTAGGGGACATGGCCGGGGTATGTTAGACTAAAAAGAAATGTTTGTATAAGTGTGTGTGTGCGTGTGTGTGCGCGTGTGTGTGTGTGTGTGTATCTGTGAATGAGTGTGTTTCCTGCCGCCCTGGCCCCAGCTGTACCCAGATGGCCTGAGGGCACAGTGTGCTAAGCTAACAGAGACGAGACAGAGACATTCGCCCCGAGTTAGTGAGCTGGAAGAACACTGACCACATTTCATCCACAGAAGCCACGCCCTATTGAATATCCTGTATTACATTAGATTTTGCTCATATAAATAACTTAAAACTAAAAAATGCTGGTCAGAATAGTCTTCTACTCAACTCAAATCTTTGTCTGCATTATCCTGATGAAGACGACTTGGTCTAGTAAACATAAACCACAAAAATTATGTCTTTTTTTTGTCTGTTTTGGATTCTACCCGTCTTAAATACTCTCTCCCTTTAGCCAAGCCATTGCTCCTTTTTCACTTAACTCCTCAACTCCACCCTGCCATCTTTCATCTCTTCTTGTGCGCTTTATTAATCTCTCTTCTTCAGCCATCTGAGCTTTCATTTTCCTCCATCTCCCTTGTTCCCCTATGTGATCCTTTTCATCCCTTAATATCATCTTCCTTGCTCTCCCTTCACTTTATCCCTTCCTTTCCTCCTCATCAGCTCCCTCAGTGTCTTTAGGTTGCTCAGTTCAACAAGGCTGAGTTACATTCCTGGTATGCCTGCTACATATGGTCCACATTCCAGCCGGTCTGCCGAGAGGCCCACTGCTCTTCACCGCTGGCCCTGCGGAGACCAGCCCCAAAGCTGAGCGTGCTACAGCATTGCTTCAGCCTAAAATAATCTTAACACCGCTCCAGTCTTTGCCTGCATGAGGCTAGAACTAAAACTCAGATACTAACGATTCAACCTGGGCCTACAGTGGTATTTCATTAAGCTTTCTTTCCTTGCATATGGGCTATAATTTATTTCTCTGTATATCTGTTCCCTCAGGCTACTACCTCTGGCTCTATATGCGTGTTTGTGTGCATGCAGTTTTACATTTTTGTTGGTAGAGAGAACTTTTCCTGTGGGCAGGCACACATAGTGCAACATGTGTTGTCCATATGGGCTGGTACAGCGCTGCTGAGGAGTGGTGGCAATCTCTCTCCATTTGAGGCGTATACAATATAGTCTGGGACACAGTTGCAATGCTGTTAGCGCCACATCGCTATGCTGCACACACCAAAACATCCTTGCATGTGTGCACATATGAAAGCACAAAGAGCACATCTGTCTCTCCATCAGACGATGACATACACACACCTTCGCGCAACACCTGCCACGGAGCTTTGTCTGTCTTAACCGGACGCAGACACACACCCTTTCTAACCCGCCTACAATTTCTATACTCGTTAACCTCCTTCAACTGTATACGGATATTAGAAGCAACATTTAGATACTCGACAAACAATGCTGTATTCATCCCAAAGCGTGAAGAAAGATTTGCCTTAGCTCGTCAAAGTTAGCTCCCTAAGACTGTCTGGGTGTGGCCATAAAAATGTGCAACCTCACTGCAGCTACCGCATTTCCACCGCAGATCCTCCCCTCTTTGGTCGGCCATCAATAACGATCAATGTCCCAGTCCTGCTCACTTACACCAAGTAATTTGATGGATCATTCAAAAGCTTAAGTTAGCAGAGGAGGAGTGACTCAGCAAATGACATATTTACATGGTATGGTTCTGATCAATGTCAGTGACTCTTAACGGGGCTAAACTGTTCCAGGTCTCTCTGTGGGAAAGTTAAGTCAAAGGCCTTCTTGTCAGGCCAAACCCTTTCCAATTTGCCGAACCACACGTATACACAAATTTGCATTCAAATTTGACAAATACTCAAACACGCACACACAATTTTGCATTGACATGTACTCAAACTAACGACTTTCAGGATAACTTGATATTTGACTCTAGATTATAGGGCACAGGGACACAAAATGGCACAAACACCAGATACCAATCTTTCTCCCCTCTTACGTGCGAGTCTTGGGAGTGGCACAATGGACGTCACTGCTGGACGGCCGTATTAATTGCATGTAGCCATGTAGAGATAATGACTGCAGGCTTACCACTAACACACATACATACATACATACATACATACATACATACATACATACATACATACATACATACATACATACATACATACATACATACATACATACATACATACATACGTTAATTCAATGTGGCTAAACAAGCAGAGCCCAGACAAAGCAAACATTCCAACAAGATGGTAAAGGGGAGAAAGAGAGAGAGCAACTCCGTAACGGTACAGAGCGGTACAGTCCCTCGCAGCAGGATGTCTTTAGTGGTGAATACGGGTGTCACCTGAACAGCAACGGACTTCATAAAGTCATTCAATTCTTATAAAAATCCACAGTAATTACCCTTGCATTGCAAAAATGCAACCACTGAGGCTGCAGATTCAGTTCCTTTTTTTTACTTGACGTTTAAGTGAACTTCTAACCAGGACCATATTTCACCCAGTTCACTTGGACTCTTCTAGTTTCACATCCTTTTTCTATACCAGTCTTGTTAACACACGTGTCATTGTAACCAAAGTCAACGAGGCCTTGTACATACATACATCTTCACACTCCTAAATGTGAAACCAGTCGCAACACCGTGCTTCCTGCATGGGTGGGACATGTGCTGGGAATCTGACATTACCCCCAAGGTTAATTCTCATTTGGTGGCATCCTGATAATCCAGATGCGTCCCGTGGTCTGGACTCTGACCGGCCTGCAGCATCATGTATAATTCACTATTCATACCCAAAGAGGGGATAACTACTGAAGGCCGGGGACTCTTGAGGAAAGGGAAGGCGGGGGGGGAAGCCAAAGTGAGGCAACTAACAAGCATTTCCAGAGCATCTACGGCCTGAAAAGTGCATTTTCTTTGATTCATCATGTAATTGGAGGGAAGGGGAAAAAAAAGGACATTCATTTTGCATTTGACCAGGTGAACTTGTCAGTGCTTGGCAGGCTGTTGAAAAAGCAGCAGCAATGGGAAGCTCTAATGAATCCCTCACAACTATCGTACAATCCGGGGGGGGGGGGGGGGGGGGAGGCATCGGCCAACAGCAATGGCCATGATTTGCGCAAGGTCAGGTTGTCCATCAGGAGCTTTGATGCCAAAGATCAGAGACAACAAGGTCTGAGCTGTCATTTGGCTGACGTAGCTGGGATGCAAGTGGAAAAGGCCACCGGTTGCTAAACAGAATGTGAAGACGGGGAGTTGCGGCTCAGCAGCCTGCCCTTACTGAATCATAGCCAGTCTCTCTTTCTACCGAAGAGTTGATGAGCTTTGAGACCTGAGCTTAGATACATTGTTGTATTTCAACCCATTGTCTTCTTTAATGTGGAAATCTTTAAACTGAGCTTGCATAAACAAATGTTCGAGGGCCTTGGACACTGACTATAAGATTACATAATCCCTGTCACCGGAATTCATAGAAAATGGGGGACGGAGTTCATTGACTGTCTAAACTTGCAACAGGTTGATGAGCACGGCACAATAACCAGTGTGACAGTAAAAAAACGGCAAGCAACGGAAAACAAATCAGGCAAAATGAAAAATCACTGAAGTATAACAAAACCTACAATATGTCACAATAATACACTTCTTGGTTGTCTTTGGCAAAGTAGAGAAATAGTTCTACCTGTTTTTTGCTTTGTACAATTACAATAGAGCTGTAAGCATTCCACAGGTTGACTCAAATACAACCACGCCTTACCTCCAACCATTAACACTTCTGTAGATCCCTGGAAGTAGATCCTGATGCCACGATCTAAAGTTGATGAAAAGACATGAAGATCTACTGTAGGCACTGGGGGAGAAAAAACAGCATAAGACAAGCTTGAAAATGGAAATGAATGACGCGGAGGGAGTGACTGAGAGGAGGAGGAGGAGGAGGAGGTGGGGGCAACTCTCCACATCCATGTTGCGCTACAAAGGGTGGGGCCTTGAGGAATTCACTCTATCTGCTTTTCTCTCGACTTAAAGCTTATCTTAATTAGACTATACGGGGTCAGTCTGCCTGTGCACTCAATTATGACGGTGTTATTGTGGTATAAACGCATCGCAAGAGTGAGGAATGTGTGCTCGATGTTCTTTGACAAGTAGAGCAGACTACTGTAAGAATATAGAGACAACTCCTTCAATGCTGGATTCCGATTCATTCAACGCCCAACCGATTTGCCTCGGGAAAGACGCACCCGCCTCATCCCATTATAGCAGCATGAACGCGCTCAGACACATATACAGAAAATACATATTTTAAATAGGCCTCGGTAGACCGACCCACAACCTTCACTGCCAAATCACTGCGTTTCTTCTGTTTAGACTGACATATTAATATAATGATAATAAAACATGTTAAAATGTATTGGATATAACACCGCAGCACGCCCTCTCTTGTGGCCTTTAAATGTCACCTCCGCTAAAAAAAAAAAGTTTGCAAAATGTATTTGCCAGTCGCACTTACTTTGGTTTGGGTAAATCCACCGGCTCCACCGAGGCACTTGTCAGTGCGGTTATACTATGTCAAATATGCGCAATTTGTGCCGTGCTTGGATGAGATTTGAGGAATATCAGGCGCTGTTTGGACCATTTCCCCCACGCCCAGTTTGCCTGTGGCATTCAGCAGGGCTGCCTGCTGTAAAGTTGCCACGTCCGTTACATTTCACTTATGAAACCTAATCGACCTGACAAGCAGCATAAGAAAAAAATAAAAAAATACTCGACTTACTTCTTAACTGCGTAATAGTCCAATTCATCTAATTCACTGAGAGAGATGCGAGCCAAAAGGTGCGCACATCAAGATGGCATTACATTTGTTATGTAATATCTTCCTGATGAAAATGACTGAACAGAATCTATAAAGCCATTGGCAGACATAGAGTCTCAGCCCTGACTGGACACTCGAGTAGAAACAGTCGGTTTCGTACCATTTTTCAGCGCAGAAGCCTTACAGAAAACCCTCAGCCACACCTTAACTCTCAATCAATTTTTTCTAACACTTCCAGTGGTTTCGACGAGATGCGAAGCCCGCAAGTTCACCCTAACCAGGCTGTCTGCCTTGTGTGGCTCGTGCGCGCCGGTGTTAACGTTTAAACCCCTAAAAAAGAGAAACGTAAAACGGTCCGATCTGAGTATCCGGTTGTCCGGACCCACCCCGTGCTGCTCGTTGCTCCTCGGGGCTCCCTCCCCGGTCTCTCTCTCCGGTCCAACTCCTCTCTTCAAACCGGCTTCTCACTCCGATCAGCTGGCAGAGCCGTGACGTCAACGTCCACCATCGGCCAATCAGACGCGAACCGGAAAACCCAGTGCTGACGCCCACTGTATACGCACGATGACGAGCAGGTGCACCGGCCAATGACGGCGCAATTCTGTGAGGAAAAGGGCGGGCGCTAGAAATAGTGACCAATGGGATTACATCCGCCCATGGGAGGTGTTTTCTCCTCGGACCTATTGGGTGTTGGGAAATGTTATGTGTGAAGTGTTGGGAACTTTTCTCCACCAGCAGGCTACAGATTAAATTGAATATACTGTATTGCTATTGAATAAGTATAAATAGTTGGGATAACAAAATGAGTTCACCTGGTCTTCACAAGGTCAGCTGGTAATATTTTCAGCTTGTGTGTCCTGTCAAATGTTTATGTCATATTGTTGTCTATTCTATTTCAGTAAAGTCACTTATTTGTATAGCCCAAAAATCTAACCTTTGCTTCAGAAGGATGCCATACGTACAATATCTGCATGCACTGTCCATCTTTAGACACTAATTTCAGAAATCGAAAAAAGTCCCACAATTCTATTTTGTTTGAGCAAAGGCCTGATTTATCTATTTTCTAACAGTCATGAGTCAAGTTCACATATAAAGCCTATTCCTGGTGCTGCAGTATATAACCAAACGTAATTGTCTTAACTTAAGAGGCCCACAGGTCTTCCAGTTTGGGTCTTTTAACTGTTCCAAGGTAACACTAACTGTGATTGAGCCTTTGCAACACTGGCTCCTCACCATTTACCATCTGGCTGACTAACACTGTCTCAGCTATTACATTTAATCTTAGAACCAAATTTATCTAATGCTGTATTTAAACGGCTGCTTATCCTATCATCGTCTTTCATTATTATAACTCTGGAAAACACTTTCTGCTTGAGAAGTGCTCTATAAATGAACTATTATGTTATTACAATAGGTTAGAAAGGTTTTAGGGGCACATTACAAATTCACTTTGCAGTTATACTGCTTCATGCAAATGCAAACGCTGACCATAATGAGAGAGAAAACGGCTTTAGATTTAGGGTGTTAGTATACAGTATGGTACTTTTTACTTTTGCAATGAAATTGTGCTTTTCCCCAAAAAATACATTACATTTAAAGCCAACCACCCAATCTCTTCTTAATACATTTTCCATCCATGGTTTGAGAAGTCTCCATGTGGCGCCCAAACCACCAAAACTCCATCGCATTTTTAATTGTTTTTCAGAGTAAGAATCGAGTTCTACTAACAAATAAGTGATTGCACTTCTCGTGGATGGAAACCTCAATTGGAAACTTGCTTGTTGAAGTCACTACAATTCCACATTTAGGAGCGTGTGCTACATTTTCCCTTTTCGAATCCACGAAAAACAATGAAACATTTGTGTGTCAGCTGAGGATTCAAGGTGAAATGAAAATGCACATGATGCAATTTACATGATGAGATCTTTGTTGAGAAGATTAGCCATGTGGCTGTCTGGATGAAGTAGCAACAGAGTTGTGGGACTGGATGTGACATGCAGATATGAACAGCAGAGAGTATGGAGTCTTTGGTACTGACAAGCAGTGCCCGGTGCTGCATAATTAAAGACACCTGAAGTCTTCTCAAGCCACTGCAGTGCATGCATGAGAAGAACCAGATCTTGCGTGAATCTTCTCATGACTTTTTAATGTAGTGGATATGCATGTCAGACACACATTGTTTCATACTAGCATGGATTTTAAGCTCGAGGGTCAATATATGGATCGACGTTCTTGTCCTCGTGCAGTATGCGCACACTGGTATTGTGTGCGTGTTTACTTGTGTGAGCATGCACGTGTCCAGAATCTTACTATAAATGTACAGTATGTGTTCACGTCGGGAGAGAATCAAAACAATGCACTTTATACAGCACCAAATCAGTCGATGTTTTGGCCGAGGCACAGTTGGATAGATCACAGGCAACAACCTGTCAACCGATTTGTTGTAAGACTTTAAACAGGCAGTAACACAATGCTGCCTCAGCACAGTGACACAGCTTTTATTCCTTACCTCAATTTATGTTGATGCATTCACAAAGCTGAGCAGGAATGCGCCACAGGCACACATCGCTCAAGAAACCAGTCCTTCCTCCCCTCAGTATTATTGCATGGGTCTAATCCATGCTTTAGTGTCCCCCAGCAGGGCAGGGTGCACCACTTCTGTGAAGGCTGCTAAAGTACATCCAGGTTGAAGGATATAGGAGAGACGTATTTAAACCTCAGTGATGACTGCAACGATTTCTAATACCTCCATATAATACGGCTCGTTGTGCACCACTGGATATGACCAGATTATATTTCCTGCAAACAGTAGATTTGATAATACGACCAACCAAAAAAAAGTCTCTCTGGCCCCAGATGAGGAGTCATTTGAGCAGACATGGAGAGAGGATGAATTGAACCGAACCAGTAATGCCTTTGATTGCTTGAATTTTAAGGTGGGACAACACAAATGGAACACAAGCATTATACTGATGTGCAATTACATTAGAGGCTGTTACATTTCAGTGATGCTCTCAGTCAATGTTAGGTGAAAGTAAATGGGTTATTTGCTTTTAAAATCGCCACTTTCCAAGCAGACAGCTGTCTTTTCTGAACCCACTTATAGTTGATCATGTAGGCGACCTGGAGCGAACCCCCGGTCAATTTAAATTCTCTGTAATAATGCAATTGTTTAGCTTGAGTACAATTGTCCATAAATATCCATTTCAACATCTAAAAGCTTGTTTTACTTGGATGAGTTTTACTTTTCTTCAGCTGAGAATTAATAGATTAGGAATCAGAATGACGCATTTAATTGAACTGATATGTTCTTTGTAATCAGCAGCCTTTGAGTTGCATCACATCTGCAACACATTTAGTGGCTGCTCTTTTTTTTGTGGGGCTTCAAGATTCAGAATAAAATTACTGATATTGAATCAAATAAAAATAGTTGGATAACAAGACTGCCAGTCAGTCATCTATCAACTTCTCTATTATTGTTGAGATGCTGAAAAGTGTTAAACTTACCACTTACAGTACTCAGCAAGTGCATCAAAAGGTGTGAATTAGTAAAAGATCGTCAATACTGTTGGTGACAGGATAACCTCTTTGAATGGCTTCTTTAGAGCTTCTGATGCTTGTAAGCTAAATCAAACGACTATTATTTCTCAAAGGGTTGAGGTAGCATACCTCCACTGGTATCTTACAAAAGAGTGAATCATCGTTGTTATAAAGCAGCAATGGAGAGAGCAGCATTCTTCCTTCAGAAAAGATGTATCACGCATCACAGAGTAAGCAAGCCTTTATGCGTTTCCTCAGGTATGACGTGTTTATATTTCAGTGGAAACATGATGCCGCCACTTCCTGTGTCTCTCGGAAGCACACAGCACAGACTCGAGCACGATGCTCTGATTTAAGTGCACCAGTACGACCTGTTAATTAGAGCCACACATTTTCCATCTATATATATATGTCTAACTTTAATACATGCTCCACTTTTTTCTCTCTCCTACTCCCCCTTCCTTAATTGCACAGTAGGCCTACATGCAATCTGGGAACTGTTTAAGCCAGGTAGTGGCTCTCCACAGCCAAACGGAGAGAACACATTGCACAGTCACACACTACAACAGGTGGGCGACTATATGCTCCGAGTGAGCGCGAGCGACTCACGCAGATGAAATTGAGACCCTGAAGCCATAAGTCAGAGGGTTCAACACTGACAGACTGCAGAGGATATTACCCAAACCATCCTGGCCATTCAGGATCAAGGTATTATGGTGCATGAAAGTGCAGCTCAATCATAAAGAGGTTTTAGTAAAGAACTTGGGTAACATCAACTTTTTCTGAGTGACGTAAACTGAGCAGGTAACTATAAAATGCTCCATTTGGCTAATTCATTTAATTATTAATTTAAATTATTAAAACGTCCGTAGTACATTGTGTACACAGTGCACTTTGCTCTGTGCTCCTCCTGACCTGTTAGAGGTCAGAGATCTCACATACGCCTGTTCTTCTATCACTCTTTACTCCAGAATGCTGGCTCTTCCTCAGTCTCTGATTTTACCACCTCAAGTGTCCATCTGACCCAGACCCCCATCTCCCATCCTGTTTGTTTTTTATTTTCCAGCCTCTTTCTTTTCAAGATCCCCACAATTAAACCTCTTTGGCCTTCTTGGGTCAGTTAGACATCAGTCACAGGGGAGAAAGAGGAGCACCTCTGTCACTTTAAGAAATGCCTCTGGTGAAAAGAAACTGATTAGTAGTGCTGGCAGCCAACCACGTGGAGAGCTGTGTGGAGACCGAAGCCAATGAGAAGCCCTGCTGGGTGGAGGTTACAAAAGCAGTCTGAACCCAATGACTCAGCAAAGTTGGGTGCGTGTGAGATGACACTTTGCAGCGATTTAAAGGGCCAGCGTGCCGGCTTGCAACCCTCCAAAGGAAGCTGAAAAATGCACTTTCAAAATCAGGCCAAGTGTTCACTCCCTCCCTCTTGTGCAGATCACAAAAGTATGTGGACCAGGTTGTTCTGCCGAGTCCATTAGAAGGGTACACCCAGCTTGTTTCACTCAAGGGCACTGTCAAACTAGGTGTTGGTAATTGGAATATCGGTATGTTTGTTGTAGAATGATCCACCTCGGGTAACATCTAAGCCTAAGGGCTTTAAACTATAATGCTTTAATAAGTGTCTCAGTCGATGTTATTCATTTCTCAAATCAAGAATCCATTCCATCCTCCCCCTCTTATGATCTGTTTCCACCAGTATGACTGGCAGAGTCATCCTCACACTGGTACACAGATTTGCAGATGATAATGAGTTGGCCCATTCAGCTCTGTTATAGATTGGATGACCCACATTATGATCTGGCCAGGCGCCGTTCCGGCTTCGTCTCTATACTGTAACACTGAGCCGTATTGTGAAGAAGTCGGGTCTGTGAGCAGCAGCGGAAACTTCCATTAGGCCACAGGAGAAGTATACTCCTGAGTATTGTTCTGGTCAGGCCTGCAACAGTCAGCATAGCGCAGCACACTTCTGTGACAAGACGGGGCTAAATATATATACTGTGGCTAGCAGTAATTCAGCAGCGGCAGCCATCTCCAGCATCCCAGCTACCACTGCAAGAGGAGAAGGGGCCTCTTAAAGTCGTAGTTCACAACTTCACGTCCTTAAAAGAACAGAAATAGGCTATTTTTATCTAACCCCTCTTGCCGAGGGGTTAGATAAAAATATCAATACTACTGCTATCTGTCTGTTCAATATGAAGCCGGAGTCAGGAAATGGTTAGTGTAGCTGTTTCCTGTCTTTATGCTAAGCTATGCTAATTGGCTTCTGGCTGTAGCTTTATATTGAACATGCATATATGAGGGTGGTTTCAATCTGATCTAACTCTCAGCAAGAAACTATTTTATTTTTTACTATCCAATACGTTTAAGTATTATCTTACATCTTACTCTGCCTCCGCCTGTATATACTGGTATATTTAATATTCTTCTTTACTGTCAATCCCGTGCAATATCCAATACGTTTAAGTATTATCTTACATTTCACATTTTTACTCCGTCTGTACATACTGGTATATTTTGTATTCTTCTTTACTGTCATATTTTTTTTTTCTTACTGCTGTTTACTGTTTAGTCTATTTATACTACTTGATTTTTTTATCTTCATTTCATTTTATTACTTGTGAGCGATGCTGCTGTAATCCTGTAATTTCCCCACTGAGGGACTAATAAAGGATTATCTTATCTTATCTTATCTTTATTTATAACTTCCTTTAGTTGCAAGGTTCACTTGACATTAAAAAAACACAATTGAAAAATAAAAATTTCCGAAAACCTTTAAATAAACGGATCTAAGAGAGAGCTTTATCAAATCTATATTTTGTTCATTCTTTGACTTTTTGTCAACCAGACGGCTGCCCGTGACACAATCCCGGTATCCTGATAACGGACACAAAACAAAATGGTATCATGTAAATAAATGCCAGTGTTACAGACCCGTTGGCCTTTCTTATTCATGCTGACGATTAAAAATTTACAAAAATCCAAGCGACGCTCAATCAACCAAGCCATCATTTGTAACTTTGTGGAACATACTTCACAAGGGTTCAGCACATTCTGTTCATAATTGTCAGCTATGCAAATTCACAAACAAGTGAGAATTTAGGGCAAAGGTGAGCTTAAGATGTAGTTTTGCTGAAAAATGTCAGCGACTGAACATTTATATCCCACTATCTTTTTTTTCTATTCATGCTACAAGGTGAATGTATAGTTATAGTATAATATATAGTTTGCGTAACACTGACAACTGCAGATAAAGGAACAATTCTGTTCCCAGTAGATTAGACATTGCTCCGAGGTGCGGTCCTCCTCGTGCTCTCCTTTCTGTGCTCGTTGTACTCGTCTGCAGTCAGTGAACTGTAACCTCGGTCACCTCTCCACGTTGAGTTTGTTTGTTCCAGGAAGTGCCTTCACTTGAACCCTGAACCCTTTAAGAAGTCACCTACTTTCTTCACAGCTCGAGCCAGAAAAGGGTGTTTCCTCATTGATTCATGTGATCGACAGCCAGCTGTTTGATAAGCTCGTCGTGGCTGGGATGTCAACCGCGGTCGTTCATGTAACTCTAACCTGGAGTAACTACAAAGAGAGGGGTATTTGTATGCATAGTCACAGCTGACATTAACCTCTGAACTGTTGGTGTTGCAGACTTTTGGTTTAAAGAGTTACTTTTGCCTGTTATATCATTCTCCTATACTAATTACCCACGATTCCCCACGGCTGACTGGGAACTCTGATCCCTTTGCATGTAAGGAGGCCAAGGCAACGTGCACTCGTGCCAGAATTCCTGGAGAACAGCATTTCCATAAGGTTTATCTTGGTTGCCACATGCAGGGCCAAGGCCTACTTACTGATATGATTAGCCTTGCTGGTGGAAAAGGAACACATTATCCTCAGACAGTCTGATCCAACCTCCTTTCTTTCAAAACACCCTTAATGTCTGATGATTGGAAGAACTAATGATAGTAACTGAAATGCACCTCTCTCTTACTAAAGAGAACCCCCCCCCCCCCCCCAAGAGAAACAATGTGACTTTTAAAGCTAGATGGAGACAGGCTGGCTGTGGCCGGTGACGGGGATGACATCACTGCGATGGGAAGACTTTGAGAGAATACGTCTTAGTGACAAGTGGTAGCTATTGGAGCCGACAGGCCGCTCTCAGGCTCTTCTTTTCTCTGTATCAAGGTGCCAGGGCTTGCTTTTTTCCCACCAGCGGGATAAATATCGTCCAAATCTTTTACTTCACCTAAAAATCTCATACTCATTGGATCAGTGTGTGCGGGTCAGTAAGTACCTCCAGCGATACTCTGACATGTCTGCTTTCCATGCTGTGACACCATGTGACTGCATTGCAGCAGACACACCAGCAAGATGCCTCAGCCCCAACTGGCACTCCGTTTTCCAACATGCAGTCTCGCGGATCAATAACCTCTTACATAACATTCTGGTTTGGACTGTAGGCCAGATTCCAGCTGACTGGAACATGTGACGGGCCTTTGACTGTGTTGACCCACATTTTCCCTTCTTCCCGAGATCCCTCCCTCCCTCCGTCTCCTCGTCCCACCGTGTCCCTCCTTCAGCCCAAGCCCCTCTCTACCCCTTCACACCCGTCAGGAAAGCAGTCATGTCGGCAGTCATATCCAGACTTGGGCTGGTCGGGCCTTTCTGCGACGTGCCCAGACATGCACCCAGACAGAGCGAATGACACAAGCAGGGAATAGCTGGTGGCTGAGCAGTCGCTTCAACTCTGACAAATGACATAACAGGGGTGGACATGGAAAGTGTTTGACTTTTTGTATGGTATTCCAGATGGACACAGTGTTATGGCATGATGCTTTGGCAGGAACTTTTTTTGTGTTTTTCCTCTAGCTGCTAGCTAATAATCAGTGTTGGACAGGTACGCATTACTTCGCCATGTATTACAGTAATGAGTACTCTGGCCATTAATAGAGATTACAATTAGAAATTTCGTACTTAGTTATTTCGACAATTTGAGGGTCAACTTGTTTTCTGTTTTACCGGGTGTTTAATGGATGGGTGGGCATCAATTTGTTCTCTGTGCGTTCAGAGGACAGACTTCTGCAGAAGCATTAGCTAGTCAGGAGGGGGAGGTGTGGGGAGGTGGTTATGCTGCATTCACAAAATGTCAGCTAAATATGAAGAACAGAAAAACCAACTGTTGTTCCGACTTGTGTGCGTTTATGTGGGAGGTTCTCCACCTGCTAGTCTTGTCACACCGTTTTTAGATAGCCTTAACTGTCTGATTTTTGTGTGTTATGTATCTGGTGTTATCTATTTTATTTTATTGTTAAAAAAGAAAAAAATAGGCATTGTTACATTTGGGGATCTACATCACAATGGTATATTAAGATCTTTTTAGGACTTTGTACAGCACTTTGGAATTCCCCGGTCTCATTTGTTCAAAAATATCTGCAACTTCGCCATTTGCTATCGGGGATCTTTGGATGTAGTACACCAGCTCATGAAGCTGCAGAGTTATTAGATTAAGAACTAATGAGCAATGGGAAGGTCATCAGGCATCTCTGTATTATTCCATGACGATTCGGAGCCTGGGTAATGAGGCCTTTTGAGCTCTCAAGAAAACATGGGAAGAGATCTGAACCTGACATTGGATGATAAGGAGTGCGATAAGATTCGTAAGAATATCAAAATCATGTTAAGGGATGCGACGGTACGCCTCATTCAGTTATGCAGCATGTCTACTGGACTCGGCCCAAATAGTTTAGACATTTTGGTTGAGAGACACGCCAGTTAAACCACAATGTCTTGTTCTCTCGTTCAGGTGTTTCTGCAGCGTAACGAAAATAAACAACCAGGAAGCTAATGAGTTTTTCAGTTCTTTACTTAGTAATTGTCGTCGTGCAGTAATGTCTTTGATTTTTCACGAGTGATGCATTATATTCATTATGGTAACTGCTTGAAAACTGTGATGCAACAATGAATGTGATAGTTTCCTTGGCTGTTTGTCCAGTTTTCTGAGGTTTTGTTAGAGGCGTTGGTGCCTGGGTGACTATCGTGTTTTCATACACAACATAAGCTTGTTGTGCCTTCAGGAGAGAAGAGAGATCACCACAGACATACAATAGATGCAGCAAGTTGCACACTGAATTGTCTCTGCAAAGGTCTGTGTGTTTCTTACAGCGGGCAATCAGACAGTATTACAGTATGACACTGAGCTCGGGTGAGGGGAAGCCCGTTCTGTAGTCCTGCCACATTAACCTGTCTGACTTCGCATTACAGTAAGCTGATTAAGTCCCCACAGGTGTCCTATTTAAGTGTTTGTTTCGCTCAAACTTCCTCCACCCAAGTGCCTCTGAATCTTGCGAGTGGTCCTGACTGATCAGTTTACCCTCAGCGGCTGAGTGTCGAGTGGTGTCTGTGCTGAGAAATGTCTTTACCTCAGCCTCTTCATTCTGAGCAGAGAGTGATACTAAACAAACCAGCCAAGGCTTTTCACTGACTAATTGGGCCTAGCGCTGTACCACAAATGAACAAACGATTCCTTTCTACTGATACTTCTGCGAATACCTCTACAGTTTGGTCTACACTAGTACGGCCTCCATGAAATAACCATATGCTCGCATCAACACAGTTATCACAATTAAGTAAAAAGTACTTCTGGATTTCATCAGGTCTTCAGCTTTATATTGTCAACTTAATGTTTTGAGATGATATCCATTCTGCTTCACTTCAACTCAGTTCCCGTGTATCATGTTAGTGTGCATCCAACGATGTTCTAAGACTTTAGATACTCGATGCACTTAGAGACCCGGACACGAACACTTGAACCTGTTCTACATAATTCGACATACAAAGACCGACCGTAATTCAAATTCTGTTCTTGATAAATAGTTTATTTATTTTGTCTCTCAGTCGTCTGCTTTCATACAGTATGTGGGTAATTAGAGTGTGAATTGCACTGGGCCTGGAGTTAGTTCTTTAGGAAGTAGCAGTGACTCATCAGAAGCTCGCTTCCTGCTTCTATAAATGGCAGTAATTCACTAGCTTGAACAACCGGTACAAAACCATCTCTTTTATTCTTGTTTTCTACAAACCTAATTATCAGTCTGTGACTTGTGTTGCTCTCACTAAACAGAAAAGAGCGGTTTGTGCTTCACGGATGCAATATTTAAATTTAATCAGATCTTTTTACCGTCCAAGTTAAGGTTGAATGTAAAGTTTGAAAAGGTTGTACGGGCATTTTCTGCAGTCTGAAGCCTAATGAAGGAAATTCAACTCTGGGTTCTTTTTTAATTAATTCTAATCCTACTTTAGACAAATTGTTGTTACTTTTAAAGCTATAATTCAAGTTCAAACGTCTCTCTTGTATTGCCAACTCAAGTAGTCCTGTTTTGTCTCTTGTGGACATAAAAATGTATATATTTAAGTTCTAAAAGTGATCAAATTGAACTTTCTGTCCGTCTCAGCTACAGACGGCACAATTCCCAAGTGCATGAATAGTTCACATTCACAGCCATTGAACGTAAATTAAGCACAGTGACATCTTGAGGCCATGCTGCTTTCTTACACTAATGGCTGCAGCGTGAAAGAAAACAGGGCACCTGGAGGGAGAAGAGGAATGAGAGGAATGAAAGACCCGGGGCAGAGGAGAAGGGCAGGGTGCCACCACAAGGGTGTGGTGGTGGTGGTGATGGGTGGGTGTGCAGCAGAACATCCAAATGGACTGTGAGAGAGAGCCGTCAGTTAAGGAAGGCTGGTATTTTTCCAGGGAGGTTTGCTCTGCACATGCATGCACACACAAATGCTGCACACACACACACACACACACCCTTATGCATACTCATTTTCCATCCATCCTTTTATTTCCTACTGTCTTTCTGGCATGTGCTTTTCTCAACTACTTTTTCATCTCATTCCTTCCTTGTGCCTCCATTTCTACTTTTCACTCTCTGCCTTGCCTGCATACTCTTTCCACTTTAATTTCCGTCGTCTACTACTACATATCCCTCCCCATTTCTCCCTCCCTCCCCATCTCTGTCTCTCCTTCCCACCTCCCCCTCACTCCCCATCTGGGGCCCTCGTCAGAAACGTCCAGCCTAGACGGGCACCAAGGGCAAGGAAACATCCTGACGCACACACTGATATGAACGGAGTTGGACTGCAAAAAATGTCTCAGGATAAACCTTTTGTCTTTGTGCGTACAGTATATGAGCATCCTGAGGGAGATGCAGTATGTGTGCCATCAACTATGTACGTGCTTGCATGTGGAAGAGAGCGCATCCTGGAGTGGATTTTGAAAAGCAGCTGCTCAGCGGCTGTTTGCTTATGTAAGCGTGTACTATAAAACACAGCAGAACAAGAATAAACTGGCTGCCCGGGACAAAGGCCTCACTGCTGCACTGTCAGACATGTGTTTTTCTGTCAATCTGTATCTAGGAGACACAAAATGAGGGAGACAGAAAATGAAAAAGAGAGACTGAGTCCTCTGGAGATTAAAGTACTGTATGGGTCATACTGCACAGGACTGTTGTCCTGAAGATGAGGGGAAACATGAGCCCTGCTGCGCCCCGGTAGCCCACCTGCTGCTCTCCGGCCCTCATCTACTGCTGCTCTGTCATACAGCACACCACCTTGCACAAGACTCCATGGGTTGCACATGGAGAGAGACAGAGAAAGAGCAAAAACAAGATCACATTACAGGCAGAGAGAATCAATTTGAGAATACTAATTAAAGAAAATCAGAGCCGTTTAAACTCTCGTCCAATTGGAGTGGTTCTCATCTGCAACTGGGCTACAACAGTAATACCATTGGTCTATTGCTCAGTTCTGCTTAGTTTAGTTCCTTTTTAAGTGTCCTTTGAGGAAAAGCAATAGGAACTTGCCTTGGTGTCAGTGACTGCATATGGCAGATATTTTTTGGGAGATGAAATATGTCACAAAAGCCACTTTGTCTTATTTCCCTGTCTTGTTTAAAATGAATCCGGATTGAACTAGCTTGCAGGTGACTGTTGTCTTATGCTCTTGTCATCAGGGATGCTTTGGTTTTACTTGCCAAGGCCGTTTGGATCGTGTGCAGAGACAGAGCAGGCTAACTGTCATGTTGCATTAGCTCTTCTAGTGTTGGCCTCAAATTTAGCCTGAAGGAGAGGTGGTTACCCACCAGCAAACTCATTGTACAGTGAAAAGGACATGCATACACATGCAACACGTGCAGACCGAGATGCACACACCCACGCACAGCGATGCACGCTGACAAGCAGTATGACCGTCTTTGTCCAAACCCTTTCTCAACCTCATTTCCCTCTCTACTGTCTCTCTTGTCCCTTTAAGGCCCAACAAGAATGACACTAGCACATATTAGCTGGTGGATACGCTAAACTAAATCTCTCCTTGCCAGCAGAGAATGGCCACACCCTGTAAAACCCTGTAAATGTGACAGTTAAGGAATTTGCTGCAGGCTAGCCACAAATACTTGCAGCCTGAGTCCAAGATACTTGTACGTCACTTGCGGTGTAGATTGTGGAATGGCAGTCAGGCTTGCTGAAAACAGTTTTCAGCACGTTTGCTCCTTGCTTTCTTCTCCTTTTATTGTTATTTTTTTACTTTTGCAGGTTCTAAAATAAATGTTTGGCATTGTTGAAATATGTGTATTTGTAAATGGGGGAAAAACCTTCTGAATTATTTGCAAAGTAACTGAGATTTAACCCCCAACAAGTGATTGGAGCCATTTCTATGATTACAAAGTAAAAACAAACCAATCATTTAAGATTGATTTGTAACATACTGTACCTTAAGTTAGTCTGACGTCTTGCCCACTCCACTTTGGAAAACTACAACACAACACCCACTGAGTCACATGACCAGCATACTATAAACCTCACAAAATA
The DNA here is from genome assembly GCA_028022725.1 of Lycodopsis pacificus. NCBI lineage: Eukaryota > Metazoa > Chordata > Actinopteri > Perciformes > Zoarcidae > Lycodopsis > Lycodopsis pacificus. Next base: position 14,062,209 of record CM051696.1, on the reverse strand, counting down.
CAAATGTTCTGTGCAGGTTCAAGAGCTTGGAAAATGTACACTTTGAGCATTGCCAGCTGGTCTCCAATACGTGTTAATATTAAACATTGTGATTACGCTTCTTTCTCGTTCTCCTTTTAGGCTCAAATTTAGAAACATGAGCTTTTGAGTCCAGTGCGATGACACACACTGTACCACAACTCAAGAGAAAACGGCAACAAGAATGCAGATGAAAACCCATTTTCTGTAAACATTCAGTATGAAACGGCACAATACTGCATCCAGTTTAGTCTTTGAACTGGGACAGCTTGGACATTTGCTTTGTGTTCATTGCTGGAGAACAGGTATCCTCACACTTTCTGATAACCTTGGAATTAACCAGTTGATCAGCTCAGATTTACACAAACATTTAATCTACAAAATCTACTAAAGCTGAAGGTTTACCAACCTGCCCCCTTTTGAAGCGTGGCACACACAGCACAGAAAAGACATTTTTGAATCTTCATTGTATTTATTATTCTTTGAATGTAATTTAACAATGCAAGTGCTGTAACGTTTTTTTGATTAGCCACAGTTATGTTACAGAGTAGGTTACTCTCATGTTACTTACTGGTTTTGCGGCATTATTACAGGGTTTGAAAAAGCGATACTTGATACTTCCTCCCACAATTGCCAAATCATGGCAACACATTCTTTTTGTTTTTGTTGTGTGGAGCTTTTTTAGATTCTTATTGACCCAATCTTGGTTTTGCATTTTTAGATTTTGTCCGTTTTGCTTACACAGACAAGCCACATGTGGCTCATTGTCAGTGATCAGGCCATAAATTATCTCTTGATTTATGGACCAAAAGCGGAGCAATCTGTGTCAAATAGTCTTTATTGTCTTTCAGATAACATTTGGTGACGTTCATTTCTGTACTCATTAACTGCACAGACGCTATTAAACACAAGTTAATATTTCAGGGTTATTTAATCAAACTATATTGCTCATAAGTTGCCGCACTAAATAAACATTAAGCAGGATACAATGCCACTATCGGACCAATCCAAGGTGAGCACCCACACAGAGGCTCAGACTTCATCCACATGGTGCAGTAACATGCCAATGGGCACTGTTCACGTGAGCTGTTCATGCTAACACATGGCCTTAACAGTTCTGAAAATTAAAATAGAAGAAGTACTGAACATAGAAAAACCACCAGAAAGTTCATAAACAACTCACTCAAAAGAGGAATGCTTAAGAGCACAGATTGAAGAACTCATTATTAACTAGTTCTGCTGTTCTGCTGTCATATGTTTGACTGTTTTTAAACATTGTTTTTTGTTTTTGCTTTGGCAAGTTTGCTCCTTACCCATCTGTAGAGTGGAAAGAATTCCAATGGAGTCATGTGTAAACAGTAGGCAAATAAACTGTCTGTCTGCAATCAATTTGATGAAGTGGTTTGTATCAATGCAAGTTATAACTAATCAGTACTTCATGCAGGCTCAGTTAGTTCATGTCTTCAGGATCATGTGTCATGGTGTAACCTTTGTCACACATTTCATGAATGCAGAATTTCTATGTGAGATGATCACAAGTACAAATGAGGATACATATCGAATATGCAACACATTCAAAACGTAGTCAAATGCTTTTATATTCCATTACATGTACACAGTATTTATGGACATACAGCACAGTCCAATTTGTGTGACTCTGCAATACATACCCACCCATGTGCTGCGCTCTAATTTAAAACTAGGTGCTAAATATACGGACAGTTTCCAAGCCAAAAGCAGAGATAGCTGCGTCATTGTGTCTTGTCTGAGCAGAGTCAGCACCTGGAGAGGTCTGACCATTTCGGGCAGGGGACCTTGTTGATGTCGCCATCTGCTGGCTACTGCAGCAGAACAGGTGGTCTCCATGGTAACCCCAAATGACATGGCTGGATAGTTTGGATGGGCAAGTGGGTCTAGTGATCTTGATAAAGACATCATTGTGAAAATAGGTCACAGGGATGCAGACAGTGTTTTAAGTGTTGTGGATGTTAAGCTGCACTGCATGATGATGTGATCAGAACACTGCAGTGGTTTTATGTCCTCATTGCTAAAAGACTGTTTGCACTTTTTAAACTTTTTCTAAATGGACATTTGCTGTCATGAAAATGGCTAAATAAACTAATTATTAATGCCCCTGTTTTATTAATAATATGACTGTAGTTTCTGTTGGACCCAATCAATGTAATACTGTACCTAAACTACACTAAACTAATGAAACTATATATTTAATTAATGCCCAATTGGGACAAATATGTAAAACGTATTGTTATTTTGGTCACAAAGGGGAATCTCAGTATCCATTTTAAAAATAAGGATTAAGATTTAATTTTAAATTGAACACACAAACCTGCTATTGGGACTAGAAATATCCATCCTTTACCCCATAATGTCCACTAGATGGTGCTCTGGTCAAAGTCATTTTCCGTGGGAGATCTCCAATTCTGTTGGCTGTTTCATTTCCCTTATCTGGACAAAATAAAAAATATGAAAAAGACAATAGATACCAAAGACGAATGATTAATGCCTGAACAAAACCCAAATATGAATCCCAACAAGAAGAGATATTATATATATATATATACAGTATACATAATGTTACATTAAATGGAAATAGCATACATTTTTCCTCAGATAGTAAGAGCTATTAAAAAATATCGTTTTCTGATACAACTGGAGTTCTGAGCAGCTTAGTGGGCCAGCAGTCTGAGGCTGTGTGACCTACATTAATGAAACATGATTGGACATGCTCACTCGAAAACCCAACTGGGCTGTCTTGTGGTACAGTAAATACTGCATTAAACTGCAGGTGTACTGTAAATATTTCACAGCCTCACATTTCATAAAAGATTGATGGTGCCAACGGCTTCTTACTGCATGTAGTAAAAGAGTAAATACCCCCTGAATCGTAGAAGACGGTGATGGTTTAAAAATAAAATGCTGCACCATTTGAGGTCCATAATGTACTTAATGTATATGTACCACCATAGATCAAACTTTTTTTATTACGTCTTGGCAAACCAACATGGGAACCTGAGATAGAATAAACAGAAAACTGAGAGCGATACAGCACATTTAAGGAAATGCAGTAAAAGCTTCAGTAGGAGAGAGGGGGAAGGTTTATCTCTCTCTCTTGTCTGTCCACACCACTCTGGTGTTTTATTTAAGTTTTGCACATATGTAAGCACCAGGGAGACAAGGAGTCCTTCACTGTAACCATTGCCTGTATATAGTATACCTCTTTTGGATGCTTTCAGAGAAGCAGAGCTGGCAAAGAAACACCAAAACACTTGTTGATCACTATCCAAACCAAGTACAATTAGAGTGTCAGTGACCCAAACCTAAACATCTGTTTTGTATTTTTGCTGGCCTGCTGCTTGCTTGCTTCTCTCTGATCACATTTACTTTTCTTGGCTCTGGAGAGACTCTGATAACGTAATGCTTTGAGCTAAAAGGTCTCTAAAGTGAATGTAATAAAAAATATTATATTATATTAAAATATTAGGTATTCCTGCTATTTTCTATGAACACAGCTTTTCATTTGCGAGATGCACAATGAGTTATGTCTTCTTTTAAAAACGACATAGTCTTGCTTTAACACACACATGAAGTATTTCATGTCGTATTCTGTCCGTCTGGCAGTTTGCTGATACGTTTCTAAATCTTGTTTGTTGAACTCGTATCTGAATGCAAATATTCTTTTGTGTATTTAGTATAATAATACATTAACCAGCTTCTCTGAATTCGATTAAGATTGTAATGCAACCATTGCGTATTTATGAGATGATACAAACCTGTTTTGCTCTCGTTTTCCCACATGCCCAACAGAGCGTGAGCTTCAATTTAGAGAACCTATGATTTAGTGTAATTAAAGTGATGGGAATGTCAAGCTCTTTCTTAATTAAATATCAATAATTTTAATTAAATCAGTCTCTGATCACTGAGGCAGACTATTGGGTCTGAATTGAATAAGCTAATTGGGAAAGGGCAATTCAGTCTTAACGGCTTGATTTGCTAGAGGCCAATGAAAGCCAGCGTTTATTGTGAGGGGAAATAGTGTTTACATTTGGCCATAAATTATTCGGCTTAATTAATGTCAACAATAAAATAGGACAGGTTGTATAAAGCCCTTTTTTGAATGGTACCCCTGCTGTCACGTATGCTCTTTTTCAGCAATGTGCTGGCCAGATTTTATTCCAGTAATAAAGAACCACAGACTTGCCCACTTAAAGGTCCCTGAAGTTTACTGCTTGTTCTGGTTATTTTATTTTGGTTAGTTGAATAACACTGGTCTCAAACACAATTTGTCGATGGGAATGATTTAAAGAAAACAAATTCACTGCAAAAACTCAATGAATGACCAAGAGATTGCTTTCTTTCTTCAAATCATACTTGTGTACAAAACGCACCAACTGGTTTTGTGATAAATGTTGGATAGACATGTTGGTGTGCCTGTTATTAACAGACACGTTATGACACGAGTGATACGATTTACCTGCAATGACGAGCACAAGCTTCAATCTGCCAACAGCACAGTATTAAAGCCTATCTATCAATATTTGATTATGAAACGCTTTATAAAGCACACTAATACGCTGCTGTAATAAAACAGTCATTTGTGCATGATGTCATCCATCTTTTGTTATTTCACATCTGTGGCTCTGATGCATGCAATGAGGTCTGCTTACAGTATATTCTGTGACACCTGTGCAACATTTAATAGTCTTGTATAGTCTTGTTTCTGCTCCATTAAATCAGGTCAAACTGTATGCATGCAATGAAAAAGGCCTTTGATTCCCATTTTGCCTCTTTAAGGACAAAACATGATAATTAAAGGGATTCATTTAAGACCAAAGACATGTCTCTTTTACCCCAAGACCGAAAATGTGGACAGGAATTGAATAAGACGAAACTGCTCTTCCCTCCACAACTACAATAATGATTATGACTTGATTGTTTCCAGTTACAAGCCGTGTCATTACCATGGCTTGTGGGCTGTGAATCTCCCTTTACATAATGAGCGTGTATAAGAATATCATGCATGTATGTGACAGCTTGTTTGCATGTCTGTGTGTCTGTGTGTCTCTCTCTCTCACGCTCTGTGTGTGTGTGTGGGATGCGTGTTGACAATGTGTCTGCCGGCACACATTTTTCTGTGTGTCTGTGTCTACACTGCTGTGTTCCAGCTGTCTGAGTGGATAAGGCTCAGTGGGGGGAAAAACACTGTATTGAAACGCACACACACACACACGCACACACACACACACACACACACACACACACACACACACACGCACACACACACACACGATAGAATAGCTGTGGGGACTGGGCTATAATGGGGAGTGTCTGTTAGCATTTATTCAGCAGAGTTTTGACAAGACCACAGATCCCAACTATAGTGTGAAGCAAAATGAATGGGAAACTGAGAACAGGATATATTATGCAACATGCTGGTGTTAATGAGAAATGTACTTACCTGCAGTGGAAAGATAAATACTATATTTTTCAGGACATATTGCAAACTGTATCCCAAGTTTGTCATCTTGGTTAATTTATTATATTTTTATTGGCATAATGCATGTTTATAAAACAACAGAAGACAAAAGTCAATTGACAAACAGTGCTTGGTAATTTTATGTCGTGATGCTTTCTACTTGCTCATTTAAAACTGCTGATCTGAACACTTTCAATGCAATATTTATTACTTTGTATAACTTTTATTTGTATGATTATTTGCTTAATGCACAAAAATAATCCGAAATAACACACTTTACAGGGACTTGCGAAACGAGCCACCATCACAGCTCCATACCCTTCAGATCCTGAGTGGCCAGGAGAAACCTAAACGATGAGACAGGAAAACTCTCAAAGTGCTTCCAGCCACTCGGCTCATTAAAATATCATAACCTCATGACAAAGATTTTCCTCTAAAAGCTAACTGGGTGCCAGTCACACACAAGTTCCTCTATTCTGGGCATCACAGGACATTTCCCAATACAGAAGAGAACATTCAATAATATACACAGTCAACTCTCTTTAATGCGTATCATACCACCATCATTAAACTCATCTGACATGTAGCTCCAATCAATTTCAAACTTTTACAGGATTTCATTGTTCACCTTTCTAATCTATGCACAATACATTCAACACTTTTGCTCTCCTATAAATATCCTCAGTGATAAAAAAAAAAAGTGTCAAGGTTTCAAACATCCGGTGTAAACTGTGTAGAATGTGAGGCAGATGAATCAATAAATGTACGTGTGACAGAACCCTCCAGTTTTACCTGCTGGCAGTGAAGAGATTTGTATCAGTCTGTAAAACTGTTCAGCAGTAAACATAACAACTGCATGCAAGCTTGTGGCCTGTCGTGGTCTTCTTCTGTCCGAGGGTTTTACGGCTAACATCAACTGTGTGAGAATGACACATACTGCATGACCTCAGTACATAACAACATTTGCACTTTTCTAGTTTTGGATATCTTAACGCTTAGTTGCTGAGTGTCACACAGGCAACCGGAGTCCTTCACATTCCAAATCGAAACAATATCAGAAGGCATTAGTGTAGTCCATTAACCTCCATTAAGCTCCCTCATCGTGTATAGGACCTCTGCCAGTTGTAAATGGCATGGATATTATGGGAACACGCTGGCACTCGTTTACATGTACTGACACTGCGGTGGCGGAAAACCCTCCCTCCTGCTCCTCCCCCCAGCCCCCTCCTCCTAGCAGCGAGTTGCTTTGCTCTCTCTTCTGCAGCGAAGAAGTCCGTGGTCGCCCTGAAGAACTCCAGCAGAGCTCTGTGGCTCCAGTTGGTCCGACGGCTCGCCATCCCACTGTTCGGAGCAGCCGCAGGACCGGCTGCACCAAATGCACCAGCGGCGCTCCACTCGGGCTGGGTGGAGAAACCACAGTGACTTCCACGGCCAGTCAGGAGGAGGAAAAAATGTGGGTTTGTCTCAAAGAGTTCAAAGGGTACGGTGGATTGGGCGTCACCGCGGACTGGGTCATCCTGAGCGCACACGCTCAGAACAGGAATAGCCACTTCATCCACGTCTCTCAAGGGTTCATTGCGTTCCCAGTAAGCATCCCAGGTACCTGAAGTATTGCAGATACTGCTCGTCCCTGTCAGTGCTGCTGGTGCTGAGTCCACCTGTCCAGTCTGACAGAACAATGCCTCCTCCAGGCCACGTAAGGAACAGCTAGAAAACAGGGTGTCAGTCTGTATGTTCTCACCCAGCACCGTCTTGTACCTATGCAGATCATCCGAGTATACACACAAACACACACACACACACACACACACACACACACACACACACACACACACACACACACACACACACACACACACACACACACAAAGAAGAACAGAAGCATAAACAGGAAGAAAGAGAAAACCAGTAAATCAATTTTGAAGAGCTGGGTCAGTGGCATTGATTAGAAAAACGTTACCTGAATCACGATGTCTCTCAGAATCACTGACTTGACACTGAGCAGGCCATCTGTTGCCACAGCAACTTGATTGTCTCCTTAATTGTCTGTGCCTTTTCAGTAAATGGTTAGTGAGTGCTTACATCAGTTTTTCTTACAATCTCCTTGTAACTGTGTCTCCCTTTTGGCTGATTGAAAATTGAGGATTTTCCTTGTCTCAGTGTATTTGTCTGAGATTATCTCATTGTACAGCAGCCTCGTGAAGCTGGGTTGTTTCGTCACTTGACACTGTGATATCTTACAGTTGACCTGCGGTAAACTGAAAGATCTCATACTGTCTTCCAAAACTCATTATTCTCACAAACTAATTCACCGTGTTCCAAAAGGATAGGAAATCTACTGTCGAAATACAACTTCAAATGCTGTTTCCGTAGTTCTGGTTGTTATTGGTAAGTGCTCAGGTTAATTGCTGACACCTGGGAATGTGGCAACCTATCCTGCCGTAGGTGTGCAAACATCTTTCTTTGGAGGGATTGTTGCTGTAATTTTAGGTGTGCTCATGTTCGGCTTTGCCTGACAAAACATCTGACTGTCTGTTTGACAGGCATTGCAATAGTGATATTGCAATGCCTTGGTGAATACAATAACCAATAGAAATAAAGGCCAGAACCATACAAAATAAGACGCGTATTGAACCAGAATCTTACTTTGAAGAAGTTGTTTCCACTTAAGTCTTTCTGTTAACTTCCCCTTTTATATTTCTATAGCATACCTGCTGAGACAGATCTTCTGGTAGAGCGCCAACGCCCACTGCAGAGGCCAGCACAGCCCGTTCTCAAACCAGCTCTGACAGCGGAACACAGGCGACAGGCAGACGGCAGCCGTCATGTAGCTGGATGAGCCACACTCCCCGAGGTAAGAAAGGAGAAGGCCCGAGCCTGTGCTCTCGCTGACTGCATACAGTCTTCCCGCTGGCTGTCTATGGCGAATATAGCGCACTGCCTCGCGCAGATCCGCAGGGTCACCAAACTGCTGCAGCTTGAGGGTGGTGAGCGGGGTGCCGTTGTGGCTGCGGCGGTTGAAAACTGCCGGAAGGTAGCCGTGGGACAGTGCCGTTTCACACAACTGTATAGGAGAGGAGGTGGAAAAATATAAGTAAAAGGCTGTCAATGTGTCATCAAAAAGTGCAAGTGTTACGGATTGGCAACATTATTGAGGATTTGTGGGGAATTCTATATTTTGTGTGATTGCTTCTTTGAATTAAACAGAGGATTTTTAGCCATAAGTCAAGAAGGGAAAGGTATTAATCCATGTATGTAATGCTACAGAGGAATGGTTGATAGACGAAGCATTTACATACACTATGCCTACATGAATACATCTTCTTTGTTCTTCTGAATAAGCCACACACTCTTAATAGTGTGGCCTGGTCTCTTGGTTGTAATGCCACAGAATTAAACAATGCCCCCTTTTAGAAATCAGTTTCCATTGAGGTTTACTAAATGTCTTTCTAGTTGTCACACCTGAAATGTCATGGTCCTACTTTTTATTGTAAGGAAAAAGAAATGAACAGTTGCCGAGGGAAGAGAGAACACATTCAAACTGCACAAGTACTGTCATTGTTGCTCTGTGCAGCTCAACTACTTTACACTGTAATACTGCAGAATAGGTTCAACCGTCATTACGCCGTTTAAAAAATAACAGTCAACATTTTGACATACCACTGAATCATGTTCTATTTTCTCTTCCAGTTTCACCTATTTATGATTTCAAATAGTGGAACAACCAACTGTTGACAGATACACTTACTATTAAGCTTCTTTGTTGTACAGTTTGGCACATGAGCAAACAAGAGTTATGCATCCCGAGATACCGCCTTCACAATGTGGCCCAAAGAAGCAAACAAATCAGTGGCCAAACATGGCCAAGGAAGCCTCCCTGTGGTGATTGTCAACTTTGAGGCAGTTTTGAGACAGCGTGGAGGCCTTGGTGAAGGCCAATAACAGTCTCGTTAGATGCGATGATGTCCTGCACGATGCAGCTCTCCTTGAGCTGGACAAAATTGGCACGAGAACCGAAAGCGCTCGAGTATACGGAAAGCTGTGATCTCATGTCTCTGGCAGGAAGCCTTTCCTTTCAGTCAGCTGCAGGTTGGAGAGAAATACCACCACTCATTGTTTCTTCTAAAGTGAGATATTCTGTTTTTGTATAATTTAATACAAACCTAACAATATTACATATTTGGGCTGAGTGAATGAATGTAAGAAAACGCTAAACAACTGAATGGGAAGTAATGTCTCTTTCATGCTTCTTTAACAGTAATTCTGATGTGCAAATGTTTTTAATCAATGTTGTAAACTTGACAATACCGTTTTATTCAGCACATACATTTTTTTAATTTAACTATTCTTTAAATTCTGAGGAGTGACATATCCTCAAAGTTGACAAACTACTGTGCTCAGAACAGCATAATTAAGGCTCCATAAAGCATAATATATAACGGAAAAACTAATTACAAGAACAAGCCAGTTTTATACAAAGCAGGTACAATTGAACATAACTCTTTCAAATTCTCTTCTGCTCACTCACAAAAGCCTTTTTATCATCAAAACGTGGCTCAGGCACAAATGGTTACCATCATTTTTTATTTAGCTTTGAAGGCTTATGCAAATATGTCTCGCCAAATCTAATGGTTTATTCTCTCAGTAGACTGGCTCAGTAGTAAACTGTTGTTTACTAGAAACATTACAAGCCTGTAACGGTGTTAAAGAAGGAAAGCAGAGAAAATATACAAGTTCTAGTCTTGGCTGCAGATAAGCTTATTGTAAGCATCACTTAATTGGTTAAATCCTTAATCTTGTTAATGATTGTAAGAGTAACACATTTAGCACAGATTCTCCTATGACATATAATATATTCTATACATTCCTATGAAACATCATCTGACTTGAATAAGTCTAAACCAGAGCTTATAACTACATAAAGTGTGAACAATTACTTTGGGCAGTTTTGATTTGGAATAGAGCAGAAATGGCAATTAAATAGATCAATTACACTGACGAGCTCTCTATGCAGAGAAGGACTGAAAATGAGAGATTGTTCCCGCCTCGGCTCTGAATATTACATTTTAGAATACATAATTCAATCCACCAGTGTCTGGAAACACAATAAGAGTCTTCCCTCTTCCCCTCAACATAGAGGGAGTAGTGTTCAATTCTCTGTTTTCTCATACAAACGTTTGTGGTCAGACAAAAATGGCGGAAGCCTGTTCAAACAAACTGTCTGATGTGAAATGAGTTACATTCTGCTTTGAACCTGCAGAAATCCCAGTGCGATGCAGGAAGAGCTGCAGAATTGCTGCATTAAATATTTACCGGCTGACGAAGACTGCAGCAGGATTTTTGCCACTTTCTGGTTGTCTGTATGAAAAGAGGATTTACTCGGCCAGATGCATCGCTTGGCAGTGTCGGGAGAGCTCCGAGCAGAGCCAATACACCGGAACACCATTCACTCGCTTATTCATTAGCCTCTTAGCTAACGCATTACAGAGATACTCTTTTGAAGCAAGAGACGAGGAGAAGAGCAATTTCTGATGAATATGAATCATTTGAGCTCCGTTGAATTCCCAAAGATATTGAGAGACACGATTACTTCACAAGTTAAACTGCATATGAGGGCCGGGGCTGAGGGGTGAATGTTGCTGGGATTAAATTAGGTGAACGGCCTGTTCCGGTGTTAATACAGCGACACTGTGGGTGATGCACTGTGTGAATCACCCACAGGCACAGTGAGTGATGAGTAACAACCGCTCCCAATACATACCAAACACACAGGATGGCAAATAAAATGAATGGAAGAATCCACTCAGCCCATAACAGACACGTACAACGTCTGTTTCTGTTGTAAAATGTGTTACCAAAAGGAAGCGAAGCAGTAATAAAATAAGTTTTGGACAATCTGATAAAGTCACCAGCTTAGAGGGAACATTTGCTCCAAGTACTTCCTTAATGTGACTTTTATTTAGATTTAAGTAACTTGACCTTTTTCCCGAGATCATATTTATGCAAATTACATTTATGGCAATCATTTTCCAAAAGTATTATCATGACTGTGGGAATTTGTCCTTTTTTAGAGATTTCAGCGTCATTATAGGAGAAGTAAAAAGCGACCAGCTGCTGTTGCTGCTGCAGCAGTTTTCTGCCAGTGCTGATAAACTGTCAGCTCGGTGACAAATTCCTTCAGCAGTGACTCCAAACATTGGCTCCAAACATACCAGCCCTCATACACACTGTGCTTCTTATACACAAACACACACATAAAGCATTATTCTCCTCCCCCGCTCCACTGAAACAACGACATAAATACAACAATCTTCCATTCAAAGCACATTGAATAAGTTGATCTACTTCGGTGAGACCACGTCTAGCATTAAACAAACTTCAGCAGCTTCATCTCCACACGTTGCCACAAATCAAGTTAAATTAAGGATGTTAATTCGATTAGAAGCCTTTTAGAGGCAACAAAGCATCTCGCTACAATGCTCTGTCCTCTGTTCAGGTCAATAGTTTCCCTAAATACTCTTGAACTGGCCTGTGTCCAGGGAATAGATTTGCTCCTCTCAGTTGGATTTGTGCAGGAGGCAGCATTTCAGAAATATGGGATGATAATATTATACTATTGTATAGGCTCACCCAGGTAAAACAAACGATGAAAATCAAGATAAAAAAGTGACTGCACTTGTTGTATAATCAATTCCATGACTGCCATCTTTATAGTTAATTTGTTGGCAGTTTCCAGACCAACTAATTGTATGAACCCTAACTAAACAAAGCAGAGTCTGTTGCATTACAGCAGAGATAGAAAAACTCAGTCCTTCCATCCAACATGGCAGCACTGCTGGAGAAGAGCGGTTACTTAAAAGATCATGACACCATAGATGTAGAGTGTGATATAGAAAGTCTGCCTGCCATAGTAAAAACAGCAAGAACTGACGCACCAGCCAAACGGCTCCTGTTCCACAAGCCTCCATGAAAATGTGTTTCCTGTCTATATTCTATGTTAAATGAGCATCTACTTTGCATTTACTGGCATTTGCGTACTTTGGATACATTTTCATTTTGCTCAAAGTGTGGCGAGAATTTACTCTTTATCCCCGTGTCCTCTCGCCACACCGATTTTGAATAGTGCAGCAGAACAGTTATGGGCTGAAATTCCTACCCTCTTTACTTAATAATAACATAAAGACCTTCAAACTAAAGCTGCAAATCAACTCTCTGCACACATCGTCATTGTCCTCCTTCAAAACCAAGAGCTGACTGAAAAACTGTCCTACAGACTGGCCCTGGTGTGTTGAAAACAAACAATAAAATTCACGAAGGAAACAGATCTAACGCCCCATTTAATTATTTGCCGACTCATTCTGTTCATCTATGTCTGGGTATTGTGCTTTGTGCTGGTCATGTTTCTGTGATTGAAACATTTCCGACCCTATAGGACTGATTCAGTATTACTGCGACTATAACCTCTCTCACTGATCTAATCTTCACTTTTAATGGCAAAACTTCCCCACTTTTAGTGCATGAGTGCCAAGCTATTATCGCATCCTGCAAGGAATTCGGAAAACTCCAGGCTGCTCTCTCAGAAATCAGAAAAGACAATTATCTAAGTGTTGAAAGGTAAATTACACACAATAACCGGATTATATCATACCTCATATCTATCAGCAATGAAAAATACTTGATGTGAAAAAAGAGTGCCAAAAGCATGTTGAACATGCATGTTGAGCATGTTGAACATGTTGAACACTGAACTAGGTCACAAAATGATGGTACACAAGTGAGTTTATGTCAGGAAAGTGTGACGCGTGTAAATCATGAGGCAAAATGGTTGCAACAGCTGGATGTCTGTCTCCAGGAACATTTTATGGCCTTTCAACGCTTTGCTCTAAACAGAGAACACGGACCACTGAATATTGGGCTCACTCCTACGTGTCTTTACACACCTCACGTCTATGAAACTGACCCCTGTGCGTGACCTTTTTGAAGTTGAGAATGAAAATAAATTGAGTTTGTTGATGGCTGAGATCAGGAGAGTTTATGGAGGGTAGCTGACTATGCAGACATACATTCAGTGTTGGTTTAAATATTTGGGAACTACGCTTCTTCACTTTCTCTGCAAAAATGATGAGAATCAAAGATCAAAGTCCTGTCTCACAATCTCACTGTAAAGATACTGCAGAAGCTGATTAGCTAACCACAAAAAAACGGACACGGCTATTTTACAGGGAGGTTATGTGCTTGACATGCATACACAATAGTATACAATGTGTTGTTTTTACACTTTAGCATTAAAAAATACGAACAAGATACAACGCCTTAATTGATGCGCTTTAGAGGTGCTGGTAGGCTGATTTGGTTACCGTCAGACAGAGTAGCTGTTTCCCCCTGTTCCCAGTCTTTATGCTAAGCTAAGTTAAACAGCTTCATATTCACCACACAAGAGAGAGTTATCAATCGAATAGCTCAGGAATCAGGAAAGCAAATAAGCATTTTCCCCTGAATTTCAAGCTTTTAATGTCTGCTTTAAGAAATAGAAAAAACAAGCCAGAGAGAGATCAATGGCAATGTATTTTTGGTAAACGTGTTTTATGATCCTATTAGTAATTAGCAGTATTTCAATGCACAGTGATATATCTAACTAACTAACTGGCTGAAATAATGTAAGTATATTTTGTGTGTTTTGGGAGGAAAACATTTCAGACTTTATTAGCCAATGAAAATACTGTATAGGACTGTCAGGTACTGTACTTCATTAATGTTTGATTATGCCATTATGCAAATATTTATAAATTATGCCAGACCACATGAATCAAGGGATCAAAAAGACAAACGGAGAGTAAACATGTGAATGATTTAAGAGATGGCCCATTCAAAAATTCATGAGCTACTGAAATGTGCCGTGTAAAAGAGAAGGGGACAGGAACCGCTAGCCCAAAAATAATCTACATTTCCTCTCAGTTTCTTCTCTGAGTCACAGATATAGACCCGTGTGTGTATGCCCACGCAAACATGGGCTCTTCTTACACACACACACCTACCTACTCACAGACACACACACACACACTGGGTTATGCACACCAGTGACGGGTGTGATCGTAATTGGTGTATATCCCTTGTGGTGCCTCAGCATTCCCAAGCATAACTGACAGCATCACAAACTGATGATGGCCCAAAAATAAGCATGAATGTAACAATCACTTTTCATCTCTCCTTCCATTTAGCTTTTTCCTGTTGCAAAGACAAATATTTATAATGTCTTCCTTCTATTGTTGTTGCTCCATTGTTTATTCACACTTTTTTTTAGATCTATACAAAGGCGATCGCTCTAGATTTATAACAAACCATTTGGCTTTGTTGATGTTGAGTTCTTGCAGAGCTGTTATTTCTGACAATGGGTCGACAGTAAGCCTGTGATGAATTTACACACAGACCTAGCAGTATGAAATGCAATGAGCAATGCCAGGTGCCCAGAGTTGTGCGAGAGCCAGCAGGCAGTCATGTGGAGCAGCGCTGCACTTCTCCAGGCCCCTCACATCAAGCAGTGCTTTGTAATCTCTCACTCAATTACCTCAGTCAGTGTATTGAACGAGTAGTTGAAAGACGTGGTGCTGCCTCCGCATCTGCTCGTTTTTACCCCCTCCGCTCTTTTCTTCCATACTGAGCTCGTCAAGGCTTAAGCTCAAGTGTGCCTTTGCCCAAATGGCCGTTGTTGATTTGTTCTCTTTTGACAGACTTGGTCCTGCATGTTTCTAGATTTTACCATCTGAATTAGACAATAATTTGCTCTGTTATTGTTTAGTGTTGTTGTATTTTAGCTGTGGAGATGCTAACTTGTTGTTGCAACTGTATACATACACAATGAAAAACAGGACACTCTCAAGCAGCTGCTGAACTGTATGAGCGACAGGTACGAGACGGAGTGGCTACAAAGTCCTTTACACAATTTAAGATGCATCCTGACCTTTGCCAATGAAATTGATACAAATATGTTATTCAGAAACAGCAATATGAGGCTGTTAGTGCGGACCAAGGGCTATTTCTAACATTTTACAGATTTGTGGGATATTTTAAGTGTATTTCTTTCATACTGGTAAGGATGAGGTACCTCTGTTCAGCAATCAGCTCACCTGAACATTAAAAAAGATACTTTTTTTTACATTTAATAACTTTTGATTATGTACATCGTGATCCATTGTGTGACTGTTCAGTTTCTGCATGAATATTATTATCTATGGCCATTCAATTCCTATCATGAGGATGATTTGTTATGTATGTCTGAGAAAAACCAAGAACGCACCTTTAACACATTCCTAGTGAACTTCCCAAAAGAGTTTGGGATGATGAGCAGAACGGGA
Organism: Lycodopsis pacificus; assembly: GCA_028022725.1. NCBI lineage: Eukaryota > Metazoa > Chordata > Actinopteri > Perciformes > Zoarcidae > Lycodopsis > Lycodopsis pacificus. The sequence continues at coordinate 14,046,345 of CM051696.1, read as the reverse complement.
CTGGTGGAGTGACTGGAAGTCCTGCGTCGTTTCTGGTAGGACGGCACTGCCCAGTCCAGGGCCACCAGCCCATCATCGCTCAGCTGCAGGTTGTCCCGCACAAACTGGACCGGACTGTCGTACGGCCAGCACGCCTCGTACACACTCTGGAGGAAGGCGCTGGCCCGCCACGTCCAGCCGACGCACGGCGAGTAATTACTGAAAGTCCTGCAGTGTTTCAGGAGATAGTTGGCCAGCGCGGACGGTTTGCATATTAGTGCCACGGTGCTGCGTGCTTTCTCATCACAGGCCGCCTGGGAAACGTCGCCCACCTCCTGCTCCGAGACGCACCTCCCGGTCTTGCCCTTGGTTGTCTGTTGCGAACTCCCCTGAAGCAAGGCACCCGACTGGCTCTCAGTGCCAAAATATTTGAAGCCTGGCCACATTAAGCCCGCCAGGATCACAATGCACAGAGCCACAAGCCATTCCAGCATTGGCACAGTTGTTTTGAGCGAAATGAGCACAACAGGGACGCTTTCCACACCGTATCCTGGATCTTAAGTCGATGCTTACAAATGTATATTATAGAAAACAGTCGACAGGAACATGCTAGTTTTTAGTGTGCCGATCTTTTGTCCTAAATTGATGCTCAGCTCGTCCTTGAAGTTTGGTGCTTCCCTCGGTGCCAAGGCGCACCAGTCTCTCTCGTCTTTGCAGGCGTGCTGTCTCAGTTACGCAGCGCTTCTATTGTTCTTGCTCATTCCAAACCCGGCTTCTTGTTTCCATTTCGGTACAGCACTTTTTAATTAACGATGAGATTCCGTCCGTGTTTCATGCATCCAACGTCAACTGGTTTGTTGACCGGCCATGTGCAGGACTGCGTTCAAATCAACAGCTGGGAGCGCATGTCTGTAAGCAACGCGCAGCTAAAGCTGGAAACGCCTCCCATCATGTCCAGCCCCCCTCAGAGGGAGCAGGTACTCCGTGCACGTGATAATCTCTGCTGTTATTAGCCATCTCCTTAAATTACTTCCAGCGCCCACAAAGAGGTACATCTCGAGTGTTTTGATAGGACTATCTCTCTGAATCCCCCATCTTTCTCTTGCTTGCTCTTTCTGTCAGAGAAGACAGTCACAGGAAGTGCATCTGATCTGTTCGATCTTAGTGAATTACTTCAGAATTTCATCATCATGAATTTAGCAACATGTGTACTCTGTGACATATAATCAGAGATAAAGAGAACAAAAATGAATAAAGCATGACATCTGGAACGTATAAACTATAGTGGTTTCTTTGGTTGGGACCACGTCAAGTAACCTGTTTGGCAAGTCTCTGTTGTGTAACAAGGCAACTTTAGGTTGACTTCAGAATTACAGTGTCATTTTTTGTAACTGTAAGTTGAAATAAAGGGTGAAAGTAGGCAGTGTTATATGCAACATGCATATTGCAACGCACAGTGAGTGCTGCAGACGTCCAGTTTGATTCAAGCTTACTATATGAGCTTATCGACTCTGCTATTTTCCCTCCTCGTTATCTATGAAACTCAAACGGATAAAAATAACCCGTTCATTGATGAAAGCAAGAAACTAGAGCAGGGACATTTTAATTGTAAATCAGATATGTTGGAGGATATAGGGCAAATGGAGATTATCATCTACAAAGGAGTGCTCTTCTCCTCTGTGTATAAGACGAGGCATTTGAGCAAAAGGCAAACACGGGTTGTTATTCAAGGATCCATGGAATACTGAATTGACATCTTAATCAGTCAAACACACTTTAGTGCATGCTACTACTTAAGGTTGATATAGATTTCATGGAAAGCTGTAGCTGCGCCGTCTGTTTTTGAGGAACATGTTGTTTTTAACACTCATTCAACCGATTGAACCGGCGTTGGTACCTACTGTGTGTTATTCCAATTTTAAATGCCACCCATTCCTGTGGATAAACCAATGGAAAATGAAAAACACATGGCAAAATGGGACATGCCAAGCGGATGAGCAGAGAATTAGGACAAATGAGTGGCTGGAGGGATTTCGGTATCACCTCAGAGACACTTGAGCCATGAGCAGAACAGCTCACAGCTGGTGCAGCACAGAACCAGGTGGGGGAAGTTGTATTCATTCTGAGCTTTGACATCTACAGTATTTATGATCTATTGCAAGTTAGACCAGTGAGTTATTGAACTGGAATCAATATGGGTGTATGATAGTCAGATGTTTTCAGAGGCTACAGTAAGTCTGAGCTGCAGGTGGAGCTGGATGTTCTCTTTTCGTGATTGTCATATTGGCCTTGACATGATCACATTTTAGCCGGAGCTAGAGATACATTAATGAAAGTCACCAACCTTTTTCAAATGTTTGGTAAAATCATTTCATGTTTTGATGTAAATCTCAATTATTGTTACATTTTTTTGGAAATCATTCAAGAAGACTCACAAATCACAAGGAAAACATTAAATCAAAACACATTTTGAATGTATTGACTACGGCCACTTCTCTATCGAGGGCTGAGGGAGGCTGATATGCCTCCATCTACCATATCAAAACAACACTAGACTTGTTGATTTACTCTAGCAAATGTGGCTGAAGGGGTTTTACTATCTCTCCAGCATACTGTAAGACACCCTCTGTCCTTTCAACCCTCGGGAATGTGTCACCCATATTGATTGCAGTTTAATAACTCACTGGTCTAATTTGCAATAGATCATAAATACTGTAGATGGCAAAGCTCAGAATGAATTGCTAATTTATGCAAATTAAAATGTCTCAGGAATAGCAAAATTAGACATTAATGCAAGGACACAGTCAATGTTTCCAAAAAGGTCGCAAAAGACAAGAAATGTGTGGAACAAAATAATACGTTTTGCATTGACGGGAGGCGATGAGGACAAAGAAGGTCAACTTGAACTTTGGGACCAGATAAAAGTGACAGGATTAGATAAGGTTTGGACTGACCGGGCAGTGTAGACAGGTTGGACGTTATATATCCCGGGATAACTTGGTCAAAGACCCTGAAAAATTTCCCAATGTTGTCTAAAGAAACAAACAGCCGCTGTTGTCCTGTGTTTGAAGAGCCTGACCTTCATCTTTAGGTGTATTGATGACAGAAAAAGGCATATAAGTTGTATGTAACATGCAGTCCTCAGTCTGTAATGATTTTAATGAATGTTCTTAATTGTTTTTAAATCTCCTTTTCTTTTGACTTATGTTTTGATGCTTTTAATGGTTTTATGTGAAGCACTTTGAATTACCTTGTTGTTGAAATGTGCTATACAAATAAACTTGCCTTGCCTTGTATTGTGTGAATATCGTGTTTACCAAATAAGAGGCATTTAACCATCAATTTAGGGAGAAGACAAAAATGTAACACACATATCTTCCAGCATCGACTATAAGTCTCCGTAATAGTTTTAGTCAAGATGCATAAAATAATGCAAAACCATTCCTTTGGTGCAAGAAAGATGGGAAGAGCCCAACCCAGTAACCTTTGACCCAGATCACAAACTCGGACACACACACAAACATGCCTAATCCGCAATCAAACATTGTGCTTTTATATGCAGAAACGGAAGTCTTTTCCCAGGCGTGCTGACGAAATAGGACAAGTACTAAAGATGTAGCTTCAAGGTTGCACTTTCTCTTACTAGAATATAATGTATACTATTCTTTATCCCTTTAAGGGGGACATTTTTCTCTGCATTTGACCCATCCCTGTATATAGGGAGCAGTGGGCTGCCAATGACAGGCGCCTGGGGAGCCGGGGGTTCAGTGTATTGCTCAGGTACACTTCGACACGCCCCAGTCGGGGATCGAACCCTTGACCTTCCGTTTCCCAGACAACCTCTTAACCCAGTGCGCCACTGTCGCCCCAGAAACTAGATGCTTCATGAATGAAGTCTCCTGACTGCGATTCTGCTGAAATGTGCGCATCTTAACAGTGGCAGTAGTAGGTACGATCAGTATGAAGAAGCCAATTAAACAATATAAATGTTTTTCTTTTCTGTGACAGCTGAAGGTGTGTTAGTATCCGTGATGAAAATAACAGGAAAAATCCAAATCTAGTGAAAGCTTTTATTCTCAAGCAATAATTCAGTATTTTGGGAAATAGGCTTTTTGGTTTCTTAGCAGGAGTAAGATGAAAAGATTGTTACCACTGTGTGATAAATATGAAGCTTCATTGTGTTTAAGGCCGTTTTTTCTGCTCCGTTGCATATAGAGATCAGGCCACACTGACATTATCAGTACTAAAAGTGAGCAGGAGAAAAGAGCAGTGAAGACAATTTGGCATTGAATCCCAGTAGAAGAAGAAAGAGAGCACCCTGCGCAGCCTCATGACCCATTTGTTTGTGTTTAAATCTAATTTGTGGGCCCAACCAAACATCCCTCCACCGCATTTTAAATCTAGTTAGCTCCTTGGTGAGGATGCAAACCAGCTGTCGCAATTTCAGATGATTGACAGTCGATTTAATATTGAGATTCTTTAGTCTGACCCGATAATGCCTCGGTAAGAATGAGTGCTCTGCTGCTGTGTTGTTCTCGCTGTGTCCTCTTTCTCTCCCTCCCGTCATGGCCTGTCACCATGGCACAGCCAGGACCGTTAACGTCAAAACAAACAGCGACTGTGTCACAGCTTCAAACTGATTCAGGGGACAGGGGGCAACACCTTGACTCAGACATGGTTTGGCTTTTCTCTGCACTTATGTATGATTGTTTTCGGAGTAAACTGAGTCAAAACACAGAACACCAACATCCCACCTAAGCAATTACAAAAGGAGAAATGTTACCGTAGTCACCTCTCCCAACTAAACCTCTGTAGCTGCAGCCATACGCACAACTCATGTTTAGGTTGGCCATAACCTTTTCAAACACCAACATGTTGTGTTGCAGTACATGGCCTAACCCTGAACCCTGACTCTGACGCAGGTCTACTGTTGACTGACTCCGTACTGATGATCAAACAGATGTGTCCACTTCTCTGGGTGGATGTTTGACAGGCTGCAGCCTCTCCAAAATCCAAACAAATGTCTCCATTTACACAAACTTGCTTTGTTAACATCAATAAGTTACAAATGAATTGAGAGGGTAGACATTGTCCTTCATCAGGTCCCTCCACAAGCGTCACAAAGAAAAAAATAGGTCAAGTTAGCGAGATGCTTTCTGTAGTCACGAACAGCTCATTCAGCCACAACGTTGCACCGCCACTTTCTTGCACATGTCGATGCACGACCACATCCTAAGTGGTGGCCTTTCTGCCCCATTTAAACTTCCTGTTGCATCAAAAATACCCTTTCAGCTGAGGCATAAAACGAGCAGCTCACCAAGCTATCAAAGGAAAGACGAACAGTAAATCGGATCTTGTAAAAGCCACACAGGACATCAGTTTAGATTATTTGCCCAGGTGTTTATCATAATAAGTTGGTCTCATAAACACCCAGTCAACTGCGACAAACTAGTGAGGAAAGAATTTTAAAGCTCGTCAACAGGAAAACTGACCTGAGACTTATTCTCAGACAAAAAGTGGAACAACAAATAATGCAACAGACTAGAGAAGCTGTTGATTGGAGAACTTTAAAGACATGCTGAGGCAGAAAGTACAAGAAGGGAGAGGGGATGGAGGTCTAAATATAACAGAACAAGATAAAAGAGACACAAGGAGCTCAGAGAATACGAGACCTGCACAGAAAGAGATATCAAAGTTGATGAAAGGGACAGAAAATATGCAAAATTGTGCAGATGTGCCCTGATTCCTTTTTTTGCCTCTTGACCGTCTTCTCAGCAGAGACGAGTGAGTCTTGGAAAATAGATTAGATGGCGTTTAGCAAGTCTTGGACGTCTTTTCTCTTCTTCTTCCTCTTAAGTGAACCATCAGGAGGGCATGCAGGGCCACATGCGATTTGGAATGCGATTTGGAATCTTATTTCAGCATCAACTGTATTTTGATATCGTCTTAATTGACTCGTTGAAATTACAAGTCACAACACAACAGCGGGGATGTGCTGCAGAGAGCTATATGATCTCATAGAAATCAAATGTCTGCTAATGTAGAGAGCCTGGCTCAGCTGTGCTGTAATAAAAGGAGAACAAGCCGAAATATGTTGTACTGTAAAAGGCAAAACATTTTCCCAAGTTTTAGTTCCCCGAGGTCTCCAGTATCTGCATTGTGATGATTTGCAGAATGACATTCAGAAAACTAAGATAACAAATCAATTTCATAGATATGGCCAGGATGCTGTCCCCCACCGAATTGATGCAGAGGATATTTCATTTCCATGAACAGTATTTCTAAGTGCCACAAAGGGCAAGGTCAGGTTTTGTGTATTCACTGTGACCTCGGGTGACTTCGGTACAACATGCTAAGTGTTTGAACACCCGCAAAAGAGCTGTCAGTCAAGCGGATGATTTGAAACCCCATGTCAGGGTGGGTATGATGTTGCGAGGCAGCCAACTAGATGATTGTTTAGGTCTACACTCAGTGGCGGCTGGTCAATAGAGGGCCATGGGGCATGGCCCCACCATGAGCCACACGAAAAAAAAAAGAAAAAAAAAGAAAATTATAATCATCATAAATTATACAAATTGTCAATATTTGTGTTTTTTAACTATGGAATGTACCCAGTAATGTGTGTACAATATGATATCTGCAATATGATAACTTCCTTTCTTCCTAAAAGTACGCTGATTACTTCGACATACCATACGTATTCACAGGTTATCCACAACTTAATCCACGTAGATCGTTCCATTTAACACGTTTCATAACACATTTCCTAACACGGTCGGTAAACTGTGCGGCTCCATACTGCCTCAGATATTACTCACCACTGTCAGTAACTGTCAGTGTCCTTAAAGTGACAGTTTGTCACTTACATGTATTTCTTACTCTAACAAATTATAACGACATCCTTGTAACATTCAAAGTAGAAACAGAAGTGATTACAGTTAAACGTGTAAATACAAGTGAATATTTAACAGCACATTGAATTTGGCTCCTACAGATGTTAAATTAAGAGTGAAAACTCATCATAGCTTAATTTAACATCAGTATTCATTTACACTTCATGTTTACTTCTCCTGATCTTTACCTCCTATAACAAGGTCCATAGGGGCATCTCAATAAATAAACATGTTATATTATATTGTATTATATTATATAAGTGTTATTTACTGCTTTTTTTCATGTTGGAATAAATGTTAAATATTTAACTGCCAAGTAATAATGCGTGTTTGATACTAAACATTTTTTGCATGAAATCATACTGGGATGTTTGCTGAAATTGATAGGATGGCCCTCCCTAGAAAGTTTTCCACCAGCCGCCACTGTCTACACTGTGACTGCTAATGTCAACAGATTTCTGAATAACTTGTCTAATATATGCACCAAATCCTGAATAAAATGAATCATGCCCTTGCAATTTTTTTACCTACAATATGATTTAGCAAGAAACTGCCGATGGAGTTTATTATGCCATCATGGCAGTACTGATGAGTAGTCAGTTACTCGCTCAGGGGTCCGTTATGTGAGGAGCCTCACCAGTGAAAGATGCCTCATTCGACCATAGTGCAGATAAAGAGAGGAACATTTAACTGTCATTCATTTGAAGTTGTGTTTTTGTTGGTCACTCTCTTTCAGCTGTTTCTTAGTCACCAGCTAGTCGCTAACTGTCTGTCTGCCGTTTGGTCCGTACAGGTTGTGTACTGTGAGCGTTTTAGCTTTAATGCTACATGACTATGGCAGCTTTAAAGTATTAGTATCATTACTGTCATTATCATTTGTAGGCTGTTATTATTATTAATGATAATAATATTATGAGAGTGGTAGTGGTAGAAGTAGCATTATGACCAATAAGAAAGCAACAGTTTAAAGTAACACTGTTTCGGTTGGCTACTAAGGTTAACAAGGATTGCAGGGAGAAACACTGTCAGTTAATGGGCTTACGACTGCTCCGACATAAGGCACAGTCAGTCGGTGTTTATTGACATTTATAGTGTTTATAGAAGTTTTATTGATACAATAGCGTCATGACACTGACTGTGTAAAGGTGTTTTGTTCTCAGCCTGCAGACGTTTGTCTAAACAGTCCACCTACCGTCTGTTACTTTTCCTTTGCAGCTCTTCTTATTACTTGTCGGATTCTTTGAAGAACATTTTTGTCTGGCTTCCTAATGACTTTGTGACTTCCATTAAATGCAACTTTAATCATCAAGCCTTTGCGATCCTCTGGGAGTGGCGCTGCCATTGTTTTCCAGGAAACGGATTGGCGAGGGGGCATTTGGATCGGCGATCTACTTCGCTTCAGGAACAGGCCTGTTCCTGACACTGGTTACCTCACTGATCCCAAAGTGGAGCATTGTATTATACCTCTCAGGTGTAGCACATTTGGCATTGATAATAATGTACTACCATAGAGAATGTCAAAGTCAAGATCAAAGCTGATCTTGGTTACAGATGGCTAGGATGACATTTGCAATAATAAACAAAGGGAGCCCAGTGTGCTTTTGTCACCGCAACATATGCAATTATGAAGATGAAAGCCATTCCCATATAGTATGTTTATGCTGGAGCTCACCCAATTACAGCTGAGGCGCTGTGGTAAATCCAAGCTGCTTTGTTTGTGTTTTTCACAGATGGTCACTCTATGAGCTACAAAGCTGAGCAGGTTCCCTTTGACGTTGCAGGGTGCCGTTTACATGTGGTTGTATATGTTGTGTGTGAATGTGTGTGTGTGTGTGTGTGTGTGTGCTCTTTGAGCCAGTGCTGAATGTACAGTAAACAGAACATGAGCCCTCAGGCTACAGCGTACTGGCGCCTGAAAATGAAGAAGGGCATGCGGGAACAGCAATTTCGATAAAGGTTGCCCGAATCTGCTGATATATTCTGCAGAAATTGTCAATCACGGTACTGAAGGATTTATAATATTCTGGGAATCTCAGCTTCTAGTTAAGAGGATATCTGAAATCATGCCATAACTTGAAAGTAGTGGTCTCAGGGCAGCACAAATTAGCAGCATCACGGCCAACTGTCAACACCTGTAAGGTCAGGCAACTATTTCTGTGACCAACATGACAACAGTTTCTTGAATTATAGAGATTTGTATCAGGAAAAATGAATCTCCATATCATTTCATTCTTAACTTTAGGAGATAAGTTAAAAGTACATGACGATCAGTGGCCTCTGTTGCTACTGTTTATTACTAGATGGTTTGCAAGTCAAGGTTCAGGAGCTCACACTGCTTTCAGATTGTCAACTATGTCATCTCAGCCTGAGGCAATGTTAAAGAGTTGAGTTTGAGGATATTCCAGTAGGCCCGAGAATAATGGTTAAATTTGATGCTGAACACAGACATTCAGAAATGTTTCGAACTATCTAAGCTACAGCATTAGTTATTTCGTAAGCATAGATCTCCTCACAGTATATTACATGCTAATCAGTCCCATAGCCTATCACACATACACACACACACACACACACATACGTCACATAGCTCTGCACTTAATTAAAGAGCCTCTAGCTGCTTCTGCAGTGAGACGTATGGACCCATGAGATCTTTACAGATCTGTCAGTCACCGGGGGTTTGCAGTCAATCTTCCTCTGACTCCAGTGAGGGGGAAGTCGTTGCACATTATCATTAATTATAGTTACTTAACCTTTATCGTAGCTTAAATGACACAAGCAGCCGGATTTTCTCCCAGATTCTCTCAACAGGCAGCCTTATTCCTACTTAAAATCCACCACTTGATCATTGCGGGTAGAAAACATCATGGCATCATGGCATAGTCACAGCTGTTTGAAATCATGCTTTATACGAGGCTAAATATTATACATCACACTTATTTGCACTTTTCTGTTCACAAATGATCAGGGCATTATATATGTCACTGCTCGAATATGCCTTCTGTATGTTTTAGAGGACTCTGCAAGTGAAAATCATTGTTATTATCGATGAGTTTGATTTTTTCTCTTGAAATTTTTTTTTTCTTCTTTTCATAGGTTTGATTTTATGTTGAATTTATTCTGAGTATTTCTAATAAACGTATGGTTAACATTCAACTTTTAACTCGTGCTTATGACCATCAGACCGTCCGTAGAAGTCCTTAACCCTTTGAAACTTTAACTGGATTGTGGATTGTTATTTTCAATCTTCCAATTCCAGTCAGTCACACAATGATGACAGTTTGTGGTGTGCCCTTGAATTAGCACAAATGACATCAACAGTGAATGTCAGGAAGGAAGTTCTAACATGAAGGGATAAATGCACATTGAACATGACCTTCAGCAGAGTCTCAGACAAAAATAAATCCCCATGAACCAATCATGTCCCAACAATGACGCGATAAAGAACAATAACAATACAAGTCCACGGCCACTTTGCGACCCATTGAGGAGCAAACAAAAACCTCCAGTGTCGACCCGATTCACAGCAGAGATTTGAAGAACATGAAAAAATGCTTTTCTCTGTTGGAGGAAACTTCTGAAAGGCCTTTTATGTTCACTTGGTGGTCTGAGTTTATCTCTAGTGACAGGTCTCAATGCACAGAGCTGCGTTAATACGAAACAAAAACAATCCCATGACATGTAACCGAATAACACTAATAGATACACTATATGGTGTAGTTCCCTTGACAACACGTGAACATGCAATAACAAATATGGGTCCCTGACTTTCCCCATCTTTTTTCTTTTTTTAAAGATACGATCAAACCTAACCCTTTGGCCATTACTTCATAACTGGCATGGGATTTCATTTTGTTCCCCATTTGTAATTGTTATCCATCACAAAATAAAAATAACTGCTAGTTAGTAGTTTCATTGAGAAAACATTTTTCTACACCGACAGCATCGTATTCTCAGTAGAAGCATTTCGACATTTTACTTACAAGTAAAGTAAACTACTCCATTAGAAGTAAAGGAAGTACTATCAGCAATGTTGATTCAAATTATAGCATCTGTCATAGAGGTGTATTTGTTATTCTCCATGGATTCACATGCACTGAAATCATTGTGTAGACAAACGCACAGTCACGAGGGTTGACGCTGCCCTTTTTGGCATCCTGCCTTAATAAACATTATTGCCTGAGATCTCTACAATACAAATTCTGTCCCTCTCCCTCTTTGTTTTACACACACACACACACGGCCTGCCTCTGAACGGACTGTTTATATCACTTAGCACCCATTCAAACTTCAGCATGTTGTAAGTTGTGCATAAACACACACTGATAACAACAAATGTGTGGCTCAGAGTGGCCATTAAGTGCTTGTTATGATAATGAAATGGTTTATTTTAGGAATAAATACTGTAGGATTTCTGGGAAGTAGAGATATGAGCACCACGGTTCCCATATCTAAACAGACCACATGCCCAAATACACTGAGAAGATAATCCATGTGATACGAGAGACAGTTTTGTACTTGTGGTTGCTTGAATTGAGAAGAATCACTGACTCAAAGCGCATGTTGACAAGCAAGTACCCTTTAAATTACACATCATGCTTTTGTAAAAATGAGGCCAGCTATTTTGTGCGACAGACAGATGGATGGACACAGTGTGTGAAAATAAAGTGTGTCGAGGATACATAGTCTGGTCAATGTCTTACTAAGCACACATTTACAAGGTTAACCCCTCCGATGTGAAACGTTGGGATAAAAAAAGCCTTATTTAGCACCAAATGTTGCCAATGAGTCTGATCCTTTTTACGTACAGGGAAGCCAGTCAAGGCTAAAACTATGAATACTGAAGGGCTACAAACAACCATTACACTTGGAATCTAGTGTTTTATTCAAGTGTTCTGAGTATATACACCCCCGAAATATATCTATTTAAACAAAAACAGGTTTGGTGACCAGGCAAAGTCCCATGTTTGCTTTAATTGCCCATGTGCGGTTGGACAATAATAGTTCTCGTCACAGCGTTTAACATTATAATAACAATCTTGAGGCAAAGATAAGCCATTCGAAATGAAGGACCTGGTCTATGTTAGTGGGAGCTCAATATTAGTTGACATTTTATTGTCGCTTCAGGAAGAGTAAACACCTTGCCAACTGTGTGCAGAGTGAGCTTGTAAAGAAAGTTTTTATTCACAGAATACATAGAGTAATCATGGCTACATTAGCAACAAGTGCCAATAATGGATAATGGAAAGAAAAGCTGCATTAGCTAACATTGGCCACCATGAGCTACTGGTCATAAGTAAGTAAGTCTGCAGTAAACAGAGCTGAGTAAGGTGTACTTTTTTTGTGGTTATAAATGAAGGGTTTTTTTGTGCGATGATGTATTGTAAGAATGAGTTATTTCTCCTTTCAAAAGTAACATAGTTTTGCTTTAATGCAGAAGCTCTCTGCCCTTAATGAATGACATTAAAGGACTTCGACATCAGACTGATGCACTTTTAATATCTTAGAGAGAGTGAGTTCTGGCTGACAAGATCAACTACTGTCCCAAAATAGAAAATGAAGCTGTGTGTGTGTGTGTGTGTGTGTGTGTGTGTGTGTGTGTGTGTGTGTGTGTGTGTGTGTGTGTGTGTGTGTGTGTGTGTGTGTGTGTGTGTGTGTGTGTGTGTGTGTGTGTGTGTGTGTGTGTGTGTGAGAGAGAGAAACACTGAGCTCACGCCAGACGGAAAGAACATTCATCTAAATTAAAAGACATGGACCCCGGAAACCTCATGCATATTACCACCACAATGACACCTGCTATAAAACTCATATTCATGGACTTGTGATCCAAACACTTACACTTGTACAACGCAGAAACAGCTGTTCATGAATATGCTGCAGCTTGCTGTGTACTGCCATCCTGACAAATGCATGCACACATGTATTAGGGTGTAAATGATAAGCTGTGCTAATTAGTTTTTTTTACAAAAAGCATTTTTTGCAGAGATAAAATGTCACATTTAAAGGTCATCCCTTTGTGACTAATGTCAATGTGTGACCTTATTGTTGAATGGACAAGTACTTACTGTACTCCTTTCTACATTACGTTTCTTCCACATGCTTTCCCTTGATTTAATAAAAACAGAATGCAGAACAACGTACTTATACAAACGCTATCGCATGAACACATTCACGAACACACCTGTCTGCCGCAGATGTAACTTACTCTCACAGCAACAATCCCAAGCTCCTACTTCGACACAGTGGCTCTTGGCATCATGGGAAAAACCTGAACACCCCACGAAAAATCTGCACACTCAAAACACTCGGTGCATATTTAGTTAATATCAACAGTATCATATCTTTTATCTTTTCCTTCTGCAGCAGCAGCGACGAGACCTCCGATTCTATCAGTTGTTGAGTTGATTTTGTGTGAGGTTGTCTTGACAGACTGCATATGCAGCACAACATCATTACTGCTGTGCTCTGTTACCCATTCAGTGAGGCAGACACAGATCTAATCAAGAGTGAAATGTCACATGGGATGAGAGTGATCTTTGAACAAAAATTAGAAAAGGTGTGACTCTCCTAACGGCGAAGACAAAACAATGTATTTCCTCAGTCCTTGGAACAGTTTCTGACACAAAAGCAAACCTTCATCTGGCCTGATGCTGAATCCAACCCCTTACAGGTAATGAACTGGAAAGGGGCTACAGCTCACTAAGAGCTGCCGTGAGCAATGGCCCCGACATCCTCTCTCCTGCAGCGTCTCTGAACGACATGATAAGGCCTCTGTAATCAAGAAGATAGATGGGTATAGTATGGGCCAGGGATTGTAAAAACTAATGGCCTCTCTAAACTGAAACCCATTAACAAGCTTTCTGAAGCCTGCTGTTAGCAATGCAGTATGGCAAACTCATACTCTCCTTCTTATACTTCACAAGTCAGTGGGAGGAGCAACATGGATTCTGAATTTTGTAGCAAATATAGATATAATGGAGTGTTATTTACAGAAACATTTTTCATTCGTGGATTGGATACAACAGAGAAAAAGAATAAGCAGCAGAGAAAATGTCCAACAGTGTTGTTCCTCTTTTTTTTTTTTTTCAAAACTCATTTCCATGTTAAATAGATTCAAGTCCGAGGTGCCCGCAATGCATTAACAGCATCCTAGGACTGTAGAGTATATGGCAGCTTTCTTGCTGAGCCAGTTGGGTTGAAACTTTTGGACACATTCAAGTCTATCAGTGTGTTACATAGTTGTAAAGAAAACTATCTGATAAAGTACAGCAGAGAAACGACAAAGCTGTTACATGAAACAACTGAGCTGGACTGACCTTCGATAAGAACACAAATTATTTTTCTCCCACCAACACTGTTGCTCACCACAGTCCAAACACAGAACCAACAAACTCTGCACCAGCACCGCCCTCTTCTAGTTTAATACACAGGCAGCAGAAGTCTGATACACGGCTGACACATAGTGTCCACTTAGTGTAGACAAAAGTGGGGATATCAGACAGCCTCTATACAAATCTCCTAGCAGTGTAGAATAGGATGTAATACAATTGTGTTGAGATTGAATTTACTGAAACAGGAATAGAGGGACAGTAGGAAAAACTAGACGCAAAAAAAACGAAATAAAGAAAAAAGAAACTGACAGAAATAGAGATATGTTAGTGCACATAGACACAGATAAGGCACAGTAACAGTGAGTCTGCTGGCTGATGGGAAATGACAGACTGTTTACAGAGGCAAGCGAGGGCAAAGGGAAAGCAATAGGGAGCACTTTGGCCTGCCATCAGGGTGGCTGCTGGAGCTTTTAAGAGCCTGAATGAGGGGTGGCGTAACTTCATTAGTGTCCCTGGGCAGCAGTGAGAGCAGACGGGGAGCGCCGAGGGACTCGAGGGACGATCCCATCTGCAGCCAAACAAGCAATTAGACACACAGAGTCTCGGCCACCTGCCTCGGCTGTGACAAATGAAAGGATGAAGATTGCCGTGTAATTATGACGGCTATCTAAGCCATCTACCTAGGTGTGTGCGGTGTTACTGTTCATCTTTTGTTTGATTCTGATGTGTGTGTGTGTGTGTGTGTCAGAGGGATTTTCATATTCAAATGTGTATAGTAGTAACACATGAAACTGCTGTCTGTAACTTGGGAAGGGTGACAGCAAAGAGGGCACTTATTGATCTAGCCACTGTGAACACACACACACAGTCTCAGAGGGAGTTTGTTGATGTGTTCCTACAACAACAGTTTGATTAAGGCCTTGCCACTAAAAGCTCAGAAATGCAAATTTCCATTTGTACACAAAGAAAGTAAAGATTCCTTTTTATTTTCCTGAATGTTAGTGACGATAATGTTTCAGTTACGTGCCTGAAATCATTCCCTAAGTGTCTGGATCAAAAGCAAAAAAAAGAACACACTTTTTGGTCTATATTCAAATACAAACTCTGAAGTATGTTTATAACCTGTGACATTAGTCTCAAAGAAAATACAATGAACCTTCATTCGCTATGAATCTCCAATCGTTCCTCTTAAGCTGTTCAAGGGAAGCTATAGATGTGTTTTTGTTGTTGGGTGCCATGTAGAGAGTTAACATACGCAATAACTTGTAACGGCTCTCTAAGATTCAATGAAGAATGCTCAGAAGCATCTAAAGACATGTTTTATGTATTCTCTTTTACTGGTGTTGTTACCACTTTATTGGGCTAAAAGACAACAGAAATAAACACTCCAAAAACATAAGAAAATGAATTGCAGAGTAGCAACATTTTGATAATGGCAGCCATTGCCAAGTGCAACAAGCTGAGGATGGCTCACTCACACTCTTGACTGTGTTTTGCCCTGTAGCAGCATCTAGTGGATACATAATGTCATAGCAGCTCAATAATTATACTCAATGAAGTGTAAAGTTAAAATGGATGCACATCAAATTTTTGACTTGCTCAATGAGAGCAGCATATTCAGGTATTATGACACTATTGTATAGTTTAATAGTGTAATCAACCATGGGCATAACAGTAAGGGAATATAATATAGAAAACAAACATATTTGTGTGTATAAGTCACATAAAGTGACATATTTTGACTTGTTTGTTTAAAGGTCTAAAACTATGTACAAATCATTTAAAAAAGACAAACCACCAAGACTAAAACACCACGTTATGTGAATTGGTGCTCTATATGTATATGTACAGTATGGGTTGTGTGCTTTGACAAAAGTGAAATATAAATGCAAAGTGACATTTTCTTAGGTTACACTGACCTGAGAAAAAGTCAGTGCACACTCGGCTGTGTGGAACTGAAAAGGCAAGGCAAGTTTATTTGTATAGCACATTTCAACAAGGTAATTCAAAGTGCTTCACATAAAACCATTAAAAGCATCAAAACATAAGACAAAAGAAAAGGAGATTTAAAAACAATTAAGAACATTCATTCATAAAACCATTAAAAATCGATGTCTCCCAGAGATCATCTACGCTGCACTCAAACCTCTACACTGCCAATTCTGTCAACCCACACACAAACCACCTATGGATCTTTGTTTTCTAGTGTGTGCCTGGCACGAGCTTGGTCCCGAAGGAAATACCGTTATAATTGTGCAGTCTCCACTTGTACTCCTTTCACATCAGCGTACTTCAACAATTCCTATATACTTGATCCAAACATAAGACAAAAGAAAAGGAGATTTAAAAACAATTAAGAACATTCATTAAAACATTAAAAAACAGTGTAAGAAATAAAATGCAGTAGTAAAATGCAGAAATGCAGGAAATTGATTAATATATGAATTGAATGTGGTTCAATTAAAGGAACATTTAAAGAAGAAGATTGTCCCTAATTACCCATGAAACACATTCAAAGACTTCCTTATGATGATATTTCTTAAGACCGTATCTTAACTTTTGTCTTACCGAATCTAAACACATAGTTTTGTAGTATTTGAAGGCAAAATAAGTCATACATTGCTCGTATTGTTTTTATAATATTTGCCTTCTCTCTCTGTTTCCCATTAGGAGGAAGCAGCATCCTTTTCCTCTCCTGCAGTGAGTAGCCTCGGGGCAGCTCATTACTGTTACTGTGGCTGAGGCAGCAACTGGATGTTAGCTTGAAAACAAACAAATCAAAAGAAATAATAGACATGAGTGTTTACCTCTGCATGAAGGAGATTTAATGTAGCCCACATTGTGTTCTCTTTCCTCTTTGTTTTCTTCTTCTTCTTCTTCCTCCATACCGCTTGCACATGCTTTCAGCCCAAAACTTCAGTCACATTTCTCCAGGCTTAGCTTTATTTACACGTTCTGTGGTTTCTAAAATATTTACCTTTTAATCAAACATCTCATTTATGTTTTTCCCTAAAAATGCATGCACTGTGAAGAAACTATGCATGGCACACAGATATTTGACAAAGATACCAACGGTGCCCTCCTGTGGCCAGTGATGAAGCCCTTTCATTGTTGGCTTTGTGCAGTCGTACTCTTACAGAAACGACTTCTATCTCTGTTGTTCATTATGTAATCAGCACAGCTTCAGAGGAAAACAGCCTTCACCACCTTTTAACCAACATGAAAGGAGGGATTACGCATGAAATACAAACAGAGGTTACCAAAATGTGACATTGATTCTATGAAGACATGCATATAGCCTTCATGCTCCTGGTTCATTGAGTTCAAAAGGAGCAAAGCAGCAGGCTTGTTAGTAATCTAAACAGGGAATTGTACCAATTTACACACTAATAAAATTGGAGTTACATGCAGATAATGTATCTTAAGTATGCAAGGATTTTCTACCACTGGTGCCACATGATACAGCATTCTAAAGTAAAAATAAAATCACAATATTCCTGCTGTTGAGTAATCAATATGGAATTGAGTATTTGATCAGATTGCTTGATCTGTAAAAAAAAAAAAAGAAAAAGAAGAAAAGAAAAGAAAATGAAAGTCACCAACCCTAATATGCATATAAACTGCAGTCTGCAGGCAAGTGCTCCCTCATGCATGTCTTCATCTTGTGCCATGAAAACAGTTACTCACATATGCATGAGTGCTAAAATAGGCCCACATGCACAATGCACCTCTCGTGTGAGGTCCAACATTCACACACACAAATGCACCAGCACCCCCCCCCCTCTCCACACGCACTCAATATCAGTGGTAAACCATGAGACAAATCCATTGAAGCCAAAATAATGTGGTCTTCCTCATCGAGTTTGAACGAAGTAGGACAGTGAGTCAGACCATGTGATATGAAGGCACATCACAAGATAATATGGACCACTGGAATTAGAACGTTGGTCCAAACCATCAGATGCAACTCTTGGCATGAAGCAGCCATCAATTAGAAAATGCATTTACAAGATGGATACGCTTGAAGACGATGCATTTGATTGGCAATAATGTCAAGATGTCCTGTGGCATTCGAGCGTGCCTTCTCTTTTATCAAGGGGCCCAGTGTTTTTTTGAAAACACTGTTCGCACTGTCACACACAGTCTGAACGACGTGATCAATATATTTTTGCTTTCAGGCCTGCTGTTGCCTGCTGTTGTCAACTGGAGGATTGATCATTCTGGAGGCACAAGGGAAAACTCCCGAGCAGTAACCACTTATACTGTATGTCCCATTCAAAGGCACTAAATACTCTATTGTCCATTTTAACTGGACACAGATACAATGTATGTCCTGATAATCAGCTCTATACATGTGCCTTTGTAACCGTCTCTCTGTCTGCGCTGACTGAAGTACATTACAAATGTGCAGTCAATATCAGAATAAACTGTAGCAAGCACCGGTTTGACCTGCTTGACGTATTCATTAGAAAAAGCACATTTTAAATATTATAGTTTATACAAATGTAAAACCTTTTCAAATTTAGTGCGGCTATCAAAGATTTACTTACCCAGGTAATGAAAAGGTAGTTTGAATTTAATGCAGAAAGATGTTTTATGTTGTACATGCTGTTCCATGCCTGTTTTTTAATCCAATACATTTTTGGGAATGTTAATCCAGATATAGATACACTCCATTTTTATAATTTGGATCATGTCTCATTCATGTAAAGCCTTTTTTATATATATATAAAGATCCACTTAACCTTTGCATTTAACGAAGTATTGTTGATCACGTGGACGTAGAATCAGAGATGCAATAGTGATGAATAATGAACCCATCATAGGGTAAGCACACATAAAGACACTGAGATTGAAAGGTATGATGTGTGCACTTACTATCCTTTGTGATGAGAACTGTGACATGCACAAATACTGAGTACAGGCAGACAAAGCCATGAGGTCAGGCTGTATTGAGATCTATTCCTGTTTCTGACAGCTACACGCATCACTGGCTGGTTTTGTCTGAGCCAATAAGCAAATGGCTCACTGGGTGTTTTCTTTTCACTGCAGCAGGAGTTAACAAGAGCTTGGCAGAAAAAAAAAGACTGAAAAGGCAAAAAAGAAATGCTGAAAGGTGTGAGACAGAGGGAGAGAGAACAGACCACTTAATACAGTGACGTGAATTTGTTAAGTGTACATCAAACAGGGGGGCGGTGTCGCGCCGGATGGACCAATAGGAGGCAGAGAAATGGGGCCACTTATGACATCAATGCTGGCATGGCATGAGAGTTGCCTGCATGAGGGAGCTTTCCAATGAGTAGACAGACGGAGTGAGCATACAGTGATACTCCAGTCATCAGCCATGCAAAAACAAAACCCACACACTTTCTGCTTCATAGTCCAGGTTTGGCTCATTTTGCACGTGCAAAATATTTTCTTGTTTTTCATTCACACTAATGTACAGAACATAGATGCACACAGATTGAAAAACATCCACAGATGGGGATTCCATTTTTGTTTGGTTGCCTTTTTGTTTCAACATAATAGGCAGAACATTCATATTTGGACATATTGGAACATGTATTTATTTACCATTTGTACATTGGTTGTTCCAATAAATAAATATAAGTAAAAAATAAATATAGCGAGGTCATTTACGATTTATGAACAGTAATAACCAAGCAGCTGTGGTCATGGTTAAATAATTCATTAAATAATAATAATTGTCATATTTAAATAACAAGATTTTCATCAAATGAAACCCCATGTTTGATTCAAAATATGGTCACCATTTGTTTCATAGTCAATATGTGCATAGTCTGTAGTCTTGATGGAAACTACACATACATTGTAACATTCAAGTGACCGTTTGAATTACATATTTAAGATTATCTCATACTTTTACTGTAAGTTTAATCAAAAAAGCAACATCAGGTTTCTTTCCTCAGTAAAGAAATCTGTCTGTCTGTCTGTCTGTCTCTCTCTCTCTCTCTCTCTCTCTCATATATATGCACACGCAGTGAGTAGGACTGCGGCAGCTGCTGCTGCTCATACCGTCCATATTCCACAGTCATGTTACTCATCACAAACGGAGCACAACCGAGTCTTAGTTGTAGGTTTTTGATTCTGCTGTGCAGTTAAGATACAACACACAGAAGCACCTACCATCTAAAAATGATTATCATTTGTCAATATGTTTTACAAGAATTGCATTTTGGCAAGTAGCTTGTTAACATGAAAAAAAAAATGCAGTTAGATTTCCTGATTTGATGCGACAACATAACTTCTGAAAATCTTTTGACACATGTATGTATGAAAGTCTGTATGCAATGCAAATCAGCATGCATCATTCATGAATATTGATGGCCGTTTGTACACACAGTGCGTGTATAGTATGCACTGTGTGCTAGGTAATGCTAACACGTTATTGATCCCAGAGAGAAGGATGTAAAGGGATATATTCCCATTCACAAGCACACACACACACTTTGTGAATGAGCTCGTATTGATCGGAGACCTTCACTTTTGAAGAGATTAAATCACTGGCAACTTGTAATGACTTTTAAATCCATTATGTAGGGAGCGGTAATGCAGCAATCCCTGGAGTACCGACAGTGGCTCATGAATGCTGTTTTGTGTACAGAAACAGTAAATACAATCGCTACCACTGTTTGTGGTGCTCTACAAAAATGCTGTTTTGACCAATATTTAAATCATGAACACCCATTCAAAGTGTGATGATGCACTCCATTCTTCAGACTTGGTCTGCAAGCCACAAGCCTTACCCGAAAAAAACAGCTAGCCACTTTGCTGAGGTGGCATGAAGCTGCTGGATAAGGTGCTCATTTCAATCAGGAAAACGTGGGGTGAAGGCATGTTCTCATAAGAAGGGATCTAGATGCTGCTAAAGGCTCAGTGTGACTCAGGAAACAGCAATGAGAGAGATTCACAAACTCTGAATAGAAATACCTCCGAGGATTGTGGGAAATTTCTGACGTCTGACGTCATCTCAAAAGGGGATGTGGCTAAACAGAGAGGCCTGTCAACTTGTCCAGTTATGTTCCCACATTGTTGAATTGATGCTGACAAATTGGGCATTACTTTGTTCATACATATATTTTTATGCAATGATATGAGACGGACACAAGTCGTACAAAGCGTTCATTAAACCTGCATTCACACTGCTTATGTCAACCGTCACTATCTGTGCACACTGTGAATTACTAAGACTCTAAAAGAGAAACACGCCTTGTCATATCAATAATGTATGAGAAAAAAAGTGTTTTCTAATCCACACCATTCATTTTAAGTGTTAAGAACAAATTGAGCATTGACCATCTGGCGGCAGTCACAGTAGTAAAAACAATTCACATTAAGTCCAGAATGACTTCAACATGTAGAATAATGATGTGAATTTTCCATGGGCACTTATTTGCAGAAGCTTATGTGATTGTTACAAAAAATACCCCTCTATAGAAAAGACCCCTGGGATTTTACTGTACCTGCATTTCCTTCTACTTTCTTTCTTGCTTTCTCACCCTCCCTCCCACTTTCTATTGCTTTCAGCCCACAGCTCCTATGGGAAGGTGTTTGGACGATAAGAAACGGTCTAGAGAGCGGGGAGAGGCAGGAAGGGAGTGGGGCCTTTACGGCTGTTTGCAGCACGTTATTCTCTTTCTGTTCTTGATTCCCAGATGTTTGTACGGCCAATCCTGGTTTAGCCATGTACACATGCACACAGACACATGACGCACACATCAGGATAAATTGCTAAATGTCCTGTTCGAGTGTATTACGCATCTAGCAAATTTAGCTACAACGCCAGGTGGTGCATTTTGTTGCATAACTTTAACATGTTATGTTCAGGGACTACTTTACAAAGAAAACAGGCAGTAAGAACATGAGAAAGCAGGAAGAAGCATACAGTATGAGGTAATGACATCACCAGTGGCTCTGTAATATCTTTATTTATAAGTTAAAAAGCATGCAATTACATAGGAACTGCCCTGCACGGTGACATTATTTTACCATTTAGTGTACAGTTAGCAATAAATGCTACAACTGACAAACAGAGGAAACGAGTGATCGACGTGTGTTGACCACATTTATGGAGTAATCGAGTAAACGTTTCCGTGTAAGTGTTGATTTTAAAGTAAAGTTGATGTGAGAGAGAGAGAGAGAGAGAGATATAGACAGACAGACCCGCAGGGCTGTAACCAGTGGCGGCTGGTGGATTTTTTTTTGGGTAGGGCCATCCAATCAATTTCAGCAAATAGTATAATTCAATGCAAAAAAAAAAGAAAAAAGGTATCAAAAACGCATTAGTACTTTGCAGTTACATTGTTATCATTTATTCCAACACTGACATAATAAGGACATCTTATTCATACAATTCAGTATAAAAAAAATATATATATATATATATCATATAATAATAATATTCAGTATAATATGATATATAAATACCATATAATCAAAAAAATACAATATAAATATCATGAATATATTATAATAAAATATAAATATCATATATAGTCTAATAGAACAAGTATATTTTAAGATGCCCCTATGAACCTTGTTTGTTGGAGAAATCAGTGCAGTGAGGAAACCTGCATGTTTTTATGACAGTTATTTGTAAAGGAACTTTGCTCTTCTGAGTGGCAAACCTCTCAATGACCTTCTTATTGAAGTCAGGCATGTCCCTGACAAGTTCCTTCTCCATGGAGCACCAGCTGGCAGTGGGTGGAAATGTCCGTCGTCTCGTCTGCTTGAATGGCGATAAAATCAGCGTTCTTTACTTCCTCCAGAATGTAATCCCTTACCGACAGTAAACCGACAGCATGCAGTCCAACAGCTCATTTTGTACAGTGTTCCACGTCCCTTTAAAACGCTGGCTGTCTCCAGGTGCTCCTCCAGCACACCGTCGAGGGACGCAACAAAATCCACCCGTCCCTCGAACACGCCAGGGTTGTCCGAGGAGTCAGTCTCGTCATGCCCACGCAAAGCCAACTCAAAAGCCCCACAAAACTTGACACAATCAATTATTTTTGATAAAATGTGCCGGTTTTTATCCACCTGCTAAGTCACTCATTTCAAGTCATTTATTTCTTTAATCAGTGATTGGCTAAGCTGCTTATTAGACCCGTCTTCCTTGGGCCAAATCGAGCCAAATCGTTCTGGCCCCGGCACATGCATGCGCAGTAGAGACTTGCATGGGGACAGCTGAGAGGTGCACCAGCGGAGAGGACAAGCAGGGAAAAGCATTTATTTTGCGCAGATATCCTATTTTACAAATATTACTGGGTATATTACATAGCTCAAAAACACAAATATTGACAATTTGTATAATTTATTAATATTATTAAAAAATATATATATTATAATTGTTTTTTCTTTTTTTTTTTGTGGCTCAAGGTGGGTGGGGCCAGGCCCCGTGGCCCTCTATTGGCCGGCCGCCACTGGCTGTAACTACGTCTGAAAAATAAAACTTCTACAACTTTCCACGAACTGTGTCTGTTTGAGTTTATAGAGGAAGATCTTAAGTATCAAATACAACCTTTCATTATTAAAGACTACTTTATTACTCTGTCATATTTTTTTTTAACTAAGCAAGCAATCCACTTCCTGTTTGCCCAGTGTACGTTAATGGTCACGTGCTGTCCGCCTTCGAAGGCTGCCGTGTGGATGCAGATCAACTTGAGAATAATGCTGAAAACTCCCGTATGGACGGAGATCGGTTCTATTTGACAACTCTGCATCCAACGAGACACGGACTAGTGTGGATATGGCCTTAGTCGGTGGCATTGTGACGGTAGCTGTGAGACAGAGGGGAGTGTTGCTCATTTACTCTCTCTGTAGCCTTTTGCTGCTTTTCTAAGGAGTCTAACCAACGACCTTGTGGGCACACGCACAGTGCTGTAACCTTGTGTCAACCTCCATCAATTGTAGAGCATTACATCCTGTGTGTGTGTGTGTGTTACAATATACCTACTTATCGTTAGATTGTTTTGTTTTTTTTATTTAAAAAAGGCCTTTTCTGTGATCTTTGATTCAGATGTAATACATCCACAAGATAGAATAGTACAAACCATCAGGAAATGAACTAAAGTGAGAAAAAAATGAAATAAGAAGAGGACATGCAAGTAAATGTTTAAAGCTTTGGAGTTCATGTTCTCTTCTCTAATATCATCTTTCAGGATGTTTCTCCTCACCTCTCTGGATGCCCACCGCTGGGTTTATGGCTTTAAAAATAAGGCCAATTACATGTGCTTCCTGGTATGCCTGCTTACTGTGAGCCAGTGTGACACTGGTACAATGGGCCAATAATGGCTCTCTTGCTGGGCAATAAGCCCATACGGATGATGACTAAATGGACTAGGCTTTTCCTTTTTTTTGAAATGAAGAGCAAGCCAGAAAAACATTACATTTGTACGGTAATACCAGGCCGGCGGGGAAATGTAGTTAATTTTTAGCTGCATTTCCTCCCAGTTGGTGGCCTCTGTATCCCCAGTGAGGAGCATCGGGGGAGCCTCTTTGTGAATTGCCTGAGGATTACAAACCAGCAACACTGCAGGGAAATCTCTGTTGGGCAGTTTGAATACACAAGCTCAGTCTTTTGGTCACTACCTGACAATGATGTAGCCGCAGCACTTCATTAATAATTCATGTCTCAACGCTTTTAACTGTCACTTGAATAAGAGTAGGGTTAGGCTCCAAAATAACTAGTTTCATGTGATTTGTTGTCCTACCATGCATGATCGCAAAAGTTTGTATAGTTTTCTGAACGGCTACACTGGAAGACAGAATGAAAAACCAGTCATCACAGTAAGGTAGGGAAACCTGGTAGTCATTGATATATGGGGACAACAGTGCACATTTTCATGCAGTCCCTGCTGGAACGTATTCATGGTGTTTTGCGCTCAATTGTTAACATGAAAAGTAACAGAAATAGTTGTGTAAAGAATAAAACGTCTAAGGAATAGCTTAAATTCTGGGTTATCAGTTTGGGGAAGTTGTTGGAAAGGTGGGTTGGGGGTTTCCAAAGCTTTTATCGTGTCTTTATCTTGATTGCATCTTAGAGATTTTAGTCCAACAATGCAAGAAGAATGAAGTCACCCTTATGTCACCAAACTGACATAAGGGTGACATCCTAAATTGAACATGCTTGACTCAATGCACAGCACCCGGTCTCAGTGTACAGGTTGAGGACCATTCAACTACCAGGATGGAATCTGCATAATTCATTTGGAATCCCAGGTTTAGCATTTGATCAGAGTAAGAATAAAAAACATTTTCAACAAAGACGACATTTTCTATTTATGTTCTGTAGAGAGCAGTTCCATATTGTGACCAATAAAAGATAGATGTGGGACATTAAAGCAGTATTATGCTTCTTCCTTTCTTTTAGCAGAGAATGTCAGGGTATAACAAATGACTGCAATAAAGGACTGGCTGCTTGATGGAATTCAGTCCTCCACACATATGCATTTCAAAGCTCTTATGAGCAGGAGGTGTGGGGTAATGTGACAAACAAATTCAATAGAGCAGAAGAGATTAATCGACACAGAAGAAGAAAAACAGACTAGTGTTTCACATCCAAACAGTTCTACCTGATTGTACCAGAAAGTCACTCATTCACTCACACATATTTGGCCAGTGTCGACCATCAAAGCCTACTTGCTTCCAAAGAGTTCGCTTTTTTCATCAATCATACCCAAAGCCATACTAGCATTGCCAAAATACTGATCTACTGTGGCAGCATTTCCCTAATTTGTCTGGAAATTGACTAACTTAAAACATCCATAGGCCAGTCGCACAGCACCGTTATTGGTAGCTGTCCAGAATAGAAAGTGCTGCAGAAGCTTAACCACCACAATGTCCCTCAGGAATGGTTTCTATTTCAGTGTAAGTACACTGTCTGCCAATGGAAATGGATGATGTGATTGGAGGAGGTTTGAAGGAGACAGGAATATTTTATCCCAGAGCAAACCTGCTTGGCACCTTTTTCTGGCTGTGAAGCTTCGGTCGTATCCTGATCGGAATGCTTAGACCTAAACAAGATACATGTATTATTTGGTACAGTACAATAAGCCCAGTAGTAAACAGCTTTGTTCTCTTTTCTGTTACAGTGTGAGGCAGAAACCCATACATCTATGCTCTGTTTGTGTAGGCAAATAGCACCTCTAATCTGACTTAATGATGCAACTTTATTCAGCTACACATGGATCCTGGCATATAAACTTTGCATCACTTTCCAGGTCTCACTGCAGCGTTAATTAACTTACTTCTCTGTTCACTCCATCCAACATGTATGCAGCTGGAGTTCTTTACAAAGCAATGACAACTGGAACAAACCAACAACAAAAAACATATTTTCAGAGATCCGGGTGGCAAAAAAGTCAAATCCCCTTGCTTTTGTCTGTGGGAGTTGCACTTTTACCCCTATGTACTAGGGTTGATGCAATCCACAGGAAACTGTTGTTGATATATCGGCAAATAGATCTCCCTGGAAGGATTATCGCATACCTTAAACTCTGTATTTACAGAGGGCTTGGGGCAGCCAAGATTGCATTGTTGTATTGTGGCTGTCATTCAGGATTTCAGTTCTGGGCACCTCATTTTATTTTTAGCAGTTGTTGTAAAGCTTGCTTTGGGATGGGTTATGGAATTAGTACTAATAGCTTTTCCTAGAGCTATTTGCTGTTTTATTCTTGCATTTTGTATGTTTGTCAGGTGACAAGCATATGGATGAGATTGTTAGTGAAGTAGGAGCAATGTGCATGTAGCATGCTGTAAGTGCCATGGTGCCTCATAGGGAGGGAGGGACGTGGGTGGGAGAGAACCAGGGGATAACAGAGGCTCTCAGTTGATTCTGACCTTAGAGCTACGGCTGTTTGTATCGATGCTGCATCTCTTTTTTTCCAAGTGTGTGTGTGCTTTCTTCTATGTCACATTTGTGTATCTTTGGTTGTTTATTTGTGTGTACTGGTGTTACTTTTCAAGCATGTGCAACCATGCATGGAAGTGGGTTTCCCTGTCTGCCTGAATACATCTTAATTTTAGCTTTTGGTCTTTGTCAGAAAATGTTTCAGAACTATGGCTGCATGCTGTGGTGTGTCATCTTGTTATGGGGATTATGTTTATTGGACGTTTTAAGGAGAGATTTTCCCACTTTGTTGGGATATGTTAGATAAAACAAGTTATATGGCTAATGTGTTTTCATATATTACCATCCACCTGCCCTAGTTCTGCTGTGGAAAATAGACAGTGGGATAAGGGAGTGATGTGATGCTGATGAAGATATTACAAAAGCTGATCAATGATAACTAAAATATGTAGCAATCATGTTTATCCAGTTTGTGTGTGTAAGTGCTTGGGCTGTATGTAAAGGAGGTAGTCAGGGAAACGGAGCTGGTTTGATGTTAATCAAGCTTGACACAGTTACATTAACTTCACTGGCCCCACAGTCTCGCTCTCCTTCTTTGACTCTCTTGCAGCTTTTTCTTTCCACCATCTCTGTCAGCAGCAGCTCTGTACTGATAGGTTTAAGGTTCACATAGCTCTTTAGGCTTTA
Source organism: Lycodopsis pacificus (assembly GCA_028022725.1). Classification (NCBI taxonomy): domain Eukaryota; kingdom Metazoa; phylum Chordata; class Actinopteri; order Perciformes; family Zoarcidae; genus Lycodopsis; species Lycodopsis pacificus. Next base: position 14,018,590 of record CM051696.1, on the reverse strand, counting down.
GTTGAACGAAGTGTCAAGTTTAATTAGCAAAACACAAATTAATTAAAAATGATTATTAATTTAATTTGGCAACTTAACAAAATAAATGTAGGTAGAAAATGTGTTACAAGAATGAAGTTGCTGCAGTCAGTCCTGCTATTGGAACAAAAAAGCCGCATGCTAATCATACCACCAGGGAGGTACTTTAGCCCCAGGAATGCAAGGTTTGACATTGCAGTGATTGGTTATGTGCCAACACAGAATCTGCACTGACATGGAGGCAAACAGCAGAAGTAAGAGAAATAACTCTGCAAGAAAGCTAAAAAGCACATTTCTCAAAATATCCAAAAGTTTGCATAGGTTTGACAGATCAATGATATAATACAGTAAGGACTAACTGACCTTTTGTGTTGTGTTTTTATGGCATTGTTACTTCAATGATATTGGTATTGTGGCAAGAAATGAGAAGCTTTATAAGTATTATAATGAGATGCTGTAAGTATTGTGAAACCACTTCATTAGATGAGTAATTATTCAATCAGCTGCCCACACATATGCAACGTCTGCTGTAGCGGGACAGACAATGAACAAAACGGTATTGTGAATAACACACAGGTATGAATAGGCCATTGGCATAAGGCTCAAAAGCAAAGAACAACTCACGCTAAATTGGATACTTGTCAGTAGGACAACAAGAGCCCTTGGAGTTGCAAACATAAAAGCACACAAGCACATAGACACATGGCCTGTGGAAAACACAGTCCCTCCTCCATCTCTCTCCTTGCCTCCTTGTCCCAATTTTTTTATCAGGCCACTGAGACACATGTTGCACACAAATGCAAATGTTTCATTTCATTACTGTAATGGGAGAGTAGGTGCAGCTTACTGTTCATATTTGTTTTTTTTTATTTTTATCAATGAATCCATGTGAGGTTGCTTGCTCACTGTGCTTCATTATGACGCCCATCTGGGTGACTTGGTGAGATAATGAGCTGTGTGTCTGCGATGGAGTGTGGTTTGTGTGTGCTTGTGAGTGTGCAGGATTTATTAGCCCAATAAGGCTTAGGTGTATGCTTACACACATGTGTTGCCATGTATTTGTCTGATTTATGTGTGTACAAGAACATGTGTTTTTGTACCTTGAAAAGTACCCAGAACGGAGTGCTGCACTGCTCTGTCTAATCAGATGGAAGAATCGGAAACAGTCAGTTTCTCTTCTATCACTCTGTTCACTGTGAGGTGAACCCATAAACAGTTGTCTGCATGTGTGCACACACACACGAATGCATGATGCATGCACACGTACTGAACCCTGACAGAAACTTGCGCAAGCAGCTCTGTTTCTTTCATGGTGACAAACTTCAGTCGTATGAAAGCCCAAGGCATCCCAAAATCTTCCCAAAAGTTTCTATGCAAATGCAATTTAACAATTACGTCATCAGACTTTAGTCAGCTATATTTTATATTCCCCTAGTTCCCCTCTGCTCTGAAGATATTTATAGCATCTTTCAGTTCATTGTTTTGGTTTTTCCATTTTCATTAGCATTGTTGTAAACTTATGTAAACTTATGTTTCTAAGGGCTTCATACGACATCAAACTGTAAAAACTGTTCAGCAGCCTGATCTTGTAGCATCAGTAGTCGGATCTTGTCGCTAACATATAAGGCGACAGGCTGTTAAATATTCATAACATTAGGCCTTTCTATATAATTCATTGGTATTTTCTGTAGGCTGCCACACCTCACGTCTCTTCATCTCACACCATATACTGTCACACTAGGGTTGACCATATATTTGTTCTGTTTAAGTGGGATTTGTAAAGCATAGTGGGATGACTATAGTCCTGCTTTGTGTACATGTGTGTGTGTGTGTATAGGTGTGTGTTATCCCAGCGGATCACAGTGGTTTGTAGATAGCTTGACAAACACACATTGAGAGAAGGTCAGTCAGAGGTGGCAGAAGTGGGAGGGAGACACACAAGAATGGAGAGATTGTGTGCAAATAAATTGGACTGGGACCAGCGGTGAAGCACAGGTACAACTCCTGATAACACATCTTTCCTTTTCTCTGTATCTTCATACGCTGAGGTCACACAGTATCATGCAAACAAATAAAGGAGCGGATGAATACTCATCTCCTGTAATCCCATAGATCAGGGGTTCCCAAACCTTTTAAAGCCAAGGCCCCCCAAATAGCATTAGCTTATGGACGGGCCCCCCCTTTTAGACTTCTTGTGTTGATAATACAAGGACCTACGGCCAATGTAAAGAACTTTTAAAATATATTTCCTTACCTTTATTAATGCAATAATAATTACTTTTCTATTTCTAATCTGATATGACAGCATTCATTTCATTGTTCCTGTTTTACATTATAAGCTAGCCGGCTAAATATCAGGAGCAGAGCAGCTTCGTGGCAGGCACAGACCATTGCAGGTCAACACTGATAACGTTAATTATGATGTGATGAATGATGTTTTGACTGGAAGGCAATTAGAAAGATGGTCATGGCAAATACGATTTTTTGATATCTGACAAATCATATAATAATAATAACGATAATAATCATACATACACACATACTTACACACAAACTTGCACACATACTTACACACAAGCCATTCAATGTCAGGTATGGAAATGCTCTGAATATCTCATAGGCTGCTGCTTTTCTGTTCCCAGGCCTTTAACTACCTGAGTTAAAGTGACACACACACACAGACACGCACGCACGCACGCACACACACACACTTACACACACACACACACACACGCGATCACAGACCTAATAAGCGGTCCATAGATTCCTGAAGGGTTAGAAGACACAACTTATCATGTTATCATGCTGCTGACGCAATGCTGCCCAATAAAGAGACTCTCTTTAGTTTGACCAACAGGGACTGACTGGTTTGGTTGCATTCTCTGTGTCTGGTCTGATGAGATCAAGCAGCAGCAGCCCCCCGTGTTAGGCTGGGCGCCTGGGTCAGTTTGGAAGAGAAGGTTGCAATGGTTTTCCTCCTTGTAAAACACAGATAGATCTTGAAAAAAGACACAAGAACAAAATGCGTATTTCATTATCATGCTGTAAATTTCTCTCGCTCTCTGCTGCCATACACGCACATACAGGCCTATAAAGAGCGAGTGTTTGAGCTACGTGTTCCAAGTCATTACTGGTGCGAACAGGCCAATGTTGGAGATTTATTTCTGGTTGAGAGTACCAAACAGGATATGGTACATTTTCTGCTGTGCTAACTCATAAACAACTCCTAATCCATCATATGGTAACAATTAAGGAGAGACAGAGCTAGACTGAATAATATGTGTCTGGTGCGGGTTGGGGTATTCCATGTGTGCATATCAGTGTAATGTTTCTCTTTAGCACAGATTTTTCATCAAATTAACTTGAATAAGCTAAATTCCATAGTTTTTGGAATGATCCCACTGAACAATTTTGCATTATTTGCTAATTAAGAGACAACCATATAGTTGTTGACGGCTCTGACAAATATAGGCTCCAATAGGACGAAAAGTTAAATGTTTACAATTTTAGATTGCTGTACATGACTTCTTGAAGACATAACAATGATACAGCTTCATCTTAAACCTACAAAACAGCCGTCTATGCATTCCTCATTACTTATAAAAGTGATGATATATCTTTAAACCAGTGGATACAATATCGTGCATCCTGTTCATCTTGTCTGTGTGTGGATGAGTGCTGCCTTGTTCTCTTCTCGTAGTGTATTTACCGGTATGTCTTTTGCTACCATGTAACAGATCTCAGGCAAAATTGATTTTGTGAGTCGTCCATAGCTTCCTGTATCATTTGCTATTCAGTCAATGTTTCTTGCATGAAAGACTTTTGCACTTTCATTGCACAAAGCCGTATATGGAGATCTTTAAAGTGCTCAGTGCAGATAATGTTTTTGACAGGTTTTATTGTTCAGCCTCCTACTAGACCTTTCAATTCACAAGATAGGTTTGTCTTTGTCATGGCAAAAGATGTAATGAGAATTCAGTGGCCTTGCTTCAAATGTCTCATTCAAATTGTGATTGTGAAACTGTGTGTTACAATCCTTTGGCGTTAACACAGGTCACCTGATTTGCTGTTTACTCTCTAAAGGAAAGACAAATGTTTTCATGATCAACAGATTTCTGGCTCTGCAGACTTTCTCCATGCTGTCAGTTTTGCATCCCGTGTATTTTCAGCTGCTCAGAGATGGCAGATGGTGCTACAAGCAAGTGACCGGCATCACAACACATTTTGGTGTCGAGCCAAAAGAAAGACGACATGATATATCACTGCACTTCTTGCATAGATGAACCAGTTACTCACTCACAATTACTTTTATATTCATTTTAATAGGTTATAAACAAGGATTTTTTTTTATCATCATTGGTTAATGATGAAGAATTATTAAAGCAATACATTAATAATGTCCATTCAAATACAATTACGTCAACAGCAAATAAGAAAAAAGAAAAGAAAAGTTGCATTGAGATAAACTGTCCTTCTGCCTTCAGCTGATCATAGTTATCTTCACAAACACACCTCATGATTGGCTCTGTATGTTTAACGAATGCAACTTTTCAAATTCTCCTTCTGCATGTTTGAATGGGCATCAAAATGCTGAAAGTTGCCTAAGAAGATGCACTTCCCTTTAAGATTTTAGAGTAGGGCTTACAGAGATTTATTGCATTTTGTAAATATATTTTGTGTGTTCTTTATATAATCTTTATTTTCCCCACTCCCCATATACAAACAAAGAAAGTAATTATAACCACACAGCATCTTTTTTACCCTCCAAGGTATTACAAGCCTTCTTTCTGAACCTCTCGTATGATCAAACTCTGCAGGGGATCACTCATTTGATGTGCTGTGTTTAGAGCAGTAAGTTGTGTCTCCTTGGCATGCAGTCACTGGAGTGTGCCACTGCACCCAAAACTGTAGAGTACAGAGTTCCCCCCCCTCAGAGAAAGTGTCAGAGCAGCATAACATTTCTGATGTTTTGCAAAACACAGAAATGTGAGCGAGAACAGTCATCTCACTGCTGCATCGCTCACGGAGACGTCGGCTGCACAAATTACCTCCTAACGTCTCCGAACCACTTTTGCTTGACCTCGATGGAAAACGTCACGGGGTCAAGGAAAGATGTGAAGGAGAATTCACGAGTTAGGAAAAGACAACCGTGGTCCTTAGAGAAACCGACGACACTTTCACTAAGCTACGTGATTATTATGCGATGGCGGAGGTCACTGACGTAGGTCACACTTAATCAACACTGCTTCCAGTAGAAACTGACAATTCACTCGTGCAACAGCAATACAACTGTTCAATATCAATATTTCCTTTGTGCAATAATGTAGATTCAACTGTTCGGTTATGTTAGATTTTTAACAGTTTAATAATTTGTCATAGCTTGAGAATTTGTTCATTGGCAGTCTGCTATATTTACTGTTCATTTGATTTCCTATTCTTGTTTTGTTCTTTTTACTTATTTGTTACATGTTCAAAGTAAGTAAATACATATAAAACGGGTATTCAATTCATCAACATGAATCACATTAGTTTATGACTGTATGAAGATAGTTGTGAAACCTGTGCATGGCATGTTTGTTTTTCATGGACGGCTGAATGGTGCGTCACTTTAAATGTTGCCGCTGCAAGGACTTGTGATGGTCCAGTGTATCCTAATGGAGCTAAGAAAGGAAGCATTGAAGCATGCATATGGAGAATTCGAACAGCTCTTATTTTGGCGGCCACTTCGATACTTCCGGGTCATTTCATTCAGTTCGGAACCTTCCAAAGCAAAAACGACTTTTCAACTGCAGCCGTAGCCTCTTCTCTCCTCTCCTTCTCACCTTTGCACATGTAGACACGCTCAAACGCGTGGAGACAGTTTTACATATACACACATACAGGAGCAGAAGCACAACCTGCAGTCTCCTTCAACAAGCACAAACACAGGCAGTCTTTTGTCCCTGGTAGCCAAACAGCTGGCCAGTGACGTCTCTCTAGCCCAGTGTGGGCCCACATGATGAACAGTTTAATGAGCCATTATCCAAAAAAAAGGTTATGACAACAGGGGCACAGTCTATAATGTCTAAAAAGCAGAAGTAAAAAAAAATGCAGCAGTACGAGGCTGTAAACTCTACCCATGTGTATAACTATAGCAGTCACACTCAGGTTTGCTTTACATTTTTACAGCCACGAAATAAAACATAATGATGTGTCAATGCAATGTGTACCAAGGCATTGTGCATGGCGTATGCTTGAACGTGTATGCTTTTGGAAATTCTTGCCTCATTAGCAGAAGTTAGACAAATACTTGAATTTGAACTGTGTCTATTCCTCAGAAATAGAGCTATTTGAACAGAAAGCCTGATAGAAGAGAAAATAAATTAAATCCAAACCCACTGAGAATGGCCCACAACCCTGGAACATTCCTCTTGGTGTCCTTCTGTGTGGCGTGGAGGATATATTTATAGTGTGAGCGGACAAATCTTCAGAGCCCCGAGGTCTAAGTTAATCATGAAAAAGCTGATTGATTAGTGAAGCATAACAAAAAATAAAATCTGTTATGAGTCACCCCATAATTTGGATAACTTGCAGTGCAAAATTCTAGCTGTTTTATGGTACTATTTGTGCTCATGATTGCACCTGGTGTACTTTTTATGCACTTTTGTGCCAATAAATCGGAGCCATATGTTCAGAAAATATGTGGAGTTCTATTTTTGAGGGCTCTTTGTTCACATATTATGCCTGAGTTGATAAGGTGAAAATTAGTGAATAACTAAACAGATTTTGCTACTCCATCACTTGCACCCTAAAGTCACATAATGCAGTTCTCATTGTCATTTTACTGTCACATAAGCACTTTTTATGACAAGTATTGTAGGTAACTTTGCTACATTTCACGTTGCATCCGTTATGGAGTAAAAACAAAAGTCACATTAAAAGTACAATTTATTTTGTCAGGAACAAAAGCTCAGTGGGACAGAGAGGCTGAGAGGGTTATACTGGGACGTACCTCAAAACCTAGACAAGATCTCATTTACTTGAGCTCAATTTCATGCAAGCAAAGATGTTCTGTCTGTTTAATTTTATTTTTCTATGTAAATATAGACATAGAGTGGAGTAATGTCTACCTGAGCAGAGAATGAAGTGTATTATATGTGAGCTTCCCATAGCTTTGTTGACATAGCCAGGCTGGACGCACTTGCTTTTAGTGCATGTTAGTGCATGTGAGCATGCGCCACTGGTTAGCTCACGGCCGCCGCTCTGCACTGTTCTCATATATGGTGGTTGTAGCTGATGAACCCCGTCCCGACCGACAGCGGCAATGCAGAAACATAGCACCCACCCTCCGGTTCCCCTTCAGGCAAACACTGTTTGCTCCGTCAGCAAGACAGCAAGGCATACATTTGATGACAGTACAGCACAATGTCTCTATCAGGATGTCTAAGTGTGGTTTTGTAAGCAAACCAGATACAGATAACCAGATGAAGGCCAAAAGTGAAACACACACACACCCTTACATCCAGTTCTCTTTAAGCACTTCAAAATGATAGATAACATTTTTACAACACTTCCTTAGTACAGCTGGAGGAGTGTGTCTGGACAACATCTCTGAGGGCAAAGGTCGATGGATGTTATTATCATTATGTACCTTTGCCAAAATGTGGTTTACAGTGTGTTCGTGCTGATGTACTGCAAAGACGGGGCTAAACCCTGCTAGAGCCGGCCCACACTGAGTCCGCTTCTTAATCGCACCTGTGGGTCCCCACAGTTCAGGTTTTTTTTCTCTGAGATGGTTGAATTGGCAACTGAATTTGTAAACAGTCAGCGAGTGCAAAACAACCGTGTACCTGTCAACATCCTTTGACCAGTCAAATGTCCGAAAAATTGGATTGTGACGTGGACTGTGCTGTTTTTCACTTTGGAAAGTTGTCAACCGGCACGAAAAAGTAAAACAAAATAAAGTTAAAACTCATTTGGCATTTTTGTGCCCTCATTTTTCCTCTCTCAACCTCCCTGACATGCAAACCTAGAGCTTGAATGAGAGTGAACAGTTTGTTCTGGCAAATATCCACTGTCCGATGTGATGGGATGACTCAAACCTGAGATTTATGCCCTGATTGCACTCGACTGATTGGACTGACCCATGTTGTGTAACGCCACTGTATTTAAAACACTGTTCCTTCATCATAACTCAAACTACTAATGTGGGAAACAAGAGACCTCATATACTTTCTGGTGCATATATTGGCTACCCATAACAAAATCAATGTGTTTTACACAGATGTTTTGACAGATGACTTCTACAGCAATTCGGACATAATGCAGTATTTGTCATGTCAAGTAAATTGTATTTATACAACCCAATTTCACAAATTTGCCTATAGGGGCTTTACAGTCTGTACTGAATACGACACCCTCTGCCCTTAGACTCTCGGTTCAGATAAGTAAACGCTCCACAAAATATAACTTTCATGGGAAAAATAATGAAAGAAACCGCATTCTGAACCATTTGGAGACGTTTACTAGCTCATGGAGGTCCTGACAAACAAAACTGTTCCTACAACAGATTTGAGTGATTTAGTTGTATTAATAATACTACAGAAAGAGATGACAGACTTATGCGATTACATTGCATCATTTTAAATCCTCACATAAAATGTAGGGCAAACAGGTGAAAGCTGCTAACTTGTCCGAGGCCATTCTGCCACTCAGGAGGCAGAGGATGATGTGATTTAGGATTTTAATCCCGGAAAAAAAAATACACATATCATGGGTAGCAAAACAATATTGTTTTTTGGAGTAGGCTGAAAATGACCACTGGTTGTAAAGGAAAGTAAAATACGTAGCTTCCTGAATATACCGCTTTCTATGTAGGAAATTTTGAGTATAACCCGAGCCTAATAAACTATAGTTTAAAGTTATGTGGTATGAGGTCTCTTGTCATATTCATACAGTGGAGAACCTCCAAAATGTATTACAGGATTATTACAGTTAATACACATTATAGGCAGCTCTCTTTCAGAACAAGCCTGGAAATCTTCATGTAAACATGGCAATCATCCACTGCGAACTGAGTCACATCAGGCTGCAGAATGAACAAAAACAAGGGGAAGAGCTGACGGAGGAATCACCGGAGTGGCACACACACACGCGCGCGCACACACACACACACACACACACACACACACACACACACACACACACACACACACACACAAAATAAGGCTAGTGTCTAGTGGGAGGAGAGAGAAAGAGAGAGAGGGTGAGCGAGGGACTATGTGAAGGAGTGGAAGCAGTGGCCTATGTGTGAAAAGCCAGGGGTTACTTTTTTGGTTGACTGGTTGTCTACCAGAGGCAACCCAATACTAGACCAAATGTAATGGGGAAGTTCTGAACCACAAAACTTAAAGAAAAGTTGCGAACCCAATCATTTGGCCGTTTTAAGTTTGTTGAACTTTTGTTTTGGAGGCAGGACATCACTGACCACTGTTTTGCGCACATAACATTGCGTTATGATGGGAATCATAGGATGAGACGCGGACACAGAGACCAAATATATTATCTTCCCGGACGGTCAGGGCAGCGTTCCGCTTGACTGATATAGCGATGGCCTTGGAGGCGGACAGCGACAGAGGTTCATCAAGAAGTGCTCATGAAAAATATCCCCGGGCAGCGTTGGAGCGCAACGGCTACGTGAAGACATGTGTCACCCCGTTGCACCGGGACGCAGGGAGCCAGTGGCTGAGACTCGCTGTGACATGGACTTGCAGAGGAGTGTCGTCTGCGGTCTGCGTCGCCTCAGTCTCCGTTATTCTCGCTCTGCTACTCAGATTGGTCGACTGGGATGCAGGCAGCAGCGGCAGCAACGGAAATAGCAGCGGCTCCGGCTCTTGTCTTCATTTCGCGGCGGGCTGCGCGGTGGAGCTGCTGTTGACTGCGTGCTACTGCATATCCCCCGTTTTTACACTTGTATGTGCCTTCTTCTGGGGCGGGCTGTATCTGATTCGCTGCAGGGTGCTCATCCGCACCGCGGTTTTTCTGTTAGCCGTGTGCCACTTGGGAGAAGCCGCGGCGCAGTTCCTCCTGCGCGGCGCCGAGGAGCAGCTGCTGTCCCATCCCGCAACCCTGGTAGTCCTTGGCTGCCTGGGCAGCGGGGCTCTGCTGGTCGTCCGGCTGCGTCAGGGAGTGTCCATCATTGTCTTCATTGGCGTCATCAGGGCAGTCTCTCTCGTCTCTCTGGGTAGATTCCGGGCCAACTGGAGACCCTACCTGGCCTACCTGCTGGGACTGCTGGGGGTTTTGCTTGCGAGGTATGCTGACCGGCTCCTGCCGGCCCCAGGGACCAGCGGGACGGGGTGCTGTGGCTCTGTGACCGGGGCGAAGGAGGAGGACATCCCTGTCTTCAAAAGGAGACGGAGGTCCAGCTCCATATCGGCCTCGGAAATGATGGCTCACAGTCAGAGCAACAGCAAGTCCCACCGCAGGACTTCGCTGCCTTGCATTCCGCGGGACCAGGTAATACATGTCCAGCTTCGGACGTCTGAACCAGAGAATGACGGTTTTGTTGTTGATTCGCGTATGACCTTTCAGCTGCTGCAAAGCTGCAACGCTTTGTCTCTTTCGCTGATGGCATGTGACACCTTTACGCGCGTTTCCTTCATGACAACGCACAAGTCGGGATAACATATCGTAATAACACACTTTATTATTATGATACTATGACTTGTGTGCTTCATAGACCCACATCTACACTTTCCAATACCCATTATTAGCCTCGTGTTTTTGTCAGTTACGCCTGCTTACACTGCTGTTTATCTTTTCTCTGATACTGCTGTTCATTTGGTCATGTTGTGCTGTGTTTGTGCTGCTGATAATCAAATGCATGGTGCACATAGCTTGCCAAGTCACTGTGTGCCTGTGAGAGCACGTGTGTGTATGTGTGTGTGTGTGTGTGTGCGTGCGCGCACATAGGTGTGAGGTCACATGTAAATATTTTGAAAGCCTCTGTTTATCCTGGGTGCTGGCTAGTGGTGTGGTGCGTGTGTTTCCAAACACATGATGGAGCCAAATTTGAATCAAGCGTGTCCTCACAAGAACCCCCTCTTGCAGTGGAAATAAAAAAAGACAGAATAGTCACAGTTACATTGTATTGGCTGCTCTGATGTCTTAGTTCAAATGAAACCTAAGAGTCCCTAGTTGATCCTGGAGGTACCTGCACTTTTTTTGTGAGTAGAGAATGCAGCGATGAGGGAAGATGTTGTGACCCATTACAACAATTCTGTTGGATGTGACCAAAAAGTCATGAATGAGGTTGATGTGCTCTGCCCTGAATACTTTTTCGATGCGCTTATTGAAGCTTGAAGCACACTCTGCTCACATCCAAAAATAGCACTGATTTCAGCTTCTGAACTTACAAACTGTGTTGGTTTAGCTTTCATTGAAAAACTTTGTATTTTTGGCATGTAAGTGACACATTATTTGGGATAATTTGATGAATCAGCATGTGTTGGGGATTTACCCTCGGGCAAAAAGCCCACCGTATAATCTGACTCCAAAAGACTACACCTTCAGAAGATCGTTTGATTGGAATTACATTCGATGAACAGAAGACGGTAGACGATCTATAAGTATTAACAATTTAATAAGTCAAGCATCAAAGCAACATAGATCTATGGTTTCACAAAACACAATAATTGATTAAGTATCCCCAGCAACAGACAGAAAGTCAGGGCTCGGTCCACGCATCTCTCCTCTCAGTGTTTTGTGAGCCCCGTTCTATCCTTTCCCTGTTTCTTTATTCATTCTCATGAGGTGTTGACCTCGTCCTGCACAGGGACGCGTTATCTTCACACACACACACGCCAGGGTTGGGGCCACTGTGTGTGGGAGTCCATTCGTTCTCATGGACAGAGAAGATGCTGTTCCTGCAGGTTGCTACACAATATCTCACGGACTAGCCCGTTTCAGAACACATCTAGTTACGAGTTTAAGCTAAACCACCTGTGTGTCAGAGTGTCTTCTTTGTACAGGAAGTGCGTGAGTGCCTCACCCGGAGATTCAAACCTTTGCTCTATGACACACTCTCTATGTCTGTTGAATCTACGATGTTTAGCTTAACCTGAGCCTCTACCAAATATCCTTGGATTACCTACTTTGCAATTCACTTTTTAGTGCCACAGCAATTGACAGAAAGTTGAATGTTCACTAAAAAGTGGGACCCAATATAAATCATTTTTCAGATGTGGCATGCCCTGCAGGGTTAAACTTACATTCACATCAAATCTTATAGTCACTGAAGAACAGTAAGACATATAACATTGCTGAAAGTGAGCTTGGAAAAAAAGCTGTCATGATAGAGGGAAACGTAAGGCTGTAAATGCATTACTTAAACAGACAAAAGAAGGCCGACAATAATTATCTTCTAGGCCGATAAGTGGTCCATCATTTCTGTGTTTTCTAGCTTACATTGAAGCATTTTTCCATAACGGACCAAAGCATCTTATATGTACGCATGTCACCCGCTCACCCGCTCACATTTGCGTATATCATGAAAACATATCAAATCATATTTTGATATAATATTATTTACGGCCGGGTGTTGACCTCCCGCTGAAACAAGTGATGCTTCCACTGATCATCCTTTTACACCCATGAATGCCTCCTCCACTGAAGGTTACTCTCCTGCAGTCTTTGCCCCTGAATGTGCTCTTGCCCTCTAGTGACAAAATGAGATAAACACCAAGAGATTTGTGGGGAATGAAAAAGGAGTTGGCAATGTTTTTGCCACATGGGAAATAGAGACAGTGATCGATACACATGCATGTGCAGTGGGGAATTCAGAGAGATACATCTAAATGGGTGAGCTTTGGTCATACACACCCATGTATGCGTTAGCTGTATAGAAGCAGCATAATCCTAACTGATGACACTGGTCTTTTCCCTCTCTTGGCAACATTGCTCTGATCTCATTTGCAGATTTTGAGACTAGAGGAGGAAAGAAAGTGTGACTGAGGAAAAAAACACCTTAATAGCAGTAATTAAATGGTTCATTAGCCCTCTTTTATGGTTTCTGATGTAGCGGACAGGGTAAATCTTCAGAGGTATTCTGGATTGGTTCGATTTTCATGAAAAAGCCTGAAATTAGTATTGGACCTTTATCTTAGTTTGTACTACCGGTAGTGTAGGTGATGGGGAGTCATTAATGGCCCTGCTACAGCAGCTCACATACACCTTTCCAGTGCCCTGATCCAGAATCATGCTGTCCCATCACATGTATTTCATTTTCTCATTTAGCTAGCGCTGATCCCTCATCAGCTGTCCGGCTTTGGATGGCTGGTTGTTTATTGCTAATTGATATCCAGGGAACGCTGAGTTAGTGGACTATTAGAACAGCTCCATTACCCGTTCTATCCTATCATGTCTGGAACAGGACTGATGACAAATTGAACATTTACACTTCAAACACCTCAAAGTTAACCAGATGCTGAGGACAGTGTGTCCTCCAGTAGCCTGTCCTCACTGTGTAATCCGTGGGACCAGTGAGAGGAACATGGAGATTGATGCGAGGCACAAAGAGAGAGAAACACAAACAAATGGATTGAACCTTGGGTTTCAAAGAAGTAAAAGAAATTTGTTGAGTCATTGTACTTCATTTTTGTCTCAGTAGTTGAACATATAAAGACTTTTACAGTTTATATAATACAGAAAATACCTAAAAAGATGTGCCAATATCCAAAAACAGAGGAGGATTCCAGTTTCTGGCCTATTGACAAATGGGAATTCAATGTCAATCGTGTGCTTTTAGCTCTATTATGGTCTTTTACTTTCCTAGAGATTTTACTTTCTTCACCATTTAGTCGCTAACGTTTGACCTTCTGCTGCTGTCTGGTACTGGGAAATCAATATACAGCTTGTTGCCAGAGCTTGTGTGTTACAAAATAGTTGTCTGCTGCAGCTGTGAACATTTAACTGAAGTGACCAAGTGTAAAGAAAAGTCACCGTTGACCATAAAAGTCCACATGACGGAATGAAAATGTGCACCATGTACATGACGTTTTGCTAAATGGTGATTGAGTGAACAAGGGAGTGATTTCGAACACAGTCTGCAGATCAAACCACCCCATATGGGACCGTGACCCAATTGTAAGAAAGTAAGAAATACCTCTATAATGATTTAATAATATTAAATAATATTACTACAGCATGTTGTCAAACTGAAATGATTGTTCCTTTGCATGACTCATAAACCTTTTTTTTTTTGGTGTTTGTGGACCTCAAATTTTTCCATTCGCTTGTTGTGTTACAGAACAGACATCTAACAAACTCGTCAAATCAGCTACATTTGCTTTTTTCTAAATCTCTCCTTTCCTTCTTTCACAAAGTCTCTCTCTGACACAAACACACACAGAGTTTGTAGGTACAGTTTATCTGTACTGTAGATAATGAAGCTCTCCAGAGTGTACCTGAGAGAAGCGGGGGGGGTTTTCATCAAGCGCTGGTTGTGCAGTATTTATGAAGCGGGCTGGTGAAGCCTACCAAGCCAGAGGCAAGACAGGCACTCGGCTGAACTAGTAGCTGGAATATAGCGTCCGCTATGTTGCTGTACTTCTGTGTTTTTTAGTTGAGAAGGATTTATTGCTTTGGTGTTGGATTGCTATGCAGAGCAAATTATATTATATAAATGTAATGAGAGGTGTCTATACTATCAATATGATGCCAAGTGTGAGTCTTAATATTTTAGGATTTTGACATGAATTTTACTCCACTGTGATGTTTCATGGCTGGCTCCAGACAGAGGCATTGCGTTTGTGTTTTAGGGGAAGGCCTCTGATAGTGTTTTTTGGGTCACCTGCAATTGAAAGGCGCTCGCTGTACACAAGATAACGATAGCTATAAATAGAATGTCTAAAAACAGCAATGATGTTTTCCAAGTGTTTTCTTTTTTCTCTTGCGGTTTCTTTTCCTCTCTGTTGCACAGTCACAACAGTTTATTACAGAAATGTTAACATTCAGTACCTTGTTTCATCCAAGGCCAGAGAAGATGACAAAGTTTCTCTAAGTTGCACTCCGAATGGAAACATGTTAAAGTACAATGCCTTAGTAGAGTGAAACAAATGAATTCATTTCTAAAACTTTGTTCATTTAAATTTGGAGGTCAGACCTTGAATAAGGCCACGTTGCATAACATATTCATCATCTCATCATCATATACACTGTGTGTGAGAGAAGAAGAGGAGGGGGGGGGGGGGTGGCAGATTTTAAAGTAGAGACAAGTGCTCAGAGGTCTATTAGAGGGAAGGCCCATATTCTCTCATTGACGCAAATACATTTCCAGGGAGACACGCAACCTGTTCTGGTTGCCGGAGCTATCTGACTTTGTGTAACATTGAGGCTTATTATACCTTTTAATGAGATAATGGGGAATATGTTTTATCTCCATGAATACATAACACATGAAGGTTTAAACAACCCATTTCACCAGAGAGATTATTTGTATTGGACTTTTATTTTCACTCGACACGACATTACCCATCTTTCACATTAAGTATACAGTACACCACCCCTCTATAGATGGCTCTTTTGAAAAACGATACTTTCATCCAAAATACATGCAGATTAGTTATAGATAAAACTTCTGGTATTAATTTCTCAGTAAAAACAGTTGAATGCTAATTCAATCAGGGGCCAAAAGTGCAAGTGCATAATCCGATGAAATACCAAGTGTCTACTCTTGATTGTTTGTTGCTGGAATAAGGGAATGAAAGAGTCGTGTTAAGCAGAGAAAATGGGGGAAAGAAGTGGAGTGAGATGTGTAGGATTTAGGCATGGTTCAGCAAAAACATGGTTAGAATTCAGTAGCCAGGTCTGTGTTGCCGGAGATGTAGCTGTGGCCTTCTTCAATGGATCATTTCATTCAAGAGAAACACAGAAAAACTGGAAAGCTCGACAGAGGGACAGCCACTGAAGACAGTGGAACAGAGATGGAAAGATGGGTTCTAAAAAAAGAAGTGATTGAAGGAAAAGAACACACTGGCATTAGCACAGGCTGCATCCAGCCCAAGCAGCAGTCAAATAGACAAGTGTGTGTGTGTGTGTGTGTGTGAGAGAGAGGAGAAGGAGGGGGGTGGACAAACTAGCTTGAGGGGACCTAATGAGCTACTGCGTGAGAGAGGAGCAGGGAGGGAGGGAGAGGAGGGGAAAGAGAGAGTGTTGAAAGATTTGCCGAGGAGGGTGAGGGAAGGAGGGGGAGTGAGAGGAGGTTTGCTGCCAAGCGCAGCAGAAGTGTTGATGGTAAAAGGACAACTATCTGGTCCCTGTGACCAACCTCTCTTCCCTCCGAGCTCAAACACAGACTCACAGACAACACTGTTGAGGCAAGTGCGTGTTGATCGCATGTGGTTTTGTGCAACAGGTATTGCATGTGTGAGTTTGTGTGTTTTGTGTCCACATGATGTGAAAATGGCTCTATGCCACATGCTCGCAGTGAGAGGAGAGGGCCGGGGAAAGAGAGCAAGAAAAAATGCGTGTGAAAGAGAGTGGCCTCCACTGCTTGCTTCTGAAAGGCAGCAGCAAATGATTTTAACCTGGCCTGGCCACTACTGTATACACTTCCTCACAGACACACACACATACAAACACTCATACAGTGGCTTCCCTGCTGGCTGTCGAGATGAGGTTTGGTGGCCCTTGGACAAGGATGGCCTTGTTACTTGATTCAATGGTGTGTTTTAGCTCCAAAATATGCTTGGTGAGAGGAGGGGGGGGGGGGGGGGCGGTTGGCCTGGGCAGGGGGCAGCATCGTCGAGCAGAATCTAGATCTGTCCATACGTCCGTCTGCATGTCTGTCTACGTTTCTCTTGCACTCCAGTAAATTCTCAGTCAGTAGGAGAGAGTTATAAACAGGTCTGCTCAGACTGTTTACTGTCAGTGCTTTACTTTTAATGGCATTTGTCAGTTTGAGCTTTTAAGTAAATCAATTTCACACAATTAGGAATTTCACAGTTTTACTTGTATTATTTGTTTTTCTGTGGACAGTCTGGACACAGCATGGGCAGTTTGTGAAGCGTAGAATCATAAAAGGCAAGATCTTTGAACTGTATTTTTATACAGGAATGTTTGGCATTTACTCCTATGTGTTCTTTGACAGCTATGCCTTTGCTTTGCAGACTTAAGGCTGACCCGAAAAGATGTTTCCAATCTTAACAGATGTTGAAGATGTGACCCCACATAGGACTTAATGATGATGACATGTAATGATAGTTTTATTTCTAAAGTGTTTGGACAGCAGCCTGTGCATTTTTGTGTCCTCCATTAGTTGACACCTACTGACCTACCTGGGAGATGCCCAATAGTACTACAGTGTTGCAGTGTTACTGACTGAGCTACCTAGCTTAACGAATCATACTGGTTTTAGTTTATCTTTTTGTCTAAGTATCAGCAAATCCCATGAAAACCAACACAGAATGTATCCTGTTAACAAGCAGCTATAGGCCTCAGTGCCATTATCTTCCAAAACATATTCAATACACATTAAAGAGCCATGCAGTTGCACTGGATGATGCATACTGATAATATAATTTAATCTCAGCTCATCTGTGTTACATGTATTTCCTCTTGTTAGCAGGGTAAATTCATTGTATGTGTTTTGGTGTTTTCATTGTATTTGTTGAAAATAATAAAAAGATAAAACAATGCCAGCCTAAAAGTAATTCTTGCTGATCTTGGAGGAGAGGGCATTACTTATTCTGTAATCTCGCACAGTGACACAATTTCGGAGGCCATTTGTAAGAATCCTCATTTAAATGGAGAACCAATTAAAAATTCTCCCTTTGGCCTTTATTATCCTGCGTTGTATGACGTCAATTTCTCCAAACCTCTGTTTCTACATAGATAAGTGAGATTATTTATTCACAACACATAGCACTCCCATCTAATTGAAAAATAACATGATTTAAGTGTCAGTTTCAGTTAACTTTTGGCCACAAGTGAGTTCAACCTGTGACAGAGTAAAAAAACAGGATGACAGGAAAAAACACCTGAAGCCTGAATGGACTCGTGTTTTACAGCCCTGGCACCAAGTGCAAAACTGGGGAAATAAGGAGGGGTAAATGAGGTTACATGCACAGATAGTA
Source organism: Lycodopsis pacificus (assembly GCA_028022725.1). Taxonomy (NCBI): domain Eukaryota; kingdom Metazoa; phylum Chordata; class Actinopteri; order Perciformes; family Zoarcidae; genus Lycodopsis; species Lycodopsis pacificus. Next base: position 14,000,459 of record CM051696.1, on the reverse strand, counting down.
TATAAGAAGTCAACGTAGTCATCATGACGTCACCCATAGGTTTGTTGACTGCCGTTTTGAATGAATGAATTTTATTTATATAGCGCTTTTCACAGACAATAATATCACAAAGTGCTTAACTGAGCAGACGTTTAAAAGCATAAAAAACACAATGTGACCCTAGAGTCAATAAATTATATACACAGAGAAAAGTAAAAAATAAAAAATAAAATAAAAAAGCATGGCGGCCATCTTGGAATGCGGCCATCTTGGCTCTTTGCAACCAGTGAACGGAAGCGACCATATTTGGACTGCGGGGAGTTGCAAAGAGACACCATATACGGCTTTGGTTACGGTAGCAACCTGACAATCCCAAGGTAGCCCTGCCCTAACGCCTACCCTGCATTATGGTCTATTTTACTTTAAATGGGACCGTCATTTACTGTATTGAAGAGGAACTGAAAACCATAGCGATTGAGATCATAAACTCATGTTTACAATGTTTGCTGAGGTAACATGACCCTAGCCGTCATTATTTACACTGAATCAAATGATTTGTGAAGATATTGTTCGTATAGCAACACACTCACTGATAATTATGCAGTTCCCCTCATTTCTGCAGGTCTAATGAAAATATTGTTCCCAAAACATCTTTGCCAAATGCTCTCGTGTGATCAATGATGAGACTGTGTTTAAAACTCCATATTCAAGAGATTATGCCACATTTTAAGATGAGTTAATTTCTTTGCAATCAGCACTCAAAGAGATAAGTTACCCTGTTTTGCCTTATGTTAGTCCTAAAATGTGTGTAATTGGCCATAGTATATTGTTTACGTACTGCACTTAAAGCGCCCTCTGTTGTCAAATTAAAGCTAGACCTCTTTCCTTTACTACATCCTATTTGGTGTGTATTCTGCACAGCACAAAGACACGTGCGGACAAAAACTGTACACACACACACACACACACACGCACACACGCACACTGAGCCTGGCCTTCGTGAAGCTCCCAGATGTGCTGTGTCCTCGTAAAGCAGGACCTCTATTCAAATTGAGTTGAAGTGTCATTGTGGGTTAGATCACTGACCCAGTCAAGCGATGTCTTTGTCTCTTGTTCATACACACACGCACGCACACAGCGCATACTGTCAGCTGTCAGCCTCATATGTATGTTTGTCACAAATGTTACGATACAATCAGCAGCTCGGTTTCCTCAGCTCGCCTCCTTAATACACAGCTTCCATGGAAAATCACGCATTCCCTCGACCTCGCACGCACATGCAATATAGAGAAGGCCCCCAAATGCAATTTTTTTTTTTGGGATGTATACAAATCACTGCTGCTTTCATCACAGCCTTTCAGCTTGGCATTCACTATATCTATGCATCGTTGAGCACTGCTCAAATACGGGTGTGTGTGTGTGTGTGTGTGTGTGAGTGTGTGTGCACGCTTCCGAGTGGTTTATGCTAGGTCAACAGTCTGCTGACAGTGTGTTTGCATTGGAGGCCTCCAGCCTGCCTGTAGATTACCCAATCAGATAATCAAGGGTATAATTGCATCACGTGCATCTGGAAGTGTTTTTCCCTTCCATTATCCCTCATAATGCATGCATATACGTCACACACACGCGCTGCAGACACAAATTGATGACGTACATACAGCATTTCATTGCCAGAGGTTGTCTGTGTTGTGAGACGATAAGTCTATTCGTCGGCATCTGGACATACAGATGCGAGAGCTGCATCTTTACGTGCTGCACTCTGTTTCGACAGGAGAGTGTCACTAAGAGAGACTCTGGCATACCTGCTCCTTTGAAACCCGGCCCGAAGTTATTATAATGATGGGGAAGTGGACCGTGAAATGATGGATAACAGAATATAATGTTACTTTGCCTCTGATGTTTAAAATAACTCGCAAGGGATATGTCAGTCTATGAAATGGCCCTCTTTTCTAACAGGTGATGCGATGGACTCATTTAGTTACGTTGTACCAATGAGCAAGGTTTTTACATTTCAACATTTGGTCCGTCACTGGAAGACATTTATTACTCACACTATCACATGCATCATTGATTACCAACGCAATGGCATTTTGTGATGTAATGTAATTAACTTAGTAGGGTGTTAGTTTGATATAAGTTACATGAGTGTATTTCATCACTTATCAAAACACAGGATTGGAATCTCACTCCCAAATCTGTTGGCAGGTCTTTTAATACTGGAACTAACACCGAGTACAGGCTAAGTAGAACTGAATAACACATAGATACACATAAAACTGTATCTATGTTATCTGTATTCAAGACACAAAACACGTGGTTTGTGTCCATGAATATTACACACCACTGTGTAACCACAGTAGATATGCAGACATCACAGTCTTCAAAGGGCAGATATGTCACTTAAAACTTCTCGGATCCAGATTGGAACTACGCTCCACCTGGATCTGGGTTATGCTTATGAAATCCCAAATGAGTACATTGAGTATCCGACCCTTTCTTGTGCATTAGGTTGCTACAAAACCCCAAATGTACCTTACTCTGAGATGCAACTGTTTTTGAAAACATGACATCTGAAATTCTGAGCAAAGCTAAGCAGCTATTAGATAAGCCTACATCAGATGTCCCTACGGTCTAAATTGAGATGCATCTGATCTCCTGTCTTAAAATTAAAAGGAATTGTTTTTCAGTTTTTAAGTCGACATGATGAAAAGCTCTGATGAAACATTAATGAGGAGTCATCTTAAATTAGAAATGTGCATTTCCCAAGTCTGTAAATTCATTTCACTTCCCAAGTAGACCTTGTGTCGGGAGAATTGTACACATTTTAATATATCCAGCCCTTTCTTTTCATTGTCTTATAGAGTTCAATATGCAATACTGTTGTTCATTCATGAAGTGTTTTTAATTTGGTTGCAAATCTATCATTCACTCATTATATCTGAGCCCCCTCCCCTTTGATAGACAATACACAAACCTCCCCTGACCTCACCTCAAAATGAGGTCGGGGGGGGGGGGGGGTTGTGTGTTGAGTTGTTATGTTTGAGTATGAACTTGCTTTAAGCAGTGAAGGGTATTGAAATAATGCATAAAATATAGTTAAGTATAAAAGTACTTTGGTGCATTCACAGTCTCGAGCTGCAGAGCATAGTCAAAGGGGAAAGGCTTTAACAACTCATGATGAAATAGAAAGTTGAGAAGACATGAAAATGACTGGACTGCAGGATTCATTAGGGTAATACTTTCCCTCAGGGCATTTTGCCTCAGGCCATAGGCATCTGTATAGTAAAAAGAAGAAAAAAGCCTCTCTCCCTTTCTTTGTTTGTATATCTTTCATTCTCTCAGCATTTCTCTCTCTCTCTCTCTCTCTCTCTCTCACACACTCACACACACATACTTTCTGTCTGTTTTCTCTCCCGCTCACCCGATTTCCTCTCAATCCAACTTTCACAGGACAAATGCCAAAGGCGATATTATTGTGTCCTCAGCTGCCATCACTCACTGTGTTATGTAAGACACTGTTGATATGCTTGTATGTGTGTGTGTATGTGTGTGTGTGTGTGTGTCTGTGCTTGTGCTGTTGCCTCGCTTCATATCTGATATGTCTTCTCTGAATTCACAATCATTCCAGCGTATCCAAACTACAGTCCGGCTTGTTTCAGGACTACAGACGGTGTGGTGGAGTTAGTAAAGAGATCATGTTTATGTCTAAATGATGCAGGTAGTACTTCAATACACTGTATTTTAAAGCAGATATTCGATATCATAAGCAGGTGATGTTTTGTCCCTTATTAGACAAGGTGTGTCTAACTAAATGGTTTAGATACAAACTTTGGGATCCATCCAGAATTGCACCTGCTTCGTTATAAAGCCTAAATAGGATTTTAAACTGTTCAAGCAAAACACACAATGTGTTAAAATACAACCCATGAGACGGGGGTGAGAGTGTGTGAGGAGAGGGAAGCAGCTACAGTGACAAAGGAGTAGCTAAAGTTAACCAAGCAGAAGTAAAGCCGTCATGATGGAAAGAAAGGGTACCCGTCTTTTACATTTCACATTAATGCTTTTCCCATTTTTCTGAAGCAGAAGCAGAGAGTCTATTTCAGGTCAAGTTTCAATCTTCAGAAATAATTGGGTCCCTTCTACATACTGTTTTCTCTGCGAGCTGTGGTAAAGCATTATGAAGTCAGAGCTTGGTTCTCATCTGAAGAGCAGAAGAAGGTGTTAGCCTTGAGCTATGTGCGTACATGATGGTACACACACTGCACCCTCTGTCTCTTTCTCACTCTGTCTCAATCACGCACTCACACATAGAGCTACGTACACACACACACACGTTTACTGTATGTGTGACCTGTTTGGTTCCTTTAGCCCTGATGCAGCTTGTGCTAATGTCCACGCGTTCCAGCTTATTTTCACCAACATCTTTCACTCTCTTCATCCACCTCCCACTTTTTTCCTTTTCTGTTCAATCTCATTTAACAATGAATTCAATGAGCAAGTCCTTATTGGATGAAGCTGCACTGGTGTAAAACAGGCTGAGTGTCTTTGGTTTAGCCTGAAGACAAGGCTACCCAGAAAAGCCGCTTTCTGTCTATGGATTTGTTCTCCTTTAAGTTCCATATTCGGTGTCTTTCTTTTTGTTGTTGGTCTCCCAGACCAGTGTTTCCTAAGCATTATCTTTTGTGTACACACACAACACACACACACAAAAAGGTCATAGCTTTTGTATGGACTATATACCAGCCTCTGCATGCATCTCCATGAATTGATACAGATAAATAATTATAGAAAGTGGGCTGGCTTAGGATGTATGAGCTACAGAGGACAGTAGCTCCACACACACCTCCCTTGTCGCTAAATTTGATCGATGGATGAATGTCATGAAAATGATTGGTTGAAACTGATTGGTACTGGCTTACGTAAGCACGCATTATGTTTTGTTTTACAAGAATTAAAGATTTATAAAATAAAAAAAATGTCATATGCTGTAAAAACAAATTGGGCACATAATATGACACATAAACACTTACTTATTTAATTTAGACTTAAATGTGGCTAACCGACATGGCCTCTGTTGAACAATGAAAATATTATAAATATGCATACTATTGTGAATATTTATGTACTTACTTATTTACTGAACTTTTTGCCCCGCTCCCCATGGGCATGAGTGTATTATAAAATTAAAAAAAGTGATGAAGTACTGCCAATATCTCCATTATTACAGCTGGTAGGACGCCGGCAGAACGTCATATTGAGCGTGCAGGTCGGAAAGGTCGTTCATTATGCCAAAATGACGCTATGTTCGGCTATTTGTGAACTGTACAACTATTAAGACATGATGATGTAAAGGAGGGCTTTTTAAGTGTTTGTACTGGGAAGTGGAATTACCTAAATAAAAGGTCCTCTGATTTACAGATATCTTTATACATCCATGGCCACATATTCATTGGCGTTTAATGTCTAAAATGGCAAAAGGATAGCATACAATGCAAATACACGCCAGTTTCCACGTAAATCTATATTTACAAACACACATGAATGAATCCGAACGAGGTCCGTAAACTACAAGTAGCCTACAGGTCGGATCTAACAGGAAGTAACTGTTTCTTTGACTTCCTGTTCATTCTTTGAAGGCAGGTGAAAACTGTCCCGCCTGCTCTCATCCACTTTCCAGGCGAGGCGCAGGTCATCCCGAACCAGCCTATTAATCGCTGACTAGAGGTATAATCAGTCACAGTGAGTGAAAACACCTGTGTGGGTCTGCATGGTCAAGCAACTGATCACATAATGAGCCTTGTACATGCTGCGTATATTTACCATAGCATTTCAGTTGAAAGCATATTTTCGGTTTTTGTTTGCAGCAGATGTTGATCCTGTTGTTGATCAGACAGCTGAGTTCAGGGTGAAGCCAGTCCTTTCCAATCATGCATTGAGCTTGTGCATTTTAATTTACAGTAAGACGGACACACCGATGTACTGTACATTGTTCTAAAAAAAATGTACCGGTGATCGATTCTAACAACAATCACTCCACTGGGTCCTACACTGCTAACTCTTTATTTTATTTCTCATCATAAATCAGACAGACAAAGCACAATAATTAAGGGATTTGTAAAAGCAGACAGAAAGACAAAACCTTTACTAATTTTGTTTATTGTAGACTAACAATGAAAACTGTTGCTATAAGGTCTTGAAGGGTTTCAAAGTGATTATTGTTATCCCTTTTATGATTGCTTTATTATGCTGCTACAGTACCTCTCACACAAGTTATTACAGTCCAATTTCCAGCGATGTGTTTTTTCACCTATGACTGTCCATAGAACACCTGTCAAAATACATGTTCACTGGCACAAAACTAAAATGTTTGCAACACAAACCTGAATCTGAAGTATAACAGAAACAGTATTGTGGAACAAATGTCTATTATGAGTTATCTCCATTGAAGAGTATCGTCTCGGAGATTTTGGTGAGGGAAACGTTAAAAAGAAAAACTTCAAGAAGCACAGACGCAAAGTGGGATGTAAGTCATTGTACATGCAGCTCCAAATGGAAGACCAATGTCTGGACGCTCACGTTGTTTTCTCATGGGACTCAGCCTGGCATCGTCGGTGTCAATCAGCGAGAGCAGAAAGCTGACAGAGAGAAGTGGGTAGTGGGAGCTGTGACGCACTCCCATCTCACAGTAATAGGAGTAGAGAATGACAAGCTGGCGTCAGTAGCCTAACATGGGTACAACAACACGAGGGAAAAGCACTCCACTTAGCCGTGGAGCCTTGGAGGGAGGGAGGGGAGGGAGGGAGGGAGGGAGGAGGGGAGGGAGGAGGAAGACGGGAATGAAATGGTGTGTGTGTGTGCAGATGAGTTATGTGCATGCATGAGGGCCCGTTTGCATGTGATTCAGCTTACTCGGTGAAGTAAAGATGACAAGTAGATCGTGCAAGAATATGAATGCACCCTGTTCAACAGGGTTGTGTGATATGTATAACATCTCTTACGGTAGCCTATACATCATTTTGATACAGTGATATATCATGAAATAGTACATCTGGAGATCCAATTGAGAAACAATTTATAGATGAAATAATCAGATGGGAATGTCCCTTCTCAGCTAGTCCAGTGAGTTAAAAACCTAAAAGACAACAACAACGAATTTCATTGCAAGGATTTGAAACATTACAAGATACAACTTTTTGTTTCAATTTTTTGGCCAGTCCTCAAATGTACTATACAGTTTACATGAGTTTACTTGAGTACTTCCTGTAATAGGAATGCATGGTTATATATATTGCAGTATTATGATGTTTTTGTTGGTCCGGAAAACCAAAGCATTGAACTGAAACTGTCTGAAAGCTTAGCAGAGCTGCAGAGTTGGGTGTTGATTCTCAGTTTTATTGGTAATACCAGTAACATTACCATTTGTCAAGTATCATTTGATTCAATGCTTATTAAAAAGAATAGCCTTTAATACATCAAGTGCAGTTTCAGAGCAGGTAAGGACAAGTTGGCATCTTGAGTGTAATGATTACTGGTTTTGCCTTAAAAACATACAAACGTATTTGAAGAGTCAGTCAACAAAGACAACTTATTTATTTACAGTGTCGAGATTTGGAGCATGTAGTGTAATTACTCCGGGCACAGTTATATTAATTAAGCATTCAACACATCGGCAGATAAAAGACATATAATCACACGCAATTGCAAAACCACTGTTTTGTGAGCAGTTGTTTATGAGGCACACATGAGAAGGACATTACAAAGATGTAAATCTAAACATGCTGACAGATGCATGCATGCATTTACTTGACAGTGCATGCAAAGGCTTAGTCATGCAACTCCGCACACACATACTTGCCTGAGGATGTTGGTGGCAGCCATCAGCCCAATTCATTCATTGGGGACAAAAGAGGGTAGAGATACAAATATAAAGATGAACATAATTTGCTATTTTACGACTCAAACACGAATATTTTATCTATATATTAACTTGTTTTTCATTTAAGCACATATTTTGTACAGTACCACAAAGTGAGAGAAAGGCTTTTGAAAACTGTCTTTCCTCTAGCTCTCTAGCCTACTTTTACTTATTCATACTGGGAACAAGTCATCTTACTGTGACTTCTGGCAATGCAGCACATTTAGGGGAACTTGCATGGATGGATTGCCATGAAATTGTATACAGACATTCATAGTGCCCAGAAGATTACGCCTACTGACTTATGTAATACATTTTCTATAAAGCCACCATGAGATTGGCATTTATGTTTTTTAGGGAAATCAATATAGGACGGATTGACGTGAAATTTGGTACTGACATTCATGTCTCCCAGGAAGCCTTAACTTTCCTATCTAGTGCCATAATCAGGTAGATATTTCACTCAGTTCAATACTTAGTTTTTTGACTAAATGTCAGCAAACCATATGACATTCCCATCCGCCTCCATTGCACTTCATGATTAGTGCTAATTAGCATGTGTTAGCACTAAACTAAGATGGTGACAATTGTGCTGTATGCCTAAACATCAGCATGTTAGCATTTATTATTTAAAGTACTGCCTCACATAGCTGCTCGCATGGCTGCAGACTCTTAGTCTTGTTTCAAGAAATACAACTGTGCTCACATGTTTTGTATTGATTATACGGACCTTCCGTAGTTTTAAATAGTTGTAGCGTTGGGCACAGTCATCGAGCTCTGATTGATCCGTCAATCGTCTCTCTCACATGTGCTCACAGGCACACAAAGGCTTGCTTGACGGAGTGACGTGAGCGTGTAATCAGATCAATAAGCAATCGCTGGTGTGGTCTGGTTTCCCAGTGCATTGACAGGACCCCTGATACGCTGATTGGAAACAATTAGCATCAGCCGCGCTAACATGACATGATTTTGAGTGATGACGGTGATGAGTGCATGTATGAACTCATGTTTGTGAGTGTGTGGGTGGGTGAGTCATCATCATCCAGCTCAGGAGGCCCATCTCTCTCCTGCTAATGCACACACACATATATGAACACACACACACACATATATGAACACACACAGGCAGCTTTGCCAAATCCTTTTGGCAAGCTAGTTGTGTTGAGTGGGCAGATAGTGACTCTTGGGGTTACTATAAACTAGACGGTATAGAAAACATTATGTGCTGTATCATCATTCAATCGAATGAATCTGCTTTTACCTCACCGTGAGGAATATAACTAAATTGTGACAAGCCTTTGTCGGCAGCCTTAATGCAACACCACGGAGCATTGATTTAGCGTGATTGGGTTTAAGATGAGATGAGATGTTCCCTCAGATCATTTGACATTATCTTTTCACACCAGATATGGGCAATACTAAATATTATTGTATTATTGACTTATTGGTGAATTGGATTGTGACCATTGTGTTTTGTTTTGCATGTGCAACACAGCTTTGCCCCATGTAATGGATTACAGTGGAGCACAGTTCACATATTTTACACATTTGCCATATCACTAGATGAAAAGAGGTGGGATGAGGTAATGATATATTAGCTCAGATACATTATATGCTCTTTGGCATCTTTTATTGTTTTCACTTTAACTATTCAGATTATACAGTAGTTAATCGTGGTACTGTATTTATAGAATAACTATTTTTTTATTCTATTCTACGTTGTTTTATGTCTCTCCCTGCTGTCTCTTTTTCTGCCTCGGCTGGGATCTAGTAAGAACAGTTGCTGGCCAGTAGGGGTTTTGCTCTGGCTTGCTGGGTTCTTCAGGACTGGAGTGTCTGAGTCGTGACAAACAGAGAGCATGCGTGTGTGTGTGGGTGTTAATGTGTTCATTTTTGCCTGTGTGTGCATGAAGATAGACTCACATACATTCATCCCGGTAGATCTTTGGTCTCATTAACCCCTGCATGGCTTTGTAATAGTATGCCCTAACATGCGCACACACACACACACACACACACACACACACACACACATGCTAGTTAGTTAAAATAAGAACCCAGGGTTTAAGGATAGTCACACGATGTGTGTCAGTCCTGTAAACAACCCAAAATGATTTCACATTGACAGAATAGATTTCATATAAAGTACTTAAAGAGCAATTCAAGAAAAGAAAGTAGTAAGTATACACAAATTCATGTATTTCCATATGTAATAATTTTTACAATGCAAAACAAGGATGTTTTCCTTAACCCTAATGGGCTGCCCAAGAAAAGCTACGTGTTATGTGGTTTAGAATGGTATCATGTTGTTATAATATTTCATAATGAATTAGAGATTAATGCACTACTACATGTCATTTAAAAAAAGATGAACATATATAATCTATGATGTGAGTAATGCACTACAGTGTTTCTTGTATTATTTGTCTTCTTTAATTGGGAGAGCTTGATAAATAATGTCTCTCTAGGACAAAACTCTAATTTGTAACAGATGACTTCTGTGGTTTGTAGTATGACGTTTGGAACACTGGTACTCTCTGGATGGAGGTATAGTGTTTTTATTTTTAATTCAAAAGACATGCAATTCAGGTGAAACTAAAAATACTAAGGTATAAAGAGTTTTGGTGTCTGTGTTGGGACGGATGACCTCGCTGTCAAGGTTGCAATACTGCTGTCCGTCCAGTGCTTGATGGAATGGGATCCAGTCTCCTTTGAACTTGAACAACTTTTTTTTTTAATGTGCTGACTTTTGTGAATTCACGGAGGATTTGAGTTCATTCCGGTCGTTCCTTTAAAAACAAATTCATATAACTGCAGAATTATATAGAATCATGGTTGTTTTTACATGCATCTAAAGTTGTTTTAGCTCTAACTTTTATGTTTTTGTTAAACGTTTGGATCTTATCACATACTCTATGCAGGAGGCTTTTCCTTGTCAACAGATTTAAGTTCTGCATGCCGCACAAACAGCCCTGAGACCAGCAGTGTTCATTTAAACAAAAAGAGCTCTCCCTGCAGACTAAAAAAACCACAGCAGCAGATCTGTAACCAAAAGCTCCGGTCTGCACAGAACAGCCAAATGTTAAGTCAATTGATTACACACAACTGTTAACAAAATGTGTTCATGCATGTGTGGACCTTCCCAGCAATCGAACACTCAGGTGTGTGTGTGAGAAGATGAACCACCCTTACTTGCACACGATGTTGACATTTTTTTTTTTTTTTTTACTTATGCTGATATGAACTATGCATAAATTTGCATGAGCGCAATTAGAAGCAGTCTACTTAAGACTGAATGATGGAGCTGTCAAAGATTATGTGGCTCAGAAGTGCATTAGGCATCTGTGATTTCCCAGACTCGTATAGACTTGACATGCGAAGTGTATTTGAGCCGTAATGGAGGCCTTTAAGGAACAGCAGAGCACAGAGGAGGGTTTAAGAGCCTGGGTAAATGATGGAAGCTGAAATGTGTGTGCAGTTTGTGAGAGACAGAAAAGGGGCTCATGTTTTCTCAAGTCTGATTTCTGCCACGATGCAGCGCTGTAACTGCCTCATTACTTTAATATGGCACCTTGTTAAATGGCCGTACTCTTAAACATTATCACCAAAAAGGAACGGCACACACAGTATTCTGAAATGAGGTATGATTATTATATATGATGATGGAGTTCAGTGTGATTCAGCATTACAGTGCAAACAACCTCCCTCCCACCCTGTGGGGCTCACATAAAACATGAATCCACTGTATTAGGCAGATTATCTCATCTGCCATTCAAAATGCAAAGTCATCCCCAGTGGATGACAGTTGCACTGTCAGGTCATCTCACTTTATGCCATTTTATACATAAGCCAACAGACTATGACAGCTAGGGCAGTTCAAAAGACACAACACACACAGGCACACACAGGCATGCACACTACAGTTTGTCATGGGACCAGTTATTAAAATGATCATTATTATCAGAAATTCAGCAACATCTATCATTGAAATTACCAATTTCTTTTTGCACAAGAAACATTCTGCACATTGACCTTATTCAATGAAATGGAAGACACAGTAAAGCCAAAGCTAAAGTAAATACAATGTTATGCTCTTAATGAAAGACATGAATGTCATAAAGACGTCATGTTTGTTTGAATATTTAACAGTGCTTGTTGTATTTGAATGAAAAGGGTCGTCTTTATTTTATCCAGCTGAAATGAAAAAATACAAGAGAACAATAATATTGTTTTTCAATCGTGTACATGTTAAATATTACATAACTACAATAGTTGCATTGACCTTGTTATTTTGTTTTATGAATTTATTATTTTAAATCTATAGCAACAGAACTTTAACAAGGTTGCATGCCGGTGATTATTGTGTCAACCTTTGTTCTTAGTTGTGGTGACAGGCCCTGTAAAGCAAGGGATGTAAATAATTTAATTCAGTGCAGTGTGAAACTCCATTGTACAACATTTTGTAATGCAAAAACAACAACAACACTCATTTATAGTTCACGCAGTGGGGGATGCAACACAGCATCCTAACTGAGATGCTTCCATATTAACCTCTGCAGTTACATCTTGCTGTCATATTGGGTCACTAGTTGTCTATTGCGGCTTTATATTACCCCTCTTGTATTCTGGGTGCAGTGCAGAGGTTGGTCTGGGATGAGTATGTTTTAATCTAGCTATGCACAAATACTAGAAACGGGAGGAAACGGTTCACCTAGCTCTGTTAAAGGTGCCGCACAAACACTTCAAAGATGTCGTATTTAGGAAAAGCCACTCAAAAACTCATTGTCTGACTTTGAAATTGAATTACAGTTTCCTCTTATTGAACAAAAATGGAAAATCATTGCGGTGAGGGGACAGATAGAGGGTGGTGGGGAGCCGTATGTAGATCAGCCCTCCGGCATTAAGAGTGATGTGTTCTTTTTTTTTTTCTTCATCAGCAGCGCCTGCTCTTTTTTATTTTTAGATGGCTTGACGGAGAGAGGGATGGAGGGAGGAGGAAGTAAAGGAGGGAAGTTATGTGCGTAGATACAGTGGTGCTGTACTGTGTCACAGAGTGGACAGGTCTCTGAAAGTAGCTTCTGTTTGTATGCTTCTAGCTCCAGATTATGTGCCAGCCAGAATGGGACTTCAAGAGAGCTCTGAGCAGATCCCAGGTCAGTGCAGCCCTGAGGGAAAGCGGAGGAATGGTGTGTGCGTGTGTTTGGCATAACCTTTCCAAGCTTTGTGTAATCGAATAGCACTTGACTCGTTACTGCATGACATTTTTAAGCAACTCATTTTGAATCATTTGTGAGTCTTTTTAAGGTTAGGTCAGTATATCCATCTACTTTCGTCAGTTGATTTGCCTGTCCAATCTGTACGAATAACTCTTTTAGTTAAGTAATTAAGTTTTGTAATGAAGTAACTTTGTTTTCTCAAATAGGTGTTAAGTATTTCATTATATGGCATTTTTAAATCATGTAGCTTGAGATGATCTTATTTCAGTCTTCAACGTTACCTTGGTTTGCGTTGGAATTAGCTGAAAGCCTGGCACGTATCAAACAGGCGCTAAAGGGAGCCTTTTGCATCCTTATCAAGTCCCCGCAGGTCACTGCCCAGGGAGTGAGACTATGCTGGAATTATAATGTTTGTAGCCAGACCTTTCTTTAGCGCTGACACAGCACTTTGGAGAAAGGTCTGGCTATGTGAGACAAGCAAACTGCTTACTTATTGCGCATCAAGAAAAAACAGAACAACGTTGGCATCCTCTTGGAATATTCTTCATGCCCATGGCCTTGTGTTTGGTTCATGTACTAATGCAAGAAATCACATTGTTTTGTCTCTATGGCTCTTTCTAGCTGTGAAATAAAGGAAATAAAGGCCAAGGTTTTTTTACAAAGCACCATTGTTTTGGTTTGGTGTTCATCCAATTGAGCCAGAACACTCAAATAATAAACTAAAAGCTGCTGAAATGTAAAGCAGCAAAGTCGGATGTTCTTCAATTGTATCAGCAGCGCTACAACACGTTCACATAACTGGGAGTCAGTTGATTCAATGTCAATATAATCATATTACTCAATGTATCACATTAGCTTAGCTTGGCTTAGTGTTAGCTTACCAATAAGACCAAAACCACCCAGGTACAAGATGGACTGAATTTTGACAGTGGAAAAGTAAAACCGTTGACGCTCAACAAGGACACAAAAAAACATAATGAAGAAAAAACGACTACGATGATATTTTGTTTTTTGTTCATTGCTTTGACAGAGTTTGTCAAAGCAACTCATGTCGAAGTAAAAGAAAACAATCTTCGCGGGATCTTTTTCAGCGTCTCCCCTCTGGCAGAAGCAGGACAGAATACCTTAACTAGAGTTTCTTCCCAAAAGTTGTGCAGTTGATAAATAGGCCATACAGTCGGCCTAAATTGTAATTGTATGTAAAGTTGTGTACTGTGCTGTTTTTTTGCACTTTTGTCACATCTCTACTAATATTAGTCTGATTCCACTGACCTAGCCATGTTGTAATGAAAGAAACACAAACTTTCTGGGATTCAAAATGAAGTTTACCCCGTTCTTTAAAGTGTAAAAACAGGTCGTTTTTAATGCTGAAAAGAGATGCTGCTCGTTGAACTGGCACACATCTCCCTCTCTGCTAATTGGGCCAGGATACATTTTTTTAATTGGCATAAGCATGCAAAGCAAGGTAAATACAGATACTTGGTTAAGAAAGAAAATCATAACAATACAAGTTCATTCATAGACATTATGGGGAAAAAAGTGACATCAGTGACTAGTTTTCACCATTTTGCTGGTTTGACTTTTCGCCCAAAGGCTCGGAACAATTGCAAACTGACTTTATATTCTCCACCTATGTATTACATTGGTTTAGATTTCATATTTGAATCATCCATAATCTTCTCTCATACTGGACATGCATCTCCAGCTTTAGCCAACAACAAACCTACCATCTTAATCGACTTTTAATGAATCAATACCTCAGTTTCCTGATGCAGAAAGCCCTCTTCTGATAATGCACATTACTTGCTGCTCGGTTGTCATGCATCATCTGCTATGACAGGAAACACTTGACAAGTAGTGGGCGTAGTATAACTGTGGCCAACTGAGCCCCAAACGACAATTTTATGGTCCGTAGTCGAGTCACTTTGATCTTTGTCCCGATGTAGCCGAGCAACCAGGTATTTTCAATACAACTGATTTCAGTGTACTGCAGGTGCTCTCATCCCTGAACCACCAGTGAACATTTGCAATTGGCAGATGCAGAGGCAGGGGCGGGTGAGAGGACAGAGGGAGGTTCATGAAGCAGCAGAGAAGAGGAGAGGAGAGGGCGAGGAAGTGTTCGTGGACTACATTATTGAAATGTCAGTTGCTTTGGATTGAGATTCTTACGACTGTGACATTTGAATTAGGGTTTAAGGAAACAAAGAGCATAACGCTTCTGTATCGTATCTATAGGAATCTAGATAGCAAGATCAGGATTGAGCAGTTGTGTTTAAACCAAACGCAAAGGATGCAGAGAAGGCACTCAGCAAGTATCATGGGACGCCAGCAGGACAATAGACACCCTCCCAAACAGGTGCAGTATAGGCTTAACTGGAGTCTCTCCCCTTTAGTCTGGGTGTATGTGCTCTATGTACATGTGTATGCGCTTTGTGTGTGTGTGTGTGTGTGTGTGTGTGCAGGAAAAGGAGAGCCATTTAATCAGTGATGATGAGATTGTTTAAATAGGACAACTTGAAGCAATGTCTAAATTAAGCATCCTGAGTTTTTAGGTCAGCTACGCATGTGAGAGACTGGTGTTCGTAGGCAGGAGAGTGAAGCCACTGTTGAGAGATGCAGTGCCACTCTTGTTCTATTTGTTGAGCAGCATGTCATAGTAGTGGATGTGTTTATAGATATGCGTTACCTCACACACACACACACACAATGGTTTGCATAGTTTCACTACCTTCAACTCAAACTCGAAGAGCAATTCCATCGATGTCTATTGATTTTGCGTTAGCACCACCTCTGCACATCGTGAAGATGAGAGACGGGTAGATTCATTGCAAATTGACGAACAAATGGTAGTGTCTGGCGTTCATACATCTTGACCAGCTCAGAAAACGCACCTTAGCTAGTCTGTACTCCGTCCAAAACACATACTTACCACATCATTGTTACCAAGTCAATGTTTGTTAATGATTAATAGCCTTGCTACTGCGAGACGCTCCTGCAATCCCGCAACTGTTTGCAATTCTGCAATCATCCTCCGGTTTCCAGAACGTGAACTTGGCCTCTGGCATGTTTTGTTTGGCTGCTACTGCTTCAGCATTAATATTAAAGCAGCGAGAGGTGTGAAAGCTTTCTCCTTATTTCATTTTTTTTCTGTACGGCTGGTGTAGTAGTACAGAAACAATGGGAAGCTCCCCACTGTAGTGCTGTATTTACAGTTGTTGTAGATACGTCTGTGGAGGAGCTCAGCTGGCCTGCTCGAGTGAGCTGTTCTCTTTTTCACTTGACTGGCCACGGCCTGCCCGTGGACTCAGCTCTCTCTCTCTCTCTCTCTCTCTCTCTCTGCTCTCTCTCTCTCTCTCTCTCTCTCTCTCTCTCTCTCTCTCTCTCTCTCTCTCTCTCTCTCTCTCTCTCTCTCTGTATCGCTCCGTCTCTGCTCTCACCATCTGCCTTTATGCCTGATCTGCCGACGTATCTCCTAACTGTTTCCCAGTAGAGGGCTGGGGCTTGGGGGTAGAGAGGGAAAACTGAAATAGTGAGAAAGGGGCAAAAGGCAGATATGAGAAAAAGGAAGAGGGGATCTAGGAAACTGGAGGATAATAATTGCAAAAGGTAGAGAGAAAGGGAGTGATAGTGTACGTCACCATGAAAATAACAAAGACAAAGGGAATAATCCAATAGTGTGTGTGGTTCAGGCGTGTTGACTGGAATCAAAACCGAATATTAAATGCGTGAGTTGTCTTCCAGTCGCGTTATCTGTTTTTTGTGCATGTGCGGACTTCCTTATTCAAGTTTCTTGATTAAATAGTCCTGCAATAACTGCTATAAAGCTGTTTATTTAGATGTCGGACATATATTGACTCAACATTATGGTCGTTCTGTAATGTTTACAAACTGTTAAGGCTCACATTTTGTATGTATCCATCTAAATGCACAACCTCTCTCTGAATGAATGTTTGTTTACCTTTTAACATTGATGATGTCATGTGGCCTTGACTAGAGATCCAAATCAGTGGTTCTATTCTTGGCAGCTTGTTTATCTGTGTTCATCATCATATACCAGTGTTTAATATTGTCTACTGTTACAGTGCACTGCATTTGTTGAGGGATTATGACCCATCTTTCTGTGCACAGCATGCACTGTATTACTCTGAAAACCAATTCTGGTACACGCATGCCTGTGTGTGTGTGTATGTGTGTGTCTGTCTGTCAACACTCATCTGTTCCCACTGTTGATTTACTCATTGACCACCGCTCCGCCTGCTGTCTCCTGTGGGCCTTTATGCTGGGAGGAATCGATAACCTTCTTCCTCGCCTTGCCTCTCCACTGTGTCTCTACCAGAACGCTGCTCTGTAACACTATATCAGCTCAAATGCTTATGCATGTTGCACTGAATGACCCTGCAAATGTACACATATGCCGTAGGCTTGTTCTTTGTTAAATGCTCAAATATCAGAAATCTAACAGATTAAAGTGCCCTAAACACACACACACACACACACACACAGTCATGCGCCCTCTATCTCACTCGCTCCCTGACATTAGCTGAACCGAGACCATTACTGTCAGTTAATAGGTAAATGTCACAATAGCAGGATGTCATAAAGCTCTGGAGTGGTCTAATGGGTTTTGTTCAGGTTGAGGTGACACATGCACACTCGCGCATACAGACACGCGCTCTTCCTGGAAACTATCTTCCTAGGTGCTTGATGCATTTACTCATCACATCACAGCTCTGAGCTGCGACATGTTTGAAGAGCGAATGCAATCTGTTTAAGGAAGCACATTATGAGAGTCATCTGTCGCTGTGTTTTAACACAGAGGGGTGGTTACATTTTATGTTTTCCCCTTTACTCCACCTGCACCTTTTTTTTTTTTACCTTAGTAATTGCAGAGACAGAAAAGTGATAGCGTGAGTTAAGTGAGACATAAAACGTCAAAAAGGCACAGATACAAGCAGAGAGCCAAAAAGCAGAGGTTGCTGCTAGTCGGCAAGCCTAGAAGCCTGGGGAGGCAGATGGGAGAGTGAAGGCTTATGGATGGAGTGATCACGTGAGCTTATTTGCTTCATGTGTTGGCACAGTGGGGGAGAGAAGGATGCAGGAGGAGAGCAGGATTGGAAGATGACAAAACATGACGTGTAGTTTTACCCTCTTTTAAACCCACCCTGCCATTGTTCCGTGAGCTTTCCTATCATTTCCATTTCAAAACTTTTTCATTTTACATTTAGAGCATTTTATTTTTCTTTGCGATTTGCTTTCCTCAAGCTGTCAATGTAGAGACAGTTACATCTATATTATCCAAATACAAGCGCACCTTAAACTTGAGGCATGAACACCTGCTGGTTGTTAGATAGAGCTGGATATCGAACCAACTAAAATGTGTCTGTAGCGCTGAGGAAAACTGCCAAGTACTGAAAACTGGCATCGAATGTGTTTGCAATCTTGTTTACGGTACAGATGTTTTGATCAGATAGTTCCTGGTTTAAAGCTACTTTTGGCAACTTGTAGTTGCTTGTCTTGGAACAATATGTATCTTCTGAGATGTATATTTCTTTCTTAATGTAAGATATCAAAGACTTGGGTATTGTTTCATCACTTGTATCAACAATCAATATCCACCGCTAGTGTTCGGCTGAAGACAGATGTTACCAATCACTGTAGTAAAACTTTAGCTTTCTGGTCTTGTCACTGCCAGTCATTCCCAAGATAATTTTAAATATTCACAAAGCTTTATGATGTGTCAACATCACAGGCATAAGTGGGAGAAACTCGCTTTGAAAAAATGTCTCAGAAGAATGGAAAGTAAACAGAGCAACTGTGTGATCAGCCACGCGTTTGACAGTATTGTTTTATGACACAGTTCATCCAGGGTTCAGTGGGGAGACACAGCTCAGCTGACTCTTACAAAGTTCACTCAACTCCATCTCTTTCTGCAGTGCACAGTCCTCTTCTATGTTACCAAATGGTGCGTTTTCCTTTAATTGTTCCATAGACGTTGCAGCAGAAATGTGAAAAGAATTTTTTTTTTTTGTAAATCAATTTCTGTTTTTGGTGTCAAAGAAGTATTTTTGTTTTGTTTGGGGACTGGTTTAGGGTTAACTATCGACGCACCTTAAATAACTAGTTGTTTGTGTCCCTTTGTGACTTCAAAAACATCAGTGCAAGTTGATGAAAATAGGTTGCAATGTGTTGTAATACATCTTAAAAACACAATTTAAGTAATTGCTGACAACTGTGACACATAAACATGAGTCCATTCATTATTACTGATTTTAACATTTTAGACTGTTAAAAAAATCATCCTTACACTATCAAACACAACGTTTTCCATGATTGCATTTTTGCAAGATGTGTGAGTTACAGCCAAAGTCTACAGAATCGACTACGGTACTTCTTTTTCATGCGTTCTTTAGCTTTTCCCGCATTCATATAGATTAACTTTGCTAATTACAAATGCTAAATGTTGCTTGCATGCACTTAAATATACTGTACACGTATATAAATGTGTGTGTGGATACATGCGTTTCACAGTGTCTGAAAACTGATTATAAGCTAAAGAGGAGCTGATTAGCAAATTGTGACATTAATGGTGGAATCCATTACAGAAACCTAACACGGTTGACCTTTGACATAGATGAACCTTTGGGCTTATCAGTCAATATGATGAATCAGTGACAGCTACATGTAGGCAGTGGGGGGTTGGCGTGGGAGTGGAGTGTGTTAGGATGTCTATTAATTATGTTTTTATGGCTATGATATGTTTAACACTGTCACTAACCTCTACACCACATGAAGCCATCATGCTACTAGCTTTATTTTCTATCACATTTTAAGCAATAGACAAGATGTCATAGTGTGTTCCTTCTGGGACCATGAAATGTTTCATTTATTATGAAGACAGATGCTCTCACACACACACACACACACAGTACATGTGCCATCTACAGCACACACACAAACACATCCCGTTCTCGCTCAGGTATGCAGATAAAGACGCTGTGTGCGTCAGTGTGGTGTGTGACGCGTGTTCACCGCATCGTCATTGCATTACACTCGAGAAGATGAACAAAGAATGATTATCTCATTCTCTATCTCTTCCTCTCTTCTCCAGTCGAGCACGAGCGTGGTAGTGGACATCGCGGTGATGGGCGAGGCCCACGGTCTGATCTCAGACCTGCTGGCAGACCCCTCGCTGCCCCCTAACACCTGCAGCTCTCTGAAGGCCGTCAGCAACCTCCTCAGCACCCAGATCAGCCTCCAGCCGCTCCACCGGCTTCGCATCCCTGCAGACACACACACCTGCTCTGACTCTGAGGAGGGGCCAGATAAAGCCGAGAGACTGGCCATTCCAAAGGTAAATGTTGAATGTGTTTTTTTTCTGCGTCTTTGGTTAGGTGTTTGAGATCATTTCCAATGGCCGGACCCCAATTTCAAATTCCAATGATATAAGGACTTGAATTGGAAGTTTACTCACCAGCTAATAAGAAGCATTGATTGGCCACCCAGAATGACTGAAGACTGATTGTAGGAATTACTGTAATTGTGCTCAATCACATCGCTGGTCTGTTGCTGATTCATTTTCCAACCTGAGGGTCAGGACCTCCAAAATGATCCCCAAAGAAATGTGAGGCGTCACAATATGAATAAAAAGATTAGAAAGAAACAAGAATTTATTTTAGCTTTTATCTTCTTGTGCAATAACAAATATGCCCTTACCTCCCCAAGCCTCTCTACTGTATTTTCTGAGAAGTAGGAATCGTTTTTTGGTTGAGCTGCAGACAATTCATCACAATTAGATCTCACTTCATTTGAAAAGAGTACTCCACGGATTTAGTATTGCACCTCAAGGACATGGTGAGCATTTGACAAGAAAAATGTAAAAATCAATGCAGCACAACCACAGATATCTCTTTTTTATTTTTCACCATCTCCTTCCTTGTCAATACCTTGCGCCTACATTACGTGTGTAATGCATCTCAACCGCCGACAGTTCCATTGAAAATTCGGGGGTGTTATGGTAGCAGCTAAAGCAGAAATAAGGAGGGAGCTGCAGAGGTCTGGTATACTCGTATCTTTTTAACTCAACACCCCCGGACTCTTGTGTTCAAACCCTTGATCAGATTTCATGCAGCTCCTCCCGGAGCCACAAAAGGCAACCATTCTTCCATATGTAGCAGTACTCCCAATGAATTATAAACAGACCTTGGCGTGTAAAATCGTTGAAGTTCCCCTTTAGACTAAAATAATGTTCACCATCATAAAATATTACAAACAAAAATGTCTCTGAATTAGTGAAGCTCGATGTATTACCAGACGTGTGTTCATAGAAACAGACACGGTTGCATCAGAGTTAAGTTTTGTTGTACGCTGCAGAACACTTGTGCGGATGTTCTGGTGTAGCTCTTCCTGCAGTCACCGCCTCCATTTCCTCCGTCACTGCTGGCGTAGTGTGCTAACAATGACGCACAGGCTTCCAGAGGGCTTTTTAATGTTTTACAAGGCCAGAGCTTCAAAATGTGTGCGTTCACTTAAGGAGGCGAGGGAACTAAATAAAGCGTGTGATGCAATGCAGGATGGCCCACCAGCAAAGTGACAAGCAGCTTTAAAACTGCCTGGTTGCACTCAAATGCTCGAGCCGTGTAGTGAAACTCAATGAGATACTGTCTCGTTTTAGCTCATTGGAGATTTGTGAGTGTGCATAAAGCGATGGTTAAAGTTGGTGACTCAGCTTACTCGTGCTGCCCTGTTGTGTAGCTCTGGAGGACAGAAATTTCAGAATTGTTGATGACTGAGGTGCATTTGTTTCTCTCGGTTTTCACGTAGGTTAACGGGGCATTAAATCCAGGGAACAATTTGACTTTCACCTAATTTAACTCCAACAGTTCTGGCTATCTGTCAAGTTTATTGCATCTCCTACAAATGTACCCACACTTCTGGTGCACAGATTTGTCTTTAAAACATCTCTTATGAAAGCCACACATTTCCCAAGGAGTACCATAGCGATTTATATTTATTTTTACTACAGTACGAAAATAAAGAGGCTTCATGTAAAAACATACAAGATGACTCGCAACAATCCATCACAGCCAACATCACGTCTTCTGATTGTCAGCTACATTATTGCATGATAATGCAGAGCAGATGTTTCAGATCTGCACTTAAAGCTTTATTCCCTCAAAGTTATACAATTCACAATGGCAAAAGCAGACATGATGTTCACAGTAATTAAACAACAAGTCTTTCTTTGACATAGTAATTGATGGCTTTGATTAGCTTTTCTTAACTACAGGAGGGAGGTTTACCACAGAGCACTATGAGGTCGTGTGTGTGTGTGTGTGTGTGTGTGTGTGTTTATTTGCCTAAGAAGTGAACATACTAAGAGCTGTGGACATGCTTTCCTTCAGTAGAAGAAGTTAAATCCTCTGCTGCCCTCTATAGTCCTGTGTGAGTGTGTGCGAGAGAGAAATTGGATATATTGACACCACAGAGGAAACAAGCGCCTCTTTTCTACTTACCATTCAGTCTTTTACATACTTTTAAAAAGCAGGAATGGACTGGAAGAACAAACATGGCATCCTTGTAGTTTGATGTCTTTACGTTTCTGTAGGACAATAAAGCTCCGTTCATCGGTTAAAAGATGTTCGTGAGGCTGAGATGTCACTTTACGTACTCAGTAGAGCAATATTTGTGAGATACTGTATCTGCCTTTCTTTTCCTGATGTTCTAATTAGTCTCTTGCTGTGCACACTGTGTGACTTTTAGGGTATTTTTGGCTTGTTCATGGTCAGAGAGTAAATGTTACTCTTTGTCAACCTTGCCTGTTGTTCTCAAAACATTCTTGTGTAGAAGATGAGATAAGGTCAGACTTTAATTATTTTGGAAAAAAATTATGTATAATTACACCATTGCAGTATATATTGTGATATACTGTATATAAGAATTGTGTTACATTAACGGTATTTTCTTTATAAATACTATGAAACTGTTGCAAATCATCCTACTGTGACACATTGAGATTTGTTGTGAATTATAAACAAGTGGAGGATTATCAAGAGTTCTAATCATTACAAAACATCCTCATGTATATGAAGAAATTGGAGCAGATGTGAAAAGACAGCAAGTAAGAAATTTACTCAAAATGTACTCAAATAAATGTTCAACATTAGTTCCACATAACATATACTTTTCATACAAACACACAGACAAGGCCATATCTTTGTAGTTTCCAAAAAGGTGCAAATATGAGTAGCTTCTGGTTGCAAACATGTGTTTGTTTGTCTTTATTTCAGCGTATGAGACGGAGTCTGCCCCCAGGCTTGCTGAGGAGAATCTCGTCAACTTGGACCACGACCACCTCAGCTACAGGGCTGCCTACCTTAGAGCCGGGCCCTGTACGCCGAGACCGCTCAGCCAGCATCAAACACACCACAGACAGGTGATTCTCACTCACTCACGCACTACAATCAACCGGACTACAGTATTTTTTTTAACTGTAACAGTGCTGGTTTTCTTACATTAAATCAGTGAATCATGGAACAACTCGGTGATGATGACCATCTCAAAGAGTCGCTCCATGTCTGCCTCCTGTGCTCCCTCTGTCACCTCCAACCACCTCTACAGCAAACCACTGGGAAGACCAGGTGTGTGTGTGTGTGTGTGTGTGTGTGTGTGTGTGTGTGTGTGTGTGTGTGTGTGGGTGCACTAATCTACTTAACACAAAGACTGAAACGCTCTCTTTCTCAGGTTTCCCCCCCTCCAACGTATCACCTCTGGGCTCTCCGTGCCCATCTCCTCCCAACCAGGGCACGCCCGTCTCAAGCCCCACCATCAAAACATGTTCAGAGCAGCTTCCTGAGCTGTCTGGGCTCCTGACAGAGCGAACCCCTGGCTCTGTGGCCCACAAGAGCCGCCACAGAGCCTTGACTCACAGTCAGAGCGCCCCGAGCTCCACCACCCCTTACTGGCGGCCTCCATCACTCTGCGGCAGGTAACATAACATGCGATCGCACACTGGATTGATTCTCCTGTTACACTTTGATGAGCAGTTATGAATATAGACAGTTCAAGTTGTGTATGAGTATCTGCAAGACAATTAGGGAAATTAGTCAATCATCAGTTTGTGCTAGTGGGACAGGACTTGTTTTGATTATCAGATGAGAGAGAATGATCCGGATTGACTAGCTTATCCTCTAAATGGGTTGGTGTTTCTCTGCTCTCTTTTCCATCAGCTGTGGCAGGCCGTTCAACAATCGACTAAACCACAGGGTAGAATCTGTCGACAAAGGGGACAGAATACCCCATCCAGGTAAACGGGTAACAACTACAGCTTATGATAGCAGCCTATGAGTGTGATGTACAAGAAAATGCTTCCAGAATCTAACCTGGTTGATAAATATAGACTATTCCTCCATCTTAACTGCCCTCATTGTATCTTTGTTTAACCGTCACATGGGTACATTAAATAGCACGTCTAACAATGTAATGTCTCCCCAGATGAGCGTGCTGTAGCTTCTTCGGATTACGACAGCACCTACGACAGCACCTATGAGACCAACCACAGTGACAGCAGTGACTTTGCACAGAATGAAGAGGAGGGAGAGGGAGGCAAGAAGCTGCCTGAAGCAAGGGAAGGTTGCAGGGAGTATCTGGCAGAGGGCATCGTTCTTCACCCACTCCTGCCATCACCAGAGGTAGGCAATCAGAGAGGCTTCATTTGGTAACAGGGAAAAAGAAATCTATTATCTTTTATGTCCTTTAATGTGCTTCAAAATCATATATTTTTGAAAATGCTTTTGCAAAATGCTAGAAAACCAAGCAACGGTGCAGTCTAACAATGTAACTGTGGTAACATAGAAGTTATTTTACTGTACTTGCAAGTATCTTTCTGACCTCTCCTCTTACCTGATAGGACAAACCAACCTTGGCCGCAGAGCCTTCAGCATTGCCAGCGCTGGAGCCTCTGATGAGTCAACTCAACAACTGGAACTTTCCCATTTTCAGTCTTGTGGAGAAGACTCATGGCAAGACAGGCTGCATCCTCAGTCAGGTAAACACTAATTAGTGAGGAAATGTTGAAACCCAGGTGACATTTATGTAATGAAAACACATCAATACTGCTTCCATCAAAATGATCTCATATTGATGGAAACGTATTACGTATGTAATTAGAAGCTTAATGTGGTCGTGATGTCAGCTGTGCAGGCGATGGAAAGACTGGATTTGCATTTCACGCCTGCAGCCACAACAACGCCAGCAAGTGAAAGCAAAAATCAGACATGCAGTGTTCGCCAAGATGTCATCAGTTCCAGAAACAATTTTGTGTTCGCAGATACTTGACCTGTCTTTAAGAAAAGGTGTGCTGTGAAACGGGAAGTGACCAGACCCAGCTTTACATCTGAACCTCTACAAAGATTAGATATATGACTCGCAGTGTGTTTTCCTCATGTTATATCCCAGGTTTCCTATAAGCTCTTTGAGGACGCAGGTCTATTTGAGACCTTCAGAATTCCTGTACAAGAGTTCATGAACTACTTCCATGCTTTGGAGAACGGATACAGGGTCATTCCTTGTGAGTAGAAGATCTCCATTTTTATCAAATTCTTCAAGTAAAGTATTGATACCGCAGCATTACCTTTATCTGCCACAAGGGGGATGCATTGCATTGTCATAGTAATAAAACACCAGGCCCACTTTCTGACTTTTTTATACTGTAGTTGTATTCAGTTTTATACTTATTAATAATTTCAGGGGGACATTCTACGTTTTGTAAAAATGTCTGGTTTGCTCTCCTTCAGACATGAGATACCAAGTAAACAGCCTTTTCTATGCATTTACTGCCATTAGCATATATTGCCTAGTCCTGAGCCGCATTCCAAGTAACATAGGAGCATTGTCTCTGTTGTCCATTTTGTGTTAACGCATATTTAAACATGGGTCGACATGAAACTTTCCCATAAAATAGATCTATTTTAAAAGGTAGAAGGCTTCGGCAATGTTATATTCCTTGCCTGGAAGGGGCTTTAGTTGTTTCTTTATTTTTTTCCAGTTTGATAGTGTTACACTTCAGAATTTAAAAAAATAATGTTTATTACCGCTCTAGCTGGGATTTGAATACAAAGGTCTTACTGCCCTCCGCTGGTGTGAATAAGCATTTTATCTTACTCTCCCCAGATCACAACCGCATCCATGCCACTGACGTGCTACATGCTGTTTGGTACCTCACCACTCAGCCTGTACCAGGCCTACCCACCCTGCTGACTGAGAATGGGATACACACTGGTGAGGATGGTTGATACATACAGGTTAAGAAAAAGAAAAAACAACGCTTTCGACCAGTTTAGCTACTAGCTAATTTCCATCTGCAGTCCTAGTCCAGTCCCCTTATACCTACCTGCAAGAATGTTCCACTCTTAGACTTTAGGAGCGACATTTTGATTGACTGGAGTGATGTCAATCAAGGATGTATGAGTTCTCTGTCAATATCAAACAAATCCACTCTCAGTTCACCCCTGTGGTTCAGGAATTAAGATGCTGAACATGAATTACAATGTCCCTGATTTTGTCATCCCTCTCTGTTATCATCTGATAAAGTCATAAAGTGCCCCCAAAAATAATTAGATAAAAAGAAAAAGAAATCCAACCTCATGTTGATTTGTCGAATTTGTGCGTTTTCTCTGCCCCTTTTTGTGATACTATACTTGAGTGGGGAGGCTCAGTTGCATGTTAACTCTTATGTCCCAATAAAACATGTAATACAGAAGTCATATTCACACACATTCACAGAAGAAACTAACAAAAAAGTTGAATTGTTCTCATGTTTGTGTTCATTTACAAAGTCACTAGTATAGTGTGATAGCATACCTCCTATTTATTTTTATTATTCTCACCTGTTGTGGCATGATATTGTTTCGTCACTTGGCTCATTTTATAGTCAACAACATCCCGTTGATGGATAATGTAGATGTAATGAGTCAACGTGCTGAATGTTTTTATTCCTGAATAAGTCCAACAGAACAAGGTTGTACAGCAGCCAATGAGGTGGCAGTATTTGCGCAAAGTGCACCATCAGTGACTGGGGAGTGTGCTGTGTTTTGTTTGTCCCCAGTAGAGTCAGAGAATGGCATTAACGCTGGTGCCACAGGCTTCCTTGTGTCCAAGATGAACTCTGTGCTGGAGGACGGCTATGGCTCCCTGGCTACCCTTATCCCTGGCCTGGAGCTCATGGCCCTGTATGTAGCTGCCGCCATGCACGATTATGACCATCCTGGAAGAACCAACGCCTTTCTAGTAGCTACTAGTGCACCACAGGTAAATGAGTGCAGCAGCATACATCGTTACAATAAGAGCTCAGTTTAGATGATATGAAGAAGGGTATTTGTATTTTGCAGTGCATGTACCAACCAAAACAACCAAAAGACCAATAAGCTCAACCTCTACAAGACAGCAATTCACAACCAATACCAAAACTCCTTTGGTGAAACACATAGCAGCTTACATCTTAAATTCCAAGACTGTATATTCCTTTAATTTTCTCCTCTGTCCTTCCATTGTAGGCTCTTCTGTACAATGATCGTTCAGTCTTGGAAAATCACCATGCAGCTTCAGCGTGGAACCTCTTCATGTCTCGACCTGAGTATAACTTCCTTGCTAACCTCGAACATGTGGAGTTCAAGCGCTTCCGCTTCTTAGTCATTGAAGCCATTCTGGCCACCGACCTCAAAAAGCACTTTGACTTCCTGGCAGAGTTTAATGCAAAGGTACAATAAAATGTAAAACTTTAAAAATGTAGCATCCTTTATCTATCTGCAGTGATTGTCTGTTCTCAGCTCCTGTTTGTCAATTTGTTCTGTTCCTGTAACAAAAAAGTCCTTTTAGTCCGGAAGTAAAGCTGACAATCAATCAGTGGTGAATTCTAGACAATCCATAGCTGTGTGTTTCTTTTTTACACAAACCTTCCTGTGCACATCTGCAGGTGGGTGATGAAGGGGTGACTGGTATTGATTGGACCAACGAAAACGACCGATTGTTGGTGTGCCAGATGTGCATCAAGCTGGCTGATGTTAACGGGCCGCTGAAGTGCAAGGAGCTGCACCTGCAGTGGACAGAGGGGATTGTGAACGAGTTCTACGAACAAGTATGCTTATAAATCTCCCTCAAAATCTTACTTTCAAGTTATTTGCATTTAGACAGACTAGTGCGTTGTCCGTTCGAGGCGTGGCCGTTAGGGGACTCCGAGCTTGGCTCTGAGTACTGCTGCTTTTAGGGCTGTCAGGGGGCAACCAATGAAAGCAACGAGCACCAGCCAAGAATAAGGCTGTTCGGAGCGTGTGCTTGGCCCCCTTAAGAAAAATCGTGTCTCTAGGACCACATCTTGCCTTGATGACACACACACAGACTCACCAGCTGAAAACAATACTAGCGTTGTGGCTGGAAAAAAGCATGTTACGGTATGTGTATCTGCTAAATCATGACTGTGGTTTGATCAGATTTGATCGACAGTGACCAACAACCCACAAACTGTCATCAGATTCTGTAAATGTATGAAAATGCTCATAGGGATAGAGATGTAATTGTCCTGTTCCATTGCTCCCAAGAGGCAATTCATCTTTTTGCTCACATCCTCCACAGCGAGGTCAGGGTCAACTGCATAACAGCGCCTCTGCAGATGATAGTGATTTACTTATTTGCTCGGGGGACCCCTCAGCAAGTGCTTTATGTGTGCGGCTGGATGTTCCCTTTGAACAGAAATACAACAGTCAGAAGACTTGCCTGCTGGATTGCATTATGGTGATTTTGTTAGAGACTACTGCAGACGGGCGCCTGCACCACTTTAACATTCAAAGTATTAGCAATTTCTGGTTATGATAAACAATTCCATCTCTCTCCCCCCCCCCCCCCCCCCCCCCCGACTAGTAATTGTACCAAATGTTGCATTTATTAGGTCTGCAGTGGGAAAAACTCCTGTTTTCTCTACTTTATTCTCTACTTTATTCTATTTGAAGACGGTTTGCAAAGTTTGAATTCAAATATTATGAATTGATAAGAAGTGATATTCATTTGATTGAAAAGACTACAGGATTAACTTCAAGTCGATAGCTTTTTTCGTCTTGGAACTATAAAAATATAGGGCAGTAGAGAAAAATGTTGTTTGTACCGTTTTCCATCACATTGACAGTTTATCATTTCCGTGCTTGCCATGTTTTAACCCCTTCCAGGGTGACGAAGAAGCAAACCTGGGCCTTCCCATCAGCCCGTTCATGGACCGCTCCGCTCCGCAGCTCGCTAAACTACAGGAGTCGTTCATCACTCACATAGTGGGACCTCTGTGCTCGTCCTATGACTCTGCTGCTCTTATGCCGGGACGCTGGGTTGACCCACCTGAGGGAGAGACGGAGCCAGAAGACACGAAGGAGGGACATGATACAGAAGAGGAGGATGTGGCAGATGAGGACACATCAACAAGTTCCGATACCTCCCGTATGACAACCTCTTTAATAATCAATGTTGCACAAAATATCTCACAGATCTGTCTCTGTCATATATTTAAAATAGAAATTATTTACATTTATCGAATGCCGATTGTACCACTTGAGCCGCTGTGTATATACTTGGCAATAATGCCAACAGAGATTCTAGCTATGAAACTGGCAATGGTTGTTATATAGCTAACATACTGAATGACCCATTTGAATGAAATTAATAATTTTACATTTTGGGGAATACACTTATTCGCTTTCTTCCTGAGATTTCGATTCAAAGATTGATACGACTCATATATTTCTGTGATAATATGATGCTGAAGCCAGGAGACGGTTAGCTTAGCTTAGCTTAGCATAAAGACAGGAAACCGAGGGAAACGGCAAACCTAAACCTGTTCAAGGCTTAAAAAGAAAAGCGCCGCTAAAACTCAACAATAAAAATGAATCAATTATTTTTCTTTAATCTGTAAGAAACAAAAACTTCTAGTAGTCTTGTTGTCAATGTGAGGTTGCCAGGTAACGATCAGAACATTTAGGTTTTTGCATGTATTTGACTAACGAGATAGAATTGTTGATTAGAGGGTCTTAATGTGCTGTTGGCTAATTTTCCAAACTTTGGACAGTCAATCAAGCTGTTTCACCTCGTTTGCACTCTTAATGATAAGCTGTTAACAGACTCCTGACTGTAGCTTCATATTTATATTTATAGTGCAGACATCAGAGTGTAAAACATCTGTTCATCTAACTCTTGTCAAGAAAGCAACGTCATGGCCATTCTTTCCAGGATTTTGTCTAACTGTTGATTTGTGTCTGACAGAGCAAAGAGAAACCAAAAAGGTGAGCAGGGGGAAAGTGTTTTGCCAGATAACACAGCATATTCTGGAAAACCATGAAATGTGGAAAAGAGTCATTGCTGCAGAGGAAGAGGCTGAGAGGGGGGACCCGAACTGCATCGGCAGCCCCACCGATCCAATCACAGCCATTCATGAGGAAGAGGAGGAGCAAGCAAGCAAAGAGGAGGAGTTGATTGACGGCCTTGATGAAAGGGAAGAGGTGCCGGTTATAGAGGAAGAAGAAATCCTTCCGCAATCAGAGACCTCGGGGGAAAAAGAGGAGGATCCAGAGTGATATTATGAACTTTGAACTCCTCTTCTAACCAGGGATCTGAACGTTGTCGAAAAATGTTTGTTTCTTTCCGAACTAAACTCTTGATATGGTAGCCAGCACATCACGTCGACACAACACTGTAGAAGATGTTTTGGGTAATACGTGCCTAACAAAAACTGGGAGGACAGGGATGATGCATGCCCAGTTCATCTGATGAGAAGAGTCAGCAGGCAGCAGAGTAGTAGCAGAAGAAGAAGAAAAAGAAAAAAAGAGAATGATTGGGACTGTACTTGTTTTTGCTATCGTATTTGTTTTAGTCTGGATCTGCTGCCCTGCCCTTACCCAGGCTGCCCATCCTGCACTACAGGCCAACCACCACGCTGATTCACAGATTCACTCCACCAGTGAGTAATACACTGCCCCCCCCCCCCCTTTTTCTTTCTCCTGTCTTATCAGCACACTGTAGAGCCCCCAGCTGGTTGAGGATGTGTAACAAGTCCTTTCTCCTTTAAGACAATGGGATGAAAGCCAAGGAAAAAGCTGTGTCCGCTGAGGCTCAGCCCTGTGGATTTCAGAAGGAGGCGGAAAAAAGGGCCAGTTGTAGTCTATTGTGTATACAGACATACACCATCACAAGCTCCACAGACACATATACTGTACACATGCAGCGACTGTAGAAACACATTTCGTACTCATGATAGATAGGAAGTTTAACAAAGAACCCTGTTGCTCTAAAAGCTTTATTCTCGCTCAAGGAAAAACATACAAAACAAGTGTTTCTTGATGTAAAACAATGTTGGTCCGCATGTTTTCTCCCTGTCTTTTGTTACTCCAAGTCAGTCCAGCACACCTACACGTTTCCAGGCCACATAACTCAGGAAGGCAGAAACCCGTAGAGAAAATGAAACAAAAAGAGGACTTGCAGTGTCCTTCTCCTTTTGCTTGCCACTGCTTCAAGATTTTCTATCTCTGCTGTTTGCGGCGCTATTAATTCACTTATTTATTTACATGTCTACTGAGACATGCAGTTTCCTTTGCGGATCACAAAGGAACCACAAGAGAAACAAGACTATTGATCACATTATACTGTATATTACAATTAATTTTGTCTGCTCTCAGTGTCAGCCTCCGATCATTCTACTTATTATACTATGCCCCCAACACAGCAGATCATACTGTTAATCATGTTAAAAACTAACTTACAAGACTCAACACAGCTAATAATATGGAATGTTGTTTTTCTAAGAAAATAGAATTTGTGTCCACATTTTATGCCACTTCCCAACGTGTGCGTTCTTACTTTTACAGTAACGACAAGAATTCTTCCTTCTTTGCAATATAACTTACAGTCTGGTATGTAGGTCAAATGTTTCAGAAAGTAAAGTAATCCCATAAACCATAGTGGCCCAGGCCAGAGCTGACTCACACCTCCAAATCACCCAAGAGGATTTTCATCAATAAGACAAAAGAAAACGCTACCCTGGGGAGCCTACTGCCATCCAGGGGGGGTGCTGTGTACTCTCAAGAAACGATCTGCAGGTCTCCATCAGATCCAAAACATTCATTTGTTGTAATCTCAATTGCTGTTGTCTGTAATCAGGGTTTTCTTTTCCTACACTGAGGAAATCAAAGACAGCAAATATAAAAGCCAGAATGAGAGATGCACGAATTGTACTTGCAGATAAGGAGAGAAATGTGCTTTTGACCCAAGCTGTCATTGAAGATGACGTCTGCATTTTGCGTGGTTTCTTTTTAAAGAAGCCAAAGTGCAATAGCGTAAGAGAAAGTGCCATTGAAATCTGATCATAGGTCAGCAGACCTCTGGGTTTTGTTTTCCTTTCATTTTGTAGTCCTTACTCATGACGAAGCCTATGGGTTAACGCGTGTCTGTGCTCTCCTTTGATGTCCTCAGATTCAGATTGGTGGTGATGGAGGGAAGTGTGAACAAGGAGAACAGCCACAGGAATGAGACGTAGGAATGAAAGAGGAAGGAGGAGAGGGAGAAGCCTTTTAGCTTGACTTGTAGCTGCTTATGAAGTGTCAGGGGGGCGGTCTTAGATATTTTTCACATTTCAGTAAATTCCTCGAGGTGTAACTCTTTGAAGATGAGCCTGTTCGGTCGGATTCAAAATCATGTGATGATATATACATCTACAAGTCTGCAAAATGTGTTACAGGGATATGCGATGCAATGCGACCTGATGTTGGAAAAGCAACCGGGAACTCTGGGGATTCCGATCCAGAGATTTAAGAATACTTTGTGTCTTCACTTACTGATCTGTAGCAGGTACTTTGTTTCAAGATTGCAGCGTGAATAGGGGCGCATTTTAATTCAATTGAAAGACTTTCTTGGATTTTGACAGCTTGTTTTTTTAGAGCAGCTTATAGGGAGTGTGTGGTTATATCTGCAGTGGCACTAGTTGTCGGAAGCTTTTAAGTAGCATTGATCTGTACATTGAGTTTCAGCTCTGTAGCACGTAGGTTATTTGCAACATTGCAGTCGTAAATCCCTTAACGATTAGCTGAGGTGCACAGGAGACGAGGCGAAATGCCAGGAAGTATTGGTATTTCTTACGTCTCCGTAAACATTCAGAAACAAAATAGCAAACGGACAATTTGAAGCCATGTAATTTGGCTGGTGAGTTGCTGGGTGAAGGCTAATAACTGATCACTGCCTGAGATGATGAAACGGAGAAAAAAAACTTTGAAAATTGAAACAGCAACCACAGCATAAGATAGAAATACAAACATCCGCCAGGGATACGATATACTTGCAATGCAACCAGTCCATCAGGCATTCTTCAAATACACTCGATAAAAACCGACAAAGCAATCAATTTAACAGGCTTGTTTACATACACTAAGTTGTTACTGGCTAAACTTGCCCTACTGTGACCCAATTTGTTAACTCAATTAGAGTTAAGCTAACGTTAATACTGTCTAAATCCACAGCTGTATCCATTGCACTGTTATCAAAACGTCCATTGTGCAAAGATGGGCTAAACTGCAACATAATGCCATTGACTGCTTATTCGCTGTACTTACAAAAGGGTGCAGTGGTTGAGCTTGTTTTTACTGCTATAAACGAGAAAGCCTGTGCTAACCAAAGCCTGAGGTTATTGTTTGTGTAGTTGAGAGGAAAGGCAAGTTAGCACCTTTCAACAAGGCAATTCAAAGTGCTTCACGTAAGACATGGAAGATATTAAGAAAAGAGACACAAGGCAATATAAAAAAAAAACATTTAAATAGGAATTAAATTGTGAAATAGAATTAAAGTGGCTAACAGACAATTCTTAAGCCCTGATTTATAAGAACAAAGAGTTGGAAAACAGTTTTTCTGGTTTTCAAACAAGCGTTTGTTCCAGATATGTGATGCAGAAAAAGCTGCTTCTTCGTATTTAGTTTTGACTTTGGCGACAGTAAGCAGACCTGTCCCAGATGATCTGAGACGTCTGGACGGTCCACAAAGGAGCAGCAGATCAGAAATGGATTTTGACCCTAAACCATTCAGTGCTTTACAAACCAACAGTAGTATTTTAAAGTAAACTATTTGACGGACAGGAACCCAGTGCAAAGATCTGACAACTGTACCGGTCTCTTGTGGTCTTAATGAGGACTCGGGGGTTCTGAACCAGCTGCAGCTGTTTGATCAACTTTTAGAGAGAGCCTACCGAAGATAAACGAATGGAGGTGTTTTTCTCAATCCTGCTGCGACACAAGTATTTACATTTTTGATTGATTCTCAAGGTGATAGTTTGCTGATTTAGTATTTGTCATAATGTGGCTCTCAAAATGTAAGTCTGAATCCATGACTACACCAAGATTTCTGGCTTTATTTGTGGTCTAAACGATTTTACAAACTGTAAGTGAATTTATTAAAAGAAAATTGTACCTCCAGTGTTGAACTGAATTTGACGGGAACCTCAGACGAAAAGAAAGTCCATAATGTTGCTTGGCACCTGAATGACCTGCCAACACAAAGTGCAGCAGTGTATTTGTAGCTTATGCAGCAAGATGCAGTTGGATTTAGCCAAGTCCCCACCTGGACAAAATGTCTTCCAATAGCCTTGCATTGGCTTGTCACTCTAAGTCTGCCTGTAGCAGTAGAAATGATCTGGAAACACCAGCTGATACTCGACTGATCAACACGTCGGTGGGTCATGTGAGGCATCGACTGGGGTCTTTTACTTGAGCATTTTTTGAAGCTCTGTACAGCAACATAGTTTTCAATCTTCAGTTATTCTAAAACTAACCAATACTGTAAAAAGCTCTGCAAGCATCCTGCCTCCTGTAAACAGGCACACGAGCCCACATGAAGGGGCTTGTGCTCCTGCACTGTAAATACCCGATGCACCATACAGTATATCGATGCTTCACTTGCAGTCTAATGTGCATACTCTTGCTATGAATTTTTTCCTTATATCTTACATCTTGTATCATCCCATGCTCCATCCCATGCATCCCATTTGTAGACTTCCTTTCACTCCTTTCATTTTATTTGCTTGAACTCTATGTGATCAGAGAATTCAAAGCTCACTAGGGTTCCAGTTAGTCACAATGGACGCTTCCCACCTCTGATGCCCCCCCCCCCCCCCTTTCAGCCCTGCCTCACTTACTGTGTTCACTACAGTGCAGGAATTAAAGAGACTTAATCAAAGCTGTGGTAGAATTTGGGGGTTGCTATATTTTTCATTGATAATCCAAAGCTGCGTGTAGCCATTTAGGTTTTTTTAAAATGGGAAACAAGGGAGTGGCCTACTGGTTGTCTCCTTCAAACTTCTAAGAACAGGTTCCAGTTGTTTTTGCAATGAAATGAAAGGACCATACCAGTGTTTTTGCCGGTGTTTGCCACAAATGTATACTTTTGTTCCCAGGCCAAGCCATTGTTTTTTGTTTATTTCTCTACAGTGTAAAGTCCTTTAGCACAGTCCATAATGGTGAACATTTGTTTGAATTAATGTGCTTGATTAGGCAGTTTAATTTCAAAAGTCTGCACCGCATCACTTTAGAACAACAATGCAACTTGCAAAAAGTAATGCAGACTTGATCTTCGTTGGAACAGTTGATCAAATAATCTGAATTTGAACAAATGTTGACAAATTGAAACACAGCAGCATTGTTTGCAAAATGGTCACTTGTAATGTCAAGCATAAGGGATTTAGTAAAAGGGCCTAAAACATGGTCTCAGTTTGAAGTAACTTATCGCCAGTCTGAAAAGCAGTGTTTCACTGCGAGCACTCACAGCATCAGTGGTATGGGATCGTCTTTGTTGAACCTGTAACCACACCCAGCAGCGATGCCTCTGTGTACTGACACGCCCTCGAGTGCACTACTACATCACTGCAGCGAGGTGAAAAGTTAAACCACTGGAGGTCAGCAACAACAAGACTTTCAGAGGGTGTTGCTCTTCAATTTCATTTGACTCCCCTCCTTTTGGTCCTTGGTAATATCAACTTCCTGCTGGCTCTCAAAATTGGTGTGTCCTTCATCTTTGTGTAAAAACTGGGCCAGAAAACAACAAACGTACAGGGTCTACAACTAAATCATATTAGTTTCTAAAAGCCAATGCCAGTGGTTTATTTGAAATGACTATGAGAAGAAGGGGATTGCTGCACACTGGATTAACTTGAGCAAACCAAAGAAACTTTCTAAACTCTGTGTTTTTTTTTGTGATTTGCACAAACTGAGCCCTCAAAGGAGCATTTGTTTTGCATCTTCTTATTTGTCAGTTTTATCCAAAACATGGGGAGGACGTCTGGACATGCATATATTTTTTAACAGTTCTCATGTGAAGACGGGGCAGATTAAAGCAACATAATAACCATTTAGTCAATAACAGACCAGAGCTATCCTTGCTGTCTGTTGTTATTTCACTGCCGTGTCATTAAAGGCAGCAGCAGCACTTCAGTGCAACTGACGCACTGTTCTGACTAAAGCCCTTGTAGTTTCTTTTGATGGTTTAAACCAAAAGCATTCCTTTTTTTTCTATTGTTTGTTGTTTCACTGGTTTAAAAAGCGGGGCCATGCTCCTGTGCCATACCATTTTCACATGTATGTATGTATGTATGTCTACATTGTTTGAATGCTACATTCATCAGCTTTCCTTGTCTGTCACAAGGGAAACCAAAACAAATACCTTTTCATACCTTGAAAGCAAGAAAATCAAGACTGGTATGTTTTTATTTTCAATGGCAGGCACTTCACAGATTCAATTCTTTTCTTCTCTCCAGTATCTTGCACTTAACACATGTAGCAATACCTACAGGATGGGGAAATTGTGTGATTCACCAGTATTTGTTTAAGTGGAATATGACATTTTATTTCTAGATATTGTTTGACTTTGTATAAAAATATATACTGTACAGATTCTAAAGTATATTATAACAAAAAACTTTTAGAAAAATATTTATTTTTACTGTTTTGTAATTTAGACACAATACTGTAGCTCCTCTATTGCCAGACTTGCTGGAAGTGCCTCTCGATAATGTATTACAAAGTAACTATACAATATATTGGGATTATTAGAACCTGTCACTAGCAGAGCAGTGTTGATGTTGTAATGTGAATATTGTTGAATAATAAGATTTATAAATGCTGCACACGTGTTTGTCTGGTTCTTTAGCCATTTCTCAAAGTTTCTGTTCGACTTTACGACATGTTTCAAACAAAATGAAAGAGTGTAAATTGTAATTAGACACTGTAAAATATGAGTTTGACTTCATATAAGTTGCAATTGTTGAAACAGCGACAGCCGTGGCCTTCGGCATTATGTTTTTCAGGAACGCCTTGAGGGAATGTTTTCAAATTTGGCACAAACGTCCACTCATGGATGAACTGATTTGATTTTGATGGTCAAAGGCAACTGTGACCTCACAAAACACGTTTTCGGCCATGACTCAAGAATTCATACACTAAATATGGAGCTTGTGACCGTATTTCACATTTGGTCAGATACTGAATGGGTTACGGTTCAACAGTCATGTTGGTCCACAATCAACTTCAAACACAGTTTAACTGAGCCTAACTAACATAAAGCACAGTTCTTTGCCTTTGGCCTATTCAATTGTGACTCTGACCGTATGTGCTGATGACTTTGTAATAAATAATGCTGTTAGACTTTGTATACAAATTTGTATATTAGACAATGTATACATAATTAACCTCGCAAAATGTGTAATTGAAGTGCAGCTAAGTGAAATATAGTAACACTGCTCTCCACACTTGTGGGGGCTGAATCTCAACCCACCTGGAGGAGGCCGGAGCACATGTCCAGCTGCTGTGTTTACAGTAGACACGCTGCTCTAATAATAACTCGACCAAGACTGATTTACAATTATAAGGAATTTAATCCCAACAGTAAACATACGATTATACACTGAAGTACACTATTTCCATGAAATATCAAAACAATAAAACCCCATTTGCAAAAAACTCACTCAGCTCCTCAGGTCACAAAACACAGCCTGTTCCTGAGCCAGCCAGAATCAAGAGAGCGCGCCACTCGAGCTGGCTCCTCCCAGTGAGAAAAAGACTAAAAATAAACCACCCACATCCGGTTTGAAACTCCTCCTCTTCTGTCCATCTCAATTCCTCTTGGCCAACACTCCTGTAAACGCCTGCCTCCATGTCTCTCTTTCCCTACTGTCTTAACACATTCAATGTCTGTCAGTTATTGCTTAATCCCTCTACGATCCTCCAGTATAAAAGCTAAGCTTCTGCAACTTAGGCACAAGCTTCATGTCTTTAATTTTACTTTTAGCTACTAATATTACAACACTTTATGCTTATCTTAATTATGCATTTCCAAAACACTTATGATTGTGCCTAAATATGAATTATGAATTATGAAACACTTTTATTATATCTACTGACAGACAGTTCTACGCTCAACTTTCTTACAACTATCGAGAGAGCAGTCGGTGTCAATGAGAACACCCACAGTATTGCAGCCAACCACTGAGCCTTTGTGGTTGTGGCAAAAACAACGTTTTCACAGGTTGAGTTTGGAGAGGAAAGGCAGACAGAGAGCCACAGAGGATCACTGTACATCTGATTTACATCTAATTGGTAAGTAAATCACTTTGCAGCATGGCGTAGACATGACAGCTGAACGTTATCTATTCATTGTTGGTACAGGACCCACATGCCACTTGCTATTGTCATTCTGTCTATACCTTCAACCACATAGTTCAGTTTTAAAGTGTAAAATTGTGTCTCGCGTCTTTATTACCCACAATGCAGTAGCAATAATATAGCCTCAAGCGGAGATGAGATGTGCGATATACTGTATGTTTCTTAAAATTATGATTAAATGATGAATCAATTTAATAATATGTATGTTCTATAAAATACATTAGACCAAATATTGCATATATAATTTAAATTCAAGATGTTTAGAATATGTACACTTAACTGGGTCTGTATACTTAAATGTGTTAAGAGATTTCCTGCCTGTCGAGTTGTGAGTATGTAACCTTGTTGTATGCTCCTGGTATATAAGGCTGCCTAAAAGGGAGAGACCGAAGGTTGTGGGATGCGAGGATGCCAGAAATGTTGTGATGTTCACTAAATGTTTGCAGTGACTGTCTTCTGCTTCATGTTCTTTTGAATGCTTAGCCAGTTATAATTTTGAGTTTTACTGTATGCACAGGCGGAACCCTGGGATTTGAAACTCTTTCTGTTCATTCCAAACTTACAAAGACTATATCATCAAATACATCTTTAAGATCGTGTCTTTAGTATTTCCAGGGCAGAGGATTTCATAAATTGACTAAATGTTCTGTCTAGTAGAGATTCAAAGTAATCCCTTTGGTAATCTTTTTGTTTTTTTAAATGATAGCCTGCAAAACTATGTCTTTCAATTGACAAAGTGAGACGTTTGGTTGCCAATGAAAGGATTCAGTGAGTCATGCTGAAGATGATGTCCTGGCAGTTTTATTCAATGTTGCTTTGGCAATCAGCTGAGAATCTGTTTTGATCCCTCCCTCCCCTTTCACCATCTTTCTGTGTGCACACAATTCCTCCCCTTCGTTCATGCTTCTCTCCCGGTAACCATGGAATGCCCTTCTTAGCTCTAATCTCTGGATAATGAGCATGCATAGGAGACAGGATGAGGGATCACCACTCACCACCAATTACATCTGCATTTAGATCAACATGACTGGACCTTGCACATTACCCTTCTGAAAGCAGAATTATTTTTGAAAATCCTAAACTATTGTATAGCGTTTATTGCTCAGACTAAGCATGAATAAAAAAATCAATGAAATCATCAACATCTACATTTGTCTAGCCAATGACATTTGTCATTTATTTTATAGGCACATTATTAAATGCATACATATACATATATATATAAAATGACAAAATTAATGACATTTGAAATAGACAAAGTTAAATGTGGGAGAATCAGAACCAGGAAATATCTGGACAGACTGTCAGACCCTGCTGCATAATTTGTCTGAAGAGATTCTGGTGCTCGATAACACTACCGCTTTTGTCAACAGGGACAGCAAAATTCTTTGTAGATGAACAGTATTTCTTACACTGCAGATGTTAAGTATTACTAGTGACATTTTTCATTTAACTACTTTTGGCGTATGATACAAATACGATGGTTCTACTGAAACTGGTATTTAGAGGGGGAGTTTTTGTTTGTCAGTGAGTCAGAGTCAGAGGTCCTGCTAGTCCCAAAACGCAGCTCGGATAACTTCAGTGTTTATTGTCAAGTAATAAAATAACAATGCAATAAAGAAACAAACATGGGTAATTCCTTTTGCGTCTGAACTTGAAGGTAACTTGGACCACTTCTAGCAAATGCAATTAGTAAGAGAATTGTCTGATCCAGAACTCAACGATAGGCCAATTATAAAAAGTTGAAAAGGTAAACAGAAAGCAGGACTTTTACAGATGCTGGCACGAGAGGAGAGGATATTTCTATTTTTTCAGGGCAACATAGAGACAAAATTAATACTTTTATAAACATGGACTAAGCAGTCATCTTAGAATGAATTTAATCTGGGAAATTGATTACAAAATGTAGCCTGACCATGTGACCATGACGCAGCTCAAGAGGGGGAATACACAGCAGTGATTGAATCTCGTAAACAAAATTAAAAATTAAAACACAGCTATCAGATAAATGTTATTTATTACTTTAAATCCTAGTTTCCTGACAAGCATGATGCTTTCAAATCCACGTGTTGTAATAACATTACAGCAGCTTATTGACAAATGCACGTCACTGTACATGCTGTGATTCCAATAAAGCTTCTTTATTAGAGAGAGAGAGAGAGAGAGAGAGAGAGAGAGAGAGAGAGAGAGAGAGAGAGAGAGAGAGGGAGAGAGCGAGAGAGAGAGAGAGAGAGAGAGAGAGAGAGAGAGAGAGAGAGAGAGAGAGGCTCATAGGTGGGAGACAGAAAGAAAGAGAGGAGAACGCGAGAGAACTGTTCCACTGAAGCCCATCCATCTGCAGAATCAATTCGAGAAATAGAGGTAGCAGTAGGGGTCACCTCACCGGGGTGCGCTGCATATCTCCAAGCTGCGTTTCACGGATGAACGACCAACCAGAAACATGTTTCAGGAGATAACAATCCCCATTTGATCTGGGTTAGTCTTCTTGGCAGGTACCGTGAAGTCGGCTGGAAATGAACTCTGGAGATCCATGTCGGTGTAAGAGCATTCATGAGAAGAGTCGACGCTTCTCCTCCGCTGTGCTTCCCATGAGAAGTTTGACCGGAGCTGGTTGAAGGGAGGCTTCCCGTGTTTCCGAAATATTTGTAGCTCAAGCAACTGGAAGACTGTTTCACAGGACCGCGTGGTAAGTGCGTCCTTCTCATCCTGATGATATTTGTTTGAAATCCTAATTAGAATGTCTAATGAAAAATGGAATTTGTCTCGTGTGTCTGCGCTATTACGCCGTCACAATGCAGTGAATGACTTCATTGCACTGATTTTTGTAGGTAGGCTATACCACTGTTTGAATGTGTTGTGAATAATTCATTTCGAATTAAAGGTCAATGATTCCGCCAGAAAAAGAAAAGTTCATCCGAGTGGAAAGAGCATTTTAATGAAAACGTAGGCTTATTTGATTATCTTATGAACTGTGATACACGTTCATGTGGTGAACAGCATTGGTCAACAGTGAACAGGCTGTAAATGTGGAGGGGGAAATTCACCTTAAGGCCCCTGCTGTACCGACAAAGCACCCTGGTGTTGGGCGCTGGTTCATCCTTGAGTGCAGGTTGCGAACTTTGTGTAAATTCCCTTTAGGTGTACCTGAGATACTGCGTTACCAAGAATGGACCAGGCAGATAGACTGATCATTGTAAGTGTGCAATTGTTGCAAATACATGTCAGTTTTGAAAATGATATATGTGAAACATCATATCGTATTGTAGTAAAACACTATTTTTTACTGGTTAGATGTATTGCTGTTTCGTTCCACCAATACTCCAATACTGAAGGCAACATTGCCCGGCTAATATGTTGAGTGAGTGCTTTAACATTTAGGCTGTAAACGCTGTGAAATATTTTCATCAAACAATCTCAAAAGCTTTTCTTGTGCAAATTAGTGATTTTCACGTTTAGTTTTCTCTGAACATGCATTTTAATTGATGGAATATTGTGTGCAACAACATGGATGTTCGAGTTGCCATTGTCTGCTACAGTACTCTATTTCTACAATGTATGTGAAGAGAATGTGAAGAGTTAGAAGAAAGTATTCATTAAATAGTCCTGCTCTGCACCCTACACTTCTCAGTAAATTCAGTTGGCTGTTCTGACATCATGAATGTAACCACATGTATATTGCCCTTTAGCAGAATACTAATGATACAGCGGGGAGCTCAGTCAACACCCCTTGAGATATACACAGCAGTGACATTGTGTGTGGAGATGTGTAATAAGGTATATGAGAGAGAAGACAAATACCATTTCATGTCTGTAATTATAAATAAGCAAGAGATGAAGGAGGAGGCTGGGCTGCTGGAGGGAGTCAGCAGCACAAACAGCCATTTGCTGTTCATGCTTGGTATGATGTTGATTTGTAATTATTGCCATTGTGATATCTATGTTTATAGAGAAAGGGAAGTAATGTGGTGACCACATTTAACTCTGAGGAGGATGGGCGTCAGTTCACGCTGGCCCCAGTGCTTGACATGGAATGAAATAAGCTTAATTTACTCCTACATGTATTTTTTTATATAAAGGAAAGATCTGTGAACAACAGCAACTATTCACACATAACGCTTGCCTTATTCAGTATGTATGGCATTTTCTAGCTGCATTCTATTTTAGCTGATTACAAGGGGCCTTGGGGCACAACCTTGAAAAACAAAGCCTATGTTACAAGTGAACTGACTAGTGGCACTAGATTTGGGTTTTATCTGAGTTTAATTTACTGCAATCAGCGGGGACTTATATGATACTGTAAAAAATGAATTTGTTGTTCCTCGATTTGAGCATGTATTTGCATTCCTAACCTTTGAGAACAATATATTGTAAAGATACACTAAGCACAGGGATCCTCTTGATGTGGCTACAGAGCTTGAGTTAAAGCTCTGATGCTAGTAATTAGGCTTGTGACATATTCATATACTATATAATTTTAATATTTAATGATCTATACTGTGGATGGGAAGCTAGAACAAGTCACCCTAACCTGGTGGTCTCGTGGATGAAATTACCCACTTTCATCCCTGCTGCAGGGACTAAGTTTGAGTCTGAATAAAGAAGTCCAGACATTAACAGTGACAGAAAAATGTTGTTTAATATAATAATGTACTGAGTGAGAATGAGAGAAAGAGGTTCAAATGAGAATAATCATTAGTGGTACACAGGAAAAAGCAGTGCACTACTGCTTCAGATTGGCCTACTTAAAGCTGCTGTTCTAATTCCTTGAAAGTAGGTCAAAGCCGTTGCTGTGGTCTTCAGGGAGAAATCAGAGCGTGTTACATTTGGTACTAGATTCCGTATCATTGCCAGAAGTGGTGATGGTTGTGTTCTTTGCTGCATGGCCTTCACTAACCTCGTCCCCTTGAGCAATTGCATTCACAGTGTCACATCATACTGGAAATGAACTGAGGGGGGAGGAGAGGGCAATAAGTGAAATAAGAAAGGTGAATGTGAAGAGTTAGAAGAAAGTATTGATTAAAAGGGAGAGATAGAGGTCAGTAGGAAAGAGGTGGAGGACGAGGTGAAAGGAGACAAAAGGTATGAAGTATAAAAGCACCGCTGGAAGGCTTTTACAGGGAAGCAGCTGCTACCAGGAAGTGTTGATTTGGCATCCGCAAATAGGAAAACGACTTTACAACGGAGTATTGAACTCTATTGTCTTTGAGGTAAATACAGTAGCAAAAGAGTGGATCAGATCAGAAAACACTCAGGCTTCTTTCCAAACTTTGCATGGGTTATCAGAATAGGAACCTAAATGTTGAACACAGTTCAAACAACAGCAACTCCTACTTTAGACAGGAGCTATAAAACCACTGAATGATTAGTGAGTGTTTTTAGTAATGCCTTTTTTGTTGTTCATTGGAGCCACTCCACGATCATGCTTTGGCCCTGTTCACAAGCACTGCATGGATACTGCAGAGGTTGGCTCAGGAATTTCCTGCAGCAAATTCATTATGGAACATATTGGCACAACACCTAAAGTCGGTAATACCAGTCAAAGTGGTTCAAGTAAAGCACATTTACATCATCCAGCCATTGTTGCATTTTCGCCATGCAAACAACGGCACTCTTTCCCTTATTTATATATTTCTTTACATTATACCTCTAATATTAATATGTCACATACACAAGTCCAACACATGTATTCCACACATCACACATACATGTTTGTCACTTAAAAAAAAGATGTTAAAAGGTAGTGGAGGTAGCAAAAAAGACGAGCCAAGCTTAGTTAAATGGCACCGTGTTGGCTCTGCATCAGAACTGCGTTTGGTGAAGCTGAGCACTCAAACTACTTTTTACATTCCTATAGCCTCATTAACAGATGTTGGGGGAAAAATAAATGAATAGTAGCCAGTAAGTTACATCCATTTCCCTCCTACCAACTTACATGGCATACATGGCATCACTGCCAATAGAGTGAACATGAGAGCGTATATGGAACAGCAGTGCTGTCGGTATTGGTGAGATTCGGACACAAATTTTCACGCTGGTTACAAAACCTTTCCCCACTGATGGTGAGTAGTTCCTGTCTCAAAAGCAACGGATGTTCACCATATCAATCTTATAGTAAATCGAATATCCTCTTAAGTTGATTTTA
Source organism: Lycodopsis pacificus (assembly GCA_028022725.1). Taxonomy (NCBI): domain Eukaryota; kingdom Metazoa; phylum Chordata; class Actinopteri; order Perciformes; family Zoarcidae; genus Lycodopsis; species Lycodopsis pacificus. Next base: position 13,955,492 of record CM051696.1, on the reverse strand, counting down.
GGTATTACCACACTTCACAACCCGGGTTTTTGCTTCATGGCGTTTTGTCACATGCCGTCAGTTACCGGCCGAACAATACAACAAAGCATGTTGTGATATGTAGGAATGCTATCTCAGAGTTCTGATACTGTGGCTAAAAAAAAAATGAAAACCTTTTATTCTAATAGAGTGCACACATCAACTGTGTCATTACAATGTTTAGTTGTGATTTAAGTCTTAAGATCTCCAGAACACATACACTATTGTTTGTGTCTGTGTGTCCCCTCGGCCTGGCTGATGGCTGTTTGTGTGCAGAGGATGAGAAGTGGGTCACATGCTTGAATTATCCATCTGCAGGGTTGCATGCATCGGTGCCAAGAAACTGCATTACGTGGAGGACTTCTGCAAAGGAGACACAGACACGTTTCTGAATGATGGAGGTGGGAGCTGAGCAAGGACGCTCTCAGGGGAACGGACGCAGCGACGCCACGGCCAGAGAACCGCACTCCTCTCCCTGCAGAAGCCTTAAGGTACACAGATTAACATGTCAAGGATGAAGGTGTTTCAGTTTACCCCTATTTCGCTTGTAGATGCCGTGTGTGTGTGTGTGTTGCATGCATCTCTGTGTGTAGAGACCTGTACTAAGTAAATAACCAAATTACAGCTCAAACAGTCACTTCCACAAGGGTGATGTGTGTGTCAGTGAGGGATGCTGTAGTTTTTAACCTGATAGTTCTTAACCTCTCTGTCTTAATAATGCACAGTCATAGGATGCCAGAGGAAATGCATCGTTATTCTATTCGTACACTGTAGTCGTCTAATACAAGGTTTTGCATTTTGCACATCTGGCTGTATACATCTGGCAAACATACCGGTCACTATGTCTGGGTTTTCAAAGGTCTTGCTGACATTACTAATGCAAAAACAGAATGAGTGGCCTTCTGTGCTCTTAACATACAGTATATGCTCACGCTACATGCTAATGTTACTTGTTTGCCTGCTGTGCTATTGACCCATAATGCCGTTTCATTTCTCACGACCTGGAATAGCTACGTTTTGTAAATGCTACGATGAGTGCCACCTAAACATTTAACTCTAAACAGTCATTGTAACGGTTTCCAGCAAATTGCTTTTTCTCTAAATAATGAATATACCCATATACTGTATGTTATCATGACTTTGCAATGAGATTTCCACCACACTGCTGCATGATTGTTTTCTTAACAGGAAACCCGTCTAGTGGCACTTATCTTGTCGCCACTTTCTTTTACTTGTTCTTTGTCAAAGACATAATCATATCACAGGACCTTAAACAGCAGATGGAGTTTGCTCAGCTGTTCTTAGTACTTCAAGTATTTTTCTTTCATATTGGCTCAAAAGACGGCAATTGACAAAACAAGGTTCATTTAGAATCTGTTCTGGAGCTGTTGATCATATCACACGATCTTCATCATTTTGACCTGGGAAAGTTTCAAATAATTGTTCTTTATCTATCTGTAAAGTGAAGCAGATGCAGAAAGTGGCGATTAAGAGTCAACTGTAACTTTTATGCATTACAGTAGGTAACTGTCATGAACATTTATGAACATAAACTGTCATGAACACTTATGAACATAGTTGAACAGAATAATATTTGGCTCCTGCTGTGACAAAATTCAAACTTCAGATGTGATGGGCTGCCTTAAGTCAATGAAAGTAGTGGAAAGACATCCTCAGAGCGTGCACTGTCAGGGATTCACTATTTGTTTGGTATAGTTCATTTATTTGAGCAAGACTATGTACAACTTTTTAAAGAAAAAGCTGACGGTTCACTGAGCAGTAGCTTAGGTGGCTAATGTTAGCTAATGTTTTGTATGTGACATTAGTGTACAACAAACATGGAGGGGTCAGCAAATTGACTCATGAGGCCACCAGGGCGCCCCAATACTCTTCTTTTACTTTTGCTACTGATCCATAATATTTAGCATGTACCATTATCCAATAATTGTCACGTGACTACAGCAGCAGTTGGTTCTGAATACCTACATAGGTGATGTACTGATGTAGTTTCAATCTTGAGCCTATTTTCTCATGTTTTTGTGTCAAATGGGGGAAATTATTTTTGAACTTGGTACTGTATTGAGCGTTAGCTCTGCAGCCGGCAGACGCTACAAAGCTGATTTTGACAATGTGGATGCCAATTAAGATTTCAGAACGACCTGTTTTGCTGCTGCCTGCTGCAGAGTACTCACTCATTACTGGACTAGTTTGAAAAAACAGTTGTCCACATTTGTGACTTACACACAAAGTATGGGGAAACATTTAAGTTTTTAACATTTTCCAAAATTTTAAAAAGGCTCCTTCAAATAACTCATGATATGTCTATTGTATTTAGGGAAGCAAATATCCTGCCGCAGCCCTTGTATTATGTATAACTGTGAACATTCAATCAAAAGACCCTTGAATTAAACAAACTTAAACTAATGGCTTTCTATTTCAGTAAGAAAATAAGCCAGACCATCAGTAAATCTCATATTGTTATAAATAGACCACCTACAGCTTTTCTTCTTTCTCTTTTCTTTCTCCACCCTCAACAACCTTCTCAAAAAAATAAAAAATGGATCAGACATCTCAGACAATCTTGTTGCTTTCCCCCTACATGAAAGTCATGTGAGACAATGGTGTTCAAGCAGCTTATGACAATACAGACTGCGGTGGTAGGACAGACTTGTATTTCTTCTCAGAATTGTTTGATTCCCTGACCGGCTGGGTGGGACATGGCATCGACTCGAATCCTGTGCTCTGTGATATTTTCTGCTTTTTTGTTAATTCCATCAAAAAGACTAGAACTTTGGTGCATTTCTTTCTCATTCTTTTCTTGCTTCAAACACCATCTCAACTCCCTAAACACTTTCTGGTCATGTTATGCATTGTATAATAAGTTATTTTCTGCTTTTTCACGTCACTCCTGCAAATAACAGAAAACTGTGCGCGTGTGCGGCAGACTCATGATGTGAGTCTGAGCGTGGTGTGTGACATCAATGAGCTAAGAACAGAAGCTAATCGCGGGTCAGGAGGAGGCTTTGTTTCAATTTTCAAACACACTTACTGTGAATCCGTTTTCAATGACCTTTGATCCCAAAGAGGCCACTGCTTATTTGGCACTTGCTAAAACCAATGATAATAACAGAATGCAAATCTCACAATGCATACCATTGTTGCAAATCCCCAAATGAGCAAGATGTTTTTAAGAAAAGGGAATTCATGACTCATGATGTACTCAATAAGGAAAGTAATTACTTTGCCGTCTTTCTGAGAATATATATCTGTCCATTAAATGTAAGGCATCAACGAGCAGTCAGTTGGCTTAGCTTAGCACAAAGACTGGAAAGAGGGTGACACAGCTAGCTTGGCTCTGTCAGAAGGTAACAAAATGCTATTTTTTTTCACTCTAAACTGGAAAATATCGAATAACAAATGTAAAAAATACACTAGAATTAATTTACAAAAAAATGATAAATGTGAGGGGAATGTGTGTGAGGGGCTGGCATGCATCAGCCATCTGAAATAACTTATCTGTTCCCATTTCCTTTAAAAGCAGTACTGTCCCCGCCATGGCACATTAAGAGGTCGCGGTTGATGAGTCAACTGAACAAAAGATGTGTCATCTGTGAACAGTTCAAAAAAGTTCAAATGTAAAAGTATCTTTGATATTGAAATTATTTTTGCAAAGATGAGTTTCTAAACGGACTCTGTTACCCACTCTGGTACAAACGATGTCATAGTGGGCCACTACATAACTGAACAGGTGCCAGCAGAATTGAATCCACCTGTGTCTGCCAAAATTGACATTTTAGTGCAGAGCTTGTGTCAATTTGAGCACATTGCGCTGACCCAAACAGCTTTAAATGTGAAATAGAATAACTAAAAGATGTGACTAAGAATGGGTTTGGAGGAAAGCAACCACTGGATTTACGGACGATTCCTTGCAAGTGCACAAGTTCACCAACAAAATGAGTGAGAAGTAGACTGGAAATAGTAAATAAGAAAAGGCTTTTCCTTGTTTGGGAGGTAAACGTTAATTGTATGCATGCTTGCTTGCACGTTAATCGCCCCAGGAAATGCACACTTAATGAGCTACTTTCGTTAACGCCCCACAGTCGGGACTGGTGGTGAGCGTGATCTCTACAGAGGTCTGTTTGCATTGATCCCATCATATCATGTAAATGGGCACTTTGTATGAGGGTGTACAAGACAAGTTGTTACAGTAAAACTCCTGATCATCACACAACTGTTGTCGTGCATGCTGAATAGACTTCTACCCAATGCTTCTCTTTCCCTCTCTAACTGTGTTAATGTAGTTTTATCAGCGCTGTTAGCATAGTCAGCTGCCTCTAATTCAACTACCACTAAATGTTCAAAAGGTCAAACTGATTGTCTGCACTTTTTTTGGGATATGTTATAAGTGACTAATACTTTTAAACCATGCGTCATTGCCTGATCGTTTGTGTAAATTGACTCTCGTGTGCGCCGCTTTTCTTACAACAGTACTGGATACTCAGTAAGGGGATGAGATGCAGTACAAGAGCCATGGCAAAGGCCACAAACCATTACTTATTTTACAAGCATTCAGGGAGACTGAACAAGATTAGACTATTCTCCTTTATTCTCCTCTTGTCAAACTCTGTGTGAAACCTCTGTCATTTTGTTTTCAAGGCAAATTGGTAAAAAAGGAGCAAGTACTTAAATGAAGTGGAATGAGAGTCAATGTAAGAGAACCAAGGAAGCATGAGCAAAATAAATAGTTGTGTGGCCATGTGCACACTACAAGTAACACATTACCAATAGTATTGTTGTTTACTTAAGAGCCTTTAGTACAATTTTTCAAGTCAATACTTAAATAGTAATTTTACTTTTACAAGGTCACATTTTGTAGGTTCCCGATAAGCATTGTTTAGAACCCAGTTTTAGACTGTCAATGATAAGAACGAGTTGCTTACATTCATCCAGCTGTTATCTAATTATTGTCTAGCTACAGTTTGTTAGCCTTGAAAAATACACTGATAAAAACATTTGAATATTTGGGATTGGCATTCCCCAATTTATTTTATGTTATGCAAGGTGGCTCATGCGTGTCTGTTGTCGGAGCACTTAATATATATACATGTGACTCTAGGTTAGATTAAACTAGTCTATTTCTATTTCTATTCTATTTCTGTGTTAAACTGTTGTTTATTATTCTCTTTAAGAACAGTTTTATGATGATCTACACACCAAATCGTAAACATCCCAAAACATACAAATGCAACATGCTACATGTACAAAACGATAAAGGATAAAGAAGCAAAGCTGGGGACAACTAATACTTTATTCCTTCATTGAAGGACGCCACTGTAGTTTGTTCTAAAGTAAAGTTAGTAATGTGCATTAATGGGACATGAATTAATACAGAAGGAGAGAGAGAAGAGGAAAGAGGAGCTCAGTGTATCCTAGGATTGAAACGGGAAGCAGGTTCCACAGAAGAGGAGCGTGATGGTAGTTCAAGTAGCTCACAGCTCTTTAAAGATTGATTATTTTAGGATCTATTCTGTGTGAAAAAACAACAACTGTCAATCAGAATATCTCCCAATGTGTTGAGTATATATAGTCTGTTTCTCTTGCATTGGAGGTGAATTGGAATGTGTAAGTTATTGCGACTGTTGTATCCAGTAACAAACAGAGTCAACACATTTTGTAAATGTGTTCTTTTTGGTCTCATTTAATTCCCTCTCAGTCAAAAAAAAGACAAAAGTAAATATATAGGTTTTGGGACTACTTTGAAGTTAATAAGGAAACTGAATGTGTGTGGGTTTTCTTTGGACCTCTGTCATCAATGAATGCATGAGTTTATTAGATTGCCTTTGATCATAACTCACTGTTGGAGGTGGCTCACAGCGTTTCAGTCTCATTATAGCACAAGTTCAAAACAATCAAGATGAAAAAAACATATGTGTCCATGGGGATTCTTTCTCTGTCTCAGCTATTGGTTGCAAAGTTTGAGCTGCCTGTCATTTGTTGTCACGCATTGGTTTTGACTTATTTTATTTTGAGGAACTTCCATTAAGCCCCACTGCAAATCAGTCCATCCTACATGGATTACCTTCCCTTGTTTATCAATGAATTCATCCTTCTTTGTTCGTTCCCAGTGGACAAAACACAAGTGTGAACATCGTTCGATCAAGTCGATTATTATTAGTGCATATTAATGTAAGTTCCCTTTCTTTGTTTCCCTTTCTCTCTCTTTTTCCTCATCTCACTCTCCTCTACCAGATGTTTCTGGTGGCTTTGTCATTTGCCTATTTTGCAAAGGCTCTGTCGGGGAGCTACATGAAGAGCACAATAACTCAGCTGGAGAGGCGCTTTGACATCCCCAGTTACCTAATAGGTGTCATTGATGGGAGCTTCGAGATAGGTGAGTAGACCTGCCATGCCACTGTTGTTATTTTGTTGTTCTGTTCACAGCCTCTGTTTCATGGGCTCCCCTCCCTTCTCTCTTTCTGTCTTTGGGACGGAAACATGAATGGGTCACTCAGGTGTTTAAGCTGCAGATAAAGGATTCATCAGGCTTCCAAGAAGAGGACAGGGCAGTGTGTGTGTGTGTGTGTGTGTGTGTGTGTGTGTGTGTGTGTGTGTGTGTGTGTGTGTGTGTGTGTGTGTGTGTGTGTGTGTGGGTGTGTACGTGTGTGTGTATAGTGAGTCATGGTGTCAAGCAGGGACAGAGCAGGCTCCAAGCTCTCTCTTTGCTGTGGACAGTCGGACTCAATAATTTGTAAGGTTTTGTTGTACGATAACGTCTCTATACTATAATAATATACATGGGAATTCAGCTGATATTTACCAACTTTAAGAATCATGTTTTGTAAGTGCACAAACTGTTCTGTGCAGATATTTACATACAATATCGCATTCACCCTTCTCTGTCCCTCACTAGTGACAAATTATCTGAGCGACAAATAATCTTTTCAATTCAAAATGAGGTAGATGCAAAAACTGATAAAATAAAAATGGATAAAAAGCAATTTTCCTTATCAGAGCATATTGACTGATACTATCAGCCAGTTTTTACTCATCTCAGATACTATATGTGTCCATGCATATGTTTGCTCATAAGTAACAAGAAATTGCTTCTCAGAAATGCGAAGGATATGTGATTTTGAAACTGTGTCTCAGGGCGTTATGCCAATCCCAGTCCACCTGGAACATTATGAAAAAAGAATTATGAAGCAGCTGCTTTTAAAGGTGAACTCAACTGATTACACATCAAAGTCTGTTGACAGGTCTTGCGGAGTACTATGTCATATGTGGAAAGTTGTATAAAGCCTTTGGTGGCTCCAGAGGGGGTTATCTGAAGTCTGCGTTGTGTTATTGTCCTCAAGTGATGTCACTGGAGTCAGTGTCAGTTGGAGCTGAAGAATACCAGAAAAACAAATAAATCTGGGGATATGAAGTTGGAAAGAAGTGAGCTGAGCAGACCTCTGCAGCGTGCTTCTCATCTCTGCTTGAGGCTAGCAGCTCAAGGCTACATCAGTCGCTACTAGCATAACACACCCAACTCTGAGATCGACTGTGTTTAGTTGCATTGTGGGAAATGTAGGCGCCAGGTTTTAACAAGGAAGACAATGGTAGGAATATGATTTTAATTTATTCAGGTACCTCTTATTATTTACTTGTGTTGAAATACCTGATTCTTAGTTAGTTTGACTTAAATTATTGCACCAAACCACAGGTTTACTTTGTGAATGTACAGCTAGTGAGTAGATCTGGCTTGCATCACTGCTGTATACAGACCACAACTTCTGCACGTACTGTATGTAACCTATGGTTCATTTTAACCCTGAGAAATTCTCGATAGTCCATTCAACTAAAGTGTCTTTTGTCGGTTATGAATTATACAAAGCTTGAAGAGCGAGACGAGACCCTGAGACATGATTCATACAAGATAAAAGCCATAATCCACGGTCAGCCATTCTATTTCTGTGATTTTGCTGTCGGGGAGGTTTCGGCCCATGTTGACATGATAGTACTGAGGAATAATTAACATTTAATTGATGGTGAAGTGTGCAGACCGCTGTTACTCTGATGGAGAAGGAGTGTATATGCTGGACAGAAAAGGTGCAGTCAGAGTTAAATACCCCGGATCGCTCTCCTTCCGTATCTCTCCATCTCCTGTGAAAGCGGCTTCTCTCACGTGGCCTAGGCAACGAGCTTTTTCTATAAGAATGTTACCAGGGTAACATAGAGGCAGAGCGGCGTGAAGGCGGAAGAAAAAGGGGGAGAGAGAGGAAAGTGCATGAAACAAGAGAGGAGAGGAGAGGAGAGCAGAGCGGAGCGGATAGAAGACAAAGAGAGAAGTAAAGGATAAAAAGAAGAGTAGAGTGCTAACGACTGGTGAGGCACAGCTGATGTATACACACACATTCTTGTAAATGCTGCACAAATTATTCTGAGCATGTACTTACATACTGTACATAAAAAAGTTGAGAAATCAAATATATATTTTTATCCCAAATTGAATGCCTATTTAACAAAATATGCAAAAGTATTTACAAAAAAATCTATTTCTAAGTTTTTTTTACATCAAAATCCAATCGTCTTTTCTTTCTGTAAATCAATATGACGTGTGCTTGTATAAGCTAATAATAAACGAGTCGCTCAACAAAAATATTTTTCAATGCACACACAAATAGTTATCATTATATATAAAAGTATGATAAAAGTTCACACATGACAAGCCGTTTGTAAATGCAGGTTGAGCAGTGTGTATCTAAATGCAACAACATCCAAATATGTCTTTATTTAAATTTTCAAAATGCTATTAATTGTTACATTTACTTCAAACAAGAACTGTTAGTGTCTACATCAGAAATATATTTGTGAGCCTGTGTCTTGAGAAGTATATTTTTTCCGGAAAGAATCGTTTATATATACGTAAATCACAAAATGCATGTGTGAACCCTTACATAGCCACGTCTGTATAACTCAAATATATTGAAGCAATGATTGCGTTCCTTCTCAACATTTGCTAGTTAAATCCTGATTTTCCTCACAGGTAACCTGTTGGTGATAGCTTTCGTCAGTTACTTCGGGGCCAAGCTCCATCGGCCAAAGATCATTGCAGTGGGTTGTGTACTGATGTCCATTGGCACCTTCATTATCGCTCTGCCTCACTTCATCATCGGACGGTGAGTTAAAAAGCCTGGTTGTTGACTTCAACTAAACACTAAAATCTCAGGTACTTGTTTATTTTTAAATGCATTAAAATAAACACAAAAACATTGAATTTATTTAGATGTAATACAAGTAAAGCTTGAGTTTCCAACCCATCAATAAAAGCTTCCCAGGAGCTACATACTGTAGCACCTTTCTTAATCTGTGGCAATTTTGATTTGTTGTTGATGTGATTTACAGTCTTGTAAAAATCGAATGAAATTATTCTTTACAAGCTGTGCCAAATATTATTACACCAAATCAGATCCACAATAAGACTCTTTATGCAACATGCTGTATCACTAACCAATTAGATAAAGTCTCACTGACACCACAAGAACATTTCCATAATATATTACTGCACCTTGTATCGCACTGTAACTGGGTCAGGCTATACCAGGTCAAACATATTGCTGTTCCACTGAGTCTTGGCTGTGTTTTTTAATTTCTTCTCCATCCCCTGTATTCTAACAGTTCCATTCGTGTTTTGCGTACAGCTATGAATTTGAAACATCGGTGCGGTGGGTAGTGAACTCAACACAAAACCCCTCTCCTTGTCCGGTGGGCTCACCAGCAGACCTGACTCAAGATGGTAAACTGTCTCAAGTGCCAGCCACAGGTGAGCACTTTTACACACATACACACACTAGTGTTGACAAGTCAACATGTCTGAGATTGCACTCATCTTTTCCTCCAGGTTGTGAGGGGGACTCCAACCTGTCTATGTGGATCTATGTGCTCCTGGGAAATGTCTTGCGGGGGATTGGAGAGACGCCTGTTCAGCCACTTGGGATCTCTTATATCGATGATTTTGCTCCTGAGGAGAATGCCGCGCTATATGTTGGTAAGCAAAATCTCACCCAGTGGTAGAGATATACCGGTATTTAAAATGTAAACACAGTCTATCATTGATGATATTACATGGACATGATCCACAAAAGTAATTTCTGAAGTGTTTACACCTCCACCAAAAATAATCAGTTGACAGGGGTCCTGTAGAGATGCACCTTGATGTTAGTTTAACATATCTTTGATCCATTCAAATACAAACCAGACAAAAATGATCAAGCTATATACTCTCTGATATTTTTTAATAGGCCTAACTTGATGTCATAAGATATTTTACAATAAGCAAAGCATATTTTCCATGCAGTCATCACCACAGCACACTGCGGAAACACCCAAAGGAAAAATGCATGCCCAGACTAAAGGAGCCCAGAAGTGTGGTATTAGTGTCACATTAGCTGATTTAATAATTTGAGACAAAGGTCACAATACTTGATCAAATACTACAGCTACTTATTATTATTTTCACTGCTCAAGTACTAAAAAAGCTTTAAAAAGGGAGAATAATGTTTGGAATGCTTGGTAATCCACAAAACTGTGAGTAAATGTGCTCTTTGATCCAAACAGTCAAAGGACGGTCATTCCAGAGTAAAAGCCTGTTCAGTAAATATGGATGTTTTATGCTTATTGCAGCCCTCGTGTGAAGCAGCCAGCACAGCCTTCTTCGGAGCACAATACAGTATCTCACAATAATGCCATGCTTGCTGAAAGCTCTGCCATATGCAGTGGTGTTTCGCTCAGATATTAGCAAGGCGGTAAATCCCTTTAGTGTTCGACAATAGCAGATGAGATGTAAATCAATGTGTATGTACAATTTGTAGTATATTGTTTGCGTACTATCTACAGTGTCTCAGTTGTTAATACACATGGCTAGAATCCTAACCGGCTTGTGTGTTGTCCTAGGCTGTGTGCAGACCATTTCAGTGGTTGGACCTGTGTTTGGCTACCTGTTAGGCTCCCTATGTGCCAAGATCTACGTGGACATTGGATTTGTTAAAATGGGTGAGTTTAAACATAAATACATGTCCAAATATTTTAAGGCCAGACCATTACGTGAAATGTTGTCAATAACCCCTCATCCAAGACTCTTAAAGAGCTTGTTTTTTCTTACATCAACCCACTTTAGGAAGCTTGTTAACACTTGTTTTATAAAGTCATAATTTGGAATATTCTGACAGTATGTATCATAATTACCTATGAAACACACTGTAATGTTAGTCACCAGAGTAAGTTGGGAAAACCCTTTGTATATTTAGGGTTTCACACACTTACTCAGGTCAGATTCAATCTTTTATAATACTGTCATAATGAATTATGAGGCTACACTGTTGCACCAGTAAAGCAACCATGACAGCTGACAATAGTTTTTTAACAGATGTATATTTGACTTATTGGCAACTCTAAAAGCTGTATGTGGGTCACGACTCAGATATTTTAATAACATAATTTAGATATGATTTAAGTGTTAGTAGAATGCTATAGGTATTTTTCATGGAATATATTTGTCACAGGTTGAAAAGCACCGGTATAAGTAATACAATGAATGATGGCTGAAGCTGGTTTCAGGGTCCTGGTATATTGCGTGCCGTCTCACTGTCATGTCTGTCTGGGACACTTGAATAGAACAGTCATCGGTAATGTTATTAGTCAAACCTGAACTTTTCAACCTTTACAGATTAAAATGTCTGCTCTGAACAAAAGACCTGTTCATTCATAAAACTGAGGCATGATATTATCAGATGTAACTACTGGTGGATCACAGGCAGGATATGTATGGCTCACAGACCCAGAGCAGGTGTACAGGATTAGCATCAATCAGCTAATGAACAAGGTACGGTGGGCGATAAGATCAAAGCCCAGTGATGCGCTACAATCAAATAGAGTGCAGCAGGCGGAGAAGGAGAACCAAGACAGACAAATAGAAAAGTAGCAAAAGAAATGAACTATAGAGAGAAAAGACAGAAAAGAAGAGAGATAAACACAGGAAAGGGGGAATGTAACCAGCAACAGAAAAAATAAGGAAAAAAGGACGAAACAAGTCTTATGAGACGTTAATAAACCAATACAAATAAAAACATTCCCTGGTGATGAAAATATGTTTATTGAAATAAGCTAACCAAGGCTATAAAGGATGACAAAATTCCATGTTGGGCTTTTCATTTCAGAAATTGTAGCTATGAAAAGGCTGACTACAGGTTGTAAGGGATGTTCTGGTGAACTCTGCTATGCCTTATGGTCGAAACTGCCCTCGTTGGTCCATCTTTGCATCCTTTCATTTGGGTATCCAGTCAAGTATAGAGAGTTCAGTAAGCTTTAGATTTAAATGATCCCACTAAACCATACAGAATCTGTGTTTATCCATATGTGTATCACTGAGCATTTATTACATCATCTGTACCCCCAACACAGAAACTATCACCATCACCCCAGCAGATTCTCGCTGGGTGGGGGCCTGGTGGCTGGGCTACCTCATAGCTGGGGTCATCACCCTGTTCTCTGCTATCCCATTCTGGTTTCTGCCCCGCTCCCTACCCCTACCCGTATCAGGGCCCCAGGGCCCAGAAAGATGCACGCCAGAGCAGACAAGTTTCATTAAAGACCCTCCTCTTCTGAAGCACAAGTATCCTACAGAAGAAAATACCACATTCATAGAGATGGCCAAAGGTAAGGATGGATATAGAGGTGTGTGGTCATTTAACAATACGTGTGAAATGTTCATATTTGTCATATTTATATCTATGTTTACTCGCTAGAAATCTTGGTCACTGCCTTTGTTGGCGCATTACCAGGTTTGTTGAAGCGTTACCGCCACCAACTGTCAATCAGCGGAATAGTGTGGCACCAACAGAAGGATGTGAATTGTGACGACCATGTGCTTGAGTGTGCACAATGCAAACAAAATGCAGATCCATACGTAAAAACATTGCTCCTAGTGCCCGAAAATTCCATGGGCTACCTTTAAATTTAAAGTCACCACATACAATACTCCTTCACTTCCTGATACTTCACGTAGACGGAAAAGGCAAACTTCATATCATAGCAATAATCAGAGATTGTTACACTCAGTAGTCACTTTTACATCGAGAAATTGCATATTATTTTTGGACAGGTGTGTTTCAACTCAGATTTGTATCCCTCTCCAGACTTTATTCCTACCCTGCGAACTCTGCTGGGACACCCTGTGTATTTGATCTACCTGTGTGTGACAATCATCCAGCTGAACTCTCTCATTGGCATGGTCACCTACAAGCCCAAGTACATCGAGCAGCACTTCAGGCAGTCTGCCTCAAAGGCCAACTTTCTCATGGGTATGGCACATGTGGTCTGTGTCACATAAATGATTTGTCTATTATACAACCTGGAAAATCGGCACATAACAGACCCAGGAAAGGCTTTTCTGCTTGCATTCGCCTAGTTATCTAAAATCAATTTTAGTCTGACGTACGTACACAACATAGACTATAAAGCTTACATATTTAACATGTTTATGTTTATTATAATGTAACTACAGGTTAGTGTTGTGTTCCCAGTTCATTTATGGTATTTTGCATTTATTGAATAAAGCAAAAAAAAAAAATGATGAAGGGTTGGGGGGGGGGGGGGGGGGATATCATTAAAGATAGGAGAACTGGGTCTGGGTTGTAATGCAGCCTACTAACCGCAGCAGCTGCAGAGAGGTGAGCTTAGTGGATATGGAAAGTGCTTTGCATATAAAGTGAAATATCTAATGAAGCAGCTAAAACAAGATGAAAGTCTTCATGGCATCAAAGGAGATGCCTGCATAGAATAGACTGGCTGCATATGAAAGAGAATGCAATATCAGTGACCAGAGCAAAAGACATGGGTGTAGATAAAAGAGCTTCAGATTGATGTTAAATGAAGGTACATGTAAGAGAAGAGACTTATTTTACCCCTCTCGGTTTTAGCAAGTGTGAAAAGTCCGATTATATTGTCTGTCTTTTTCCTATCCAGATTAAGCTTTTGAAATAACATTTCATTTCATATAATATTGATCTTAATAGGTGTGATCAATATCCCAGCTGTGGCACTGGGGATGTTTTCTGGCGGGCTACTGATGAAGAGGCTTAAGCTGAACATCATGGGAGCAGCCAGGTTGGCCTTTGGCACATCTCTGATCGGTTACTTCCTGTCGCTGTTCTTCTTCGCAATGAGCTGCGAGAATGCCAAGGTAGCCGGTGTGACACTTTCATACAACAGGTGAGTCATAGAAAATCACATGGTGTGTCTGGGTTTCTGTACTTCACAGTACACAATTACAGACAGGTCACTACTTACTGTACCTTAAATGCACCTCATGAGTTTCTGCTTCTAGGATTGGGGCATTCAACTACATATGGTTGGATGTAACAAAATGCATCTTTTTGATTGTTTTCGTATCATGAATCACAGAGACAGAATCACATACCAAGGAAGGTGTGTAAGATGTTCAAGGTGTTCAATTAAGAGTGAGAATTTGTGTGAGAAAGCAACATTAAGATTAAATGAGTCATTTTCTCTCAAAGCTACATTCTCTTTTTTTCACCGAATGTATTCAAATATGTAACAGTTTCTGCTAGCTACTAGTAGGCTTTGGCCATCATTGTTTGTCTTACTCATGCATAATGCTAAGTTTGCTTTTAAATTATAAGTATGTAAATAGTACTCATATACAGGTATATGGCATATTGAATGTGTACTTTTCTCTTGCTCTATTCCTTCCAGCATGGACACCATATCTTATGATAAACACTCGGTGTTTGCAGCCTGCAACTCGCACTGTTTTTGTTCAACGAGTGATTGGGACCCAGTCTGTGGAGAGAATGGCATCACATATGCTTCTCCCTGTCTTGCTGGCTGCACCACCTCTGCTGGCTCAGGGAAAAACACAGTAAGTAGACAAGGTACTCAAGCTATGAGAAATATTACAAATGGAAAATGTATTTCTGGTATTAGATACCGTAGGACTGTGCATGCTGCGTAGCACTACTTTGACAGGTTCACAATATTGGTACATACCTAAAACTGAACGTCATGGCTGTTCAAATACACTGTTGATGTTTGTTGATGAGATATTAACGTTACTGTATGATCCATGAGCCATCACCAATTATCACCTATGCAGCCATTTTTCTGTGCGTAAATGAGAAGGTTATACACATACCATATTCTTGTTTGTTTACAGCTGTCATATTTTCTTTTGAGTTATTTCATTTTCTTATAAATGAGATCCCATCATATTTTAGTAGATTATGTGAGTGCTATCAAAGGAGCCATGTTGTCTTTACTGTGCCTGGTTGGCTTTTTCAAAAATTGTTATGGATCAATAGCAATTGCAGTGATTTTGTTGATGTGCAGCCTCATATATGAGTGTTTGAGAATATACAGTATGTTGTATATGTGTGTCTATGTCCTGCTATACATGGTCACGTGTGAGCACCTATGCATGTCTCTCCAGGTCTTCTCTAACTGCAGCTGTGTCGGTGCGGCTGGTAATTTTACGGCCAGTACAGGTCAGTGCCCTCACAAGGATGACTGTGACATGATGTTCCCGTACTTCCTGGCTCTCTCCGTCGTCACTTCCTTCATCATCTCCCTTGGGGGCACACCAGGCTACATGTTTCTCATCAGGTCAGATTCAAATTGTAGTCAAAAAGGACTTTAAAGTTACTACATTACCATCACTCACACTGCTACAAAGGGTCATGTTAGCTTTCATGCCATCATGGCCATTATTTCTCTTTTTGTCTGTAAGGATTTTTCCCAGATTGTACCCCTTGACATGTTAAATAATTTTACATTTGATATACTGATGCAATTTTAATTTGGGCATAGATGATGGACCCTTTGGAGCGGTGTTAGTCGGTGTTTGTTTCAGAAGCTCTTTTATAGCGAGCATATGTTGCTAACTGGCATTCCACTTAGTAAGGCCCAGATTTGTAGTTTATGTTTATTAAGTTAGAGTTCTTCATGTACAGTCAATAGCATTTCTGTTATTTATTTCAGTTATTATGTGTTACTTTGATTCAGTTTCTTTGAAAAGAAAAAAATATTACATTAATTTACTTTATTGTGTAGACCTTCTGATCTACTTATTTCCAGAAATCGGTGGAAGTGAATCATTTTATTAATTAAAGCATCCTGAGACAATGATTTGGGCCATTCATAGCTGACTTACTGTTATTGGCAATGGCTACATTGTGTGTGTGTCTGTGTGTATAACTAGCTTTGACAAAGAAACTGTTTGTTTGTAAAATATGGTCTGTTTCATATGAGTATCACATGATTTCATAAATCCTTCAAAGCCAATCTCTGATTTAATGCTCACACACACACAAGATCTACTAAATCCATATCAGCTGATCCTGATCAAAGCCTCACTAGAATTGAATTATTTGTCAGTACAATCCAATGACGCACTCCTTCCTCATGGAATACTTGAACATGCATTGTTTACATTGATGGAGTTTATTGTTTTTTTTCTTTTTTTAAATTAAGGCCTTAGAAAGGAACTTGAATTAACCTTGAATCTGTTGTGTTTTGAGTTGTTTAAAGAGTATAACTGACATTTTATAACCATTTAAAAAAAAATGATATTTCCTGAAAAATGTCTACAATTTCTCTTCATGAAGGTGCATCAAACCACAGCTCAAATCTTTGGCGTTGGGGTTCCATGCTATGGCAACACGTACCCTCGGTATGTCTTTTTCAAAACATATCCTTTATCGAGTGTTTCGAGTGGTTCGACTGTGGGCGACTGTGGCTAAGTGGATAGCAGGGCTGTCCTTCAATCAGAGGATCGCTGGTTGCATGTCGATGTGTCCTTGAGTAAGACACTTAACCCCAAAATTGCTCCCATAGCTGTGCCTACACATGTGATAGAATCTGACTTGTAAGTCGCTTTGGATAAAAGCGTCCGCTAAACTGTAATGTAATGTAATGTAATGTAATGGTTCACGGTTAGGAAACTCTGTAAATGCGTTATCTCGGGTTTAGTTCTATATTTCTTTCAAACTTTCCTGTCACTTGAACTACCAGATCAAAAATGTCAGTGTTTCAGTCGTTTACTTGACTGCTTGGAACAGTAGAATCTATTGTGTTTCGGTTCTTGGGGATGTGGTTGTGAAAATATGTTTTTGGTCTTACAGCAGGGATCCCAGCACCCATCTACTTTGGAGCAATCATTGACACCACATGCTTAAAATGGGGTCAGAAAAGGTGTGGAGGCATAGGAGCCTGTCGGATCTACAACACCACTGCATACAGGTAGTAAAAACGACTTTTATGGATCTTTCATTTTCTGTATTTGTAAAATAAAGTTAATGTCACTGTTTCAGGCAATGCTATATTGTATTTGGCAGGTTTATAATATTTTATTTGGCAATGAACAAACAAAATTGTAATTTCAAACTGATTTAAACAAAAATAACAACTGAGCGCCATGATATTGCCACGTTTGACATTTCTGTTAATTTCTCACTGATATATTTGATTGCAATGCAAAGCATAAGTAATATACCTTAAACACTTGGTGGTAAACTTTGAAGTAAAACATTCTGTGCTGCAATTGCTGCTGCGCATTGTCTGCCATGTGTCTTTTGGTTACAGTAGCTTTGACTTGTCTACACTGTCCCCATTTGCATTAAATCATGCTCCTTATGACTCCATAAGGAGCATGATTTAATGCAAACAGGGACAGTCAATCGATCAAATCCGAACGCACAGACATGATTGGAACTTACACTTAACGATGTCATTGTCCTTGATGTCCCCTCATAAAAAAAATCCATAAACCCATAAATCTTTAACGAACCATCTGAACTTCTCAGGATAGCGTACCTGGGTCTGACTCTGAGCCTACGCACTGTTTCGTTCATTGTTTGCATCCCGGGCTTCATTCTACTCGGTCGGCAGCTGAGGAAGGAGGAACGGAATGCCATCCACGGTGATCTGGCCAACGGCAGAACAGAACTGGAGGCACTCAGGAAGGAAGAGTTTGTGACTTCTAATTCTGACCAATCACAACAACAAACACCAGACAACAGCACAGACAGGGAGACACGGCTGTGACAGATCCAGCAGAACTGACTCAGCTCGTCTCCATCTCCCACACACACACACACACACACACACACACACACACACACACACACACACACACACACACACACACACACACACACACACACACACACACACCGGTGTATACATATACACAAACACTCAAACACAATTTGCAGGGAATCACAATGTTGTATCCGATCATCTCATATAAAGCATACATTCTATATTTGTACTACTGAACCTGTGAAGGCTTTGTGAATTTGATATAACTGAAATATTTCTTGAATGCTTTTATTTTTCTTCAATATTTTTCACATTTGAATGGTTGCACGAGAGATTAGATGGGAACTGGGACTTGTGTAGACTACTACCAGCACTTATAAAGCTGCCTCTTCGGATTTTTCTTCCTGAATTAACGAGAGGAAACGTGGCCTTATAAACCAGAGGTGCAGCACTACATTTAAACAAAAAAAAGTAGGATTAAGGTGAGGACAATTAGGCCTTCAACGAGACAGGAAGTAAGGATGTATTTTTCTCAGAAATATAGAAAACATAAAAAAGAAATGTGTATGAATATGTATTTCAGCAACTTCTAAAAGGCTTGTCAGAGGTTGATATGACGTATGTGCCTCACTCACTCAACAGTTACCTCTAAATCATGCGTCTCACACTTTGAACAGATATATGAACGCTGTTTCATTTTGCTTTCACTCATCTCAGACTGAATGCAAGTCTTAACACTCGCTCAGAAAAATGTTTAATTTCTGACTGACTAAGAGTTTTGTGTATTACTTTAAGCCCAAAGTCAGCTGTGATTGTATTTCAGTTTGTGTTGTTCACTTTCTGGATCTGAACTTGTTCCTTTGGTACTCACACTAAAAATGGAAATTGTATTAAAGTGAGATTTGCTTACCTCTTTGTCTACTGGAGGCTGCTCCATATTTGTATACTTTCAACCAGCATCATTGCCAATTAACTCACAAATAAATCTGGTATTATTAAGGAGAAACACAGAGCATATTCATCTTTGTCACGGTTAAGATTGGACTAAATCTGCTCAGAATATCTCAATGCACCTCAGCAGGCTCTGGTATAATACAATGTTTCCTGTTGAAACAGATGGCTGAGGAGAATGCTTGCTCTTTTTTGTGCCTTGGAAAAGGCAGAATTTGTACTGTTGCAACATTGATGAAAGATATCACCACAGGAAATGTGCATTGATGTTATTGATGTATATAAGCTCTGTCGATATGTTTCACTGGTCAGTCTATTTTTGGTCTTTTGTTTTGTGTTTGTATTTCTGAGTGTGCATAAACCTACAAACAGAAAGATCATGGTCTATTCTCAGGTTTTTACTATCTATTTTATTCTCAAACAGCTTCATTCCATAAACAGAACCCATTTCCTTGAAACATGTCATAACCTCTGAAGCAAAAAATAATGGACTAGTTACTGTAAGCATTTCTTTTGTCTTCGTAAATGTATAGCATATCATTTTGTAAGACTTTTCCAAAATGGATATGTACCATTTTGTTGATTGAATCGTCTTTTCAATTCAGGTTTAGTTTCAGGCACAGACTCGGAGAGGAAGGAAGTCACAAAATCAGAATGTAAATCATTTTCTTGGATTTTTTTGTAAAATTTCAAAGAATATCTTTAATGTAGTAAAATAAAACTTTTAATATCCAATGAAATTATGTGTTTTGTGTTATTTATTCAAAACAAGGCATGGCATAGAGAAATTCTTTATTCAACAAAGTGTACCTAAAAGGCACTTCTATGTGATTTCTTTCTTCAACAGAATACAACTTGAAAAAGGGTATTTTTGCAATTTTATCACCTGAAGTTACTTTGATAAACCCAATAACCTATTCATTTATCAATAAAAACCTTGACGCATCCGATGATTATAACCTCATCTCTTTCACAGTGATAAGGCAACAAAAACCCCACAGCCCCGCTTCACTACAAACACAGTACAACACGCAGCGCAGCAAATATATACGACAATCTGGAACCGTAAAAGTTTGAAGTGAAGACATTTAAACCTTAAGTAAGATCTGAGTGGTTGAAATCAATTTTCTATGCCCACATATATTCAGTTGTATCTCTATCCATCTTCAACATTTACAAGTTCAAGTTAAGGAGGGAACAAAAAAAAGAAAACAAAACGTATGTACCAGCTAAACGGATCATCAGCTGGAATACAACAAAAACGTGTGAAGTGCAACTGTATATGCAAACTAGATTTGCACAGCCATGCGAGCGCTGGCTGAATTTACATGTTAAGCTCAAAAGTGGGTGCAGCAGCTGTCCCTGCTACAGACAGAAATATGTATCAAAATACATTCATAGCCGTCGCTGCTCCAGCTGTTGACAAGTCTTGCACTCTGTGTAGCCGTCCTTGCTGCATATTTCTTTTAACATATCAAGTGCTCTGTGATCAGACCTGGAACAACTACTGACTGAACTCTAGCCAGGCTGCAAAGTCACAAGAAACAACAAGAAAGCATCCAATATTACTCCTTCAATAACAAAATCCACCTCCATGCTTTAAAACCATTACGGATACCAGTCAGGCCATTATCCCAGGGGAGCCAATGGTGGCTTTATGATATGCTGTGTGACACAAGGTGCTGTATGAAGGTGAAGCATGCGTTGCAGTGGCTCTCTT
Organism: Lycodopsis pacificus; assembly: GCA_028022725.1. NCBI lineage: Eukaryota > Metazoa > Chordata > Actinopteri > Perciformes > Zoarcidae > Lycodopsis > Lycodopsis pacificus. The sequence goes on along the minus strand of CM051696.1, from coordinate 13,934,707 downwards.
GTGAGTGGGCTAATTTTCTGCGTAAACACTTCATCCTTCACAATAACTAGTCGTCTTTTTTGTTTCCACTATCTTGAAGATTCTGAAAAGACAAAAACATGACAGTTAATACGTTATGTATTATAGAAACAAAATATATTCCAATTATCTAATGTAAATCTAACTTTTATGTGTTTCTTTAGTTGAGATCCTGGAAATAAATTGGATTTGTTCTCTTCACTACCATTAATAATATTTGTTTAATATAATACAGCATTTGAGTTGATGATGGCTTCTCAAAAAACGTGAATTATCGAGGTAGCGAGCGACCTAGCAAGTCCTTATCCTGCTGTGTTTCGGACTAAGCATCACCTGGAGCTCCTGATGTTCTTTCAGCAGTCGTTCGTACTCCCTGGCGTAGCCATCCATCTGCTTCTTCATTGCATCTGCCTCTGACTGAGAGTTCTTCAGTGCTGGAAAGGAAACACACATCAGCACAGGAAGTGAATAGTTTTAAAGTTTACAGTTCTATATAAAAACAACACTAACCCAAACACTACATGTACGTGGATACTAACCATCTCCTGAGGTCCTCAGTTCTTCACGCAGTTTCTCCACCTCTTCTCTCAACAGCTTCATGCCCTCTCCGGTAGCCTTATCACCCTTCCCTTCCATCAGAGTCTGAAATACATCAAATAAAAATGAACCTCAAGTACATGAAAACTCAACACATCCACACCTACAATTTCACACTAAACTTTTTTATATTTCAGCTACATACAAATCCATTTCATCATTCAATAGTATTGTCCGATCAATTCATTATCTGTGGTATATTTTGCAGTTGTTTGCAGCTTTGAGTCTTCGCCCAATCAATGTGAAGTCTACCTGTTTCAGCAGCTCATTGTCCTCTTTGCATTTCTTGGCAGTCTGGGTAGAGTTCTCAGCCTGCGCCTGTAGAGCAGCCGTAGAGCCAGTCACCGATGCCAGTTGGTTAATCAAGGTGATCACTCGCTTCATAACCCTGCAAATAGAATAAAATAACAGGGGGATTGAGAAACACCTCTGACAGGTCATCTGGGTATCAGTGTAAGAGAGCAAAGACTCACAGCCAGAGGAAGAGAGCGAAGCCGGAGATGTAGAGGTTCCTCTGGGCTCTGAACAGCTTCATGTGCAGGTGATCAAACATGTTCGGTTGCAGCTTGGTGTCTGTGCCGAGTTCTTTAGCTGAATATTTCCTCACCTCACGCACGGCATCTAAAAGAAAAAGATGTAAGAAATTACCAAAATGTTACTCCTTTTCTGCTATGTACCTAGTTTATGTTACAGCATTCAAAAGTACACCAAGATGCCCCCAAATCCGCCCCCCCCCCCAGCTGACTGTTTTGAGACTAGACAGTTCACAGAATATCAAGTGGTCCGACTTCAAATGACTCCCAAAAGTATCTACAAGGATGTAAGAAAAACACAGGCACTCTTTATGTTTGACTTACCAAGGAAGAGGACAATGAGTATTATGATCATTGTGAGAAACACTTTGTTCCAGAACCTTGTCACACAGTTCCAGATCCTCAGCTGGAAAATACTCTGCCATCTGCAACCACACACAGACACAACATCACAATAATGTGTAGACAGGCAGCATGTTCGAGTGTGTCAAGGACTCACTATGCGACACACAGTCCCGATCATCTTAAGATCACTCGTCGCGTATGACTGTTACGTACCTCCGTGCTGAGATGAAGGGTAAACAGAGGATAACGAGGATGCCCATCTCCACATAGAGAAAGAGAGCCACAACAGTCCATTGCAGCGTCATCTCAAGCGAGGGCCTCTGGTGATAACCTGACAAAGATGGACACAAAACCAGTTAAGAACTGGTTTCTGACCTGCCTCTCTGACGAAACAGCGACAACAAACTGTCAAGATCATAAAGCGGCGAGGTTTAGCTAGCGTGCATTGCTTCTATTCCAACAATGCAGCCTCAGTTGAAAAACATGCTAACTTAAGCTCCTTATCGTCTCTGTTCAAAGTGCACATACTCAACGTAAACTCTCAAAAGCTAACGTAAGTTAACTCCGTCAAACGCACGCTATTGCTTAACGTTACTTTACATCCGTGTCACCATGTGACGACAAAAGAAAAGTGTGTTTATATGCTCATTAGGGATTAATACTGATAGCATGTGCTTTAAATTATTATTTCACTATTTTCCATCCCTTATCCATGTTCAAAATCATATATCCAATGCTCCATTAACACGCGCTAACGACACCTTAACTAAAAGCTAACTTAACGTCAAACTATCCTGCGCGATTCCGAAATAGCTAATGTTAGGTTAACGCTAACTAGCTAGCGTTACACATTTTAAAATGGCAATAAGATAATATCAGTATTCAGGCATAAAGAGTCACAACTTACCAGCAAATCACCAAAAATACGAATTTCAACAGAACACGTTAAGAGGGAGTTAACATTTGAAATCGATCGCCACAAAAGTTTGTACGTCCGCGTCCCACTTCCTGTTCCAGTCAGCTCAGACATAGCTTCCGGTCCTATTTTATTCTTCGAAATAAAACAAATTTCAATTATGATCTTTTTTTTATGGGCATATTGACACAAAAAATGAATTTGGCTGCGAAATACGTGGTTCGGTAATACCTTCTGAAATTGTAACCGTCTGTTCTGACTATTGTCTGTATAACCCATCGACCCCTCCTTTTCACATGGATTCATGGTAATCACTTTTAAGGCAAAATTGCACTACTTCCGGTATATACCTTTTAAATACTCTGAATAATTAAAACCTAAAATACATTTAAATTATGTTGTTTCTTTAAAAACAGTACTTATATCGATTATGCTGCTAAAATATCAACACACAAAGTAATCGTCAATAAAGATTACACAGAACTTACATGAAAAATAATCATTGTACCAGTATCACCTTGTTCATTTCAGTCATTATTTAAATTGTTTTTTTCTGTCACTAGTTGTAATATCCTTTATATTTGATGATGACGACTTAGAATATTGCACTATATGAAATGTTCTTGTTGATAAAAATTATTAAAATTCTTGTGATCTTTGAGGGTGTGCAGCTACATGTTCCATCTGGTAAATATTCAGTGAGAAGCAAAAAAACTCAAGTCTCAGTATGTACTCCTTACTGTGTAACACAATAATTAGTAATCACTAGATATAATTAACTACATGATCATGAAAATACAGCAATAAAGAAGACGGACGGTGACAGTGACACACCTCTGTAGCGTTGCACTTTTATTTGGCATAAAAATAAAACAAAGTTAAAAAAAATGTTCAAATCTTAAAAATATCACATTTGTATTTGTATCACATGAATATAGTTATGCTCCCAGATCACGCACTGACCCGTATGTGTTCTCGAGGTAATCTATTACAGCTGAGGTACTGGATAGAGAATTAAACACTTTTCTCTCAGGCTGGGAGCTAACCCTCTCCAGCATGTAGATAAGATGGTGGTGGAAGCAGGTGAATTGAGTGCCTTGCTCAATAGAGATGTCCACCCAGTCCCATATACACTCCAAAGGAGTGTCCTCATAGCCGGAGAACATGGCAGGGTTTGCAAGCAACCCCCGCGCAGCCATCACACCTAATGAGCAAATCCAAACAAACAAACAAAGAATAACAAATTAAAAAGGAATATTGTAGTTTTTAAAATCTGTCATAAATTGAGACGTGTACTTGGTTGAAAGCAAACCTACCATCGACACCAGTGAGCTGGTGAGTGGACTCCACATCCCGGAGGTACTTTATGTCCCCATTGGCGATTACCGGGATGGATAGGCTGTCTTTGATTGTCTTGATGGCGTCATAATGGACTGGCTGGTGGCGTTCTTCTGCTGTGCGGCCGTGGACCGTTATCCATGACACACCTGCTGATTCAGCTTTCTGGCACAGATCCACTGTCCGCCTCAGGTCATTGTGAATTCTGTGGGTGAAGTGAATTTCTCTTAATTGTTGTTATTATTACGTGATTGTAACACAACAGAGCACTGTTAACACATTAACAATGGAGTTACATGACACCTTGGATTTATTTTTTATTATTATATTTAATTTTTTTTATTATATATTATTATTGACCAAGAATATTGGACATTTTAAAGTTGAACATAAACTTGTCAGTGGACAAACTTTCTCATGTTTAATCGAATTAAATGTCAAACTGGTTCATTTCTTTTACCTAATTTTGATGGACGCTGTATAGTTTGGATTGCCCACTTGATTTCTGACATGTCTGACCATGTCTTTCACAAGTTCAGGCTTGTTGATGAGGCATGCACCAAACCCGGATGACATAGCCCATCTGAAAACACAACAACAATAAATCAATAATCAAACAACCTAAATAAAGATTTGCAAGCATGTTCAGTGGGCACAGGGTTTAATAGATCGTTGTACAGGAATACAATACGCTAACACTTCATTAGTATTCAAAATACTGGTGATGAAAACAGAAACATTCTGTTTTTATTAGAAATTAATAATTCAAACAAACTGTTCGCTTTTGAGCTGAAATAACAGAATAGTTAAAAAAAGAAAGGAGGCCAAAATATATCAAGGCCTACTGTAACTGTACCTCTGTGGACAGCCACAGTTGAGGTCAACCCCATCTGAGAAAGGTGCGACCACACAGGCTGCATCAGCCAGAGTCTGGGCATCAGGGGCCGCAAACTGCACGATCAAGGGCCGGTCACCTGAGGAGGAAAAATAAATAAGAAAAAAAAAAGTCTTAATTCTGAAAGTTTTAGCAATATGGCATTATTTACAACGCTCACACATTCATCATGTGGAAGATAAGACATGTTTGTGTGAGGATGCTGTGCATTACAAGAGGTGGTTCATAGTGTGTAGCACTGTCACAGATCATGTTGCTACTCACTCTCATTGGTTGTGAATTCACTGTCCCTGGCTTTCACAGATCGCATGAAGTCAGAAGCAACTATCATTGGGGTGAAGCAGATATCACAGTCGTATTTCCTCACCAAGGACCTGAATGCAAGCCTACAGGAAAAAAAATACTTTATTGAGCATAGTAGTTTGCAGAAGACACGATAAAGGATAACTGTACCTGCATAATGTTTTGCTCCTTGAATTTTCACGTAGTTGGTACAGGAATAAAAGCGAATAAATGCAATTACAGAAAGAACAAAGACTCCACTTACTTTGAATATCGAACCATTGGCGCACATATTTTCAGGACCTTTCCCTTTTCAAACATGTCCATGACGCTGGTGTTTCCGTTGGAGGTCTTCATTCTTCAGCCGGCTAACGTTAGCGTAACAAGCTAACAAGCGACAGTAGAGTTTAAGGAGGGATTCTGTCGTCTGACATCTATTTCCTCGTTTCAAAGACGAGAGACAACCGGATATGCGCCATGAAACCCCCCACAGTCACATAACGATGCACACACAGATATATATATATATTTATAACACTGGCTAGGTTTACTTTGTAACAATAATAAACAACGACGCTTTAGTCCACCATGCTGGAAAGACATGTGGGCGTGTTTACGACCTCTGAACCCATAACACGTCATACAACGCAAAGTGTTTGTGCTTGTATTATTTATTTCATTCTTGAACGCTCATCTACCACTATAAACAGTTTAGGCTGTACAATGTTTTAATTTTGTGTTTTAAAATATATTGAAGTAATTGAATTGTTCGATGTCACATACGTCATACGCGTCGGTGCAATGCTGCTTTCAGGTTATGTGGGAGAAACGTAGATTTTCAGCTGTCAAATCAAAGCAGATAATATTTCATTGAGTTTGTCCGAATAGAATAACTTGCTGAAAACGGGCCCATTGGACATACGAACGATTCCAATGTCAAAGAGCTTTTATTTTCAGACATTAACATACAAATAGACAAGCTGGAAAAATAGAATCAATCCCAGTGTTCAGTCCAAAGTTCTTTAACTTAATTAAAAACCGCCAATTCAAACTAATAAACTCAATTAGTGCAACAGTGGGTCAGATGTGTTGTGAAAAGATGCTGCAAGAGGTTACCCAATACCTACCGTTCATGATGGTGCAGGGATCTTCTGAGGAAACTCCCAAAATGCTCATGAAACCTTGAATTTAGGGAATAAGCACTAATCCTGCAGAATTTCTTTTTTACACACACTAAAAACCAATCAGTAAAGAACAAACTCAGTCAAAAGATGGAGAGTTGACATGTTTTGTCATGTTTAACTTTGTATGTGGTTTGTGAAATAGGTAAAAAGCCAAAAGATGCTGCTGCCTGATAAGTCTTCCATTTCCTCCTAGTAGTTTACAGTGACTACTAGATACATTTTCCCAGATGACACATTTCCTAAAGACCGGGGCTGCATTCTTAATTTGTTACTGTTCAGTTTTCGCTGTCCCAGAGAATGATTTAGTGTAATTTTGATACTTGCTCAATTGCACGTTATTTTAATTATCCCCGTTTTTCTGTGTCTCCCTTGTGTAGCGCCAAGTCAACAGAAAATCTTTAGAAATTAAAAATATATATCTATGACGTTGAAAATATGATTTGAAGCACAGAATCAACCTCGAATTAAAGCAAGTTCCCTGTTGTACTTTCCCTCTCTGGCCACAAGAGGGCGGTAAAGCAGCACGACGTCTAAATGGGACATCTTTTGAAACAAACACAGAATACCTCTTAAAATATCAAATTGTTGAACATTTTATTTCAAACTTGCACTGAATAAGTGCCCATTATCAAAAAGAAGAATCAACAGCCACATCAATAAGGCACAAAGGGCATCACAAAGATGGCCCCTGCATGACTGGAGACCCATTAAACAGCGGATAAAACCCTAGAACGCCAACAGAATAAATACAAGTTCAAGCCAAGACAAAGACCGTGATGGCAGTGGAATGCAGCTTGTTATTTTCACTACTAAGCCAGTGAGTGATATCAAAAACAATATCCACTTTTCAGTAAACTCCACACTCATGATCCATCTATACTACCTATTTAATTAGTTAGTTTACACATCCCAACAAAGAAAAGCGTACTTAATTTACCAACATGTTCATAATACATTAAGAAGCGCAGCCATAGACAGTGGTCAGAAAAAAGGCTTGGGAAGTGCTTATAGCTTGTGCCTGTCGTGCAGAAACACACAATACCCTGTGAACAAACAAAACACGCGTTTAGTATTTTCACCACATCCTTTGTACAGTGTGGAATAAAGTAGTGATTTCTTAGCATGCAGTTAAAACTCAAGCACATTTACACACTTCATTTTCCCTTCCTCTGCCTTACATACGAGTAGCTTTGAACCATATAATAAGATAGCAGTTTTTAAAGAAAGCTTCTCCATGATCGCAAACAAATAACCTGAACTGAGACCGGCCTCATCGTTTCAATTTAAAACCAATCACTCTGCAAAGTGAAGCATTTAATGAAAAATCCACTCCAACTGATAGATCATCCATTGTCAGGACTACAACCACAAAGACATGGACTGAATGGATATTTTAGCCACTTTGTTCATGTCTTGTCGTTTCTTATATCCATAACATCACAGGCGCTTCCTGTCCACAGCTTGGAATGGTACTTAAAAAAAAGAAAACAGGCTACACAACTGTACAAAGACAACACAGCAGGTCAAAGACAGCCAGCCTTGGGGGGGGGGGGGGGGGCTACAGTATAGGGGCTGTGTGTCTCCAGCCACCTGTCCCCTCCCTCACTGAGGTAGCTCTCTGCGACCGGCCGCCTCCAGCTCCACACTGGAGAAGAAACTTTTGGATAGTCGGTGGCAGTCGTAGCTCAGCTCTGTGGTGTAGAGGGCACTGGTTTTCTTGGGGTAGACAATGGTGGTGCTCTTGAAGCACTGTGGCCGATGGCGAGGCTGGAAATCCAGCTGTGTCTTGTAGTGGCGCCAGGTACTGTGGGGCACGGCCATAATGGTCTGGCTGCAGTGTTCAAGGCCCTGGCCAGTGGGCTGCAGGGCCACGCCCTGGATGAAGTGGCGGTCCGAGCCGTAGTGCACGGATGAGGTAAACCTGTGGAAGAGGGAAAGTGTAACGGTTTGAAAAAACAGAAGTCAACTAGTCTGCAGCCTCTTGCAGCAACTATCCAGAACACTACAAAGCAATGTTTGTCCCAGTCCCACGTTTCTCTTGTCTACTTATGGACACACTTTGCATTGGTTAGCCATCTTGGTGCATATTTAAATACAAACGCTACATCCTGCATGTCCCCATGGCATGTCACTTTGGAGCACATCCTCCTGCGGGTCTAATGCTGCACAGAACAGGGCACAGCAAAACCCACCTTATTTCCTTCGACGGTAACGGGTTAAGTGCTATGCCTTCCCCGTAGGACAGTGGGTGTAGCTGCTGGAACGAGCCAGAGGGTATCACTGGAACCTGCAATGATAAAATCAGTCAACACACGAGGAGACAATACTGCAACTCATAGGTCCAGCTTAGTGCTGGAGTGTTCCTCTTCTTCTCACAGGATGTCACAAGTGTTATTGTCAAGAACACCCACAAACATTTTGGTTTAAAACTATACAAACTGCAGAGTTCGCAACACACTGGTGTTCAGAGGAAACAGCTATTCCAATGCAAGAAAACCTGCAATTTGTAGGAAAAACTACCACATAACATTTATCCTGTGTGGAAACCAGCATGCTTGCAATACTAAGTTCCTAGAACATGCAACGTTAGTACAACTCATCCATATACTATATATAAATGTGTTCATGTGCATTTAGAAGTCGGTGGCCTGGCTTTAAAGAGAGTACATGAACTGAAATCACAGCGTTAGTGGGGTAGTAGTGTTACCAACCAAAGAGCCCCTTCCCTCGTCTTCAGACACCGGGCTCACGCCCCCGGGTTTGTCCGCGCACACCGGCAGCAGCCATGCGCTGGGGCTCGGGGGTAACCCGGAGTCCGGGCTGTCAAGTCCTCTATCAGCCCTGCAGCTCATATCCAGTGGATCTCCTTCAGATGCATTTGGCAAGTTCAACCTGCCAACCATTTCTAGTTATAAAAAAAAATTAAAAAAAAAAAAGTTGCAAAAGTCCAGCGACCGAAACGCAGATTTCGACAGAGAAATACTTCCAGATTGTAACTTCCTTCCGAGTTGTTTTCGTCCTCGGGGTTTGTTGCAATCAACGTCCAAACAGGGTGTTAATGCAAACCTCTTCCCGGGACAGGATGCACTGCCGTCCGGTGGAAATGTGTGTCAACTCGGCGGTAATTGAGTCCCCCGCCAGACCTTAAAAATACGACAATTAAAAAAGTTACCTTGACATAAAAAAATACCAAAACACAACCCAGCTCCGCAGTAAATCTGTATAAAAAGATGGGGAAATTCGTCCGCTGTTGAGTTGAGCAGAGGATGCGAGCGGGATCCTGCAGCCACCCGCGCCTCGGCTAGTCGGCTTCGAACTGATCTCCCCTCAAAGGGGCCTTAAGATCCACGAACACACCGACGGAAACGCCTCGTGAAGCATTTACACGCCCCCGATTGGATGGAGGATAAGTGGCAACCAGAGCCGGAGGTGCTCATGGGAACTTTTCCAGCCCCCTCATTCAAAAGTGGAATCCTGGTAAAAATCAGGTTAACATTTGTTCCTGGTATTGTGCATATTGTGCAAATTGACACAGTGTACACACATTTCATGACGCACAAGGAGGATAGTGGCGGTAATATTTTAATAGTGTTCAACAATTGCGCGTGTAACATACAATACAAAGAAGCAACGTCTTGTACCTGAAGGCGTAGATGTGTACGCCATGGGGCAGGCAACCTTTTTGATAAGATGTGCCATTTTTGTTGTGTGTGAAATATCAACATCAAAGTTACCTTTAAGTTGAATTCTGGCACATCAAAAATTCAAATATCCAATGGATCTGTAATTTAGTAATAGTTTAAAAAACACAAATTTTCTCCCAAAATCAGGTCATTGTAATTTTATTCGATAGTATATACCAGAAGGCTGATGAGAACAACCATATCTGAGTTGAAATCATTAATACCACCAATCTTGTTAAGCAGTAATACAATTCAGCAAGGAAGACAAGTACTAGCCAATCAGAGGCAGAGTATGGTGGGTCTTAATCAAACATTTCCAAAAAAACTCTTGCACACTTAGTGTGTCATTGTTTACGCTACCGTTGCCTACCCCTTGGTGTGCACTAATGCAGTTACATTGACTTGAGCTACTACAATTGAGAGGCACTGGCATTAAAATCAGCGATCAGGGCATTGACTTCAAATAAATAGCTGATTTTTGCTTTCTTCCAGACTGTGATGTATTGGACATTGAAGAGGATTCGTGAGGGAGCAACTTCAGAGGAAACTGAGCATTTTGTTGTCCGATGGATATGTTGGATACACTAGAACTAAACCTTGTTTACATGTCGCTGCAAAGGAGACGGAGGACTAAATTATCAAAGAATGTTTTTGGACTGTTAAACAAATTAGACTGGCCGCACATATGTGCTCTTATGTACACATACTTAGTATACTGCCCAGGCAACGGCCCAAGTGAAAAGACTTGGTTCTCATTTTCACGTCAACCTAGATGGATTTTAAATATTAAGAGAAATCACAGTCACATCGGACTGATGATGAAGGAAATCAAAAGATTCTATTTGTCCCAGACGTGGGGACTCTAAACCCGGAGTCAGTGATTCATTTTAGGCCACCGGTCACACAAACAACCCCATCACCTGTGTCCACTTCAATGGCTGACAGACATCCACATGAATTTCAACCTGGTATCCGTTACTTGAAGTTAAAATAGTTGAGGGGAAACCATGGCTACCATTGAAATATGTTGTGTTCAGAAAACATCACCTTCCATTAAGATCAGGCTTCCTGTAATCATTGTGGATTAGACATGTCCCAAGAGGCAGCCAGAGGCTCTCTGAGCACCATTTAGCTAATTGCACTACAATAGTTTTTCTGAGTGCATGTAGTAATGTGCAATGATGTAGTAATGTTACAAAACTCAAGACATTGGTGTCATGAAAAGAAAGGTGGGAAGTTGCAGAAGTAAGTTACATATGGAACAAGTAGCATTTGAGGAAGTTTCTTCATATTCCGACGTCAGCTTGGGTTCTTATTACTGTCAGTCAACTTTTTGCTCTTTCGCCACGATAACTGAATGTCTTTGAGATGAATTACAGTTGGGAAAAAAAAAAAAAAAAAAAAAGACATGACCATCCCAGCCAGCAGCCCTTTTTCATTTTCACGATGCAATTTCAACGTGCGTCTGTTCACAGTCTCTTCTTGATGAGTTTCTCTAGTTTGCGGATGCGAGAGGACTCCTGTTCAGGGGTGGGGAAACTGAAGAGAGAGGCCCCGCCGTCGGCCCCGGAAGGTGGAGTGGGTAGCCTCTGCCTGAAGAGCTCCAGCATGCTGCTCTGTTCACTGCGCTTCAGACCCTACACAGACATCCACACACACGTACACACAAACAGGGGAAATCACAAGATATTAAAAAAATTAAATCTTGGAATGCAAAAACAAGAGGAAACCGCTAAACTTGGAGTGTGTTGGTTCACAGGAACATGCTAGAAAACATATGCTAAACAGAATTATGGAAAAAAAAAGACGAGATAACTTAAGAGACATAATGCAATATTACAATGTTAAAGCAACATCTTTACATTTTGGAAACAATGCTTGTATGCTTATTTTTTGACTAAAGTTAAATGACAAGATAAATACAAGCCTGGTTCTGTTCAGAGGTAAACAAATCCACCTACCAGCACCTCTGAAGTTCACAAATTAATACAAAAAACAAAGTGATAAATACTACAACTTGTAGTTTTATGGATGGGTATGAGCAGATGTTAATTAGTGAGTGATTCAGAGGTGTTGGTGGGCAGATTTAGTTACCTTGCGAACAGAACCTGTCTATAGCTAATGAGCTAAGCAGGTCCAGGTCCATATTGGAGCTACAGATTTGAGAGTATTATCAATCTTCTCATCTATCTCCCAACAGAAACAGCAAATAACCGGATTTCCCAAAATGTCTAACTCTGTCTTTAAATCATTGGTACAGTAGAAACCTACTGACCTTCATGTCCAGAATCTTCTGGAAGGTCTCAGGATTTCCATCAGCCAGGAGCTTGATGTAGTTATCAACAAACACCACTGGTGGTTCATGTGGGGCCATCACCACCTGCGGAAAAGTAGAGTTTAATGTTGGTTCTCTTCCACCCCCCCTTCCTTTTCTGTGAACCATCATGGAACGACCCAAGTGATCTGTAAATGATCCCACATGGGGCAGCTAAGGCTCAAATGAGGGAGGGAGGGAGGGAGGGAGGGGGGGCTACAACTGACAAACCAAGTATAGTTCTGGCAGCAAACAAAGTTGAATCTATGGTTCTGTATTTAGGAGCCCACTACTCACTCTCATTTATTTTTTTCCTTTTTACACGGCAATTACTCCACGCATCGGTGGGCAAGAATTGGTTTCACCGGTAATTATTTTGCGGTTATAACGAGTCTGTGCAAAAATCTGCATTAGTCAAGACCGGGCAGAAAAGGTTTAAACGAGGCACATGTCTTTCTGGATTGGATTCTATTTTTTTTCCCTCCCCAACAATAGAGACTGGGGAGGAAAACGTGGATCGGGTAGCATTTCTTGCAGCCGCTACAAAGACGGCAGACCAACACATGGCCGACAGACCACCACCTCCCATCTCATGCATACACATGCACACAGGGATCATCTAAGAAAATGTTTTCTCTTTTCCTTCACTTCTAAAATAATTTGAAAAAAGACCCAACCTGTCTTTTCTGTGTTGACTCTTTTCTACACAAGGTAATGCATGTGAGAAGGTGAGCTGCACAGGGAGGGAGCGAGTGTAGAAAGAGAGGGAAGAGCAGGCATGAAAGGCTCAGGATTGTGTGGAATTCTTCACTTTCTTACTAGCCCTGCTGACTGAGTGATTTACTTAGCAACTGTCCTGGAGCCAGGCCAAAGGAAAGGCCTGTAGGGACCTTGTAAAAAAAAAAGAGAAAGAAAGAGAGGGAGTTTAAGAATGAACACGGGCATAAAAAGGGAGAGGGAGAGCAACTGAGTAAGGAGAGGGAAGTGGGGGGGCATTTAGGCTGAACAAGAGTGGGGAAGGGGGGGTTTGACTTTTAAATATTTCCCAGAAGAAAACTTTAGAGGTTGGAGAGAGAGAGCTGGAGCTATGCTGGGCTGGGCTGGAGGAGCGTGGAAAACAGCCACGTCTCACAGGCATCGTACCGGCCAGGAGAGGCCGTCTCACACGGAATCCCACGAACTCCGAACATAACTGAGCACTAGCTCTCAAAACAGACAACACAAATATATTCTTCCACACTGAAAGTACTTACTCTGACAGCTACATAAAGACTATGGAAGCAGTGGAAACCTAAAATAATTACAGTAATAATGCTCTTGAGACTGAACTGAAGCCCAGATATTCAGTTTAAACCTTCACCAATCAATATTCTTATATTAACAATTAATTAAATGACCACGGGTAATGTGAAATGGATCGCTAGTATTAATATCACAGTTCCCTTCAGCTTTATGGGCCGTTTTAGCAGCTTTAAGCTCATTGTTTTGGTTTTAGGACACAGAACTTCCTTGTTTTGGTGCCGTCTTCCTCTCACTTCAGCAGCAGGCTGCTGCTTTTAGCAAACAAGCTCTGACAAACCTCTATGTGGTGCCTGCCCAGCACCAAACAGCTGAGAGACAAAGTTAGCGGCTAGCTGGTGAACATTGTGAACGAAGCTAAAGAGACAAACATTCCCCTCTGGGAGTCAACACCACAAACTCAAAATAAATACTCATGTTAGTCCATGTGTGCTAAATGTGTAACATGTAACAAATCTAAAAAAAAAGAATGGTACTCAAGGTTATAGTTGCTTCACACCTGTTGGCAACATCAACAGGACAGTTTTGATTGGTTTGAGATCATCAAATCAACTGTGGAACCAAAACCTAACGTCAAAATGTGCAGCTGTGTCGTTGCCACGGCAAACAAGTCAACACCAAACACCAACCAACATTTCAGGAATAAATAATATTATAGATATAGTTTTAATCTTACAACACTGAAGGAAAAAAAGCATATAGAACAGTTATGAGTTAACAAGATGACCTGCTCGAGGTTTAGATAAGAAAAAGGCTGATTTCAGGACTAAGTGTGTAGAAACACAAGCTTTGCTTACACTCCAGTTTACCTCTCTGGACTATTTAAACAAGATCTCAAGGGTATAAATCAAAACGTGGAAAAAGAACACTGTTCCACTTGAAAGAATTTGCATTATGCTTAATTATTTGAAATGTACAAGGAATCCTGCAGCGGGCTATTGGCTTGAAACTCAAAGTGAGCTTTGAAAATGCTAAAGTGCTCCTTCGAGTGTTTCTTGGTGGGGGTCGGCCAGATTTGATTTCAAGTCACAGCATCACAGAGTGTAATTTAAAACTATTGTTGAGGCTAGACGGAGGCATTCTTGTATTGACCCTCTCTAGATGGGTTTGTCTTTCAGAGGCTTCAGCCTCAGCCCCAAGGTGGAAGCAATTACCTGTGAGGAACCTTGATGTTGCGCACAGTTGATGGCTAATATGCTGGCCACAGTACAAACACTTGTCTTTACTCATATGGGCTTTCTCTCTCAAAGGCCGGAAACGTTCACAGAAGACACTTTGCTCGTTCAAAAATGTGTTTTTTTTCATCATTTTATGCCTTCTTGCTACCAGGGACAAAATGCAGTGTTTGCCTGTATCTTATTGGTTAGGACTGTATTATTCGTCTATCATTCGAATTATCACTAAAGACTTTTCTTCAAAAGGATGTTTGCTGTTTGCAGTATCAGCTTTCTAGCCTCCAGAATGATTATTATGTCTTCTTCCGCTGTCACAGTAATCGATGCGAATCATTCAAGGCCTTAATGCAGTGTGAGCTACGTCTTTGAGACCTCTTCACAAGTCATGAAGATCACATTCCAGCTGAAGGGGCCCACTGGCAGTCGGATCCAGAGAAAAAAGCTAGACAGTGAACGCTGATGTGAATGCATTCTATAATTCTATAATGTGAAAGCCTTTTTAATGTGTGGCAGATGAGTGGAAATTCTTTTATATACAGTGCATTCAGGGCATCTTTCCAGGGAACAAAGACTTAAACAGACCACATGGACCAGCGTGCATCCCAGTAGAACGAGGCTATCGAATCTGAAATAGGGGAGAGGGGTTTGCAGAGCTAGTGTGCCTGAAGTCCCAAATCTAGGACAGGTTTTAAGATGTGGTTGCAATATTATAACTACATTAACTATAGCACAGCATATAGCAGGATTAGAGCAGGTCACACCAACTGCTACAAACGTCAAGGCAGTCCAACCAGCATAACTTCAGGAAGGAAAGAAGGCCTCCCGGGAGGCCAAGGTAAATCAAGGGACAGGCGTGTGTGTGTGTGTGCATTTCTGTACACTCCAGAGACAGTTAATTAGGGTGTGGTTTATCTACAGCAGCCACATACCATTGTCCTCCAGGGTCTCATGAGGTAAATTATGAGGCGAGGCTAAGGATCATGTCCATCCTACATACACCATGTTTTACTGGACATGTGTTCGTGAGTAGACGCATGGTTGCATGTACCTACGTATTTACTCACTCACTCACACCTTTCCACTGGCTTAAGGTCAACCACATACTGTGTTTAGGAATATGTGTGTGTGTGTGTGTGTGTGTCTTCTGTTGAACCAGTAGAGCATGGGCTCGATTACTATTCCCGAGGTGCGTTATTTTATAGAAACATGCTCATAAAGTGCTATTGTGAGAAAGGTTAAAGACCCAATTAAAGGATTATTTCGCCCAAAATAAACTCTAAATAGATAATCTGCGTGAGTGACTCAAAACAAACACTTTAATACTGGCTCGCCGAACAAACCACAAACACTCAAAGGACAAATGTTGTCTTTTGTTGCTTCTTATGCTGGACCTTAATCAGTGGAAAAAACAGTTAGCTGCAGGATGTGTCTGTCTGTTCGTGGTCAAGCGTTAGCGTCAACACCAAAGCTCGTGTTTAACTGGATATGTCAGAATTTCAATACCAAATCTGAACAACGGCGAACAAGAGATAAAGACAAGTCATTCAGACCGCACTCGGACAAAAGGGTGCATCTGAAGTTCCGAGCCTTTAAAAGGTCAGAAAGTGAAGCTTTGGTTGTACAAATGGCCAGCATGAATTCAGCCACCCAAGTTAAATGTCACCAAATCTGAAGTGTCCCATAAAGATGAAGTGGCTCTGATAATGTGTTTAAGTTGAACTACTTTGTATTTAGAGAAGAACTCAAGTTCTCATTAAAATCCATCAGTTAAAGATACGGGCTCATTCTGCGTTTATACGTGATGGGTAAACTGTTTGAAACAATCTCTCGACTGGCCTTAAGAGCAAGGTTGAGTGGTTTTCCATCTTGCATCTAAGGTGCCTCACCTTAAGGATCATCTCTGCTCGGGTCATGCCTTTCACCACTATCTTGGTGTAGCTGGCAGGTGCCTTGCGGAGCACCTGGGAGCCTATGGAGGGCAGATCCAGCAACACGGTCTTCAGGGAGTGAGTGTCGAGGAGGAGCTGGTTGAAGTGGATACACAAGACAGAAACTCCGGCATAAGAACAGTTATTCAAGATTAAACCAGTGTGTAAAGCATGAATTTTATGAATTAATACACGTGTAATATCACACATGCATGTACGGTTTAAAATGTCCTTACGATGACTCACAGCGCAGCTCAAATGAAGCTTTGGGAAAGCGTTAGCATAGATTAGACTTACTTGTTCAGCGCCCACCATGCTGATAGGCTTACATCGGAACAGGTGGTTGATAAATTTGGGAATGAAAGAACTAAGGAAAGAAAGAAGTGAGAAATACATCAACTTTGGAAACACTATGGCTTATTAATGGAACAATGATGTGCATATGAATGTGTGTGTGTGTGTGTGTGTATGTAGCTTACTTTGTGAACTTGATGCAGAATTGTGTGAAGTATTTGCGTGTGGAGGCCAGATTGTCTCTGATGTTCGGCACATTTTGTTTAATGTGCATGATGATTGACGTCACATAAGGACTCTGGTCACCCACATGCTCCACACTCTGCCACGGCATCTGAGAGAAAGAGAGAGAGGAGGCCAGAGACAGAGGAGAGGAGAGAGAGCGAGAGAGGCAAAAATATGTAATTTTAATGATTGGCAATGGTATTAGATTCCATATTCTTTAGATTTTATGACCTGAAACTGTGACTATTTGTGTGTGTGTGTGTGTGTGTGTGTGTGTGTGTGTGTGTGTGTGTGTGTGTGTGTGTGTGTGTGTGTGTGTGTGTGTGTGTGTCAAACCTTGCTCATAGCAGTAAGAGCAGGGTCACAGGCAGCATCAAGATCTTGAACGAGTAGCTGGATACTGTTTGAGATCACACTGAGAAAACAAGACAGTAAATAATTAACACCATGAAAACACTCTTCACATTTATAGGTCGGCTCTTTTCTGATACGAGGAACATTGCTGGTCCGGTAGTTGTCACTTACGTGCTGAATGTATCCATCTCTCCTGTCAAATTAATTCTTTCCACCAGGAGTTTATCTACCTTCTCCTTAAGTTTCTCTTCCAACTGGAACATACAAAAACACAAATATAAACACATAAAAAGCGTACTTTGTGGGCACCCTTTCAAATGTTTGTTGCTCTATTTTTTAAAATACTGAATTAAATTGCTGTATGTGTGTTTAAAAACAGCATGGGTGAAGCCTTTCAGGGTGTATTGCAATCAGAACTGCCACTGTGAGTTCCTTAAAACGCTGATGAAACGCGGGTCAAACATTGTGTCACTGCTACATGATGGGCATGGCTTATGTTCCCCATCATATACAGTCACTGCAGTTCAACTTAAGCCATGGATTCATAGATTCTTCAGGCCTCAAGTGAATTTGTGTGCGTGCCTGTTGTGTGGTAGCCAGGCAGTACTCCGCAGTGCTGAGGATGCTACAGATCAGGCAGAGCTCGTCCACGGTGAACTTTGCAGCTTCTGAGGTTTCTTTCTCCTTCAGCAGACTGCTGATGGTCAGACCCACGCTGTTACTGTTGGATCTGGAGAGAGAGAGACAGACGTAACCGGAGAGAACATCAGCAAAACAGAGACAGAGCAGGAGAAAGAGGGGGATAGTACTTAAGGTTCAATCAGTAGTTTCTGCCTCAACTGATCATAACTGCAAAGAAATAAGAGTCTACTAATGATGAATAATGACTATTTAAAGTGTTAGTACTTGTATTAAGGTATCCCTCAAATATTTGAGTGATTGCTGGTTTAGTCTTGTGTATTTTGAAGCTTTGTGGTGACTTCTCTTTGTTTATACTCGGATCACAGATCACTGTGTGCCGTTAAGTTAAGGGTGAATTAGAGGGATCAGGGTTTGAGACGAACCCCAAGATGCTGTGTATTGCTTTTTCCTAAAACTGGCTGATGTGGACCTCCTTTGCCCACTGCGCTTTAAGAAAAACTCTTTGAGTGACCGCAGGTAAAGAAGTAATAACCGAGGCACAACAGGCATAACTACGAGCAGACGCAAGTGTCCGGATGCTGCACCGACGAGGCTTCAGCAGCGGCCCAGTCATTAATAAACGTCAAAACAGAGACGTGGGGAAAACCACAACATAGCTCAAGCTCCTCTCGAGGGCCTCTCTCCAAACCTCGCAGAAACCAATTCACAGCACACCACATTGGACGACCGCGTCTGCAAGTGTACGCTCCTGCAAAGCCTTTGAGTGCATCTCAGCATCGTGTTTGCATCCAGCTCAGAGAGTATGGCATCCATTAGTCAGCGAGCGCAAGAGTGTAATTAGCATGCATGAGAAGCAGAAACAGAGCACACCTGTGTGTTTGTGTTCACCACAGCCAGTGATGATTTCTAATGTTGCCACTGAGCCAGATATGTTTTTACTGGTAGCATATTAGGCTTTACCACAACATAAGCAAAGCCAGATCCCTCAGAGCATGCCATTCCAATCCATCAAACACAGCGAGGACTGTAGACATTACGTTTTTAAACTAAACTCCTAAACGGCTCCATCGCCATACCAAAAGAATGAACAAATATGGGCATGACTTACTTGTTTATGAAAAATGAATCCTGATTAAATCTCTGTTAGTGTTACCGCCCAGAAAATGTAATGATTCTCATGGATGGAAACAGTTGAAGTACTCGTGAGTGTTCTTGTCAGCATGATGGTGTATGTGTGATTGATGAACGCTGTGTTTTTAATAGTTTTTGGAAAGTAATGGAGATCTATGCCACAGAGAAATACACAGGCAATACTTGTCAGTATGAGCAAGTCACTGCTGGCTTATGCCGGTTAGTGGTAATCGTTGAAAAGAAGAACAATTAGAGAAAATTAGGCTTTTCCTTGTCAATTCAAATCTTAGTCTTAGAGCCAGCATCAACTGACCATTACAGAACATATTAATTCTTTCATATTGGCTTCAGCAAATGCCAAAGCATAGAGTGTTGAAGTCACTCCCGACGTGTCTTCATATTGAAGCTGGTTGCTTTAGGAATGTCAGTAAAAGGTACCGTTATTGTCGTCTATTCAGCACCTTGCAACAATGTCACGCTCAGACTGACCTTGTGTTGCTACATTGAATCTCTCTTGTTTTAATTCTACGATGGGACAAAGTGTACTCACGGGAAACCACTCAGACTGTAACCTCACATACATGACAAAGGACAATTCTAATAGAGGACTTTTTTTAAATGACCAAACCTGAACCATTCTTACTTGGGCAGGTTGCCAGAGAGGATCTTCCAAGCGTACTCTCTCAGGAATTTCTGGAAGATGGTTGTGAGGGCGATCATTGGCTCGCCGGTGCTCAGTTGGGAACACTGCACCATGCACTTCTTGTAATAGACAAACAGGTCAGCGCAGCTGGGCAGCACTGCTCCGCCCTCCTCTGTGCCTGCCTTGGGCGGACCTTGAGCTCTGAAGTCAGCCACAAACCGGTCAATCAGTTCGCCCAGGTTCCTGCAGATGCCCGAAAATGTACAACCAAACCCACATAGGTTCAAAAACACATGCGCACGCGGGTGGTTGAATTAGAGGCACATGAAAGGAATTACATGAATCAAATATAAACATTAAAAACATGTGATTGGTTCCTAAACCCCCAAAGCATAAATAAAAGGATAAAATAACAAGCAGAGAGACAGAGTGCCGCATGGATAAATAGGAGAAAATATTCCAAGCATATCAAAATGCTCAGTACTACAGTCAACAGGTCCACAGTCAGTTGGTGTGGTCCAATCCTACTGAATCTTGGAACTAAAGCCAAGGACAAAACAAGCAGGCCACTGTTCTCTCCTGCTATGTCCCACTGGGAACAGGCTGATCTGGCTGTTGCCTGTTTCAGGCTTTTGGATTGAAATGAGGTTGTAACTGCGGAATAGGTCAATCCTGTCCCCTCGGAGAGACAAACGGCATTTAACGGTCCAGAGAGCCAGGACCCATGGGCTGCATGCAAAGCACAGCAGTCCCAGAGCTGTGCTCAGTATGAGGAGCGATCAGCATGACTGGGGAAGGGGACTGATGGAGGACGGTGGTAGAAGACAGAGGACGGGGAGGCGGGAAGAAAACAGAAAAAGACTGTAAAAAATCGGGAGAGAAACACTGAAAAATATTTAGAGGGATTGAGATGAAGAAAGAAAGAATGAAAGAAAGATTACACAGAAAAAAAGAGGGGTACCAAAAAGGAAATAAAATAAAGAGGTGGGAAGGAAAATAGCCGGATCTGCTGTGGCAGCACTTATTCAACCTCCCTCTCTCTTTCTCCCAGCGTCTGTGGTCGTGTAGCTAATGGGAAACAAATCTGCCACAGTGGAGACAGAGGCATGTACAGCAACAAGAGATGGAAAGACAGAAGAGGCCATGAAGTAGAATGGGAGGTGGAGGATCGGATTGATGAGTGGACAATGGAAAAAGGAGGCAAGTGCCAGCTTTAAACACAACCTGCTCCTGACCCTGGCCGCGTGGACCACGACCCAATATGGCCCGGTGGGCTTGAATGAGTGCGTGTTGCTCACTTGTCTTGGGATTCTATGTAGACGTAGAGATGAGGTTCAAAGCACTTCGAGACAATGCCATGGAAAGGGTTGTCCGGAGCTTTTGGCTTCCTTGGCTAAAAAGAATGAGGAGAAGGAGTTCGTGAAAAAACAGGGTTGAGGTTCAGCTCCTGATCAGTGACTTTATGTTTTGCCTCCAAACACAGTTTTCAAGGATAATGTGGTGTCACATGTTAGAAACTGAAGAAATGTACTTCCTATGCATACAGTACACTTAGCTACCTAACTCTGAATAAAGGCTATAATGGTCATTTTTTGTTGAAGAAGTGTGGATTCAACCTAATGATCCTTTTGGCGGCTGTAGTTTGTAGTTATGTTGAACGGTGTTGTGTTATAATGTGAAGTATTACCTAACCTCAGTTATATTAGAGTAGAGTAGTTTCACCCTTGGTGTACCCAACATCCTTCAGCCACGATAATATTCTTGTGTTCAAACTACTGCCTCATAGGCACATGGTAGAATACTTATAAATATGGCTGCTACACCACTGTTCTACTCATATTCCCTTTATGAGGAGCACAACAAAAAAAAAATTCACAGCATCAGAGAAAGCAACAACGGGTCCGATGGGGTCCTTCCAGGCCAACTCACCTTAGCCAGATCCTCGTCCTTATCTGCGCCCACATCCTCACCTCCCTCGTCCTCCAGGAAGGGGTTAGTGGACTCGAGAGGGCTCTCTGGCTTTTTCTGCTATAAAAGCACATGTAAAACTTTAGTAGTTTTTTTCTATTGCTCAATTATTAAGAGCAGCATTAAGGGTTTTACTGCCACTAAGGCATTCCATGCCGTGAATACTCTTAACGGACAGAACTGTTTCTGTAATTATCAC
The DNA here is from genome assembly GCA_028022725.1 of Lycodopsis pacificus. Lineage (NCBI taxonomy): Eukaryota > Metazoa > Chordata > Actinopteri > Perciformes > Zoarcidae > Lycodopsis > Lycodopsis pacificus. Next base: position 13,912,744 of record CM051696.1, on the reverse strand, counting down.
AAAGTCATTTAAATACAATCCAGGTTTCATCATTTGCTTCCATGTTTACGGAGACCATTTTCATGGGAGGCTTTGGTGAAACTGTACCTCCAATTATTAAATTCCACCCAACCAAATCCCTGATTGAATTACAGAACCAAACAGGCATGGGTGTGAACTGAGCTGAGGACAAAAGGGCCTCTGACTAGCCTAAATGTTATCAGTTCTGAACAAGCTTGGCCTAGATGTCCCCCGACAAAATAATCATAATCCGTCCGTTCTCGTTGCATCGCTTTTACCTCCACATGCCAACTTGACCTGGATTAAAAGGTTTCTTCAAGCTGTGACAAAGAGAGTGCTCGTTGTGTGCGCGAGTGTAGAACACAACAAGCTACGGATTTGCAGCTTCACATAAATGTGATTTTAATACAAACAAAAACCAGCAACTTCGATGCAATATTTTGCCTTAATGGGGCAAAATCAGCATGCTACCATTTTGCTAAAACACCAAAGGTTTCCAGCTGTAGTTGATTATGAATAGACCTGTATGCATTGTTTTTCTGTGTGTAATTTTCTCACTCCAGGTATGTCCGTCAAGGTGCATCCTGTGAAACGTTTGGCCAGAAGACCCTCGAAGTTCGTAGTCCTCTGAATAGCAAACAGAAGCAGCTTCACTTCGATCTCCTTAGCGCGTGTTCGCATCACTTTGGCCAGCTCCACCCTTAGAAGCACACATGGAATGACATTTTGACATATCATCAGTTTGACTTCTATGCTCTGACATCCCAAAATGTTTCCAATGATCCTTGTTAGTACACAATCTTTGCATTTCTCCTTCTTCCCTCGTGCAGTTGTGGGGAAAAGACTGAGAAGTGTGTGCACTCGGTCACTGCTCATGTAGGCCACCTTCTTCAACTGCACTAGAAGCCAAATCACAGACTCAAGTCAGGCACGTGATACCAGTGTGGTTCACTTCATAATGCAGAGAAGTCTCACAACCAATTTCTCAATTCCTGTAATTATATTTTAATTTAATTGTCTTTTTTCTTTTCTTGGGGACAGACAAACAGCATGAATAGTCATTAAATAGGCTAAAGCCACAAACCCCAAAAATTCATAGTCTAAGATCACTTAAATTGCGACGCTTGTTCCTCGATGGGTTTTTATACCCTGTGTCAGAGTGTGTATTTACCTGGTGATGTGGCAGAACTCCACAGCAACACGCTCCGTCATGCACCACTCCTCAGGAAACATGCGTCCATACTTCTCCTCATAGTCCACCAGCTGCCGTTTGATCCAGGCGTAGCGGCGATCAATTTTGTCGAGCCATGCAACCTGAGCAACAGGATACTTTTTCATTAACACCCAAATACCACCTTTTTTTCCAATCATTTATATTATTAAAAGTAAAATTCTTACTCACATCTTGGTTTTCCTGGAATAATACCAGGTACTCTGAGAGGTGTTGCCTGATGAACTTTTTGATAATCTCCTGTTTAATGCGCGGATCCAGCACGTTGGCCACCAGACAGGCATCTCTCAGCACGTTACTGGGACCACCTGGTCTCTGGATGGATGACGTAAAGTTTTGTACGGAGGGGGGACAAGACAAGAACATTATCTAAATAGAGATCAATGGAAGTAATGTGTCCAGAAATAAAATGGAAACTTAACAGATCTGAAAATCCAGATTCCCAGACAACATGTTTACCTTGGAGCCTTGAGAGGGGAAAGATTCTTCAAAATCTGCCAGGATCTGAGTCCCCAACTCACTCTGAGCTGCCTTCACTCTGGAATGGACAGAAAACAACGACACGAAATGATTCAGTGGTTTCTCAATCAGTCAAATGTCATGTTGGAATGGTGGCAATTTCATGTTGGAAGCTTCCAATATATAAAAACCTTTTATGGCTAGTTTAATTATTCTTTAAAGAACTGCAGCGAAAGGCGCTATTTACAAGTTACTTGGTGGAAAACCTCAAGACCAAAACATTTTTTTTGAAGCGTCACATCACCCACATAAAATTGCTACTTTAAAATATTTGGAAAACTACAGGAATGGTGGAGAAATGCAAATATAATGAGGGCTACTGAGACAATCTGAGTCCTGTCCACCGATTCTGTGTTCATCCAGGCCGGGTTATCCGAGGACAGCACCCCAGAGCAATGACAATCGTCCAGAATAAACAGGGGAGATAATATCACAGACGGATGGCAACTGAACTGTGAGCCTTCATTTCAAGTGCTCGCTGTCGGCTATCGACTATCGACTCAAGTACCCACATGTGTCTGGCCAGCTACTGAGTATGAGACTCTCCAGCTCCTGTTTAAGATGCGCCTCACACTCTGATAAGCTGTCAGCAGCCGGCCTGACTGACTGTGTCCAGTCTGTGGCTGCTTTTTGTTTGTATGTGTTAACACGTAGTATACAATAGTGCCCGTCAGCTGAACCGTGACAGTGACCGCGTAGTTCAGACAGCGAGGGAAGCATCGAGCGATGAAAAGGCTTATTAAAGAATAATCTGAGTTGATCCTGCTGCACTGACTCCGTTTAGCCACGGTTCAAAGTACTGTCGGGACAAAAGGCCAATTTCTTTCACAGAATAATTAATGAAGGAATATGGAAAATGTCAGATCAAGGCTCTAATATGCATTTAGACTGTAACCCTGTGGAATTGAACATTTGTTTAAAACTGAACCTGAGCTGGAAAATTCCCGTATAGTTTTTACAACAAAAATTATTTTTCTTTAATACTTTTGTTTGAGCCGACATACAAATTAAAACAAGTATTTCATGTTTATTCCTGTTCAGTTTTAAAATGAGTTAATTTCATTGACAGAAATATTCCACCTAAATGATTCTACCTTCCCACTCAATTTTGTTTTTACATATTTTTACGAGAAATCTTTCTGATTTAAAGTAAGTCTACTCTTTTGCTTCATGTATGAATTCAGAATGTAATAGAAACGTGTCTTTTGTTGTCTTGCTCTCATTAAATATACAGAAATGGTTTGATTATATAGGTAACAATACTCGCCGGTGTTACTTTTCCTCCGAGCTGTAATTCTGTGAACTCACCACCTGATCCAATATTCTGCCTCTATATCCAGCCTGCCCTTGTTTGTCAGAGAGGTTTTTCTACTTACTTTCTATTAACTGTTTGTGTCCAGCTGTCTGTCTGTCTGTACCCCCCCCCCCCCCCATGTCTCTCCCATCATCTGTTCCTCCAGCAGTGTCTCTTCTTCTGCACAGCTGTTGTTCGGTATGAACACAGTCTGCCACACCTCAGTCCAAACAGAACAGATGGTCATCCTTTTTTTGTTTTTGGGGATCAGCACTATCAACTTGAACATTAGCTTGGACAATGTGTCCCAAACTGATTCCAATGTTCTTGGAAAGTAATATGAAAATGGAAATTTAATCAGTCAGGGCTGTGGGAAACAACACTGTAACAATGCACTTTGTTCTGTGCATAATGTATTAAATGTGTTTTATACAAAACACACACAAACCTTCATATGGAGACACAAACAAATCCTCAGATATTAATGTCCCTAATCTCTCACAATGAAATCAATTCTGGCATAATAAGACCCTATTCAGCGTTTCCTTCCCTTGAGTTCCTGTACGTGTGGGGTTGTGCGTGCATGCGTGTGAAGATCTGCGTAAACAGGATGTAATCCACAAAATACCTCCAGCCAAGTTCAGCGGACGAGCTATGGAATATTTCAGCTGTGTATGTGTGTGTGTGTGTGTTAGTTACCTCTCAGAAAGCTGTCTGATCTGGGGTATGCCCATGTACTTGTGGAAATGTTCAAGCACGTTGACCACTCCCTGCAGCAGGTTGGCCACCTCACCATACTGCCTTTTTCTGGTCATGGCTCTGGAACAGACCACAAAATGTGGATTTATTTCTATTATTATACAAAGAAAATATCTATGTTTATATCCTCTACGCTAGAATTGTAAAGTGGTTACGCCACACAGCTATGCAAATAAATAAGCCAAGCATCAATCTAGCTGTATATCTCTCACAAGTGTAAATTCATTCATAACATCAGCTGAAGGTGAGACAAATCCAGCATAGCTTTGCATACAGAATACAGAATATGGATCCCAGAGATTAAAATGATTAAGCCCTTTTGTGGGCGCTGGACAGTGTGATGTTCTTTCCACCCGTCTGAAAAAAAGGTGACATTTTATGGGATTGTCTTCTTGTTTTGCAGTTAAATCAGATCATTCGTCAATTTCATCAATATACGTTAGCTGCTTTAACACCAAGGTTTTGGGAAATTGTCGACATTGCTGAAAACAGATTGGACTGCAGTAAAACTCTTTCAACCTTCAGCCTGTGGTTTCGGGGTTTCATGAGGTTTGATAAAAGACCTGCTTTGTACTGGCAGCAACTAATCCTTTTTCCTAAAACAGAGAGAGCATGTCACAACTACAGAGACACTCAACAACCCCAAATACTCTATTATGGTCGAACACGTTTTAGGGTGAATCGTGAAATGTGATTGTACCCACTCTAAAGAGTCAACACCCCCTGCCAACATGTGCAAGTGGTTGAGGGTGGTGATGGATGTAGTTAGGTGGCGCTTGGCATGGTCCAGCTGCTTTATGTCCCTTGTAATCTCCTTGACCTGTGCAGGAAGAGGAACAAGTCAGACAGGTTGGTCGTAAATCGCATGAAGACAGGAGAAGATAAAAGTGCAGAGATGGGAAAAGAAGAAGCAGGAGAAGGTGAACAAATGTAGGTGATTCACTGGATGGAGTGATGGAACAAAGAAACAGAGCCAGATGAACGACACACCCATTGGTTTGGGAAATCATTGCTCCTACATGCCTCCTGAGGGAGGGTCTGATTGCCAATCTCCCCCTCGTCCTTTCTTTACGCACCCAGCCCACTAGCCTTCCTCTGACACACACACACACACACACACACACACACACACACACACACACACACACACACACACACACACACACACACACACACACACACACACGGAAGGTGCATTACATCAACTATAAATAACTCCTCCCACTGTCCTCTATTGTATCGGAAGGATACAGGGTGTATCTACCCTGTGCTAGGGTCATGGATCATGTCCCTTATACGCTTTAACAGGCCACGTTTGTGTGTGTGTGTGTGTGTGTGTGTGTGTGTGTGTTCATACCATTTGTTCAGACTTCTCTGCCTTGTCCTTGATGTCTTTGATTTTGCCAAAGAGCTGCTGGATGGCGATCTGGGCCTCTTCCAAAGCCTGCCCAAAACAAACAGAGCAAAATGAAATATACAGAGAAGACACAATTTCAACTGGTGTTTAAAAGAGACACAGATGGTGTGTGTATGTCTGTATTCTTAGGAATGGGCAACACGACAAAATAAGCTTTAAGTTCGGACTTAAGTTCCAACTCTAGCACCAAAGTCCAGCTCAGTCCATCACTAATCGTGTCAGACAAACACACTAAGCAGGAACAGCAGCAGGAAGTGGAGGACTAAAAGGAAAACCAAACAGAGCTGTTGGACCATAACCTTTAAAAAGAAGAAAGGGATGCGAAACTTCTCACTCCTCAGCCCGACTGAGCCGACAGCTACAGAGTCCTCTATCTGTTGGCTGGTTAATCAGTTGAGCAGTGGCGAGTCAAACGGTAGACAAGATAAAACAAGTCTTCTGCTGTTTGGTGCTTCCACGAGATGCAATACACGCGTGTCTTTAAGCAGATAAAATATGTTTCTATCTTCATCCGAAACAAATCCTAGCAGAATGTACTCTGCTATAATTGTGATTGAGTAAACTTAACAAACGCCTCCCGTGTCCGCTGGAAATGTCAAAAATGAAACGAAAGGGACAGTCTGGATTTTCTTTCATCCACAAGTTCATGGGCAGAGAACATGGAAACCTTTTCATGACAATGTGTCATCCCAAAAATAAAATAGAAACGTCCCTTTAACTTTCCTAAATGACCTAAGAATATGCTACACTGATAATACTTTGTTGTGAGAAGCAAGGCGGTGTGAGGAATCATTGTGTGCCAGCCTGGGTCAAATTTCCAAGGATATTTTCTTATCCACACTCACCACTGGCAAAAAAAAAAAGCCCTCTTATGCCTGTTTCCAGGTCTGGTTTACAGACTCATTGTGGAGCTATCTAGATATCCGACATTGATAGGTCTTAGTTCTCTCACACAACTTCCCTTCTCCGTTCTCTACACTGGCTCCCTGTAACAGCTCGCATCCTGTTTAAGACACTGGTGCTCGCCTACAGGGAAGTGAAAGGAACAGCTCCTTCCTATCTCCAGGCCATGCTCAAGCCCTACACCCCCGCCCGACCACTTCGCTCTGCTGCCTCTCGCTCAGAGGTCCCTGCGGCCGATCGACCCGGTCACGGCTGTTTTCTGTCCTCGCCCCACAGAGGTGGAATGAACTCCCCACTGACCTCAGGACAGCAGAGTCGCTGCCCATCTTTCGGCGCAGGCTGAAAACTCACCTCTTCAAGAAGTACTACCCCGAGCCTTCCACTTAGCACTTATTGTATTTATACTAGTTTGTTGCACTTATTGTATTCATACTAGTTTGTTTCTGCGCTGTACTTTTGCTCTGGTTTATGCTCTTAGATGCTTGTTTAAAAAAGGAGATGCACTTATGACTTCTGGTGACTAGCAGTTCTCTTGAATACCAATGTTGAACACACTTATTGTAAGTCGCTTTGGATAAAAGCGTCTGCTAAATGACTGTAATGTAGTCGAATCGCTGTCGCTGTAAAGGCTAAAGAGAGATTGTTAGCAGATTTAACCGCCTGTAAAAGCCGGACTGGATCAGATAACATTAGACAGTTACAGTTGTCAGATAGTTAACCTGCTATTTTAATATCTCCCCATCATCTGACATGGCAGCTGTTCTTTGACGGTCCTAAACAGAGATTGTGCTCTGACATCTGATGCTAAGGTAATTGGCTTCACTTGACCATTTGTTGTGACACATCTTGACTCTTCTCAAATTCACACACTCCCTCTTCCTCTCCCCCCCTTCTCTCTCTCGCTCTCGGAATGCTAACAGCCGGCACCAACTGTGCAAGGAATCTACCGAGTTTACAAGCACCTCTGCACAAACATAAATACAGCTTGCACTGGCAGCAGAGGATTAATTCTCCCTCCTGATTGCAGCCAAAGCGCAGCACTTGGTGACAGTGTCGCGGAGACACAGTCAACACGACGCCATACGACCAGGTCATGAAGTCACCAAAGAGACATGTTGACATAATAATAATAATTTAATTGAGTTCATGATTAATTTCCTTTCATTAATCTCTCCATGGAGAGTGTGAACCTGCATGTCCTTAAACTAAGCTAAAACTTAATTTACTCTGTGTAATATGATTTTGTGGCATGGAGGCCAGACAGAGAACCTTTCTTCAATAAAGATAAGCAGCAGCTGACCGTAGCTTGCATGCATCCTTCTTTTTATGATTTAAGCCACCCTTTGGTTGTTGGGTGATTGGATAAATGAATGGGGGGGGGGGGGGGGGGGCAGGTAGGTTATGTGATTACGCTTTGATCTGAGAGTGAGGAGGAAGGGAGTGCCACTGAATCTTTAGAGAGGTTCCCCGGAGAACTTCTTGAGCAAACAAAGTGCATGCAGAAGAGGCCAGAACATCCAAGGCTGCAATTGTCGCTCATGCAAACTCAGCTGAGTCAATCTGGCTCGCTTCCTAGCGCTCATTTCCTGTATTTAGCCTTGAGGAAAGCAGAGAGAGACCAGTGCCCTGCAGGCGCCTCCCTGCCCAAGATTGTTATCTGCTCTCACACACAAAAACACCGAGTCCGTGTGTCCCTAACATGCAATGAGCAGAACAGGTCCCAAGGCACATATAGGTGGTATTATGGAGTTCCCATTGGGAAGCTTAAACAGGCTTTGGATGCACTTCCCCCTCTGACAGACATCAGTGTAAGTTCTGAATAGAATAAATCTGATCAACCAAACAGGTTTATTTTGACAGTTGGATCATTGCCTGAGCACAACGCTTCATGTAAACATTTTTAAAGAGACAGTTTAGAGAGAGAAGAGCGCTTCACTTAACAGAGGAAAGAATAGCACATGAAGTGCTTTTGTATAGAAGCCCTCCTAGTGTCAAAACAATTGTTTAACTATAGCTAAGCCTGACAGTAAATAATACCCAAAAGCACCACTTATTCTAATGTACTTTGTTATAAATACGCTGCAACACATTTCCTTGAATGCTTTTCCATTTGACATTTGACCAAAGGACATTTTGGCGCAGCTGGTGTTTGCAGATGATGTTAGAGTCAGATTAGAGTCAATAGGCTATACTGGAAAAACATAAGAGGCACCGACTGATAAGGTATGTAGAGTGTGACACTTAAAAAAAAATATAAATACAGAAAACTAAGTCATAAACATCATAAATTAGGAGGCAGAAGAATGCAACTGCTTAGAGCATATAAGTACATTTACTCAAGTACTCAGGTACAAATTCAAGTTACCTGTAGTTTACTTGACTATTTCCATATTATGCAATTTTCTACTTCTACCCCACTACTATTTGTCTGACAGCTTTAGTTACTTTTCAGATCAAACATATATATATATATATATATATAATAATATAACAGAGTATGGGGTATAAACTCTTGACCTGGCAGAATACAACCAGATACAGACATCTTCTGTGTATGTGTGTGTTAAGTTGTGTACATTTGCCAGATACAACCAGACTGGTCGGGATATTCAACAAACTGCACTCATTTTCAGCACTTTAGGAAATACCATCTGTAATATTTTGACCACATGAAATGACCCAAATTAAAAAGGGATTAGTCTGGATTGTGCAGAAATTAGCCGCTTATGGGCACTGCCATAATTTCTATTTAATGATGTCATTATAAACAGGTCTGTCTCTCTGCCACTGGACACCATGTATTGCAGTCAATCATACTGTCAGTGTTTATTGTTGTTGTTTTTATACAAATGAAGCACAGCCATCAACAAACTAAATATCAGCTCTATTAGCTGCCAGGGTCAAATCACTCCCCAGCTCAGACTTCCCCCACTTTCTCTCTCTCCTCCTGTCTTGCTCTCTCCCTCCTCCTGTCTTGCTCTCTCTCCTCCTGTCTTGCTCTCTCTCCTCCTGTCTTGCTCTCTCTCTCCTCCTGTCTTGCTCTCTCCCTCCTCCTGTCTTGCTCTCTCTCCTCCTGTCTTGCTCTCTCCCTCCTGTCTTGCTCTCTCTCTCCTCCTGTCTTGCTCTCTCTCTCCTCCTGTCTTGCTCTCTCCCTCCTGTCTTTCTCTCTCTCTCCTCCTGTCTTGCTCTCTCCCTCCTCCTGTCTTGCTCTCTCCCTCCTCCTGTCTTGCTCTCTCCCTCCTCCTGTCTTGCTCTCTCCCTCCTCCTGTCTTGCTCTCTCCCTCCTCCTGTCTTGCTCTCTCTCCTCCTGTCTTGCTCTCTCTCTCCTCCTGTCTTGCTCTCTCTCCTCCTGTCTTGCTCTCTCCCTCCTGTCTTGCTCTCTCTCCTCCTGTCTTGCTCTCTCTCTCCTCCTGTCTTGCTCTCTCCCTCCTCCTGTCGTGCTCTCTCTCCTCCTGTCTTGCTCTCTCCCTCCTCCTGTCTTGCTCTCTCTCCTCCTGTCTTGCTCTCTCTCCTCCTGTCTTGCTCTCTCTCTCCTCCTGTCTTGCTCTCTCTCTCCTCCTGTCTTGCTCTCTCTCCTCCTGTCTTGCTCTCTCTCCTCCTGTCTTGCTCTCTCCCTCCCGTCTTGCTCTCTCCCTCCCGTCTTGCTCTCTCTCCTCCCGTCTTGCTCTCTCTCCCTCCTGTCTTGCTCTCTCTCCTCCTGTCTTGCTCTCTCTCTCCTCCTGTCTTGCTCTCTCTCTCCTCCTGTCTTGCTCTCTCTCTCCTCCTGTCTTGCTCTCTCTCCCTCCTGTCTTGCTCTCTCTCCTCCTGTCTTGCTCTCTCTCTCCTCCTGTCTTGCTCTCTCTCTCCTCCTGTCTTGCTCTCTCTCCCTCCTGTCTTGCTCTCTCTCTCCTCCTGTCTTGCTCTCTCTCCTCCTGTCTTGCTCTCTCTCTACTCCTGTCTTGCTCTCTCTCTCCTCCTGTCTTGCTCTCTCTCTCCTCCTGTCTTGCTCTCTCTCCTCCTGTCTTGCTCTCTCTCTCCTCCTGTCTTGCTCTCTCTCTCCCTCCTGTCTTGCTCTCTCTCCCTCCTGTCTTGCTCTCTCTCCTCCTGTCTTGCTCTCTCTCCTCCTGTCTTGCTCTCTCTCCTCCTGTCTTGCTCTCTCTCCTCCTGTCTTGCTCTCTCTCCCTCCTGCATAAATGTTGCCGTCTAGGATTTCAACCTTGGGATTGCATTTAGCTCAGTGAGTGAGTTCAGTCAACAGCAGAAATGACTAAATTGCTGATCTTGTTGCTTTTATTCTACTGCTGTCTTTATGTTTCAATCGCCATCTTGAAATGTACACCTCTCCCGTCTTTCCGTCTGCAGAAAGGATTTTCCCTCTGGAAATGTTGGAATGGCACTGTGGGGTTGGAAAAACAAACTAAAATGATTGTGTGTGACTGTATAATGTTATTGGTCTGGAGGGGATTTGGAGCGTTTCCGCTACCAAACGGTAGCTAACTGGGAAAGACGGGGCCACCGGGCCAGACACCCTGACGACAACGCACACCTAATCATGTCAACTGGTCATAACGTACACCACTCACCCGTCAGGTGTCACATTCCCTTAAAGTCACAACTCCTTGATGGAGCGAGGACTTGGATTGAATCAGCAGGGGCAGTTTTTTTCCATCATCCTCCCACAAGAAGAGGCAAATACTCAAAAGCCTGGGTTTAAAAGAAGTTTAAGTATTTACATACGAGAATATAGTTCCCAGACGTGATTTCGTGGAGAGGGGCAGTTTGAGCAGTGGGAATGGTTCTGAGTCATCTTGTCCTTTTCCATGGAAGCAATGTGGAGAGCGGAATGAGCAGACGAGCTGGTTGACTCTGAGTTGGGAGCAACCAGTGGCACTATTCTAAGGATACCGTTTTGAGCACCACAAGTGATGAACAGGTCTGGTGGTTTGTAAGTAAAATATGCAAAAGTAGTTGGTAATCTCCCCCATTATCCCCCATCAGGGCATGCAATGTCTACATGTTTCTACAATAATGTGTGAGTAACAATACTGTTTACAAACTAAGACCAACACAAATATCAATCAGCCTTTGTGAGCAACTCATAACAGATAAGCCTCTGGGGGCAAGGGGCTATATGTTTTGGGGGTCAGGTACAGCCAGCATTTCTGTGTGCTGCTCAGTGTTTAAATTGCCACACAATAGCCGGTGGGTTCAGAGATTGCAATTTGACCATTGGTCCCCATATGACTTTCAGCTCGACTCACCTGTCTGCCATCCTGGCCCACATTGGTCTGGCCTCTCACAACTGTTCTGATGTTGTCATCCAGGCGCCTATCGTATGTTACACAAGATGGCAAAAGTCAGACTGAGGGTAAACTACAGACAGAAGCAAGAAATGCGTTATCAAGTCATTGACGTCGACTCACCGGATCTTCAGTCGGATCTTGTTTACGACGTCATCAATGTTAGCCAAAGACTGAGGGGAGACACAATGACAAGAAATCAGGGAAACATGAAGCAACCTTACAAACAGAGGAGAATGGATGAATAAACAAACCAAACACCTTTCTATCAGTAATACACTTTATTATATGATCCTGCTCTTTAATATGTTGTGCTGTGAACCCTATATTTTACACAAAACAAAACACATCTGTAATGAAATACATACTTTGTAGCGTTTAATGCATTTGTGCTTAAACAAGCTGATTACTTTGCTTCAAATTATAAAAAGATGTTCTATTATATCTACATGTGTAACCCCTCACCTGCTGAATAACTACACACAAAATGAAATTAGGTAAAAAGGCATGCAGACTACTAGGAGCCCTTTTATTAATATAAGCACAAACTACAGTGACCCCTCATGGTGATAGAGTATACACACAGACATGTATATGGATTAAGCATATTATAAACCATATATACAATAAAAAAACACATTCTTTTAGGTTTCACACTAAAATGGATATCAGTTTGCATGACACCAGGGTGAGTCTGGCTGCAGATATTTCTGTGTCACTTCAGTGTACCTGCTCGGTGGGGAACAGTGTGTTGATGTATTCTACAGCATTGAAGTCTGCTCTGTCCAGCGGGTCCTGGCTGGGGAACACCTTGTTCACAAGGGACAAAAACACAGTTAGTCAGAGAGTGGCAGACACAATTACACTGAATATGTAATATGGTGTATTCATTGGGATGACTTCATGACTCCTACTGGCCTACCCCGTCATCGTTATTCAACGGTCATTACATTACAGACAACCTGTACATATATACGTTGCTAACGTTAAATGAGTCATGCATAAATAACTACAGATGCTAATGTTTTCCGAACATTCACTACAAAAGCCTCATAAGAGTAACAGGTAAATCCAGCTTTGTAACGTATTTTTTTCCCCAGCTTAACGTTGACGTCACCCCAATAGCTAGTTAAACTACCCGACAAACGTTTCTTAAGCTAAATTGTGTTTATATAGTATAATCGGTATTTTAAAGCTGTCGTTAGCGGCCACAACACAGTAACGTTAGTGTCACATCCAGCTAGCCTGATAACACAGCTGGTCTGTTTGCAACACCCGGTGAACAGTGTTTAAAAACCCGCAAAGGTAACGAGGTCAAACGGCTACCTGTTCAATGGCTAGTTGCACCTCTGGGGTTAGATGCAATATAGCCTCCAAATCCTCCGCAAACTCCAATTCTTCTTCCTCCATCATTGTCAAAACATAGCCAGAGCTCTCCGGCATACCACTTCCTGGTGAGGAGGCTTCTGGGAAACCAGGCGACGCTGGAAAAGCGGTGCATTCATGGCTGTCGGAAATCTGAGCTACATTTTGAGCGACGGATTATTTTAACTAAAAAACCATCTCTCGCTTCATCTTTCTCCCGCTTCCCTTTCTTGCCTGTCATTGGGTGCAATTTCAATCTTTAGTCAGATCCAGCTCCCTTTTGAAAGTGCACATGAATGTTCCAACAAAGTGGTAAATACGTCGATTACATGGCTTTATAACTAGGCCTTTGATAAATTATCGGTTGGCAAGATGTGACAATTAGAGGCAGGGAGTCACATAAATGATGAGTATAATTAATTGTAATCCTTTATGTGTATGAAGCAATGTTGGTTGACATTCAAAGTACATAACAACTGTTTATATTATTAGTTCTACACATTTTACGAATTAATACACCCACAGGAGCAAGATATGTTTAAGGTGGGCTTCAGACTCCACAGGGTGCAGCCGAAGTCTGTTTGGTTTAGTGACATAAGGGTAGTATTTCATTTTTTATTGAAAATAATTGAAACACAAATGTATGCATTACTCAGAATAAAAGGGGAAACATGCTACCAGCGGGGAAAAAAATAAAAGTTTAGGAATTGTTTTCATTTTGGGTCATCTTGCTTGCTTATTTTGCATATTAACTAAAAGACTAACATAAGGCAAGTATCTCTGCTATTGCATGTGGATGATGCCTTCCAACTGACCTCACAATATCATGATCTCCAATGTGCACAAGGGCAACTAAAAGTAACTTATTAGACCTTATGGATACATCAAAATGACACTTATTCTTCTGACTGCATCAATGGCTGTGTGTATTGAAACAAACGTTCACAATCATTACAGGTAAATTAACCTACATCAAATACAGATAAAGTGCAATTAAAACATATGCACTTTTCACTTTATATTCCACCTGCTTCTCTGAAGCCCTACGTGAGCCAAGGTGATGAAAACCCCATCTCAAACTACAAACATAGTCTTGAAATCTCTCACCACATTGTCTGCCCAGATCTTAATACATCATGGGCTATCCTGACCTGTACATGTTCTCAATTAACAATGTGACCTGCAGCAATTTTACGTACTAAAATTGTCTCTACCACATCTACTGTATTAGGAAACTGCCTCCTACAGTGAAATATTGCTATCATCGGCGCACAAGTCTATTTAAGAAGCAGCAGTGCCCCCTGCTGTTAGAAGACGCAACACACGCAGACGAATGCTCCCATAAACCGCAGCTTCCAAGCATTACACTGTTCTGTTTTATTCCAAAGAGGCACATAAACCCATAAGGTAGAGCTTTTATAAAGGTTATTTAAAGGACTCGACAGAAGAAGAGAAAAGGCTTGGCAAGAAAGATGAAAAGAATGAGAGGAGGAATGATAGAAGAGTAAGGAGCGTAGAGGACGAAGCATATAAGAACGAGAATGGGGTTGAGGAGAAAAAAATGGACAGAAAAGAGAGAAGAAGACAGAAATGGCCGTATCAGGTTTAACAGCATATTATTTATAGGGATGAAAATCAATAGGTTATGGATAAAAAGGAGAAGTAGAACAAGACTTGAGGTGATAACATGTCCTCATCTTACACATCGTGCAAAGACATTGAAGGAGCATCGAAAGGATTTCATAACTCGTAAGTGGCAATGACTTTTGATCAAATTCATACAATTCATTAGCAAATGGGCATTGTTTGCCTATTGACATTTTAAAGGGTGCTGGAATGTACTGAAATGTAAACGAGAATGAGATTGGATCACAGAAGAGGTTAAAGAAAATAATGAGAGAAAGAGGGCAGGAAGAGTGAAGAGACAGCTGTTGTGTTGTGTAAGTGTGTAACAGAGCAGCTGTGAGACGGATGATATCTCTCCCACAGTCAAAATACATAATCTTGCACGTTGCACAACTCACAAGGGGCCACAGCTAACAACGTAGACAAGCAGTGTGTGTGTGTGTGTGTGTGTGTGTGTGTGTGTGTGTGTATACATGAGTGTGGTAGGGATAACGCAATACATAACTGTGATATGTAAATGGAGTGTAACGTTGAGTCATGATTAGGTTAAGAGTGTGCATGATAGGCCTATAAGCTACAAAAGAAAAATGGCTTCATAATTCCGCTGTATTTACATCTGCAGTGGTTCAAATTGAGACAAATTTGTTCGCCAGCAACAGTATAAACACAATCACAACCAGATTGGAAAAAGCTCGGTGGCCAGAATGAGTCGATAACCACAGTCACGATAGCATTCAATTAGCCAGACAATTTCTGATAGCTTGTGGAAAGCCATTTACTGCTAATGTTTGAGCCGACTATGCTGTACTGTTGTCACTAACAGCTTCTTTTCTTCTTGTTGACTGGCAGAGTTGGAGAAACAAGAGACTTAAGGTCAAGCAAAAGCAAGCGGTTCAGCATGGCGAGGCATGCTTGAGTTTCTGGAGAGAAAAGGAAAGGCAGATGAGATGAGTGCATGTCAGGATGAAGTCATCAAGGTCTTTGCTGTGGATGTGATGTCTTTCAGGGTCAGTAAGTTAAGATTCAGAGCATTTATGAGAACAGCTGTTTCAAAGCCCCGAGAAGGAGACCCTACCCTTGAAATGTATCATAAGTCATGTGTTTTGAACTACTCTACAAGCATCACTGTACAGCCACACAGTTTATTTCAACATACCACTATGTAAAACGCCACTTACCACCACGTCCAAAGTTGTGTTGAAAGTCTTTCCCCCAAAATCAGCAGCTTTTGGCATACTTTTCAATTGGAAAAGCACTGAAGACTTGCAAAGTGCATGCAGCAGTCATGGAGTGTGGTTTAACAACTCCTGGAAGAAAATAAAGGAACGATGTAAGCAGAACCAAATTTCCCTCAAGTCCAAGATGTTCTGCTTGACGAGAAAAAGTTCAGTTAATTCAACAACTTCTTCAAAAAGCTTGAGAACTAATTGGCGAAGATCTCTGACTGGCTCAGGATTTGTACTCCTGTGACATTGAGGTAACATCACATGCATAAATACATTTATTGCATCTTCTCTTGTTCTGTGCTCTCACTTGGCTCTAGGATTAACCTGGTGAGTGACAAGGAACATGCAATCTGCACAGACCTGTAAGATGCAAACATAATAAATAAACATGAATTAATTGTGATTGCAAAGGTGTTCATAGTTGATTGGAATGGTTTGGATCAGGACTGATGAAAGTCAGATTCGATCATTTGAACAGCTTGTCTGTCCTCTTCAATGCATAAATCACAAGGCATACAGAAGTGGAAAACAGCATGAAACAAACAATCTGCACAAACAATCCACCGACAATATCACAGCAGGTGAAGAGCTAGCTGCTAACAAGATTCAAGGCTGGCAGAACTAGATGCTTTGTGCTCCAGCCAGCCTCCAAGCAGCATCCAGACAGCTTTCTGATCAAGCTTGAAAACTGATGAAACTAAACGTTCAGATCTTTCCATTGGAGCTCTTACCTTTCCCACTTGGGCTTCACCAATCATCTAGAAACGCTGTACATGCTACCATTAAAGAAACGTGTAAAAGTAAAGTGAGGTGGGGGAAAATTAGAATTGTATTGGAAAACATACTATTGTGTCTTGTATATGCATTGCCAAATTAACATGCAGATTTAAATGTCAAGGTTCGATTTAATATCAAGATTTAAAGAGCACAAAATCGTGTTATTTTGTCATGGTTATCTGTCACGTTTGTTTGTCTTGTAGCTGATGAGGAAAGGGAGACAGAGTGATGGTTCATTTTAACTCTTAAATTAACCCAGCCACAAGGATATGACTTTTGTAATTGTCACAAAAAAATCAAAATGATTGGTATTACATATTGTAGCCTACTATAGTACGTCTGTGTGTGTGTGTGTGTGTGTGTGTGTGTGTGTATGCGCGCATGCTGATTGAAGGGCAACACCATACTTGGCCTAAAACCTTGCATCTTTTGTAGCATATGCTACATGAGTGTCCACATGTCTTTCTGCAATGCAGGAGGAAAAAATAGATACAATTTAAAATCTATTGAAGCCTAAAGACCCAAATGAACACCTTCAACCTTGTCGGTATGTGTGCACTGATTTCTGTGTGTGTACTTTTTCTGTCATGCACACGCATATGTCTTCAAACACATGCGTGTTTATGCATAATAAGGCACACGTGAGTTTGTGTGTGTGTGTGCAGTGGCAGATGGTCCATTTAATAACCTTGCTTGCATGGTTGCCTGTGGAGTTGGCATGCCCAAGATGTGGAGAGTAACCTTGTTTTTTACGTGACCACAAAGAGAGCAACCTGTTACAACTGGAAGTGTTTATTATATCTGTGTGTGTGTGTGTGTGTGTGTGTGTGTGTGTGTGTGTGTGTGTGTGTGCGTGTGTGTGTGTGTGTGTGTGTGTGTGCGTCTGAAGCATGACCATCACTTAAAGGTCAATGTTTGATACCTCTAATGACGTTTTTAGAGTACATACCCACTTTTTTTCAAGCAGATACCCACTTGGATACTTTTTCAGGTAAAGGTTAACACAATTAAGTAAATATAGAAATCCTGAAATAATATATTATAAAAAAATATGAAAGAAACAATAATAGTTAATAGTAAAATGTCCTTGAAACAGTGGTGAATTCAATCAAAAGACTAATAAGAAAATGTGCATATAATGTATTCATTTGCTTTCTTGCAAAGATCAATACCACTATTTAGACTACAGCAGCCGGCCAGTTTGCTTTGGATAAAGGCTGGAAAAAGATGGAAACCAGCTGGCTTTGTCAGGAAGTAAAAATCAACAACTTCTACAGCGCACTAACTAAAACTTTATATCTCCTTTGTTTAATCCCTACAAAATCCAAAGTGTAGAAATTATGTGCCGTACTCCTGAAAGTCACTGCGCTAGGCCAGGAATAGTAAGTTGTTGTAAGTATCAAACATTTAGGTATAAAGTGTAAGTCATTGAGCTGGAAAGGTGCTGGTGGGTGGAATTTGTTCCCTTCTAACGGAGCCAGGAGCTGTTTCCCAGCTGTATAGTCTTTATGCTAAACGCTAACCATCGCTTCATATTTACCGTACGGAGGACAACTATCAATCTTCTCAGTCTTGGAAAGAAACCAAATAAGCCCATTTTACAAGATGTCAAATCACTCCTTTAAGATTTATCATTTGTATTACACAAGCAAAACAGTTCTGAACTTCTCTCAATGTCTCTTTTAAATGTTAGCTGAGAAAATCTTATAAAAAGAGAAGAAACATTCAAATGAATATAATAAATCAACACAAAGCATTAAAAAAGAGCAAATGTAGGACTTTAAAAACTACTGCATCTCACTTACACAATGGACAATAAGGACAAGCTAGACAACAAACTGCATGGATCTGAATCCGCACGTGTCACACAGCCAGGATGTGCTGTTTTAATAGAGAGAGAAGGCCTTTCCACAGCCTGATATTACAATGCAGGTGAGGGGGGGATGAAATCCATTTCCTGTCATAAAGAGTGGTGCAAAATGAGACACAGCATCAGAATTCAAGTAAAAAAAATGAATCATGAGCATACATTTAGAATAGACACACATCCTCCCAACAAAAGAAAAACTTTTTCTGTCATTGAAATTACTCCTTTTTCTTTTCCAATGTCACTTGTCTGTCTGTATTTTTCAGAAAACTTAGATCTCTTCCTACATTTGTTTCATCTATATATATTTATCTGTTTTTCTCTTTTGATATGACCGCGTTTGAGAATTGCTATGACAAACCAGAAGATTACCGTGTGTAGGAGTGTTGGCGCGCGTCCATCCAGGTGTGGATGCAAATGACTGTGAAGGGGCGTGTGTATGATCTAGTGTGGGTTGCACGCTTGCGTGTTCCCAGGAGCATGTGTGCATGAGAGTGTCTGTGTTAGTATCTGTGTCCCTCTTGTGCTAATCAGAGCACGTAAGACCCTATAGTGGCTATAATAGGAGCAGAACACATGATGTTAGAGTACAGTAATGACTATTTCCATAACAATGTCTCTCTCTCTCTCTCTCTCTCTCAATCTTGATTTCAATGTCTGTCAGAGAAATCAACTAATTACGTGCATGACTCCGTGGCTCTCTGTCCCACTGGGTGTTTCTTTCTGTTCTTGTTTTCTTTTTTTTATGTTCCAATGTTTTTCCGCTCCATGCCTCTCCCGGGGTGTTTTAAAGTGAGAGCGATGGCTTTGTGCGGATGTTCCTTTCGTAGCATCGAGGCGGAGAACGTGGAAAAATATGGAGATGATGTTGAGGAGAAACAATGAATCACGTGTGGAGGAAGGGAGACCAGATAAGAAGGAAGCAAGAAAGGAATCAAAGAGAGAGAGAGAGAGAGAGAGAACAGATGTCATAAGCAGTCTTTGCACAGATTTTCCACCTGAACTTTTGAAACTCTTTACATTGAGAGATTGACTGCATCTCATTTCTTGCTCTTGTCTGCTGCTCAGAATTCTACTCTACTCTACTTTCTAAATTCAACCTACTACTATATATGTGCACATTGTACTCAGAGTAGATTCCAGCTTTAGCTCTCATTAGTTGGATTGTTCTTGACCCTGACTTTTTCTTGATGCTTCTAGAGACCTACAGGAGACACTTTATCGCTCACTGTGTGCTCCTCCAAGGCCACATTGTTATACTCTTCATGCCAAAATTGTCCATAAGCTTTGTTTGAAATACATATGGATGATACAGGGTCATGCTTCTCTTGTTGGGTGTAATTAGTACCTGTTAAGGCTGTGATTACCCTTAAATATTGATGAGTATATTACAGCTGTGTAATTAGTTCACAGGACTCATCCATTTCCTTTCTCAGATAAATGTGCCCTCAAGCTGTTGCATTGACACACGGGCGCACAGGTAAACACACACTTCATTAGACCAGATTTCTTGGATCTTGAAGAAAATCCACTGCTGGAAGTAACAGCCAATGAGCTGAAGAGGAGTTGTGGTGTGTTTTAACCACTTACAGCATGCGTTGTAAATAGTACTAAAATTAAACTTTGAACTGTGCCCTACACAGTACCTTGTTCGGCTCATTTCACCGCCGCTTTACTCTGTGAAAACATACATTTATGAAAGCCATAATAGGTTGTCTGACATTCAGTTTGCACTTGCTATCGACACATAAAGTTCTCATGATTTACTAAGGCAACAGTTCGTTATACAATCAGTTCCTGACCTCCGATATCATCATTGAGTGTGGGTAGATGCATGCGGGCTACAGGTAAAATAAACAGGAGAAAAGAAAACAAAAAGCTAAACCCAGCCTTGTGTCCAGTGTTGCCATCTTTTTTTGCCAATCGTTGCCAGCATTATGTTAGCAAACCGAGTAAGTCTTAATGAAAATGGTCAGCTAATAAAGTGAGATGGTCGGCCGACATACTCTCTGTTTAATCTTTACGGTGTTTTTTTTTGATTGAGATGCAACAAACGTCGATAAACTAACTTTTCATCAGAGCGTCCCCTTTTCTATTCAATTGTAATCCGTCCAGCACATTTCTTTTTGTCCTCTCAATATTCCATCTACTCTGTTCTACTCCGCATTTAAAATCAACGAGCACGCTGTAGCTCTACGGCGCAGCAGCAGCAGCAGCAGCAGCAGCAGCAGCAGCAGCATGTGTGCATATGGATCCTCAAGACTACCCTTTATGATTTCAGAGCCGAACCTTGATAAACACTTTCCTATTGCACAGTCATGTTATGCTATTGCATGCATTTCAATTCCTTGTGGCCCACCTGTAGATCCTAACATTCAGCATGCTGACATGACATTATCTCTTGCAATCCAACTCTTGTGTGTCGTTCCATCACCAACACCTTTTCTTTGCATCTTCCTCTTTCCAACCTCTTCTTCTTTTTCCAACTCGGCCTTTGTCTCTATTGCAAAGTACAAATACCTACAAAATAATGTAAACCTAATAGAGAAAGACGCTATTCTCTTATTGTGTGTTGTTGCAACTTTTGAGGGAATGTATCTTTGGTGTTAATCTTTCCTTCATAAAATGTGTTCATGCCCAGTGTTAATCAGGGCTTCTGTTGAATGTGTCTGTGGGAACAACAGGCTGCTAAATGTCAACTGTTACTGGATTATCGGCTGCCTGGAACCCCGTGATAATGATAAAGAGAAGAATGGTTTTCTGTGTGGGTGCTTCTGAAACCACGCATGCGCGTGTGTGATTGCGAATGTGCATGCGGTGATTAAGACAGGCTATTTCTATTTTTCTGGCTCCCTGAATGATTTCCTTTTGAGAGTAAATCCTTTAGCTGCCACTTTTATTAAATCAGAGGGAGACAGAGAGAAATCGCGACAGAGGAAGAAAGAGAGGGTGAAAGGAAGAAGGATACAGAGCCAGAGGAAAAGAAGGACCAAAGCGGAGTGAGACAGAGAGCGTTTTAAAGGGGTGTATAATCCCTGTAGTGTTTGCTGTGGTTTCTGTCTGCAGGGTGGTAGAATTTCAACGATCAATAAAAGCCAGGCTTGTGCTCAGCTATTCCAACTCACAAAGTAGTCTTCACCACAAGTGTTTCATTCATTGTTCTGTCAAAACTGGCAACAAAACCAAGAAAAATGCATGAAATGAGAAGCAACACAAAATAATAATTAAACACTGAAAAACTAGATACCAATAACCATTGCCTGTATCAAACTCTTGCTCTTGTATCACACACACATCACGCAACATTACTTATGTAGATACACATCAACGTGCACACTAATTATCAGTGTGTCTCATTAAGTCAGGTTGTAAGAGTTAATTGAGTCATTTTGCTAGATAATAAGGTCGCTGTAAATCCCACTCCCTTCTGCCTTCATTTATCCGCCTCCCCTTGATCTTTCGTATCTTTTTTTCTGATCTCCTCTTATGGAGCCTCTCCATTCCTCACCTCTGGCCCTATGTCTTCTCTCCTTCAATCTCATCATCTTCCTCTTCTTCCACTCACCCCGGCCCCAATCGGTCTACCCAATCGGTCTGCCTGCCCAACTCTTTCTATTTTTTACCCTCTCCCCTTCATTTACATCCAACATGCTTTTCCCTACTTATTTTTCTCCCATAGTTTTATGGTATATAGTGTTTGTAGATGCAGCAAAGATAAAAGAGTGGCCTGTATGCAGATGAGGTATGTGGTTTTTGTACAGCTCTTATTATTATGCATGATGACGTCAGCACACACCTGCTGTTTCATGTGACGTTGTGTCACATGCCACCTGCAGCACACGCTGAATGTACCACACTGTACAGACAGAAGAACAAGTCAAGGCACAATATTTTGGATGCACAAATCCGAAGTGTGACAACTTGAATCACATCATAAAACACATCTAGATGCTGGTCTGTGTCACCCTGTAGCTTCATGGGCATCTCTCTATATGATCTCTGTAACACCATCTGTTGTACTCTGGTGTCCACCTTATTAATTAATCAGTGTATGATATATTATTGTTGGGGTCTGAGCATATGGCTGCACATGTGCTGTGAACAAAGAAAATCAGGCCTTCCCTTTTGCAAGCAAAGGTTTCATCCTGATTGTGGTTTGATGAGCACCAAACCCCCTCTGAAGGACTTTCACATTAGGGTGTGAATTCCCCCCCCCCCAAAAAACTATGGTTCCTGAAGTCACCTGAGAGCACCGCTGCAACCTCATTGGCCGAGAGCCAAGACAGCACCAGGACCCCTGTGGTTCAGCCACTGTTCAACAAAACTGACTGCAGTTCACACCTCCACGCTTTTTCCCCCTCGACCTCCGTCGAGTAAGGAGGCACACAAACTCTCTTCGTTCTGGACTCCGTCCAGTACCTCATGGAGAGGCCCCAGAGGGCCGATCACCGTCAACTCAGCGACCACGTGCCATTTCGCCGGCCGAAATAGACCACGCATATTCTGAGTTACGGCCCTGAGCCCGCGAGAACCGCATCCGCTCCGCCGCTTTTTCTTTCGTGCACGACCCAACGGTACCAGATCGACTAAACCTCCTTCTTCACCGTTCATTACCGGCAGATACGAATCGACCACGTATCTCGGCCCGACGTTGAAACCAGGCCCTCTCTCTGCAGGAGTGGGACCCAGCAGCACCGCAAAGCCGTGCAAAGCTTCCAGCAACAGCAAACGCTGCCCCGCTGTGCTCAAAACAGCCAGCGCCCCAAGACTTTTTTTTCTTCTTCAGGAAGAACCACAAATCCTGCACGCACTCTCCCCGCCACAAAGAAGCGTCTCCAACGTAAGTTCATTGTGCATCTGGGCTAGCTTAGCTTAAATTAACTTAAAGTTCATTCAAGTTAATTCATGTATATGTTGATATTCCCGTGTTTTTGAGTGTTTCGTTACTATTGCGTAATATCAAGGTATTGCGCAACACTCAGCGGGCCCCAGCTCCGCTCCACTGTGCATTGCCCGTATTCTGTTCGCGTTAAAGACACCGTCGCAGTATACGGAGGTAAATACACAAACCTCACGGACCAGAGAAGTTCCGTTTGTATTGTGTATTAACTGCATTGACTGTTTTCTTTGGGATTATTTTCATTCATTTGTATTCAACTTTGTGGGATATTTCTCTCTTCATTAACTCGGCTCTGTGAGTGAGCTGAGTGCCGTGTTCATCACTGTGTAAGCTGCCGACAGTTCAAGACGACAACGGTATGCTTATGCATGAGAGAATAACGTACTTATGCTCCTCAGGATATCGCAGCAGAAGTTTGATTTATGTTGACTTACGATTTCTCTCCACCTTTTCTTGGCTCACCCTCCTGCCAACACAGCAGGAGGTGACCCCCTCTCTCTCTGACCCTCTCTCTCTCACACGTGCTCACACACAGCGACCCCCCCCTTCTCCTCCGCCAGTTTGCCCAAGTCACTCGACTAGGCCATCTAGTGGTGGGTCACGGTAGCACCTTAAGGTTCGCCCCCCCCCCCCCAGTTTGTCTAAGTCCCTCGACTACGCCATCTGGTGGTGTTCAGCGGTAATACCTTAAGCCCTTCCCCTTTTAACCCACAGTCTCACCCCCCTTCTGCTTGGTGGCCAGCGGCCATCTTTGTAGTCTTTGACTGTGAGTGTTAAGGGCCCTCACCCCCCTTCCTTTTATACACAGACACACACACACACATACACATACACACATACTTATATACACACCCTCCTCCTCTTTTATTTCATTTCTTTAGATATTAGGTACATAAAATTGTATGATGGCGTTTGTTGATTGCGATATTAATTGATCTGATCTTTTATTATTCTAATTTAATAAACTCTATTATACTTTAAAGAGCAGTCGTCTGTGATTAATGGTGCATATGTATGTGATGATCTGTATGTAGTAGCCTGCGCTCGGATTCAAACCTTCACTGTCACTGATGAGTGACTACTAATTATGAGACTTAGTTTTATCGTTTGGTTATCGGTCCCTGTTCGCAGGGTGGTGCCCCGTTATTATTAATAATCATTAATAATTGTTATTCACATTAATAATTCTATTGATGTCAAGAATTCAGTTTCTTAAAAGCTGATAACTCAAACACGCCCCCTATTGTTCCCAACAAAGTGGTGCCCCGTGTGAGGCTACGTTATTACAGTTATTACAATATATATGCACATTAATCCATAATTAATTTTGAATAATTAATTTTCAAAAAATATTTTTTTTTTCGAAAAATTATTTTTTCCCCTTCTTTTGAATGAACCAAAGTCCTGAAACTTATTTCCCAAAATAGGTAGGCTTTGATATTCAAAATCTTTTCTTATTGTAAGTTAATTTTTGATTTTAATTGTTGATTTTTAATCTTAATTTGAATTGAACGTTAATTTACTTTCCAGGTTTAATTATTCGTTTCATTTCGTAAACTAACAGCCAGCTGTGTAGTAGATTTGATCGTTTATTTTGTAATACCAATACTTTGCTTGTTTTTCTTAAATCCCCTCAAAGCAGTACACACAGCTGTCACAGGCCCAAAGTGCTCAACCACATTAGCATTTTCGCACCTTTGGCTGCAAAGCAGTAGTGATACCCTCAGAGCAGCAGCAGTAGAAACGGAAGTCAGAGAGCTACACGTTTCACTGTGCGCCTGCATGAATAGTAACACTAACAGTAACTAACACCTAACAGTAGAAATCAGTTCAACGCAGAACTAGACATTTCACTGAGAACCGTAAACACTAACAGTTTCCGTTCTAACACTAGGGAATTAACAACCATTGGGAGCCGCGCTCATTAGAGAGAATGACCGACGAGCAATCCCCCATTCCTGGAGCTGTAGCTCCAGAAGACACCGCATTGCGAGATGCGGTGGCTGATGTCCTCAGACTCTCAGCAAGCGAAAGAGAGTACTTTGCGAAATACACTGCTGTCCTATGCGACGAGCAATTAGAGCAGCTGTTGGCTTATGTAAATAACCCATCAGGTAAGCGAGAGCGCCTGATTCAGGAAGTAATCGGCGAAATACTGCTCATCTATCATCAGAAAATGCAGCTGCAAGCTGCCCGCACCCGGGCACAGAGCGACGAGCAGCAACGCGAGATCTGGACACTCCGAACAGAGGTTCAGGAGTTGTCACGCGACTGTAGAGCCCTACAGTTAGAAAATAGTAGCTTGCGCAGTGACCTCAGAGAGGTCAACCTAGAACTCTCTAAGGCGTTAGAGAGTAATGACACACTGAAAGCGCTTCAAGGTGCTCCAGCAGCCCCGGTAGGTACCGCTACCCCCTATCGAGCCCCTCAGCCCAGTCATTTCTTGTTCTCAGGTCCCTCATTCCCCGAGAGCCGGCCCATCTTGCGTCTCGACGAACCGCGTTCCCCAACTAGGAGTAGAGAGGACCAACACCAGGTCCTAGCCAGCCTAGGTAGCTTCAAACCCACCTCAGGCGAACACAATCCTCCACGCAGTTCATGCGCGCGACCAGAACTGACCTCATCCCCCTCAGGGAGGGAGGATGACCGTCGTTACCACCATCGCGAGTATGGAGACTCAGACGACTCGGACGGCCCAGGCCCCATCAACCTTGGAGGCCTGCGTACCCGGCAGATTGAGTCTCTTGCAAAAGATGTAGAGCGCTTCAATCCCGATAATCACGACTCGAGCATCGATGACTACCTAAGGGAGATCGATCGCTGCCTCCTCGACTTATCACGCCCCTCAGCGCGCGAAAAACTCAAACTAGTGTGGAAAACCACGACTCGAAACGTCCACGTTTTCATGGAAACGCTCCAGCCGAACATCCGCGACCGCTATTCATCCCTTTGTCACGCCCTTAGGGAGGAGTACTCCCTGTACACCGACCCAGCTTCTGCCACCCTCAGCGCCTTCGCCATTTCCCAGAGAAAGCTAGAGTCCCCGAGAGACTACTTCAGGCGCTTGAGGTCTGCATACTTCCAGGGACGTAACGCCCCAGGTCTAGAAGAAGACCACGCCTTTAAGTCGCTATTTCTGCACAATCTCCACGACAACGTGAGATACGACGTTACCATGCACTGCAGAACGAGTAACCTCACCATGCCAGAGATTAGGAAATATGCGCAACTTGCATGGGAGACACGCGGTCGGCCGATGAATCAGCACGATGACACCGACATAGTCTTGAGCATCCAACAGTCGAGCGACCCCGACCTAGCGTTGGAAGACGACGAGAGGCCTTGGCCTAGCGAGCCCTGGTCACCTCCGAGGAACAAACGACCGTGGCGGTTGAAGGACCCACGGGACGGTGAAAGACGCCCTCAAGGGCAACATCAGGTAACACTGACTCGCAGCCCACCTGACTAAGCCGAGTGATCTCTCCCCCTGCTGCCAAGTCGACGTGGTAGGGGGGGGGGAAGAGAACTCAGCCCACTTCCGGAAACGACCACTCCCAAGTTCGCACCTCGTTCTTCCACCTTCTTGGGCGACCTTGTCCGCAAAGGCAATGCCCGTTATGTATATATCTATACATATTCTTCAGTCTTACTGGGGGGTCATAACACTCTTGCTCTACCCGACTCCGGGTCAGAAACGAGCCTCATGTGTTCCCCCATCTTTTCGCATACACCTCTAGGGTGTCACACCCTCAGAGACCCTTCGAGCACCCTTTCGAGCACCCTCGCTCGTAAAATCTTTCGTCAACTAAGCCTTGTTCTCCTGCTCTGTCAGCACGATCCACCTCCAGCTTGTTCAACGAAGCCACCGCCTTCTTTCAGCCGAGTCACCGCCCGGGCCTGTCAAGTAGCCAGTGCCGTAGGTAACTGAACTTGACTTGCACGCCGGACCTGTCTCCATCTTTAATTAGGAGGGTGGGGGGAGGGAGATATCACCAGCCTGCCATGACACACTCCAGAGTGAAACTGTTCGCGACGTTTCCCTGAGTGCTGACAGTAACCTGGGGGGTATGCACCCTCGCCACTTGAACAGCGCGAGGGGGGTGGGCTCTGACAACAGAAACTTAGAGAGATGCACTTCACAGGAAGTACACTCTAATCTTGCCAGTGTCGAAACCAACCGGCCGAATGGCGGCTTACTTATTGACTACTAACATTTAGCTGCATGCCTCAACTCGCCCTGTAGACATGCACTAACTGCTAACACATCCAACTTGAACCAGAACAGTTGCATGACCTGAAAAACGTTCATTGTGACTGTAACCTGATGCTCCACTCTCATAACAACCCGTTGCATGCTTTATAGACTCTACCAGAAGTAACCAAAGAAGACATAACCCAGGCCGCAGCAGTCAGATTGATCCCAGAACCTCATCCGAGAAGGCTCAGCTGCCAACAGCTTGAGCAGCGAAACCCCAGCCTAGCTGGTCACACTAGCCGTGTTATCAAAATCTGTAAATCTGCTACCACTACTGTTATGCAACCTTCACAGGTACCTCCGGCCTATAGTCTTAGCAACGCAACTCCAACATCGATAGATTCTAAAACTTAGACACAGGACTCGCTCTAAATCTACCGATTAGAGAGAGATAGACGCACACATCATGTACTAATAGATCCAGCAGACAGACTAAACTGATTCCCTCCTATTCATAACACCACGTAGCCAACCTACGACTGCTCCGCCGACGGACTCCAGTCCTGTCTTGGAGTTGAACCAGTAATCACTGTCCCCCCTCCCCTCACCTGCTTCTTGTCTTTCTATTCTTTCCTTCTGTCTCTTTTGTGTTTTGTTTTGTTTTGTTTTATTTGGGTTGTTACTTTCTTTGACACTATGCCGCAATGCTAGATTATCACGACATCATAATAGCGATTGAATTATTTGGGAATAATGTGTTGCTCACCTATGATTTGAATTGTGTATGATAGTAGATGTAGGTAAAAGTAGTTAAAGTCATCTGCCCAGATGCAACTTTAGTCATCTGCCCAGATGCCAATGAACCATGAACTTGAACGCTATGAACTATGAACCTTGAACTCTATGAACTTGAACACTGCCTTTTAACCACTGCTTTTGGTCTCAGGAATACTTGGATTGTCTCACCTCTTCAGGTTTCCCCAACACATGGATGCACGTGCCAGCCCTGGGTTTGCTCTAAAGACCGAAGCCAACACCTCGCTCTTCACACCAAAGGGGGGATGTTGGGGTCTGAGCATATGGCTGCACATGTGCTGTGAACAAAGAAAATCAGGCCTTCCCTTTTGCAAGCAAAGGTTTCATCCTGATTGTGGTTTGATGAGCACCAAACCCCCTCTGAAGGACTTTCACATTAGGGTGTGAATTCCCCCCCCCCCAAAAAACTATGGTTCCTGAAGTCACCTGAGAGCACCGCTGCAACCTCATTGGCCGAGAGCCAAGACAGCACCAGGACCCCTGTGGTTCAGCCACTGTTCAACAAAACTGACTGCAGTTCACACCTCCACGCTTTTTCCCCCTCGACCTCCGTCGAGTAAGGAGGCACACAAACTCTCTTCGTTCTGGACTCCGTCCAGTACCTCATGGAGAGGCCCCAGAGGGCCGATCACCGTCAACTCAGCGACCACGTGCCATTTCGCCGGCCGAAATAGACCACGCATATTCTGAGTTACGGCCCTGAGCCCGCGAGAACCGCATCCGCTCCGCCGCTTTTTCTTTCGTGCACGACCCAACGGTACCAGATCGACTAAACCTCCTTCTTCACCGTTCATTACCGGCAGATACGAATCGACCACGTATCTCGGCCCGACGTTGAAACCAGGCCCTCTCTCTGCAGGAGTGGGACCCAGCAGCACCGCAAAGCCGTGCAAAGCTTCCAGCAACAGCAAACGCTGCCCCGCTGTGCTCAAAACAGCCAGCGCCCCAAGACTTTTTTTTCTTCTTCAGGAAGAACCACAAATCCTGCACGCACTCTCCCCGCCACAAAGAAGCGTCTCCAACGTAAGTTCATTGTGCATCTGGGCTAGCTTAGCTTAAATTAACTTAAAGTTCATTCAAGTTAATTCATGTATATGTTGATATTCCCGTGTTTTTGAGTGTTTCGTTACTATTGCGTAATATCAAGGTATTGCGCAACACTCAGCGGGCCCCAGCTCCGCTCCACTGTGCATTGCCCGTATTCTGTTCGCGTTAAAGACACCGTCGCAGTATACGGAGGTAAATACACAAACCTCACGGACCAGAGAAGTTCCGTTTGTATTGTGTATTAACTGCATTGACTGTTTTCTTTGGGATTATTTTCATTCATTTGTATTCAACTTTGTGGGATATTTCTCTCTTCATTAACTCGGCTCTGTGAGTGAGCTGAGTGCCGTGTTCATCACTGTGTAAGCTGCCGACAGTTCAAGACGACAACGGTATGCTTATGCATGAGAGAATAACGTACTTATGCTCCTCAGGATATCGCAGCAGAAGTTTGATTTATGTTGACTTACGATTTCTCTCCACCTTTTCTTGGCTCACCCTCCTGCCAACACAGCAGGAGGTGACCCCCTCTCTCTCTGACCCTCTCTCTCTCACACGTGCTCACACACAGCGACCCCCCCCTTCTCCTCCGCCAGTTTGCCCAAGTCACTCGACTAGGCCATCTAGTGGTGGGTCACGGTAGCACCTTAAGGTTCGCCCCCCCCCCCCCAGTTTGTCTAAGTCCCTCGACTACGCCATCTGGTGGTGTTCAGCGGTAATACCTTAAGCCCTTCCCCTTTTAACCCACAGTCTCACCCCCCTTCTGCTTGGTGGCCAGCGGCCATCTTTGTAGTCTTTGACTGTGAGTGTTAAGGGCCCTCACCCCCCTTCCTTTTATACACAGACACACACACACACATACACATACACACATACTTATATACACACCCTCCTCCTCTTTTATTTCATTTCTTTAGATATTAGGTACATAAAATTGTATGATGGCGTTTGTTGATTGCGATATTAATTGATCTGATCTTTTATTATTCTAATTTAATAAACTCTATTATACTTTAAAGAGCAGTCGTCTGTGATTAATGGTGCATATGTATGTGATGATCTGTATGTAGTAGCCTGCGCTCGGATTCAAACCTTCACTGTCACTGATGAGTGACTACTAATTATGAGACTTAGTTTTATCGTTTGGTTATCGGTCCCTGTTCGCAGGGTGGTGCCCCGTTATTATTAATAATCATTAATAATTGTTATTCACATTAATAATTCTATTGATGTCAAGAATTCAGTTTCTTAAAAGCTGATAACTCAAACACGCCCCCTATTGGTCCCAACATTATTGATGGAAAAACATAACACATCCCCCCCCCCCCAAGGGCCGCAACAAAATGCGAATGAAGTTCAAGTTAATGTATTTATCTACTGCAAAAAAATCTCCCATAATGCAGTATAATTGTGATAAAGGGTATTTATATTTATTCATGCTTGTCTTCAATGAGAATGACGATCACCATTTGTTGTATATTTCAGAACACTCTTAGAGACATTTCCAGGAACCCAGGAACTATTTTAGAAACTTAGGAACTTTTTATTTACTTTTTAACTGGAAGAAGCAGCGTCTAAATGTTGAGCTTCCAATAGCACAGAACTACAATTAACTACCGTAACTGTTTGTCCCTGCCCTCAAGAACAACACATAGAAGCGTTTTCTAGTCTGATGCTGTTGTCAAGGTTTGGTTAGATTTCGGCACAAAAGGACTTGGTTAAGTTTAGGGAAATACCATTGTTTAGGTGAAAAGTTTAGGGGCGCTTTGTCGTCATGTTTGACAATAAACACATGGTTGAGTTTCAAGAATGTTAATGACCCATCCATCCACCCCGACCTCCTCCGAATTGTGAACTTTGTTGGTCTATAGATTGTCATTTGACTTACTCCTTTCAGGGCTGAATGTGCTGCACTGTTCCTGGGAATCGATGTACACCTATGAGAGGATGCCCACACTAGTGTAGTCATCAGAAACAAGGCCACTGCAGACGCACACTGTAAAGCAGCCTATTGAAACTGCCTGTAAGTACTTTATTTAGGTACTCCATTGGCCCTTTCAGAATCTACTTTGTTTGATCAATGGGCTGCATCGAAACTTTTCTGTTTAGTAAAGCAATACAAAGCAGTAGCAGTGCCTTCTACGGGATATGTTTAATTTGTGTCTTAAAAAGCTTTGAATCTCACCTTGCTTTGAGTTGAATACAAGCCGGTTTCAAAGTGTTTTTTATCAATAATAAAATAACCAAATATAAATGATCTAGCTGTGTCTTTCTAGTATATAATTAACACATTTCCTTGCCATAAAATTTCATTTACAATTTTACCCATAGTCCTGCTTCACCATACTGTCAAAGCACAGAGCTTCACACTCACAAATTCCAGGTGTCTCCATATCTGAGAAATCATCTTTTTTCATACATTCAACAAATCAAACGGCCTGTGGATGTTGAACTTTAAATGCCATTGCTGAATCTTTGATTCTGTCTTTCAGGCTGAATGCTGCTCAACCCACCTTCCCCCTATAATGTATTTGTATTATCCTCTGAGAGGCGCCCAGGAATACGTTTCCATCACTGTCTGCAGTCTCTTCAGCACCACAAGTATCTCGAGTCTAAGGACACAATCGAGTGTTTTCTTTACCCACAGTTTTCATGGGTATGGATATCAGTTGGTAAAAAATGACTAACGGGGAGACACCTTAAAAAGTTTCTGTTACACATAAGTTGTTTTTCCACTATGGCGCCATGGTGAGCTTGTGCATCTCATGGCCAGTATTGTTTCCATCGGACAACAACCGAGAGTATTGGTCAAACACCGGCAATGGGGAACTGCCCACTGTCTGGGCAGAGGATAAATAATTCAGCAATTATTAAAAAAACGGGTTATTACGGCAGGCATTATCATGGAAACATTTACATGGAGCTATGTTTATACTGTCATATGTTAAATCATGTTCGTCGAATAAGTTAGTGTCTGTTTATTACTCATAAGAAACCCTAAATGATCTTAAATGATCTGGCTCAAAGATGCCCTAGGCCTAGTACAATGCCATAATAGTGGAAAAGCAGCTACTTATTTACAAATCTGTGTACAAACCTGTGGTGACTTTGGAAAGCTATCTGGTAAGAGAGAGAGAGAGACTGTTTAATCGGAAGTGTTATAATGTTTTAGCTAACATGCATTTGTTTGGGAACTACTGAGGAAAAGACCGGATAAAAGAGACTTGGATTATACTGCAGGAGTTGTGTGATGGTTTTTAGACAGATATTTTCACATAAAGTATTGTTGTTGTTAAACGCAGCCCCCATGTACTTGAATTCATCCAGGTTTTTTTTTCTCCATTCACCGTTAAGTGTTTTATTCAACAATTCAAGGTGATAGTGTGAGTAATTGACATACAAATTTTGTGGATGAACTATTCCTTTAAGATCTCAGTACCAGTGCAGTGTTTTTATAGGCTGTATGGCACTGATGTTTAATAACAACAATGTTGCTTATCTTGATCCATGGCGTTTTTTCACCGACACAGCCGTGCCCAAGCTCTACAGAGAAGTGAAGCTTAAAGTTGAGGAGTCTTTGAGTACAGCAGGAAGAGTTGCATTAACTTGCGATGCGTGGACATCAAGCGCAGTGGATTCCTATGTGACTATAACAGCACAATATCTCACAGAGGACTGCCGACTGCTGTCTCACGTTCTCCAAACTAGAGCAGTACACGTAAGTCACACCGGGGCAGACATTACAGACCTCCTGCTAAATGCAGCACAAGAATGGGGGATTGCCGACAAAAACCTGGTGGTTGTAACCGACCACGCTCCTAACGTGGGCGTTGCCGGTCATACCTGCATGTGAAGTGTTTCCCTCACAACGGGGTTAAATCTGCCAACAGTAGCCAGGCTCAAGGGGAGAGTGCAGCGCATAACTGGCTCTCTGCCTTGACGTCCACGCATCGCAAGTTATACTGAGTTATATAACTCTTATATCCTACTTATATAAGTTATAGATATGTTTGCATTCAGTTAAGTTGGACTATGTAGTAATACAAACAGTTCAGTTTGTCAGGTGCAACATTTATGACATTGTTGGTCAGTCTGTCTGCTTGACAATCTTATTTTTCTGCAATAAAAATGATTGAAGTGAGATGAACAGACTGAAAACTTCATCTTATTAGATAAAACATGTTGACAGTTTTCCTTTGGGGACATAATTTGAAGTTGAAAAAAGTAATAAATCGCAATATATGTTATCGCAATACTCAGAATATCGCAGTATCGTGATAATACCGCATCGCGACCTAAGTATCGTGATAATATCGTATCATTGGACCTCTGGTGATTCCCACCCCTACTGGTTATTGTACTTGGTGAGACGGTTCTTTAACGGGAAACGTATGACTCCCTTCCACAGAATAGTCATTTAAGTATGCAATTGACTTAGATCGTGATCTACTGGAAAAGAATATCAGTACACAAAGTACAGTAGGGGATTGAGTTGCATTATGGGAAAGGATCAATTTACCCATAACTATCTCATATTTTCAAATCCCTGATCAGCATTTAGGCTTACACTGATGAAGTTCTGCTGGCTGCAACAGTTACTCAGGGAAAAGAGGTGCTGAGTGGTGTATCCATCAATTATTGGCATGCATTGTTCAAAACTAATATACCTTAATATCCCCCTGTGTCTACCACTTAACTTAAAGTGTTCAACTATGTTTTGAGTGTTGTCTTATTGAATAGAATTGGATTTTAGAAATAAAATGAAAAACATCACACAGAAATCTCTCTCCTCTCCCTTCATCTCCTGTCATTCTCCCTGCCCCCTTCCTCTTTTTCTTTCACTATGTTTCACTGGTCTCCTTCTCACTCCATCTCCTTTCTTCACATCCTTTGTTCTGTCAATGTTGATTTCTCCATCTTCTTTTCCTGTCAGTCATCCCCTTCACCTCTCCCTGTCTTCCTGCCTTGCCTCAATTGGTGCTGTCCCTGGAGGCACAGGTCTGAAACAATGTCAGAGAGAGAGAGAGAGAGAGAGAGAGAGAGAGAGAGAGAGAGAGAGAGAGAGAGAGAGAGAGAGAAAAGATCAGGAGATGCTGATAGAAAGATGGTTAAAAGAGGATCAGAAGGAAGAGGGAAATAAAGGATTGAGGTAAATGAGGTCAGTAAATAAGAGCTATACTGGTGCCAGACAAATCAAACTGGTAACCAACAGCAAAAAGATGCTATTGATCAGTGTGAAACAGAGTATTTTAAATCTGTCTCCTAAAAATTGTGTCGGAGCGATCATAATGAAATATCAAGACGTACTCCATGATTGACCTCTATACTAGTGTGAGCTGTTATGATCACATCGAACATATTTGACATTTACAACCTGGAATATGGGAGGGGTTCACACATGTATTCATAGATTTATTCCAAAACTGAAGTCAACAGAGTTAACAGCAAAATTAGCTGGACGTATGTCACTACATTTCCCTTTTATCTATCTATGGTATATTAATTACCACTTGGATGCAGAATATAGTGAGTGGCAGATGTCAGGGATTTTTCCAGAGTCTGGCGATAAACTTCATGAATGCGTGATAGCCGTTACTTTGTTTTAAAATAACAAATTTATGCTTAACAGGTACTATATAAAATTAATCTGATTTCCTCCATAATATAGTTCAATAGTTCACAGCAGATATTTCATTATCATAATTAATAATTTATCAAATGTGTGTTTTGAATTTAAAGCGTTGGTTATCTAAACTACACTAGCTTATTGGCTTACTTATAACTTCAAATGGTTGGCAAGTCACTGCTATCAGTTTTGTATTAAATACTTATTCGTTTTTTGCATAATATTACTGGGAATTATTTTTCACTTTCAACCTTTTGTTCTCATTTACTTAAACATAAACTGTTTTAGGTTGAATACCTGAAGTTTACTAGCGGTGACCATAGTAAATACTACAAAAACTCTGATCCGTCAGTAAAGGCTGTTAGACTTCACTTTTCCTAGGTAATAAGTAATACATAAAGCTCTTCTGTTCATTCTTATTCAGACACTCGTTGCTCCCTGGCTTTGGACTGTGCTGTGAAAATGCACAGTTCCTGCAAAGACAAAACACTCAACAGACAAACAATCATCCCAGAAAAAAGTGGAGGCTCCCTGTATCTGTTATCATGCAGTTATTGTTATCATGATAACATTAAAAACAAAACAACATATCTGACCATAAGAGGCCTGTATAATGGATGGTTTCTTCCTGTCTGTCTGTAGTGTTACAACGAGAGAAAAAGAACTCCAGAGGACCGGAAAACATCTCTACTGCAGAAATAAAACATAGCGTTCTGCCAAGCAGCCGGGAAATACTGTGTCATGGAATGTCTTGTTGATGGCGAGACAGTATTAAAAATTGTTACTGTCAGAGAAAATATTTCCTTGGTCCCCAACTGTGTGAGTATGACTGAAAAACACATTGAAGGAATACCTATCATGATCAGGAATTGTTCTATTATTTCTCTTCTGACACCAATTCGGAGACCTAAACTAGAATATCAGAATGAGAATTAAGAATTACCAATGCGATACCAGTGCTAATTTAGAAACTATACACGATGCTCTCTGACAATGATGAGGAAGCTTCTTCTATGTGTGAGGGAGGCAGTAACTCAACTGGATCTTGGCTTGTGTGAGTTCTGTTGTCTTATAGTAAGTAAAAGGCTATTATTGCCAATGTGCTGAAGCGCTGTACCTCATGATGTAAATGTGCTACTCACTAATCCAAGCAAAAGTGAATAAGCCATGTAATGAGGTTTACGTGCATTCAGAAACCTAATGAAAATGTCATAAAATTATTTTTATGGTCGAGATTATCAGCAGTAGTACTTAGTACTTAAAGTGTGCGTTTGTGTGTTCTTGTCTATGTGCATGCCTGTTGTTTGTCAGTGTGTGTGTGTGTGTGTGTGTGTGTGCATGTCACTGTGAAAAACGATTTGAGCGCAGGCCTTACAGCTGAAGGTCACTCTGAATGGAGGCAGATAAATGAACTGGATACACCAACAAGCGTATTACTGTAGAGCGCGTGCACACATACCACACCCGCTGACGTGCACAGTAGCACACACGCAGAGACTTATTACTGCTACTGTAGTGACATGAATTGCTCCCCCTCTGATTCTCTCTGTGATAACCTCAGTTGCAGCCACTGATACAGAGGGGCAAGAACAGATAGTGGGAACACATTTACAAAATAATGCAATCCAGTTTAAAAGGCTTGCAAAAAAATATTAATTGTGTGAAGCTAATCATGTTGTCACCTTTGTGTTTTGGACTCAGTATATACCTCCACAGTCTAAGCACCTCGCAAAAATGTTATAATTTGACAAAATATCCTTGGTTTTAGCATTAATATTCAAAACGTAATGTAGCCTACCTTTTGTAATGCTACTTGCACCTTTTAAACACTTTATGTTCATACAAATGAAAATATATAGCCAACTAGTTTATATGGATGTGATGCATGCGACAGCAATAATGGCATGACATAATGACAGGTTCCTGTAAGAAATGGCTCTATTTGACAAAAAAATGGTCAGCATGACATTAACCAAGACGTGACTGCACATTATGAGGCATGGACTCTAAACACAGCAATGTGCAAAATTGAATTTCTGGATAACCTTTCGAAAGTCCTCTCTCAAGATTTGAGTGAGTGCTGCACTACAAGCAATTGAAATTGACTTGTGCAACCCCATAGACCTTGTCCTTTCACAGAGAGGATATGTGTCAGGTCTTTGTGGTCAATTCGACAGTTTTGAAGCAGGTGCAAGGGAGATGTCTCAAATAGTTTGTGATTTCTCTGAAGGAGACACAGTGATTTACATGACAAAAAAAGCCATTGTTTGGATTTAGAGTGTGAACCGTCTGGCCCACTTGAAGGTTCCCCCATATGTGTTCACACCATATGTGTATACATTTAATATTAAAATGTCCAGGCGTTGTTTAGTCTTTTAAAACACACCTCACATCTACCTCCACTAAAACTGTCTGCATGTTGGCACCGAGGCTGCAGAGGAAACACCTCAAGGATTCATGGAGAAAAGGGTTTATGCTCAAACAAGGTGCGCAGATGGAGTGATTGTACTGTAAATCTCCTGTGTTGTTTTTGCTTTGATTTACCCATTTATAACACTGGCATGATGCTAGCCAATCAGCTGGCTAGGCAACTGAGAATTCTAGCGGTGCTCCAGATGGAAAGTCCGGGCCTGCATTG
Organism: Lycodopsis pacificus; assembly: GCA_028022725.1. Taxonomy (NCBI): domain Eukaryota; kingdom Metazoa; phylum Chordata; class Actinopteri; order Perciformes; family Zoarcidae; genus Lycodopsis; species Lycodopsis pacificus. Next base: position 13,875,259 of record CM051696.1, on the reverse strand, counting down.
CTGGCCGTCAGAGGCAGGTGCAACATACAATAATTATTTAAAGATGAGGATATTGGGTCACACATTCTGATTCTCCTGGATTTATCTTAATTGACTGTTCACTAAAGCTGCCCCCAAACAACAAAAATCCAATCATAGCGTCACAACTATAGGCATGGTAGGCAGAGTGTGAATGCAATGATGATCTCCAGGGTGGAAAAGGAACTCTGAAGGTGAACTAACTTGTATTAAACTAGCTGGAGATACTAGCTACTTAGATTAACCTATCGTGTCTCCATGCTCAATTCAAGTGAGCATATAGAGAGGGGTCGGTAAACTAATGTCAAGGTGAAGAATTGGTATGGTCCGCTTTAGCTGAAATAATATTACAAGGTTCTTCCAGGCATGAATATTGGAATTATATTGTAACATTTGATCACAATTATGTGGGGGTCCAAGTCCTACTTAATGGGGTTAGAGCGCCTCAATCCAACCCGTATTTCAAACCTTGATGGTAGGCCTGTCAAGCTTTGAATTTTTCCACATGATAAAGTGGCATCCATGGGGCCTTAGCAAGAGCTTGGATTGTCAAGTTTTTGTTAAATACTCCTGAATACAAACCTGTATTCTGTTAAATACAGTGTTTCAAAGATGTTTCTCAAAGAATATTTATTTTTCAGGAGATTGTTGAGGCTGTGATTATTATCTTTTTCTCGGTTTCTTTTCGTTTGATTTGCCGGATATTCATGAAATGTAATACTGCCCTCAAACATCTCATCTCGTCTAAGCCTGTGTATCAAAAATTGCGTATTCTTGTTTCTTATTTAAATTAATTGGATTTTGTATTTCCTCTGATACACCAGTTAGTTGATGTTCTGTTTTATATATAATCTTCTTATTGGAATTTAACAGAAAACAATTACACAAAAAACAAACTAACCTACAACCAACCCCTCTCAGCATGCTCTTTGAAAAAAATCTATTAAATAATTATTAAAAGTAGCAATTATTATACAGAACACCTTATTCAAAGAGAGCTACAAAGAAGACGAAGAAAAATGTTATTGTTATTGTTATTCAGAAGTGTAACTTATTCGAGAAATGGTCATCCCAGTCCTTTACACCCCTGCAGAGCATACTGTATTTTAATCAACTGTAAGTGAAACAGTATATCTTTCATCCATCAGGCATGACAGGGAGGTCTAGACGCCTTTTAGTTAAACACAATAAGGCAGCACGGCAGAAGTGTTGTGAAAGCACATTAACAGCAACAACATTATGCATATTAGGTGACACAGTTGAATTGACAGAAAGCAGTAATGGGTTGTACATCAACAGTGATACCATATGCCTCACTTAGAGATCCAAACACTGCCTCCCAGAAAGGCTGGGGCATGACCAAAACATATGAAACAAAGTTGCCTTTTTCCAATTTAGTTTAAGAAAGGTAGGAGCGATAGACAACTTTAAATTGGATTAGACCGTGTCTACAGAATGGGGATGATTTGTGCACTTGTTTTAGTATTGTCTCCCACATGTCCTCAGTAAAGGGTCTGTCAAAGTCTGGTTCCCATGGGTTCTTAAATGTTCCAAAGGTTACGTATTTATTAAAAAGTACATTTAAGAAAGACATCCTGTCTGGTTAGTGTTCAAGCACAGAAGTTCATCTACAATGGTAGATGGTGGTGGTGATTTATTGGCAAAAGGAGTGTGGCCTTTCCTCACAAAGGCCTTGATCTGTAGATAGCAAAAAAAGGTGAAGCAAACACTCTTTCGATATATACTCACTTACTTAGGTCTTTATATTGCTCGTGGAAAGTAGGCCATTGATGATAAGTTTCCACTGTGTCTGTCTTAGGGCTTTTCAATAAACGTATAAATCCTTTAAAAAAACTAATTTCATTCCATTGCCAGATTTGGAAAGCCAGAACAAGTTTAGCTGGAGTAAAGAGGTGGTTGGATAGAATGGGTGTCATCAAGGATGGACCCTGCAGGGAAAATTTATTTTGAAACTGTGACCATTTCTTTATAGTCTGCAGAATTACTGGGTGATCAGCCCGCGAGCTGAATATGAGGGGAAAGACGGGAAGTGGCCAGAGAATGTACAGGCCATCTGAGACTCCATTCTTATCCAGATATGAGCTCTATTCTATACCCACTCAATAACCCTCTGAATATTACTGGCCCAGTAGTGGAGTAGGTTGGGCAGAGCCAATCCCCTGCAATGTTTGGGGCTTTGCATGAATGTTTTACGAGTAAGTGGTTGCTTGTCATTTCCAATGCATAGAAATACTTTTATCGAGTTGTGAGAATATTCTCAAGGGGATGACAATGTTCTGAAAAAGATACAAAAAGCAAGGCCTATTATAAATATTGTTTATACGACCAGCCACTGATAAAGGCAGGTTAAACCAACGTTCAAGATTTGAACTGCATTTCTCAATTAGATGGCAAAATTAAGCTTACAAAGTAGTTAAAGGGTGTGAAATGATAATGCCCAAGTATTTTAAATCTGAGCTTCAAGGGGATAATCTGACCTCAATATAGGAGCTGGGGAGTTGACAAAAAGTGAAAAAAAGTTCACTTTTTCACAGGCTGAGTTTGCAGCCTGATATTTTTCCAAATTGTCCCAAAATAGAGGATATGGAGAATGTAGTATTATATAGATATATTTGTTTTGCTGTCCTATCCACGAGGACATAAGGGATGTATTCTTTCGTAAAATTACTTTAAATTATGTTGATTTATTTTGGCTGGATGATTACTAAAAGCTTGAGTTGTGCTTCAGGAAAGGAACCTTTTTTATAGCAGATTTTATTTGCCAGGCCTGGGAGAGAAGGCTGAATGTTTTGTTTCAGGTCGAGCGGTGAAGTAACCTGCAATTTTGTAATTGAATGAAACCTAATGAAATGTGGGTCCACTGCAGCTGTATTTTTGGTGTTTTATAAACCCATGAGTGTTGGGCACATTATGTGCATGACATGAAAATAAAGATATCTACAGTAGGTAACCTGCTAAAAGCAATACTTTGTGGGTAATACCCCCTCTATGTATTTGATCATAAGCTGTGCTCTGACAGAGAGAGCCAACCAGGACTTCAATGACAACGTTAAAAGATTAGTAGTCTGAGTAGACAGAGGAGTCATCATCAGTATGGACAGAACAGAAGCTAGTGGGGATAGTTATAGTAACTTAACCCATGAAACAAACTTAGCCCCAATTCCTGTGTAAAAAACCAACAAGAAATCCCATTCCACCCAATCAAATGCCTTCTCTGCATCTAAGGTTATTGCAAGTTCAGGTGTGTCTGACTCACACTTGAAATAAATAATGTCAAAGAGCCGACGAGTGTCTTTTTTGTTGTTGTTCCAAACGTGATTATTTTTCCTCACAGTTTGATTTACCTGTCTCACAAAGGCGAGTTGGTGATGTCATTCTCAAATTCAGGGTCTTTTAGTTGTGATGTGTTTATGCCCATTGATGGGTTTGTATGAGCTGTTTTTATTCCATATTAGTGACAAGAGCATGGCCACTGATGGCAATGGGGTGAAACTGTGAGTCTGAGATATTTTATATTAATTAGTTGGTGGTTAAGAAGACATCAATGTGTGAACGATAGCTGTGATCAGGGGGAAAGAAGGAATACTCTAGCCGTTGGGTGTTGTGATGGCCAACAATTGCAAAGTCACTTCTGAACTGAATTCTGTAAGTTGCCAGGATCTGCAATATTGGACAAATTGGATATTTTTGTTGAATCAGATCGATACACCTCTTCTTTTGTGTTGTAATAGGCAGAGGGAAAAGTTCCGTATGATGAATGACGCATGAAGTTATTGACGGTTCTCTATTTTCATTCTCTTTAGGGTCAGGTTTGTTTTTCTAGAATGCAAGAAAAGACATGTGTTACTCATGCTGCGTGGTTAAAAGGTGAAGAATAGTCAGTTCATTAACTTGTTCTCTTTCATGACAGAGGTGAGTTGGGTTGTGAGAGCTTTTTATAGAATCTTGAAGTATTTTATTTTCCCTGGTGAGTGATTCTGTTCGCTGGAATTCTCTGTGCAGTACTGCCATCAGACAAATCTGGCATTGAGTCCTGAAAGCTAGTCCTGAAAGTTAATTATCGATGTATTTGAGAATGTCCCTCACTTCTGTGCAGCTTGATGTTTTTCTGTGTGGTGAAAGGAGATGTTCCAAAGCTGCTGAGTGAGTCTGAACAGTCTTTTGGAGTTTGGAGTGGAGATAGTCTTGGCCTTGTTTTTGCCATCTTCTTTTATCCATTTCATTGTGCAAAGACGGATGAGACAGTCTTCGAAACAGTTTTCTATGTATTCATGGTCGCTTGGTTGTGTAAGCCGAATTCGATAAAATAAAATTATGAAAAAGGAGGAGGTTGCCATTTTGAAACCCACACCTAGTCTCTTGAGAGGTGCGTAGAAAATGAGTGAATGTCAAAGAGGTGCAAAGACCAAACAGTAGGGGCTCTATGACAGCAACACAGACATGAGCCCTCACCGGCTTCCCACCAATTGTGCAGAGTCAACTCGGATAAGCTATAGGTGGCGGTAGAGGTGTTTACCACTGCATCATTTGTGTAAGAGATTTTAAATAGCTAACCCAACAGCTGAAACCAAAAAAACTATAATTATAAATATGAACTGTAATTAATGATGAATATCATGTCAACTCCTACAATAGACACGGCATCCGCATGTATTCAGTTTATTTACGTAGACATGATTTTGCCTTGTCCTGAGCCTCTCTTCGAAGATCCCAAAACGTTTTGAACTACCATGTGACTTTGCCTGTCATGTCTGTAAGGTGATATCTTGCTGAGCTAAAAGTAAGAGAAAGAGACAGCCAGGAACAAATATCAAACGCTCATTTTAAAATACCACATCTGGTTCAAAGGATCTAAAAAAAGGGAACATTTTTTTTGGGAACATGATGCTCTGCATTCTCTTGTCTTGTCGTTCAGCCTCATTGTGTCGTATCTTGGCTTACACACAACCCTTCATGGCCATGTCCCAACAACCAGATTATGGAAAAGATTAAGCAACATTTTGACAGTTCTAATGAAATCTGATAAGTGGATATGTTATGCTTATTTTCTGTTTGGGGAAATGGGAACGGAAATGGAAACAAACAAAACATTTTATAAAAAAAATATGTGAAGATAGATTAAACATGTTGCACTAAATTCACAGAAAACGATCCAGCTTTTGCCTGCATTTGCAAATGTTGTGGATACGTAGGCCTACAAGTACCTTTACAGCATGAAATGGGTTTAAATAGACAGCCTGGCGGGAGTTGATTGAAGTTAGTTTTTTGAAGTGACAGAAGACGGATGTGTTTTGATTTCTGTGCACTCATGTGTGTGTCTCTGTGGGTGTGGTGTGTGTCAGAAAACAAGTAAATCCAAGGTAACCAGATATGCGTCACTCCATCCTGAGAGCCTGGAGGGTCGTTTTTAGAAATAACAGACTGGTGAGTGTAGGAGGGTTCTCTCACTATTCCTTTCTTTTCCTCTCTCACATCTTTTCTTTCTTACTCTCTCTGTCTTTTTTTCTGACCACAGGCCCTCCTCTCACTTCTTCCCACACACATTTAAGAGGAAACGCATCTTAAGTGAAGCCGTCTTCCTTTTCAGACCCCTAATCTCTTGTCTATTCATCTTCTTATCTTCCATCCTCCCTCTTTCACCAGACACTAAAATGTCAAACACATGATTATCTGCCTTTCTCTCCCTTACCCCTCCCAGCTGCCCTTCTCTTCCATCTTCCTCTTCGCTCCACCCTCTTCTGTGCTCTGGTTAGTATGTCTCAGATGGTTTCTTAATCAAACCCATTGTCTTGGTTTCCTAATATTAATTATGTGTTGATGGCTTGATAAGTGTTAGTTGGAATTTGTCCAAAAATACAGCAGATGTAGTTTTGAAGTGGGTGTTGAAAACTAGGTCAGACAAATATAAACATTGGCATTTGATCAACACAGTTTTTACACCCCTGAAGTTAAACTAGATTGATTTTGCTCCTTGTAAATAAAGGAAACTACTGATCCTTTATGTAAGTGGTCTAAATAGTGATGAACTCCCTCCAATTACCTCTTGTGGGCAAAGCCATGACAAATCACAAATACTTGATTGGTAGTGCCATACCTACGCCGCTTTAGATTACATCTCTGTATAGGCTTCCAGACACATCTATTATTCACAGACTGGTCAAACAATTGTGTCAAACTGTTTTATGTTGGTGGCATTAGAGAGAGGGGTTTAATGATCTGTATGCCTAATTTACGAGGTGGTGACAGTGAGTAAGATAAGCAGGTTTGGGCAAGATATAGCACAGTAAGAATATCTGTTTTGTATTGTTGTTTCTGGCTAGCAGAGTTTGGTGGGCATGCTGCTTTTGTTGTAATGTGAAGCAATAAAGTCACTTCTCAAGATGAATGTCCCCCTCATGTCTGTTTGTGTCTCCTCTAGTAACATATTTTGGCAAAACCACACTAGGCAGAAGACCTAGATGGATTTGAAGTCAGCACTGACAGAAGGTATTGATTTTACTTAGAACTCAGAATTGCATTTTCGTGATGGATCTTCTGGGCAACAGCCACACTCTACTGCTGCATTGGGATCAGATAGTGAAGATCTCTAAAGTTGTATCTGGTGCACAAATAAAGTAGAACAGTCATTAATCTGGCATGAAAGAAGTTGGATGGGAATCAACAAAAATGCCGAGAGGAACCAATTTAAATGGTTCGAGATGATCTGTTCCTCATGGTAGGCGAGGCAATGGGAATCTGTTCTGGAGCAAAGGAATGTCTACATCGAAAATAAATGAAAGTATTCAGCAGTCACATAAAGCTTTGGAGAAGGAGATAAAAGATCCTGGCAGCAAACTGAATGAATCCGATACTGCCACAGTAAATCCTACCAATAACCTTTCACTAGCCAAGGTGTCTAAAGTGACTATTCTAAGGAAGTTCGACATCTGCGCCTATATAGTTGGCAAGCTCTCATACAGCAATCTGATGCAACAGGGAGTGGGCTTTGAAAGTTGACAGTCATAGGCCATCAAGGCTTTGATAAAGGTGTGCCCTGCTTGAAACAAAAATTGATCTTACCTTGCCTCAGCCATAGAGAACACATTAAAGTGACTTACAATGGACTAACAAACCTGAGCAAAAGCAAAAAGCTGACCAACAATTCTATTTTAATTTAAAGAAGAAAATAAAAAAAAGTTTTGTCAGAGTCAGAGAAACACACAATCTTCGGTTCTGATTTCAGTCTCACTCAGTGCTCATCAACAACACACCAAAACACAGGATATGCTCACCACAGTTCGATCCATTTTCCAAAGATGCCGCATGCAGAAAAACATGATCCTGTGACCGGCATAATATTTGACTACTGAATGAGAAATAAGAGACCTGCTGCACACAAGCCAATGGGGAAGAGTTGTGAAGCTGTAGTCAAAGAAGTTGAGCATGCACAGGATGATTAGCACAGATGGGACCACACACTGAAGGAATCAAACCAAATGGCAGCCTGTGCTTCTAGAAGTATACTGCTCTCTCATTCTAAATGAGCGGAATAAATGAAATGGGTCACTTGGGCACAGAAAGGCCATTCAAGTTGATTGGGGTCTCTTTCTGTTGGCCCAAAATGAAAAGAGATATAAACCATTTTGTCACAAATGTGTGAAAGTGCCTTAAGAACAGAATGCAGACAGACAGGCTTGTGCACCTGTGATAGGTATCTAGACCATTCAACCATTCTAGTTGTTTTCACCTGACTGTGCATCTTAAAAAAGAAGACACTTGTGATAATGAACCATTATATTGGTTTATTTGAGGAAATGCAATAACCAGCTAATGAGCAAAACTTTTTTTTCAGAAATGCTGCACCACAACTCAGGGTGGGACTTAAAAAGTTTGTCTTTTCAGAGCATTAATTTAGCATCAAACAACTATTTGTAATGTAAAGATATTGTGGAGTAATGTCTATCTGAGCAGAGAATAAGGTAACTCTCTCGGTGTATGTTGTAATCTGACCTCCTCTGTGCTTTGTTTACAAAGCCAGCGGTTTAGGCTATGCATGCCCACACTCCAATTCCCCCCCAGTGGAACCCCACTGTTAGCTCTGTCAGTGCTGTTGCCATTGTTTGCATTGTTAGCGATGTTAGCACTGTTCGCTGCAAGCCACCGCCTCAGCCGTCGCCATGTTGAGAGCCGTGTGGAGAAACTAGATGTATTCAGAATTTAGAATTCAGCAGTCTTTAGTATCTGCAGGTCTCAGACCAGCCCAGATTACTCTCACGGAAATGGACAAAAAGAGAGGTTTAATGGAATTGTTCTCTTTATATTAAGAACACTTCCCAATGAGCAGTGATGGGATTTAAAAATCCACCCCCCCCCCCCCAAGGTCATGGGTGTAATTGCACAGCTAATGCCTCTTACGTTGGCAGACAACCCACACTCCCAATAGACCTTCTGTTCAGAATTAAATCGTGAGACTGTCCAGGCTCCTACAGCAGGACTATGTAGGGGGCAGATGAGTTCTGCACTTCAAGCGGGAAGCCACGTCCTGGGGCCTGAACTACAAAGCGAGTTCAACATATCCTGTGTATCCTTTCGATATTTTGCACAAACAACCACAATAACACTAAGCCTTCCTGCGACGGTGGTGAACAGATTGATGAGTCAATCGAGGGTTTCTCAATCTGGCAACCATGCTCTCAATGAGCATGGTCACATAAAAGGGCTATTGTTTTCATCATATGACCAATCGCAAACACGGACAAGTCGATTATCAGACGAAAAGCAAAACTATATCAGACAAATACAAATAAGTTAAACACACAATCCAGGCTCAAAGTAACACAGTTAAAGCTGCCACACACAGAAAGCACAGCTGACTTATATCCTATCCATCAAGTTAATGTATTCGTATAGAAAAGAGTAGAAGATAGGTCTACATTATTCATCCCCTTGGGGAAATTATGGCATGTTTGCCAATCTCAGCCTTATCTTTCAGCTGCAACCCCGGCAATTGGAGCAAATAAAAAATAGCATGAATATAAAAAAATAATTCAAAGCGGTAAAAAGGCTTACTTTCATATCTTATAACCACCCACAGCATACATAAGTACTTGTAGCAAAGTGATGAAAGGCAATGCAAACAGTCTGCGGGACTATAAGTGCAAAACTCCAGTTGCAACATACAGCTCAAAAAGGTGAGTAACATAAGTGAATATATGATATGAATATTTGATGAGAGAGTATTTACTAATTTTATGTTATTGTGGGTATATAAATGTAATGCATAGTGCTGTTAGATTGCTGTTAGAGCGTGCGGTTACTTCCATGTGAGTGTTGCATTCAGGAGAATTATTATTTTACATCACTATTTTGACTATTTTGTTCATATTCTGGGTTTTGGAAATTATTACATCTATTTTTGACATTTGGACTTTACAATGCTCAGGAGTTGCTCACTCCTTCTTCAGAGGCAGATCATTTAACTAGCCAACTTCAATGACAAATCGCCCCAAAATCTCCCTGCTGATCTTGGTTATCTCTTCCAGTTGATTTTTGGGATCCTGAAGGAGGTATCAAGCAAACCTCTGAGTGAGGAAGGATGGTTGCGTTTCTGTTGGCATCTGAGGACAATTTGAGGAAAGGCTGCTCTCTCGGCAGGTCAGGTTCTGGAGGCCACATCCGTGGGACATATCCTCCCCGCATTAGTAGCAGCAGCCTCAAGCAGTCTCTCTCCAGCTGAATATCCAAGTCAGCCACAACACTGTGAAATCTACAATGCAAAATCTACACTTTAAAAAGATCCTGTGTCCAAATTAGCCAATACACAACCTTGTGGTCTATTGTATAGTCTAAGTGATCGTTATGCCAAACCCTCTTTCTTAACTCTAGTCTTTGGCAATGACTGATAGAGGGCATTTATGATGTGAAATTGTTCCAGCATGAAAATAAAGATTGTAAAATGTGATTCATGACACGCACATGAACCAGAGATTTGTGCAAGCACGGTTTTTTAAAAAGTAATGATGAAACTCAAGCACATGTTGTTAATAATGGCTCAAATGAATAGACCGTACTTGAGTTTTATGATAGACCATAGGGACTGATGGTAGGTTCAGGTCTATAGGTAGGGCTGGCAGACTGCTAACTTAATCTTGCTGTCAGTTTTTTGATAAGTAATAGTACCGTGAGTTATGTTTTGCCTTATTCTGCGTCCATTTTCCTCTCCCTCTCCAATGCCAGACATAATTTTCTCTCCACACCTTTGATGTTTCTCTCTTCCACTCTTCACTTCTGTCCTTTATTCTAATCCACTTAGTCTCCCTTTTTTGTGTCTCTCTTTCCTCCCTGGCCCTCGCTGTAAAATTCAGATGAAACTTCCCAAGTTAAGAAAGTGCTCTTCTCAGCTCCATGTCCTCCTGTCATCCTTCCCTCCCATGCTGGATGATTAGCAGCTGCTCTGCTCCTTACCTCAACCCTCTGCTGCCGTGCTGAGAAAATGATTCTGACTTGGAAGGAAGCATGAGATTTCAAATAACCACTGAGCGGAGAGAATGAGTGAGACAGGCAGAAAAGATAGAAATAGAGAAAAGAAGAGAGGAAAGTGGTTACTGATGATGGAAAGAGGGAAGACACCAAAATCACACCGTGGAAAGGAAATTGACAGGATAACCAGGATCAACAAAGTTCTGTGCGGAAAATAGTTAAACCGACAGAAAAAAAGCTGAGAGGAAGACAGTTACACGCAGATACAGAAACATAATAGACATAATGGCAGAGGCTGATAGAGAAACATGGAAGTGGCAGGACATATTCAATTTACAGTTTTACATTAGAGACACATAGCCCAGGGACTTTTTCTACTGCAACAGTAGACAAGCAAGCAGACATATTGGATTCTAATTGACAAATTAGCAGATGCTCAAGAAGACGGAAAGGAAAAGCACACAGTGAGAAAAGAGAGATGGGAATGCAGAACATGCAAACAGTCAGACTGGTAGATAGGTTTGGCAGACAGGCTCAGACGTGTGCAAATGTGCAGCCCTCTGGGTGGGCAGACACACGCACACAAACAAACAGAAAGACGAGCACACTTTGAAATTAAAAGGCAGATACACAAACAAGCAAGCAAGCAGGCCCAATGAAAGACACAGAGGCAGACACGAATATTCACTCAGCATCTTATGGCGGTGTTGCTGTACTTTATTTTTCTCTCCATCATCAGACACACTCTCTCATGCACGCATACACATGCTTACAGACACAGACATACAGCCAAGCAATCCAGTGCTTACCCAGGCATGCCAGGCTGAGTGCCATCAGGAGCCAGGGAGAAGCAGCATGCAGCTTTTGAGTGCTTACACAGAGACACGCACGCACACCGAATGAAAAAGTGAGAGAGAGCATTGACATCTGTTACTGCCTCTAGTTCAGGCAAACCTGCTTATGCCATGCTAGAACAGATTCACATCTGTTCCTGTGATGAGAGTCTGCATTCGGTATTCCTCAACAACACCAATCTTCCTCAACTAAAAAACATGGGGCAAATGCCTGTTCAAGGCTCCAATCAACATAAGCAGAAATGTAAAAAACAACTATTTGGCTAGGATTCATTCCTTACTTTTGGGCAGCATCTCCAACTGTAGCAGGGGTTGCTATGACATGATTAGTGGTTGGTTTGGTTCCTCCTCGGAGATAGAGAGAACAGTTTTGGTCAGGCCAGCTACAGTGTAGAGTGACAGAAGAGAGGGAGTGGCATTAGTGAGGACAAAGCACAATAAATAATGATAAGATATGTAAAAATTCAGAGAAATAAAACATCTCTATCCAATTGTTACGTTCAAAAGCACAAAACACAAATTACACCTCCGCACAACCCTGTGAGAATGCAGCCGAAGGACAGGCTTCCTCCTGTCCTATCTGCTTGTGTGTGTGTGCCTCGGTGAAATTGAAGCACCGATAGCAGCACACATCAGCTCCTCTGCACACATCAGAGGAGAGAGACTGACTGGGAAAACACAGCGATGTAACGACCCATTCTTATGCTTCAATTACGGCCGCTTTGTATCTGACAGAGCTCAAGGGGGACTTGTGCCTTGATTTAAGATGCAGGGCGTGACAAAAGTATTTGCCGACCATATATGGCTGGTCACACCGCCACGTGGGACCCAAAGACTCTTTGCTGACCGCCAGAAATGTCGTGAACACAGCAAAATAAGAAGAAAAGAGAAAATACAGGCAGAGGGTGGGGTCTCTGTTGATACAGACACCACCACACACTTCTAGTGGGTCATAAGTGATGATTGAGGGGATTGTAATAGAGTGTATATTGTTTTTTTTCGGAAATTCATGCATGTTTACCGTCTGTTTAGACTTCATCCTGAACAGTGGTTTGTTGTATGTCTCATACTCTTATAGACAGTATTGTGAACCTCATTTTGTTGCTGCTGAAATGACCCAATTTCCCCACGGGGATAATTAAAGTTTTATGTTAAGGAGAAAAAGTAGCTTATTAATTCTTCTTGGGGAATCTTTTCCCTCTATTGTCTATTGTTATTTAATTACACACATACACATCGGAAGAGCATACATTTACACAAGCAGTAGTTGTGGAGAAATGCCAAGGGTTCAGCGCCTTGCTCAAGGGCACCTCGGCAGTGCTGAGCTACTATAAGTAAATGTAACTACATTTAGGGATACTGGCATGTTTAGAAAAGAAAACAACTAAGTTGCTAAACTGCAACTGTCATTATGCTCCAATACATATATACATATTATTTTTTTTAACTGTCAAATGTAGTCATTCATGCTGGACTTCCACTGAACAACTATCCTACTTTGCTGTGTTTGTCAGGTTCAGCTTTAACATTATGATAAGGAAGACGGCAAGGTTTCTCAAGTCATGCCTTCTTCTCTAGTATTGCCCACTTACAGCATTAAATCTCTCCCTCTTTAGTTCCACTCTCTGTGATTTAGGTGTGAACGCCTATATTTGCAGCTGCTATGTTCTGCCTCGCCTTCTCATTTATGTGCTTCTTCCCATTCTCTCTCTTACCCCCTCTGGGAGAAATCAATGATCCAACTTAAAATAAAAGTGTCAGATTTAAATGAGCCAGAGCAAACAGGAGGAGTAAAAGAGAGAGAGAGAGAGAGGGGCGACAGAGGTAGAGAGGGACTGAGGGAAGAGACTGAGTTGGTAGAGGAAAAGACAAGAGTCAAAAGAGTCAGTATACAGGGAATGATTGTGGGTTGTACTATTGTGGGTAATAAAGTGACTGAATAAGTCAAAAACTGGAATGAAAAAGTCAGTTAAGATGAGGAACAGTTGAACAATATTATCGTATGTCTCACTGGGCCATACATCAGAAAAGCACACATTGTTTGCCACACCGCTGTTGGTAACATGGCGTAAACTGAAACAAAAACCGGATGACCCTTCTTTCCATCAATTGATGGTTGCTTTTCTGGCCCAGTTGAAAGAGAGACAGAACACTCAGAGTCAGAGAGCTCTTTAGATCATTTCAAATTATTCTGTCTCAGGTCTACTACACTTACATAACCCATATGGATGTTTCCTTATGATTTGTACTTTACTCAGCCCACCGTGACTAAGCCTAAGGGTGGTTATCTTGAGCATCCCTCCTTTCATCTGACATTAAGATATCTTTCCTTTTCACGACTTCCGGATTGAAAAAATAAAGTCTTTAATTCCCCGCACTGTTCCATCTCCTCTGCCCATATCAGCGAGATGGCACAGCTACTTTTAAGTCACATGTGAAATAGTAGAGTAGAGCTTTACTGTCCCTGAGGGGCAATATTGGTTGCAAACAGCAGTCAAAAGAAATTAATATCAAGTACAACAATGAATAAAATGGCAATCCATACAGTATATACATACAATACAATATAGATATACATCACACATAGACCCAAAGACAAGGGTTAGCACCAACATCCCTGTTGCCATAGTCACATGTCATTAAAAAACCTTCAAGGAAAGCAGCAAGGGAAAAAACACAACACAGAAACCTGGTACATCAAATCAATCCCATTTTGTTTCTAAAGCAAATAGCTGATCGAGTAAAATATCTCATGCATCTATTTGTGTTACTTAGAGGAGGCAAAACCTCCGCCGCGAGGGAAGCAAATAACTCACTATGTAGAAGGTGCTGGAGTCTGATAAGATGACCTGAGATTTCAGGGGGGCACAGATTACATCTTAAAGACATTTTGCTTTTGATATGTTGTTGTTGAAACAGGATTTTAAGGGTATAATGTATTGTTAATAAGAATAAACCAATAGGATCGAGTGAGAAAGATGGTATTTGCAACGATAATAGGTGCATTTTAAATCTAAAGATACACTTCATGGGGAGTATTTGTTGCTTGTAGACACAAGTATGTAATGGCATAGAATCATTTTTACCTTTCTGGGACGATAGGATGAATTACTTTTTCAGTCCAATAACACTTTGCACACCTCTGAGCGTTTTAATTCAGGGTGTAGATACTATACTTTCTTTTCTCCCTTTCAGAAGCAACATCTCAGAGACTGTATGGGTGAATTCCTAAATTTCCCAAAAGCCGCTCAAAGTCTGCTTTTGTCTACTACTGTCTACAATTAAGGAATCTTTGGAAAAATATTGAAAATTTCAAGTCTTAAATATAGTTGCACATGAGCCATGAGAGTATGGAAAGCTTGAAAGGCGTAGCAACAGTAACTAAGGGGGTGGGGCTAAGTGAATGGTCAATTGATCCTTTGCCAAGTCCCACCCCTCAAACGCAGACCAACCAATCATAGCGTAGCATTGGCCAGCTCCAACTAGCGTTTAACAAGTATCTGGCTCCGCTCCAAAGGCTCTCATGCAATCCTTTCAGATTGCAAGCAGTGAAAGTGAAATAATTAATTTACATGCTGCTTTTGTTTATGAATGATTGTAAAAGTGAATAAAACACTAATAATAATAATAGGTTCCCAACTGAGAAAGACCCTTTTGTTAATAAGAAAAATCATTTTTGTTCAACAAGAAACAGCAGCATTGCCCTTGCCTAATACAACAGACAACAAAAGTAATTTTACCGTTTCGTAAAACACACAAAACATAAACTTGATAGGAACAAAAAAACTCACCAAAACTCAACTGCCTGGTTCACTCCCTTTTAGCAACAGTGTGGGCTCCATGCTAGCTCGGATGCTAACAATAAAAGTGCGAGGCTTAGCGAGAGGTCAATTAAAGATGCAGTAGACCAAATCTCTTAGTGATCAAACTGTTCCTCAACATTGTCAATGTCTGTACAATTCTGCCCAAGTTGTTTCAGTTGTGAAATGTTACAGCCTTCACTGATTCTATAGCTGTCGGGTACACAAAGTGTACATTACATACAAAACATGAATTTAGATCATTAGTGTGTCATAGGGAGTATAGGCTAATTTGGCAAGTGTAAAGAGGAAACAATTTAGCGAGGAAATCTTAAGCACAAGGGTTTTTTCATGTTTCTTTTTCTGAATATGTATTTGAATGCCTCTGACATGATGTCTTGTTCCTCATGCTAAAGGCCTTACTCACAACCGTGGCCAGACATTAGACTTAGTGTTTACTCTGGGGCTAAAAGTTAATAATCTCTCCGTTAGAGACCTTTTGGTGTCCAGTATGTGCGGTGTGGTTCAGACTGTGGGGACAAATTACAAAGGAAGGTGCAAATTTGTGTTATAAACGAGCAAACAGCACACATTCCCTTCTTTAATAGTGTCAAGGACAATCTGACATAAGATACAAATTACCTCACAAAAAATGCTTTTCATAAACTCTGCCTATTCATCCTGGACAGGGTTTCACCTCTAAAAGCCCAGCTGAAATTGTCAATGAGAGCGACCCACTGGTCAGACGAAGACACCCAGACTCTTTGTGCAGGAGAGCAGAAAAAGTGGAAATAAATTGCAAGTGCACTATCAATCATCATCAAAATAATTTTACAACGTTATGATACCAAAGTGAAGTAAGAGAGAGGCCAAAACCTTTCACATTTAATCTGAATTGGAAAGAGTTTATTTTTTCAAGTTTTGTGATTTTCTTTTTGTGTTACTTGGAGTTTGTTTCATTAAAGACCCTGAAAAACTGCACAACTGACTCAGCCTTTGATTGCTGTGCTGCCACTATTTTCTGTGTCCTATGTACAATCCTCTTACAGTAGTTTTTATGCGAGTTTTAGAAGCACTGGAAAACAATCTTTGAAAGCTACGCAGTACAGAAACGTCTCTTCTTCGTGTGACCGATGACTTTACTGGCTGCAGACTGCTCTGTCCTGGGGCTGCTGGACTTTAAGTGCAGACTTCGACACCACAGAGCACAGCATTCTGATTGAAAGACTGAGGGAATGGGCAGCAGTCACTGAATTTGCACTGGAGTGGTTCTCCTCTTACCTGGAAAACAGGATTTTTTTTTGTGTCCATCCAGGATTTTAAATCATCGACAGCTAGCCTCACCTGTGGACTGCCCGAAGGATCTTTTCTTGGACCTCAACATGTTACCGCTTGGCAACACAACATCTTGTTTAACTGTTACGCTGGTGATACACGGTTATACCTCTCATTCAAACCACATGAACTGAACAATCTCACCATCCTGCATTACTGACTGTCCGATGTCAAGGACTGGATGGCAGCTAACTTCCTACAATTCAACAGCAATAAAACTGAAGTTCTGATCTTTCCAGCGCTTCATAATCTACAGATACAGTCCTCCCTTGGTTCACTTGCTAATAATGTTAAATCCATGGCAGGTGATTTTTGATAGCCACGTATCATTTGAGAAGCACACACAAAATATCATCCAAGCTTATTTTTTATCAATTAAGACAGCTCAATTTTAATGAAAACAATCGTACATGCTTCTGTATCATCACCCCTGGACTATACTGTAACTCTCTTTTTACCTGTTTAAACTCCCACTCATCCAGAACTCAGCAGCCTAATATCTAAATCTATAGGAGGTTCTGTCACATCACTCCAATTTTATCATTACTGCACTGGTTGCCCATTTCCTCCAGAATAGTTTTAAAAAATGATGAATTACCTACAAGGCCATGGTCTGGCACCAGATCATATCAAATCATTTTTCACCCCTTACAGCCAAGCTGGGGCCCTTAGATCAGCTCTACAATACCTTTTAGTTGTTCCACCAATCAAACTGAAAACCAAGGGTGACCATGCGTTTTCGGGCTATAGCCCCCTTTGCTTTGGAACAGTCGTCCCCTCAGTGTGAGATCAGCGGACTCCACTGCAGATCTTTTGATCTGAAAAGCAATCTGGCTTTAGCTAGAAAAGTGCTATATAAATAAAATGACAGTAATAGTAATTAGTATGCTCTAATGTTGACTATAATATGCCTTAATATGCCCAAAGCAGGCACTGAATGCATGAAAAGCTTTGTTCCAAAATGAAATACAAAACATTGATAAACATGATGTCATTTAAAGACAAACATGTTGCAGCGGAGTCTTCTACAGAAAGTATTTATTGAAACAAATGTCCCTTTTGTTGACAATAAAGTATCTCTACGTCTATGGAAACTAGATGCATCCTGATGCAGACTGTCGTGATTGAATGTAGATGAGAGCATGTGCTGAAGTACTGAAAAATAATACACAAGCATATCTTATAAGAAGCAGGCTGAGCTGCAATAGAGTGATTGTGGTAAACTCTTGACTCTCAGGTATGGCACATCTGTGAAGTCATGCAGCAATCAGGCTAATACAGGCTTTATGACTGCTCCACAATAGAAGAAACATAAATTCAAACATTTATAGATTACATCAAACATAGCAGTGATACTCTGGTTTGTACATCTGCAGATGTGGTCCACCATGAAAGCGACTAATGAGGGCACAAATGATTCCTGTGTCTTTCAGCAATAACAGGCTGAGGACAATAAGGCATTCTACTACATACCTCTCAGCAGAACAACGTACTGAAAACATTGACAATCAAGACAGCAAACTCAGGAACATAAGAGGAAATGGAAATGGATGAGGATAATCCCTTGAGAGGGAGATAAGAAAACATTGTTTATATTCTAAGCCCATACATGACGACAATCACCTTGGCTTTTGGCTTTCACAGAGTTCAACTCTGACTCTTTTGCCTTGGTTGCTTTTTTCTTGCTTTCTGGGTATCACAGGTATGCTCACTGAAGCTTGTTATGCCTTAGCCATATAACTTTGAGATATAATACTCGTCTCAAACAAACGGGTAAAGCAAGCTCATACTGCTGTCATTTGTAACTTGAAATACAGTAACACTTTTCTCTTTGAGACAGTTTCCTCTTCTTATTAGTCAGTTTCTATCATTTCAGAGCTAATTGTATATTTTTTAGTCTTCAGATTTAAATGACACAATACTGGCAAATGCAAATTTAGCATCATAAAAGATACATTCACATTTCGTGCCATACCATTTCAGAGCCCAAGTGCTGACTCCGTGCGAATCAAAAAGTCCTAAAATATTCAGAATATTGTGCATCCCCATTTCTATCTTGCTTGCCTTTCCTCATCTTCTCACGCACCAGGATCAGAGCAGATGCTGAGCATTAGTTAGCAATATCGTCTCATTACAGCAGATGGGCAACATCAGACACAGAGGCATCATATTTTCAATCTATTCAATGGTTCCCCCCTGATGCCAGCAAGTATCTTGTATGATGTAAGTATCATGCAATTTCAAAATGCAGGAATGTTGTTGTCTTGTAGGTTTGATTATGTTGCTGTGAAGTTTTTCCTTGTGTGTTTGTGAATGTTGCGTATGCATATCACAAGCTATACAGGGCAAAATGGACAACATGGTAATTGTGCAGAAAAAAAATCTCACTGCACTTATTGCTTCATCGTGTAATCACAATGTATCAAGCTGATATTAAGAAATGTTCCAACGGGTAAAAGAAGCAGTGGTCTAGATCGGTTCTACTCAACAGGCCAGTTTCTTTTGCAGAGTTACTGATAGGCCTCTCCATGTAGCCATTCAAAAAAACACAAGCAGCTAATTAACTTAGTGCATTTGCAGTTAGCTTTTTAAAGGAGCCTATATGAAAAATATGGATATAAAATAGCCTGTTAAGCAAAACCGAGACAATATCTCCTCATTCCAACATTTCTCTGGGCAATGCACTCTGCTCCACAAACACAATTTCTCAGGCTTTTAAACTGTTTAGTCAGGTTTCTCAGGTTAATGTCGAGAGGGAGCTGCTTTATAACTGTTAGTCAGCCGTTCAGTCCCTTTTTTTCAGCAGTAACTTGCTCTATCGGACATATAGCCTATAGCTGCAGTCACTGAGTTACAGTAGAGCATGCTACCTAATTTGATACTGCTCATGCTGTACTATATTCTATATTTTGCAATTATATTATGAAACAGTAATTACTGCCATCCATAAAGGGTTTAAATTCAGAGGCTTCTGCTGACAATGAAACATCTCATGTTTTACTCATGAGACCACGGCTTATTGCCTTTATTGGCATGTCATGGCCGTGACATGTAAATCTCACACTGCAGAGATAGCAGTAATTTCTACAAGTGTTCTGCATCTCAGATGAGGGCAGCAGAGCGCATGAGTCGCGGGTGAAGAAGGCAAATTTGTTTTCCCTCACTATCCTATGATGTTTGTATGATCTACTCCTGTGCTCCGTAAGCATGCTATTTCAGTGACCATGGATCTAGAAATCAACAGCCAACATCAGCAACTAGGAGTGGGCTATTCTGCCCTTGGCCACAAATTGTAGCCCTTGGTCTGCTTCCTGTGCCCTTCAGCAACACATCACTGTAAGGTGGCTTTGATGTTGTGGTGGTGAATACTTTCTGTGCAGACAGCTGCTTGGAGAACCTGTTGTCATCCATTGGAGCAAAGCAGTTGGTAGACAGATTAAGAGATGAGACGTCCTTGTCACTGGTGGGTTTTAAATCCAACTGTGGTCTGTTGTGTGTGCATAGTGTAGTGAGACACCTTGTCAAAGAGGCCCACTCTGGTGGTGACAAGATGGCCAAAAGAGATGCGTTCCCCACCTAGGCTTGAAATAGATGTGCATTGGCCATTCTCTCAGCGAGAACCTACTGTGTGACCAGAAAGTAAAGCAATTTCAGTATAATCCCATGTAAATAATTTCACTTTTCTCTGCCTTGCCTTTCTCAGAAAGGGTCAAGATATTTTTGAATCATTCATAAGGACTGGGTCAGTGTTTCTAATCAATGTCTGATTACATGCTGATTACAACGTTATTGTTGTGTTAATGATCCCAGTTTCCCGAGAACAGACTGAAATGATCAATTTGGGTTTCATGAATGACAAACATTTAAATTTCTGTTCCTTTGGAATTAGATACGTATTACAAGATTTGACCTTATTTAGCTCCAATTAGTGTAACTGAAACACATTTTAAGAGTGGGTTGAAAACTCTTACCAGCAATATGCTTTTTTATCTGAATAATTTGCTTGGACAGCTTGTTCTGTGCTTGAGGCTTGTTGAAGCTTTAGTGCAAAGTCCTGGCATGTTTAATAGTCTAGCATAGACCAAGCAGCTGCACTAAGCCTAGACTTAAAAGTTATGACAGATGCAGAGGCATTTCATTAATCATAGGTCTCCTGTTAAGCTATAGGGTAAAGTCACAGTTAATACGTCCCTATAAAATACCACATAGTCCTTTAAAAACTGTTCAAAAGACTGATTGATGATAACTTAATTTCACAACCTCATTAATACAACGTGAGTAGTCTAGCACCTCCCACAGAACGACCCACACAACACATTAGCATGCCTCCTCTTTGTTATTTCTACAAGGACTTTATGAAAAGTAATAGTTTTGAAATTATTCATGTTTTGATTTAACCAAAACAAGTGACAATTTCAGATGTCTAAAATTGTGATTGAGGGTAAAGGCAAATTTGGCCCACCATAACAATCTTAAGTGTGAGAGTTGAACAGAGGAACACAAGGCACTCGAGGCATTAGTTCCGGAATAGGAACAGCGGACCTGAACCACAGGTGAGTCAGAAAGATTGAGAGTAGCTCGATGGCAATATGTGTCAATATTTGAAGTTAAAAATAATCTGCAGTAGATCCGTCTGGTATAAATGGTGCATTTCCATCCACCTGTTTTCATGCACATTTACAATTTGCACATTTTTATAATTTGAAAATTTGATTAATATTTACATATGGACGTAAATCCTACATTTGGATGGAAACCCACGAAGTGGTTCACCTTTGTGTTTGGGACGCAGTTTCTTCCCTACAAGCTAGTTTTGGAGGATGGTAGAGAATTTAAATCAATGAAATTGGTTAAATGTACAATTTCAAACACAAAAAAATTGAAATAAAGGAAATATCAGTAGAAGATAATTATAGTTGATCAGTAGAGGGTGAACACACAAAAACAAAATAACCAACAAGGTTAATATACTGTGATGAATTATGTTCCATTTGGCCATGTTTCATTAAACAGTGTTCAATAGCCTCCTTCAGACTTTGTTTCATGACATGCTTCCGTACACTTCAGCCTGTGATTAGTTGATATGAATGGATGATAAAATACCTACACCGTCATCTCCAAGGTGGTGTCTGTTATGGGTCAACATAATGGATGCACAGTAGAATGGATGCACATGAACAGAATCACTGTGGTTCCTGTGAGAGCTAAGCCCAATCACTGGAAATCATTCAGGCAGTGTCGAGGCACTTTTATTTAGACCGTTGATGGAAAACGCTATCACCCTCTCGAGGTCTGTTTGACCTTTGTCAGCAATTTCCTATATCTTGTTCCGTCCATCTGGAAGAAAACAGACTTGTCAGGACCAGGGCCTCTGAATTCTATTAATTCTCCTGTTCTAAGGACTCTACAAATGACAGTTTGTTTCACGTGGAGCAACCACACTTAACCAATACGACAATAAGGTAATAAACTACTGAACACACTTTTCTACAGGAGAGGAGAAATACATTTTAAATTAATGTGTTTTGTTTTACGATCCAAATTTAGTAATATTTTTGCTTGTTTAAAAAATAAACCACAATTGCTAGGATACTTTGAGTTGATGTCTTTGAAACCTAACCATGGCTAACCCGAACTCTAACCAAACCTTTCTAAATGCATACTCTAACCAGAACATCATAACACAATTTAAAGCATTTTATATTGACTTATAAGGTCAAGCATCATCCTTTTTAACCATTTTTTGCAAGGATAATAGTGTATTATAATTATCATAGTTGTAATACATATTTCCTGTATTATCTTATGTCTTCTTATATTTGTATAATGCCGAATGTGATTATTATTGACTCTAAGTGGCCATTGCTTGTTGTGAGTAAAGTAAAACTATATATTGTTATATCTACATAAGAACAACTCACAAAATGTTGTAAAATACATTTTTACTGGTCAAATATTTTTGAGTGCTATACAGTGCTTTAAGCAGATTCAAATGCATGATAAGTATGTTTACAGTATTATAGATGGGGGTCAAAGAAAGTTTCACCTTTGTAGTTAAATACCAACACAATTTCTAAATTTCAGAGAAAATCCCTCTCTTCTCCATCCTTGTCAGGACATTTTGTATTGGAACACACACACACACACACACACACACACACACACACACACACACACACACACACACACACACACACACACACACACACACACACACACACAAAGAAGGCAGCGTTCATGGTTTGAGAGGCATTGATAATTTCAGTTGAAATGAGCTTGTCTTCATTAATGACAGTCACTGCTGAACCGTTTATCTTCGTATAGACAGGTTACTGTGCTAAAATGAGTCCTTCTATACAATTCCTACTAATAGCTCTCTTTAATGTCAAAGAGAAAGGACAGCCTGGAGGAGAGTGCTTCAGTTCTGCCTTTGATACATTTGAAATGCACATGACGCATTGGATGTAAAGAACTGTTGTAAATTAAAACACAACCACTGAGTTTCTCTCCAGGTCCCGGTTTACCCTACAGTGATGACAGGTGTGAGCTAATTCATGCTATTCAGTCAGTTTCAATTTGAATGAAAGTACAAAAGGATACAAATGATGACAACAAAGTGAGCTCAACAGGGCCATGCATGGTGACTTATGCTAAGCAAGAAACACTGTGCACAATTAGAAACCGCACAGTTTATCATCCATCTATATCTTAATATTGATCTATTAAGAAGATGAAGTGCATAAATAATGACCCAAATTGACTTTACAACTGTATTAACCATAACAACAGCATAGAGAGGTGATGCAAGACATATTACTGTAAATACCGAATCGACAGATAACCACCTACTGTAGTGCAAAGTCCTCTTCAGTAACCTCTGTGGCACAGAGATGTTTAATGGAGTGTGGACAACATGCACAACAAAGGACCTTGTGCAAAACAGCTTATCCCTGTGAAAAGCAAGACCCTTAAAGTCACTTAAACCCTTAAACACTTCAACACATAGCTGGGCAGCAAACTACTGCAACAATGCAGTTGATTTCTCATATTCCAAAATGTCCACAATAACTGTGTAGAATTAAACATTTGAATTGCTCAGGTAGAGCTAAAATATACATGGTTTAAGGCATAGAACACAAATATGGCTTAATATGTAGAGTTTACACAGGTAACTTTTTTTGGGGGGGGGTTGTTAGGGGCTTTGTCTGTTGATGCTGTTTTATGCTCTGTTATCCATGTTGGATTTGCCAATGTACAGTTTGGGACAAGGACATTGTATCGGTGTTATAGTGCTGCTTACCTTGGGATTTTAAGCTTGTAAAAGGGCAAACACAGCAATGTCCACGAGGATGATGTCCCGGTGATGGTGGCAGGTTATTGATGGTGGTTTGTTTCTGTTATTGTATGATGTGCATGAACAAATAGTTGCTGAGGTTTGCATTGTGTTTACTGTAAGTGCAACCATTGGCATTTTCTTGAATAAGCTGGTTAACTGTAGTACAGTACAAGTCAATGTTTCAGTAAAATCCACTTTATACAACTAGCTCGGCATCCGATTCTGCCTTTAGCTCTTCAGCTCTTAGTTTTTAAAGCCGAATGCCCAGACCTTGCATACCTGTAGTACTTCTATATATTTGTCTTCCTCTTCTCGCTGGGTCAGGCTGACACACAGCTTGCTGTTCACAAAAGTAATCTCATAATGTCGTTCTTGGATGAGTCTCAAGAGTGAGTCTGGTAATAATTTCAGTATTTTAAGTATTTCAACAAAAAGGCAACATCTTTTTTATTATAGCACAGCTACAAAGGCTGCAGCCAGATGTTTCAGGTGAGTTCCAGGTGACATGCCCAATGAAGTTTTCATTCTGTTCATCAACTCATGACGTGAGTTACACCCAAGAGACGCAAGGTGTCACACAACCCTTTAAATATCTTTACTTTTGCAAACTGGCAGTACGTTTCCAGATAACAGAAACACAGCTTGAACGACCATCCAAAACATACTGGTGCCCCCCCCATGACCTCTGCTCTTGTCAGGTGATAGCACGTCCTCTGCCAGCTGTCACGATTAAGAGGAAGACAAATTCATTGTTGCGGAGGAAAACAACCAAGCCTCAGCAACTGACACTATTGGTTATTAAAAAAAAGTCATTGCTTGGTGAGCCATAGCTGGAAAGGCTCTTCAGTTGAGAAATCAAGTTATACAACACAAACATGTCTCCTGAATTCATGGCAGCACTCCACATTTACTTTATATGATCTGCTGATGGTGCTATGTTGCGGCAATGCCTGCTGGTGCAAAGTGCATCACATAGCACACTGCTGCACTGTGGCAGCAGTGTTCTTCCACTCATGGGCCTCTATACCACTGTTAGTGACACCACTGAGGTTGTTTCTAATGAGTTGGGACTGAGTGACCCACAAGTGAACTGTGAAGTGCACACAATGAATAAAACAGCAGTCAGCAGTTTCAATTAACCTAATGATATTGTAAGCGACGTGGGTGTATGATAAGGAATAAATCAACACATAGTATTTAGGTTGACTTAATAATTTACTTCACTTTTGCACTGTGCAGTTATATTATGTAGAAAAAAACAAATCCAAACATAATATCTCAGAGATATTCAGTATAGAAGGACATTGATTGTGGTAAGAGGGGACAAAAAACTATAAGTCCTACAAATAAAAAAGAGAAAATACATTGTTTGTCCATGCCTTCTAGAACGACATATTGCATATAAACGTTTTTCTGATATGATGCCACTATTGACAGAAAGAAACAGTTTCTCAGTGCCCTCCGAGGTCATTACAAATGATCTGTTTCACAATCAAACGGCCATGGTTAAGATTTAGTTATATTTAGGGGAAAATCACAGTCAGAATTACTACTACTGGTCCTTCGTCACAATCTTTTTAATTTGCATCCACGTGGTTAAGGTAAGCGAATAACTGGGGTTATCGTTAAAAGAAACTTGGCATTGTATCTGATGTGCCAGTGGGCCCGTTAACTTAATAGACACGTTATATATCATACTGTGCTTCGCAACTTGGCATGAGATTAAACAGTGGGAAATAGCACCAGAAAAAGCTCTGGTGTAATTTCCTGAATAGCACTTTTAGGTAAAATAAGAGACAACAAAGAAGAAGCTCAATCAGAGGCTTCAGAAGAAAGACAGATGCAATTCACTGCCCTTGTGAGGATTGCCATTGGCTATATTAGTACAGCATTTGATGAAGAGGTAATAAAGGGTTGTTGAATCAAAGCCGTTATAAAATCATCGTAGGAAGATTATAACCAGCAGAAACAGAAACATTACTAGTTGTTTTGATAGTGGATAGCCCCACATGGTATGCAATACAGACAGTAGAGCAGCTTTTATTGATTTCCAAGTTGATTCATTCGATTATCGCAATGTCTAATACTAGTTGTATAGAGCCTCTAGGTTTAAGACCACCCTGGAAGACACACTGGACAGGAGCATAAATTAAATCGTATAAATTACATATAAATTACATGTAAATATTCACAGTTTCAACTTGATCAGCCCTTCTTTCCTTCCAGCTGGCTTTGGATCTTGTCTGTCACTTTGTATGGAAATGCGCAGACGCTTGAGCAGAAAACCTGAAAATCAGCAATTAGCAGCATCAACCACCTCACTCTCTCGACAATCCTGTATTCTCAAAGGGATTCTTGCTATTGTTGCCAAAACGGTCCTTGGTGGTGTTCCCTGTCTGTCATCCCCAGAGAGTTTCCATTTGTTTCCTTGTCTCGCTGTTCCCTCTCTGATGGTTTCCTCAATAATCTCTCTCTTCTTACATACTTTTCCCTTTCCTGCTGGATTCTCACCCCTTCCTCTTTTTTGTTTTCTTTTTCTTTCCCCTTGTTTTTCATCTCTCTGCATTTGCATTTGCTGGTGTAGCCAATCGCTCAGTAGTCAGCACGCGTCCCATCTCTCCATTACCTTGTCAGTACCAGCAGACAAGCACCTGCCTACAGATGAGGGAAAGACAGGCAGCGAAAGAAGGAAGGAAGGAAGGCAGGCAGGAGTTCAACAACTGTGGGTTACACGTATGGGTCAGGAAGGGGAAATTACAAGATACAGGAAAAGTGGTCCCATTAGCACATACACAGAGGCAAGGTCTGCTATTGGCATGTCAACAGGCAATATGCACACATAGACATTGTCTTTTCACTTATACAGATTTTATGAGTGAAAACATGTTCTGGTGTATAGACTTATTTCCTATTGGCTTCTAAAAAGTGGTATAAATGTTATATGGAATATGCATAGTGAGAAATCTCAGAATCTTTAAGATATAGGAATTGTTGGTTGATAATTAGAATTTTATTTTTGGCAACAGCTGGAGCAGAAATGTGTGTGTAATATATATTTTACCCAGTTAGCTTATCTCCTTGTTGTATATCCAACCCAAGAGTAGATCCATCACATCTCATTTTGTGACAAATTGTCCAAACACATACCAGTGAATTACCACATTAAATTCAGATTTTTAAATAAGTCCAAATTTTAATCACTTGCCAGACTGACAAATGATGAATCTGTCAGAGAGCTGAAAATAGTGGTGTAGTTTATTTGTGTAAAGGTCGAGGAGGCAGGGATTGGTGACATTAGTCCTGAAAAGAGTGACATAATCATAAAGTTGTCACAGGAAGAAATATCAATACAAAACAAAAAATAGACTTTTACACTCCAGTTAGACTGTTACAAAGTGAAGAATAACAAACATATGTCATAATAAAGTAAAGAGGATAAAGTGTATGGAAGGATAGACAGGAGGATGAATGGATATCACATTAACAGAATTTCTAGATGATTGGCAAAAATTCTTGACATTTGTCTGTTGACAAACTCAATTGTGGTCTCTCTCACACTATCAGTGAAGTTATAGAGCCTGAAATTGTCCACTTAAGCAGCCATTCACTCTGTTGATCTCATGTATTGACTTTACATCCTTCCAGTTCAGTCCAAACACTTACTTTGGTCTTGATAGTAGCCTATGGTCATTACTATAAACCGGAACAAAGTGGAATCACTGCTTTCACTGAAATGCTAAATGTGCCAAAATGTTTTTTAACAAAGGATTTAACAACATTTTCCACAACTTTATTATTTTCTTTTCCGATTTATATTTTTTTGAGAAAAAGAGGAAAACAAAATCTGAAAGCGAACTCTAATTAAATTGGACTTTACACGCAGAGCTCGACAACATATATCTTATCAGGTACTTACTCTGTATTTAAAGGGAGATTCCACCAATATTTTTGTGTAATTTTGGAGGTGTTACACCATACAGGATTATCTTGAAAGCAGGTGATAAGACAGACACATTAGATCAATTATTTTTCCTGATCTTATTCCTGAAAAAACTAAATCAATCAAAAATAAAATACAGAAAGCTTGAAAGAAAGAAAAGATGAATGTAAGAAATCAGAAAATGGTGTGTTAACCTCAGCTATGAGCCTGTAGCCGTCCTTCTGTTGTTGGGCAATGAGGTATAAAGGTCTGTACCGCTGCACACTGCTAGTGGTAATGGGGCTTGAAATGGGCTGCAGGTACAACCAAGTGCACAATCTGATTAAATTAGATTGTTATTTTGCTGAGTGATATATTTCTGATCCCACAGACTGATTAACCCATGTAAAAAAAGAAATAAAAAAAGAACTGCAGCCATTTAAGGAAGAGTTTTTAATCTTAAACATGACCTAACCCCTTGATCAAGATGACATGATATAAGTGTAAATTCTGGATAAAAAGGAAAACGTTTGCTGCTGTACATGTATGAAAAGCACACCCTATCTATGGCAAGTAATTCCAACACAAATTGACCATGTGCTGAAGGAAATTGTCATTTAGAAAAACTATGTCTGTACAGGTTCCTTCTGGTTACATTAGAGAAAACAGGTGGAATACTGATTTGTGCAGACCTATTCGAAACAAACAGTAATCACACACTGCTACCCATTACCACATGCTGGTGAGTAGTCTCGCTCTAAACTGGCATTTCTACCTTTAATAATTCCCCAATCTCAAAACATTTGTCACAATCTTTTCTACATTGTTTTACTAATGTCAATTTCACTCTTTGGTAGAAAATGATGGAAGGCATCTTCCCAGCCCTTTTCTGTATTCACTTATCAATCTATCAAAGCATATTTTTTGAAGTGTTACTTTTTCGTTTACATGTAAATGTTGCATGTCTGCGCGGACAATGACCGAAAAAGCACGCAACATACATTAGCATGGTAAGCAAAGTTTGCAACTCATGCAGGAGCTACAAATGTGTGCAACCTTGATTTCACAATGGCATTGATTTTCCCATAACTGACTTTGTGAAGCAGAATACATCTGCCTGCAGGTGTAGCAAGGATTCCATTCTCACTCAATGTCAGAGACCTAAAGAAAACACAATACAGTATAAAGCATAAATATAAAATTATTAATGTAAATTCACATAGACAACACTAAAACTGTTTAGGGAGTGGAGGCCTGAAGCTCCTTTTGCTTATGTGAAAGCAATCTAATGCTCTATGGACCAGATGAAGGTATTTGTCCCTTGTGCACCATACAGAGCAGCTCTTTCTCTCATGCTGACATAATATGAAATAGCAGCAGCACAGGTCCTGAATTGAAGAAGCCCGTAGGTCAAGGGCATGGTGATTGCAATACACTAGATCCCATCACTGACAATGTGAAAGGGCATGCATGTTCACACAGACTCTTAAATGTACTCAAAATGGTGCAGACATCTGTCAAAGCCAATGGCCATTACCTACTAACCACTTTACTGAGCACATGACAAAATGGTTATACAAAGTAGGGTTGGGCGTGATTAGACGGTCAGTGCCAGAGGCAAAGCCATAAGGTCACTGATATCAATACATTTCTGTCTATTTGGAGCAATAATGCACAACACAAAGACGCCAGGGGCATGATCAATGGGAAACAGAAAAGTTTTCCCTGTTGTGGTTCTGGAGAAAAGGTCATAGGGTCAATAAATGAATGCATCACATTTCTTCCAAATACAGCAATTTTTTAAAAGACAAACGCATTCAAATGCACAAGGGCTGCTCCTTGTCAGAGTTCTCTACCAAATAAACCTTAGAATTCAGCTACTGAATTAATACTGAATAATAAATACATGACTGACTATTTCTTCCTCGTACTTGCTTTCTCTTTTATCATTATTCTCCCCCTTGGTTTGGTCTAAAAGCTGGATACATTCTAACACTTTTCAGAGAAAGTTTATGTTGTTTTCCCCATTGACAAAATAGAGCTGGGGCTCAGACCTTGAATTACTTCACTCCTCTGCCCTCCCAAGGCTTTGCAATACTGATATATGCTTGACATCAGGTCAAAACAAGAAACACTACCTGTAAATGTCTCATTATCTATGCACGTGGACAGCTTAAGCCTTGGGCTAAAAGAAGGGAACTGCTTAAGAGGTTTGGTCCATACTCACTCATACGGTGCATGGACGATATAACACGACCACCTGTACCGTACTGTAATCCAGCATAATATCTTTGAAATAAAAACAACTGTGCGGAGTTTATCATATTCAGTTCCTGTGTCAAAAAGGTGCAGTTTTTCTTTTTTGGATGAATCTGAATAAGACTAT
Source organism: Lycodopsis pacificus (assembly GCA_028022725.1). Lineage (NCBI taxonomy): Eukaryota > Metazoa > Chordata > Actinopteri > Perciformes > Zoarcidae > Lycodopsis > Lycodopsis pacificus. The sequence goes on along the minus strand of CM051696.1, from coordinate 13,845,132 downwards.
ATATTTCTGTGCAATTAGATTGTATTCTAATTGAACAATGTACAGCGAAAGAAAAAGAAGTAAACGCATTACAAAATAGGGTTTTTGATTTTTGTACGGTTAGGGTTTTGGACGGGTCTAAAAGCCGGGCTATGCTTGAAACGAAGGATTTTGGACAACGTGACGTCCAACCAGGTCGCTAGGCCAAGGTGTGAATTACCATTCTAATTCATTGTATTGTGCATTTTTATTTTTTATTCTATTTCATCTTATTTTTTTGTTATTCTATTTCTTCAAATTCAATATCTGCTCTGTTATTTTATTTTACTTTACATATTGTGCATTTCCAATACGTAATATTTTATATTTTATATTACTCTGTGAATTGCTACTGCTACAAACTGATGTCCCCGTGGGGATGAATAAGGTTTACCGGTATATCTATAAATCTAAAGCTGTTCCGAACTTCCACACGCAAAACAGGCTGAAAAGCTGTCCATCGTAAAGAGGAAGGAGAGGCAATGAAACGTACAAGCCGGGGTGGCTGTAGCTGAGTGGGTGGAGCGGGTCATCCTTCGGTTTGATCCTTCGCTCCTACTGTCTGCATATCAGTGAGTGAGACACTGAACCCTAAGTTCCTCCCCTGCTGCTTTCCTGCAGCCCACTGCTCCTAAATGCTTAGGATGGGTTTAATGCAGAAATCAAATTCCATATATGTACTTGTATGTGTGTGTGATTGTGTTTAAGTATATTTTTGAATGAGGAAAAAATTTGGAAAAAAATCACCCAAATTGAAGAGTATGCCAGTTTATACGTACAAAAGCAGAAGCTTTGTTGTGTGAAGAAAAGTAAAAATTTGACATTTTTGACATGATCAGGAGGACAGCCCCTGATGTCGGGGGCCTCAAGGATGAGTCAAACCAATTCAAGAAATGAAAATATCAGAGGATGTTCTGAGCAGCCTGGTTCAAGGTAGTGGATGCCACTAAATACGAAGAATTTTGACATGGAAATTACAGTGAACATCTGGATTGCCAGTGACACTCGCCCGGTTGTGTTATGTATGGATGAATGGTCAAACAATCTAACCTCCAGTGGTTCACCTCCGAAACCATAAAGTCAAAGTTTTGGCATCCATAGTTTTAGTCTTTGTCTTTGTGACCCGTACAGCTTTTTATTCGTCACCATCTCCATGGGCTTGACAACAGCTGATTGATTTTGTTTGACAATGAACTTTGTCTGACATGGTGTGAGTTACAGCATCATGCAATTCTCTCAATCAGATCATTTCAGGTACAACTCCCTCTTTTCATGCCTGCTGTTCAAATGTCAAACTGTCTCACCGTGTCACCCTCTCTGCTGCAGCATTCGTCTGCCAGATGTCACATGTCAGCCTCTGTGACGTCACAGCAGCCTCGGTTTCCCTTCATACGCTCCATGTCCTGTGTCCCTTATTGGAATTCTCTTTAACTCTGGCTTCAGATACTTTTCATCTCAATTCTTCTTTGTTATTCACGAATGGAGAAAAGCTTAACCCATTAAGGATGCTTTTTTATCTCCTCCTTCTCTTCTGTTCCAGTCTTTTCCCCCATCCTTCTCTCAAGTCTGGTTCCCTTTCTGTCTTCATCTTATGCACTTTTCTCTCAATTGTTAATTCATCTGCTCACTTCACTCTGACTCTCCTCCTCTATTCCTTCTTCTTATTAGATATTCCACAGGTTGGGATCAGTGTTTTCCCTCATCTTGATTTATTCCCTGCTTATGTTTCATTTTGTTAAGTTATTCAGGGATCTGGTAAATATTTGTACAGAGAGGCCCGCCGGTAATCAGCCAATTGGCATATCATCACTGTCAACTAGAGCAAGCCTGTGTGTGTGGGTATATATATATATATATGTATATATATATATATATATATATATGTGTAGGTTTTATGGGAAAGTGTGACAGATTGCATTTTAATCTGTGTGTGTGTGTGTTGGGGGTGGGGGTTGCAGGGGGTTTGGCTGAGGGTTATGGATGAATTCATGGTTCCAGAGGGAAAAAGGGAGCGATTCAGCAGCCTTTTATCGATCAGATGTTTTATAGAGCCGTCCACATAGAAAACAAACTGTGTTAGGAGGAACCATGTAGCAACTTAATAACCCCACTTACAATAACAACAATGTCTTTCAGAGAGGGAAATCGAGGACGAGAAAGGAAAAAGGAAGAAAAGGGGGTAAGGGAATGGAATAGAGAGACGGCTACAGAGAACACGATAAAGAAATGGCATAATTTAATAAACTCAGGTCCTGTATGTTACTGTATTGTCAGAAGCCATCGTATTGACCTGAAGTGTTATGGTCTCTCGCACTGACTTTTCATATTTGTGAATAAATGTTTTGCATTTTGAATGTGGAATACTGGTCATTAGAAAGTTTTCAAAAGACATTTTAGTGACAATTGCCAAGTTACAAATGATTGTCTTATCTCAGGTGTTAATCAAGGGGTCTCAGGCCCCCCGAGACCCCCGTATTTCGCACACTGTCAGTGCACATCTAAGGTATAGAATACATTTATAAACAGCATAGTGGGGATGGATGAAGGTTGTTTTTGAACAACTGTCTGGATAGTTTTAGTGTTTGTGAGAATGATGATTATGCGAATTCAAGGGAAATATCACCAAAAATAAATTAGTTTTGTCGGTGGCTCAGATGGAAAACTTGGGGTATCAATAAAGAGATGATTCAAAAAAGGCAGATGGAATCAGATTTTTTTTTTTAAATAAAAAATGGCATTGCAGTCCTTGCTTTGGTTTCTTCTCCCATAGACAAAGCATCTGTGGCATCCTGCTACTCTACTCAGAAAGAAATCTCCTAAAAACAAGAACAAAAAGGGAGTCAGGTAGCCCAGAGGTCACAGCCATAATAGCCTATTACTCACCTGCAACATGCCTGGTTCGAGATGGACCAATAGCCTATAGCTCTGTAATATATTCTTGAGAACTGGCAGATAATTATACACATACATTTACTGTGTTCTTTGTTGGCATGTGTGTTCAAGGCTGTAACGAGGGCTGTGAGCCTGAATACCCCACATTACTTTCAAAGTGCATAATCACACATTTAAGCTGAGTTATCCTCGTCAAGGTCTTGTCTTTCTCTTTCTGTCCCTCACGTCTCTATTAACCTCTCGCTCCCACACTTCTTATTTTACACTCTCTTCTTCCCCTTTGCGTCTAATCAGAGTTATTCAACACAAAGGGGGTGAGACCATATAGAACTTTTGTGTGTGTGTGTGTGTGTGTGTCGTACACTTAATGTGAAGAAATGTAAAAATGTTCTGTTTTTTTTTTCTGTCACTGTCACTTGAGATGAATAATTATGTTGAAGAATGTAACTATCTCCTCTTCACAAATAGCTCAAACTTAATACTGACACAAATCCCAACAGGTCCATAGTCCTTTCCTTCACCTACCTATTTAAAGCACATGGACCAAAAACAGTGGCCGATTTTCCATTTTGAAATTTGCCATAATTCGTTTTCAGAAAATAGAAGTGGGTTTCTAATTTTTAGCCAACAACCACTGATTTCGTCAGCTGAAATGATAAAAGTTGCTAATAGATTTGATCAGCTCTATTTACTAGCGCTAGCTAATTAGCCGATGCTGATTCTGTCTACAGACATTACATTACAGTAATTTAGCAGACGCTTTTATCCAAAGCGACTTACAATTCAGTTTTTGGGGTTAAGATTCTTGCTCAAGGACACATCGACAATGCGACTAGCGGAGCCGGGGATCGAACCGCTGACCCTCTGATTGAAGGACGGCCCTGCTCTCCATGTTTAAATCATACCAGATGACTTGTGTCAAACTGAGAACCATGGCTACATACATATGCTCAAAAACTGACTGCAAAGCTACAAGTTCTTGGCAAAAAGTCAGCATTCTCACCAGTGTATGATGCATGAAGAAGACTTGTAAATTCGAAGAGGCATTGTGCTTGTCTTTTTGGATAGAGCTAGTTAGTATTGCAGTCCAGTGTTATCAATAAAAATGTAATTGAAATGTTATTCCACATACGTTTGTGTAGGTGCTTACTTAAGGAACAACATTCTTGGACAAACATGACCCTTTTATGCTATATTTTATTCTCAAATTGTCACTGTTTTGCTTTTTTTGTTGTTTTGGGGTTTAGTTGAGGCTAAAAACAAAAGATACGACCCTCCCAACTCTTTGAATAGAGAGTAGCGCTCTAACTGTTCACATCACTTGAACATGCAAAGAAATCCAAAACTTGATAGGCCTGCCTTTCCTACGCTATGTCTGGACAATCCCTGTCCAGGGAGGGGTTTCACTGTTTTGGATGAAATATTTTTCTTTATTTAGTGTATTTGTCCTTTCTGAAGTACTGCATCTATTTATATCTTAACTTTCTGTACTAAAAACAATTAATGTTCATATTTAGTATCTGTTCTGGCGATCATTATCTTTATTCAAGTTTTCTTTTTCTATACTTTGGTCCTCTATCTTCACACACAAACTTAATTCTCATTCTTTATTTTCATTTCTTTCTTTCTCACTCTGTGTGTCATTTGGTTCACTTTCCTGTGATATATTATTCCCCACACTATGCACAAAGATTAATGCACATCTCAATACAACACATACATCCCATACTAACAACACACACTCTATCCACAAACTATCAATCTAACTTCATCACATTATTATCCACGGTGTACACCAACATGGACACACAACTTAATACCTTCCATGCAAACAACACATACATAGATGCAAATAAACAGGCACCACTTGTAAAAAAACACTGACACATTAGTGTTGACTTGACAAAATGAAGTGATCCCTATCTGTGTATCTTCAATACAGGCAGGTGAACAAACATTCAACATTGGGGCGGATGCATGGAGGTGTATTTTAATGGTATTTTAAGTGTGCGGTGGACAGTAGTGGATCTTAAAAAGGTGTGGTCTGCTCGGAGCAGCAAAAAGGAATCGAAGGATGCAGCAAAGAGGAGATAAGTGTAGGTGGGTTGCAAATATGTTGTGCGAAAGTGTGTTCGTGCGTTATCGACGCGCCTCCTGTCATGCTTCATCCTCCTAAACTGACTTGCTTCCTGTTTGTTATTGCCTGGGGCACCATGGCAACTTGGTGACCATGAAATGATGGATGTCACTTTCTCTATGTGTAGCTATTTGTGTGTGTGTGTGTGTGTGTGTGTGTGTGAGAGAGACGTGAGGAAGGGGAAAGCAAGCGCCTGTGTGTCGGTGTGAGTGTTAGATGAAGAGTTTTCAGGGATTTATATATATATATATAAATATATACGGACAGGCACTGGCATCATGCTCTATCTCATTTCCTTTCTCTTTCGCACATCCTCTCACCTGTGCTCTATCTATATATCTCCCTGTTTGTTACCATGACAATGCCATGAATCAGACCTGAGAACACAGATTTGGAATAGCACATTAACATTAGCGTCATCGTCATAACCCTCACAGAGAAAGCCTCGCTACCTCCTGAATGGAAGCCTCGCTGCCCATGAGTCAGCAAGGCTTCTGGACGTGCAATTCACTCTGTGATTTTATATCACTGAGGGAAGTTAACCAAATCCAACCACTCCACATGTTGGTATTTTGAACACCAGTCACAATGTCTCAGTGAATGTGTCGAATGGAGAATATTGGTTCGGAAAGAATAACATTTGCATCCTGTGTACGGCTGTGTCACGGTATGGAGACTGCCCTGCTTAAGGTTACCCACTGTCTTTTAATAGCTGCTGATGATGGCATGTGTTCAGTCCTCAGCTCAGCCTTTGACACGATCGATCACAGCATCCAGTTAGACAGACTGAGGTACTGAGTGGGGATATCTGATGCAGCTTTAGATTGGTTTTCTTCTCCGTCAATCAGTAGGTATTGTGTGTCTGTTAAGTATGCTGTTCCTCAGGGGTCAGTTTTGGGACCAATTTTAATTTCTTTGTTTGTGCTTCCCCTTGGGCACATTATTGATACGCAATTGATACGCAATTGTACTTGCCATTAGATTCACGGACCTTGGACTGATAAGTTGACCTTTCTGATGTAAAAAACTAAATGTCTAAATCCTGCTATCTGATGGTTCCCTATTGAATCTCTCAATCATAGATCTGCAATGAACTTGAAATGTACTCATTTTAAGTCCCTTCTTAAAACATACTGTTATCGGAGAGGCTTTCCTTGTTTTCCTTTTGTTTAAATTTCCTTTGAACTGTTGTTTAAATTTCCTGAAAAATGTTTTTTTTATGTTCTTACCTTTTATTTTCTATACAACAAATTGTTTTTTATCTAAAACCTCAGGATTTATGACCATTTCATTCTTCGTAAAATGGATTTTGAAAAGTGTTCCATGAATAAAGATTATTATTATTATACTATTATTATCTTATCTTTCTGGTTTGGTTGACAGGCCTCCTTACTTCTTTTATTCAGTCGTTTTACAGTATACAGTGTATCCTTTGTATGTGACTGAGTTGACTTAATGGGAAGCCCTTCATCAGTGAGAGAGGCAACAGGTGTTCCTGTTGGGGATCTTCACCCAAACTGCAAAGGTCTGTCTTTTGACACAAGGATTTGTTTGGACTATTTTCACCCACAATATCAGCTCAATGCTAGCACATGTTGTCTAAAATGTGCAGTACCTACTTTGCTTTCATTTAAATAAATGGCTTAATGTGCATAGCATGTACTGTTCATTGCACTGAAATGGCTTTAAGTGTCAATGTATAGATGGTGTTTTAATGATTTAATATCATGCAATTTTCGGGGGGTGGTGCAATATAATACTGCTTATGCTAATTATATTCAAGCACACACTCTCTATCACTCACACACACGCGTGTTCTACCAGAGATCAAAGTGGTAATGTAGCTCCTCTAGATTTTCTTTTAGAGTTGTATTGCATTTCTCTAGACCAGGGCTATTCAATTAAAGTTCGGCGAGGTCCATTTAGAGAGAATTCCCTCATGCAAAGGTCCAGAGCATCACAATAATGTCTAACTTGTGCTATGATTTAGTTCCATATCTATTGAATTAGACAACAGTTGTATTAACATCTGTATGTAGTCAACAACTGACTGTCAAATCGAACAAAGAATGTTGAATTGAATAATATCTCAACAATATTTATTGTCAGATTTGATATTAAACTGGATAATAATAATAGCAATAATACATTTGATGAATTATAAATAATACATACTCTAATAATAAATACATGTTCTTCTCTCGCTTCAAGTAAAATAAGGGCTGGATTAAAGAATACATTACAGAACAGAAAGCTTTTGAAAAATGTGGGTCTTAAAATAAAAGTACTTAATTTTAGAAAAGTTAATTGAATTGAACTGAATTACCCTGCAGCTTTAATTTCAGATAATTTAGGTGTGAAGTGATGTCACATAAAAAAAGCCACGTTATAATATTTATAATATAATGAGAGAAATCTGTCTGCAGGGACTTTATCTGTGGTTATTGAAACCATGTTTCAGCTCTATTCCCCTTTCAGTTAACATCATCGTTGGGCAGTGAATTCATGTGTTAGGATTATGATCATATTGGGCTCTTGGATCATTTATTATCTATGACTTCATTTCGGATTTGAGTGGGAACGTTTGCTCAAAAGAGTTGTGCTTTGTCTCGTAGTGGCACTTCACATTACCGCTTTTAATAATCGTCACAGTCTCTGAACATATGAGACGTACTGGTTTTAAACTGCGTGTGTCCAGAGTCTGTCCATTCTTGGTTAAAGACTCTTCTCTGGTCTCTTTGACCACTTTTCTCTTTTTGGAGAACGCCATGAGGAATAACTTCTCTAACACATAATTCTCCTATTCTTCGTTCTCTTTCCTCGTCTCTCCTCCGTGTGTGTAAATTTCACTTGAGTCGGGAAACTTGTCGGAATACACAAATTTGATTGGCTGAGTAGCATCACGTGATGTGATTTACAACACAATTGGTCATTGTGTTTCCTGGTCTGCTGAACGAGTGCCGTATAATTGGAAAAGCTGCGCCGGTTAAAATAGAAGCGCTCCCTCAAAATTGAATAATTCTCAATTATCGGTTTTAGGTCCAGGGTCCGGATACAATTCTAGAAATCTTTTCATACAACACAGCAATCCTAGCAATACTCAATATCGTTTCCATGAGTCTGGGTTAATTGTCATTATGATGATCAGCTCTCTGTCCGTGCCCAGAAACAATATGCTGCTCAGATATCAAACAGAAAATATGAATAAAACATTTACAAGGAAATAAGAAAAATTTAAAAATAACCATGTATTTTGAATTAGCATATTATGTCTCAAGCTTAAACAGAATAATAGAGGAAACAAGGGAAGGTTCCTTAGTGTGTGTCAAAATCATTGTGCTTGTGAAACAGAGATCAAGGGAGAGAGATGAGTGTGTCTGGGTATGTTATATGTGGGTGTGTTTGAGGCCACAGTACAGCTCACAGGCGAAACCTTTTTGAACCGCCCTTCTATGACAGGTCAACAACTTTGTGTGAATGCATCTGTGGGTTTGTGTGAAAAAATACCCCCAGGAAACATTGGTACTTTTCTCATTTCTTGTTTGTATGTGTCTATGTGCAGTAGCTATGCAGGCAGGTACTGTGTTAGGAGGCCTTCAGACAGAAAATAGCATTTTGTGCGAGGGCTGCATGGTGGTTGGGGGGTGGGGCCGTTGCTTCAGGTACCACTGTGATAATGTAATAGGATCCAGGAAGGCTGGTTTGAGGGATACATCCACAAGTTGGTGTTTGGTGCATATAACATATTAAGAGGAAATAAAACTACAGGCAAAGTACTGCTTATGTCAATAGCACAAATATACATTACACATTAATTAGATTAGACATACAATACAATTATGAAGACGCTTTTGAAAAATATATACAATATAACAACAATATATAGTTTTAGAATGAGAGATCGTTGTATCCTCCATCTCAATAATTAAATAAAAGTCCAGTAATGTACCTGAAAATATCACAAAAAAAGAACCTAAACATTAACAAAAATCCTGGAATATGTTCAGTTACAATGTGTTTGAATGGTTTCTACAATATCAGTGAATGGCAGCTATAGTATGATTTAGGTTAAGCAACTAAAGCACACATGAATGAGGTATTTGAATGAAGTGAATGAAGTGAGATATGGACCTGGAAGACGAAGACATGCCACACAAGCTCAGCTTATATCTTTTCTTGTGCTGCTTTCATTGTTTGAATACGATTTTACAATGAAGGCGAACACAGACCTATGATCAAAAGCAATTGAATCAGTAAGGTGATCTGTGCCACTACACAAACAGGAATACTGACATACACTGGGCAAAAGCATAACTAATTAAACAGAGGTTGATGGTTCAAAGTTATGTCGAAGTTGTGCTCTTTCAAGCTCAGAGTTGAATGCATTTCCATTATATATTCTAATAATAAATATCAGTTTCTGTGGCAAATGCGGCACAGGTGTTTCTGTGCCGACAACATATCTGGTCTAAGATGTATCCTGCCACGTCATGTATGGAATTATCACAGAAAAAGGTAATGTACAACCTGAGTGACAGCACATTATGTAAATAGCCTGATTTTCTAACTGTGCCCCGATTCTTTTGACATGGATAGGGCCTCAGTCACTGGGCTCATTTCCAAAGTTAGCTCGCACAGCCGACATCTGTCCAATGTAGCGCATTGGACAGATCATCATTCGCTCTGCTGAGAGGGTGATTAGCTGCAATCTGCCGTCCCTCCAGGACCTGTTCGCTTCAAGGACCCTGAAGCGAGCACGAAAGATTGTAGCCGACCCCTCTCACCCTGGACATGATCTGTTCGTGCCCCTTCCATCTGGCAGGAGGCTGCGGTCCATCAGAACTAAGACCTCACGCCACACAAACAGTTTCTTCCCGTCTGCAGTTGGGCTCATTAACAGAGCCCGGGTCCCCCACTGACTCTGTCATCCCCAGCACATTTCCTTCTGGTCTCTCCCCTGCACATCCCTGTTTCTTTATTTAAACACACTCACTTTTAACAATCACTTTTAACTTTTCACTTACACTTCACTTCTTTTACAGTCCTGTTATCTGTTTTGTTGTGCACTTTATTCTATATTTTATATTTTATTGTAAGTTTGAATATGTTTCTATTTCTTGCACTGTGCTGATTATGATAGTTTAATATTATTATTTACTGTTAAATGTTACGCACCACCCGCCACGACAAATTCCTTGTAGGTGCAAACTTGCTTGGCAATAAACGGTTCTGATTCTGATTCTGATTCTGATGTAACATTTACGCTTTTCTTCTTGGCCACAGGTGCTGTGTCAGCTGGCGTAAAAGGGACTTCTGAGCTGTCTGTTTTCCACTGCCTGGCACAGTTTGTACGCGTAATGAGCAGACACACAGAGTAAGGTGTCAGTCTGACATGATGCATATTCAAGAGATGTTGGTAAGCTGCAAATTACTTTGGCTCATCCAGGCTGTAGCGAGGATGCACAAATTATCAAATCTACATGAAGTGAAAAATTGATATTCAGTTGGTATGTGAAGCAGATGTGTTTGAATGTAATCATTTCAAAACAAATCATTTTGTTTAACTAAATTGTTCTATGCTGTCTGACTATTATGGTCCATGGTCATTATCCAAACATTTTATACCAACATGTCCCCATATCGAAACGACAGGATAGGTAACAAATATGACTGTTGGAGTACCATCATCAGGCAACGCCCAATTATCATCCTACTACTGGCTGACAGACAAAGAGAGGGACTTGCTGGTCAATAAAATTGGCTTAGAATTGAATCATATATGAAGTTGGTGGAGCTTTAAGAGTAAATATTGTATTTATATCTGTCAGGTTGCCAGAAAAAGATGACCAAATTAATATTTGGTCACACTTAATTGATGGGTTTTTTTCAGCTCAATGTAGGTGTAATTTCCCCTGTACTTGTGTGATTTATTATGGATATAGGATGTCCATTAACAACATACATTGCATTTATATAGTATATAGTCTACTATGTGGCATAATGCACTGATAGTGTGCAGCTGACTCAATCCAATTGTCTGGTACTACATATCACAATACATCAAATTCTTGCTCAGTTATCTTTTGTTCTGTGCAGATGTCCTTGTGATAAATGGTGTTACAGATGAATTAACTGGACTCGACTTCAGTACAAGAGAACATAAGGGATAGACAGAAGAAGAAAGCATGGGATCTAGATCTTATCTCACGTGACATGATATTAGTTTTGGTTCCCTCTGAGGTATGGTCGCGTGAAATATGGAGGGGAAGGTGTGGAGGGAAGTGAAGGCATGGAGGGGATTGATAAAATGAGCAAGGAGAAAAGAGAGAAAGGGAAGCAGAGGAGGAGCAAAAGGGAATGTACAAAAGAGTGAAGACACCTGGGGTGTTGAAATGATAGCTATTCAGATGATGTGCTGCTGGAAGATGGTGTGAATGTGGTCAGATACATATTTTTTAGTGCTGTGTCAAATGCCCATGTTAGTTTTTATCCTATTTACTCAATCTGTAGACTAAAAGTCTGTGCATTTTGGACTTATCATAGTCAAAGAAAACTGTAATAATGTTAGTATAGTTTTAGGTAGAGTGTCATCAGATTATATCGGACATTTCAGTCAATCTAGTCACCAAAATATCCCCTTGTTTCTTTCTCCCAAGCCCTGGTGTTGTCATTGTAAACTTTGACTTAAAGTTAAAACGACGGCGATAAGCAGAAATTGCAGATGTGTTTTGGGATCTCACACAGAATGACGCATGTGATATTTCTTGGGAATGTTGCTAGCGACACCAAGTCCATCATTCTGCAAATGCGAAGGGCTTTCATCAGTGAGCCACAGGCTCAATCACTATCGTGTTACCTCATTCGGATATGGATTGTGACTTCACGGACACACGTGCAGAGCAAGCTAAAGGAACAATAATAGCAGGATGGAAGAGTTAAACGGAGAGTATCAGAAACAGCGATGGAGGTTGGAACAGTCGGAAACAAAGTAGGAATGAGAGCAAGCACAGAGCAGAAAAGAAGTGACAGTACGCATTGAAAGACGACACCTGCGTTCTCCATCTCCTCTCCTCCTACGCCATTCATTTAAACTCTCTCTTGCTACCATTTCCTGCTTTGCCTTCCCCTCAATTCAACCTCGCCAAACTCCTCCCCCTCTCGCTATCCAAATCCCCTCCCTTCTCTTGCTCCCTCATCTTTGCCTTGCTTGTTCTCACCAAGTTCGTTTGTTTGATAGACGAGGTAATTACCAGGAAGTGTATAAGGATCCCACCTGAGAGACTCAGCGCATGTGTGTGCATGAGTGTGTGATCCAATGTAATTATCAGGGCTTAAGATGTTTATCACACTGCTGTTGTAAATCTTGAGCTCACTGACTCACAGTTCGACACACACACAGAGACTTTCCCACAGTGATACACAAATACTCAGACAGATGCATAGTAGTGCTGGTTCTCTGATGGTAAGTTCATTTGTGACTTCAAGAAATTAAGAAACAAGATATCCATTGGTTACAAGTCTGGTATTCAGCATCATACATTTCTAATATATATTTCCTTGATATAAAAACACTTTTGTGTGTATTTTAATAAAACACCAGTTACAATTATGTAAAGGTTTATTAAAGGGGCACTCCACCGATTTTACACTTTTCATTTTTAGTTTGACCCACACTAGGGCCTCAAAATCATAATATATACATTTCTGCTGCTTTTATTTAGAATTTGAAATATGTCTATACTATCCATAATCCTTGTAAAAAGAATAATAATGCTTTTTACTTTTACAAGCACAAGAATGCTCAACAGTGGGCAGACAGTTACCTCTGTCTCCTTGGCTTGTTCTTGATAAACACAGATCTGAAGATGAACAAGTGTGTTAAACTCATCTTGCCTTCTGCGACCAGATAGGGCTCCTGGTGGCTCCTCGACCATTTTCTAATTCACTATGAAAATAAATTGATTCACAATGGGATTTTCTTTTGTACTTTTATTGTAAATAAGGTGCCAGAGTGCATACAAAAGCATCAGAATAGACTAATAGAGCTTGTATATTGAAAAAAAGTGCCAGAGGAGGCTAAGCCCTGAATAATAAGTCAGTTAATTTGAAGATAAATAATTACAAAGAAAGATGAGTTATGGCTCTTTAATGTTTGCTAATTTACTGGCCCCTGGCCTCCTGTCATCTTGCAAAAGTGGCCCCTGGGCAAAGTAAGATGAGTATCCTTGCTCTTTATTTGTGATTTTCTTTTTCTTTTGCCCGACTGTGCATGATAGTTTGAACCCATGTCCTAGACCTGCTCTTAAAATATGTTTTACATTTTTATTTTATATTATTTCTTATTTTATTTAATTTTTTAATTTTTTAATTTTCTCTGTGTAGATAATTTATTGACCCTAGGGTCACATTGTGTTTTTATGCTTTTAAATGTCTGCTCTGTTAAGCACTTTGTGATACTACTGTCTGTGAAAAGCGCTATATAAATAAAATTCATTCATTCATTCATTCATTCATGATTGTTTCTACATGCACAAGTGATTGTGCTCAAGTGGTCCCTTCAAAGTACTAGTTATTTCTTTCTATTTTTTAAAAAGTGCTTTGCAGAGGTTTCTTATATGAAAGTTACTAAGTTCCTTGTTTGCCTGTTTAAAGGAATAAATAAATAGATACATAGATAGAGGAGTGTTGTTTATATATGTGTGTGTGTGTGTGTGAGAGAGAGAGTTTGTGCGTCTTTGATGATGAAGATGATAGGTTGGCCTGGGGGAAGGTCAGTAGGAAGTTGTTTTTAGACACACACACACACACACACACACACACACACACACACACAAAAGTTCTATATTTGCTGTGGTTGACGTGGTTGTAAAATGCAAGTGAATTAAAGTGTAAAAGTGAGAGAAAGGCATTTACAATTGAAAAATGTCCACACTGTGTCGATGCAAATTAAATGCCAACTGTTACAAGAAACACATACGTCTGCATTGTTACACAACTTGACAATGGTTACTTCTTTAGCAGTTGCACGAGTGTGACACTTCCTGTTACTCTGATGGTCTAAACATCTGACAGTGTAGTTAACTAAACTGGAGCATGTAGGTAGTGTTTTACACTCTTGTGCACCACCAAGCATGAGTGAATCCATAGCTACTGCACAGGGGTGTCTGTATCTACAGTAATGCTAAGTGTCCCCGGGTCGTACCATGATGGATGACCTCCTGTCCTCGCCTAATGAAAACACGAATGCACCGATGTAATCACATCTATGAATGCAAGTGAAAATCCATAACATTTTGCTCTCACTGCCAGAGCAATCAATGTGTAGCTCACACCTTTGGTCTCTGAATTATAAAAACAGGTCTGTTGCTGCAGGTAACAGCACAATAGGCTCATGCCAATAAAACGAGAAACAATATCGTACGGCGAAGTAGGTTTAAATTGGCCGGAAGATAAACCGGGAAAATAACAGGAGAGGACAGAGATAATAGAGGGAATAAACTGGAGAGAAAGTACTGAGAAGGTGATAACGCTGTGAATAGGCGAGCCATCAACATAAACTCATCAAAGAGAAAGTCAGGGGAGAGAGTTAGCTGAAAAGTCAGGGAGATGACAGAACAATAGACTCACAAAGACAAAAAGGAGAGCGGTATTACAGAATAAAGATCACACAGGCAAAGAAAGAGAAAGGATGCCACAATAAATTAACACACACAGAGCCTTGTAGGAAACTATCAGGGCAGGATCTTTGTGTTTGTTCAGTTTCTACAGAGTATACTACATATTACACAGCGCCAGAAACTGTGTGAATTAGACCGATAACATTGTGAGTTCATTGTATGAGCCCTGGATTACTATTAGTGCGTGTCCAAACAACATGAGATTAAAAGTATGATAAAAGCCTGTATGGCGCTTCTCAAGAGAAACTACACTTACCAAAGGAATCGTTTACCCCAATGAAAAGTGGGCCACTGGGTTTCTGCACAAGAGATGGGAATTAGTCAGACAGTGATCTCAACGCTGTTATTCACCAACAAATACGTCACTCCTCCATCACGGTCTGGTATGCTGCAGCCACAGCCAAGGACAAGGGCAGACTGCAGCGCATCATTCGCTCTGCTGAGAGGGTGATTGGCTGCAATCTGCCGTCCCTCCAGGACTTGTTCACTTTAAGAACCCTGAGGCGAGCAAGAAGGATTGTAGCCGACCCCTCCCACCCTGGACATAAACTGTTTGTGCCCCTTCCATCTGGTAGGAGGCTGAGGTCCATCACCGGTCACTCCCGGTCACTCCCCCGCACATCCCTTCTATTACACTCGACACTTTCACACTACACTTACATCTCACTGGTTTATAGTCCTGTTATCTGTTCGTTTGTGCACTTTACTTTACTTTATATTTCACTTTATCTTATATTCCACTTTATTTTATATTTTACTTTATTTTATATTTTCTGTAAATTTAATTTGTTTCTACTTTGCACTGATTGATTGTTGTTGATTGTTGTTAAATGTTACGCACCTCCCGTCATGTCAAATTCCTTATATGTTCAACATACAATGGCAATAAACGGTTCTGATTCTGATTCTGACTGTCTGTCAAGTTGCGCATGATCAGCAAATGTTGTCGGGCATGATATTATATGGTATGATTGGTGAGTGCAATAAAACTATACATTTACACACATGTAGGTTGGGCTAATTCACCAATGACACACTGACAAGGATGTCGATATTAATAACTAATGAACAACTTTGCTGCAATTTTGTCCTCACCACAAGCTGTTGGCAAGCTGTTGTGTGGGTGCCTTTGTGTGTCTGTCTGTGTGTGAATGTATATTTGTGCGTTCACAACTAAGCAGTTCCCTGGGCTGTTATGCTATACTTCAAAGAAACACTATTCAGGAGATTATATAAAGTCTTCGATGTCTCAGCAAGAAGCAGCGCAACCACACACCCGAACAATGACAGAGATCCTGATAGTCTCACACGCACACACACACACACACACACACACACACACACACACACACACACACACACACACACACACACACACACACACACACACACACACACACGGGAAGTTAACACAGCATAGCTTATTGTCCCGTTGGATGGCTGGGCTGCTGCCAAAGCCACTTTGTCACTCATTTTGTTCGCACGCTCATGAAATCTTGTATCGCCAGTGTAGCCTTTTATGTCTCTATTTTAAGAGTTGCTTTTTCCCCAACCAGCATGTTCCATTTTTGAAGGGATGAAAGATGTATTGTTTCAAAATAAACTTTATTCACAGGAGACATTTTAACTCGTCATTGCAGGGAAAGCACAGGTGGAGCTCATAGCATGAATGAAGGCTCTGATCCATTTGTAAGCCTTACAAGTGAAAGACACACATGCCTAATAGCTGTGACTTGGAAGTTGAACACTTAATTGAAATGTAGCCAGTGTTTTCCTGCAATAAAATAGATCAGGAAAGAAACCCACTTTACACTACCTGTTCTGAACCAGTTTAAGAGCAAAGCATTTACCCCAGGAGCCAACGGATTCCAATCAGAGCTAAAAGGAGTGAAGTCCACTAGACTTACATTTGTTCATTGTGTTCACAACTTGCAGCTTTTAGCTATCAACATATATATACATATATATATATATGTATATATCAATATATAAACAGGACATGAAGGACCATTAGTAACCACGCATCCAGGCAAGTGGTATTTGTTAGTATCTTTATTTTAGACATTTTTAATGGAAGCTATTTTGGCGTGCCACAGGATGAAAAGCACAGGTCAACAAATTTCTCAACAAATTTGGACGATGGATGAATTTCATGTAACTGCTTCAGATTCAGGGTCGTGGTGTTGTGCATGCCGGCTCACTGTCGTCATCTTTTACTGGGAAATCTGAATAGAACAGAGCCATCGTTAATGCTATGAGTAACACTTGTGCTTTTCCATCACAAGTCAAAATGTCTGCAGTGAAAAAGGCCTGTTCAGGATGGAGTCACTAGCAGTTTCAACTACTGTGTGCATATGAATGAATCATTTTCTTGTCATTTAAGTGAGAAATTATTTTTTGTCCCGCCTTTCGATAATGTTTTTACCACACGAATCCTGTGTGTGTGTGTGTGTGTGTGTGTGTGTGTGTGTGTGTTTACAGTAGTTTCAGTGGCCATGTGATTTTCATTCCAGGGATTGCCTATCAGCTTCCACAGAGGGACCTTGGTGTTCTGGAACCTGGCCCACCACAGGCCTGGCATTGTAAGCAGAGACACAGAGAGAGAGAGAGAGAGAGAGAGAGAGAGAGAGAGAGAGAGAGAGAGAGAGAGAGCGAGAGATAAATCGAGAGAGGGGTTGGGGGTGCAAGGACAAAAACAAGAAAGAAAAAAAAAAGAAAAACGTATCTGGCATTAAGGAGGGGACAGGAAGCGATATTTCCGTTGTGTCTTGATTTGAGTAAGGCAGTTTAACGTGCTACGTTAAGGGCCTTGAGATGCTGGCATTGAGAAGAGACTGAGAGCAGATGGGGAAGGAAATGGGGCAGCAGGAGCTAACCGAGGAAATACGAAACAATAAGAATGAAAGGCAAATGGACCCAGAATGGCTGGCATTGTAAAGTGGCACGCTATCAGCGGAGCTGCAGGGAACAGTTTGTCCAGCAGTTTTGCGCGTCCATTCTAAACAAACAAGACATTAAGGACCATTAGTAACCACAGCTCTCAAGTCGGCTGCAATTCAGTAGCATGTTTTTGATGCTTATACAGTTAACTCACTTGTTAACAACACGTTGGTTGGTTTATGTGTTTAACACAATGACCAATCCTTTTTTCTGGTGAAGAGTCGAGGCCTGGTGAGGACCAGGAATGACCACGCACCAATACAAAGAACATGAAGAGTACTTGAATATATGTTTTCAATTTGGCAAGATTAGCTAATATTCTACAAAAACATTTAAAATGTAACTCCTTTCATCTTTGAAACACAGTGTCATAAGCCACTATGGCAGACCTGTACCAGATACCAGTTGTAGTATAAAGTAATAAATACTATACTCTGGGGCCAGGATTTGTAATGAGTGACTACAAACAATTTACAAACTCACAAAAGTGGATTAATTATAAAGCCTATCGATGTTAAAGATGTGTGGGCTCCTGCACTGCTTATCTGCTTTGATGTAAGTACGTTTCAGGTAAACAACACGTCTGTCCTCTGCGGTTTCTCCCTGAATGCCTGCCTTCAGGCTGACCGGGAACAGCATCAAAATCCTGGTCCAGATGTTGCCCCGTCAAAAGCGTTGTGGATGGAGCCACCAAACTGAGGTGCTGGTCATTGTTCCCTGGCCTGCATGTGTAGCTTTATGTACGGTAACAGCAGACACCTTAGCCATGCCAAGAGCCAGTTGGCAGGACTGTGAAGGGAATGATGACTATCCTCGAAGGGGAATTACACTTTCGCAGGCCAGAAGGGATGGGGGACAAGCTTTGCTCGCCTTGCTGGCCGTGGGGAATTGTGGTGCGCAGTCTGGTGCCACATCAGGATTCTCCCTCGGGCGGAATAACAGACGAAATACAATTTGAGCCTTCGGTGCTACTGCAAGGTGTCTGTGATGCCAGAGGTGTCTGGGTGTGAACACTTCCAATGCAGCATCCGTGCATGGTACACTTTTACCCTTTGTAAAAACATGGTCTGTCTCCACCAGATGTCTTTTTTTTCTGTAAAGAGCCGGAGAAAAAACCTGCCCGCAGCATCCTGTTTCAATCATGACCCTACTGTCAGCCTGTCGGAGGTAAGAACTCTCTTTTAAAACATGAATGTTCATTCTTTACCTGCATTTTAATAAGCAGACCAGGCTGAAACATGTTACAACAAACACACGGCTTAATTTATCTTTTGCATGCCTGCTGATAATCCTCATTCTGAGGGCGGTGGAGATCCAGCCTCTTTTTGCCTGTGAGGTGACCAGAGCGTGCTGCATCCTCCACAATGTCTGTGCAGCAGAAGGTGATGGAGGATGAAGGCTCAAACCATGACGACAATTTAGAAAAAGATGTCCGGAAATAGCTTCTGAGCAACAGCACACGTGTCCCCTACCGCAGAAGCGCAGCATGTCTGAGTCAGCATGACTACGTCTACATCTAGGGGGCAAACCTTTCCAGATGTCCATTATCACTCTTCCATTAGATCGTGGCTACTGAATACTCAGTGTTCACATTCAGCGCTACCTACAATCAAAGACTTGAAATCATGCAGAGAGCTCCTCGGAGTCTGGGGCTGATCCTGTTAAATAGAGTCATTTCCTACTCACACGCATACATTTGATGCTCCTATGACACACTGCAGGCATCAGATTTGAAATGCCAACAGCAAAGAACAAGCAGTATTTAAGGAAGCTATGTAAGCAGCTTTCTTTGTATATTACAGAAACCCCTTTTAACTTGATCAAATATGAGAACGTTTCAATAGATAATGTGGAATTTGCATCAAAGCAATCCCCTAGATGGAAGAGATATCCCTCTGTTGGAGTTGTGGGACTACAAAAACACTCCGTCCACTCACAAGAAGTGTTACAGGGCAAAGCTTCTCTTACCTCACAAACAATCTTTGGCTGAGTACAGACACTGTCCTGCAGAGAGCACACGAAACCAACAACAGGCTGATGTGACTTAATGCCGGCGAGGTTTGTCATTTTAACCAGTAACAGTAAAAACCTTTCAACCTTGTATTGATTTTAGCTCTGTCCAAACGAGTACTGCAGCTGCAGAAGAAAACAGCTTTGGCCAGACACAAAAACGTCACTCGCAAAATGTACTTTTGCACGGGACACACACATCACTTTCCTGGACTAAAGTCCCGTGTTTGTTTGACCCATTGACCTACACCAAGCAGACTCTCACCGATTCTATTCTCCGTCACATTTTCTTATTGTCTATAATTTGACGGGACATTGGTGTTAGTTGTGTCACACAGCTGCAATGGCCTCCGTGGGTGAATTCCGATGCCGAGTGGCACTGATGCTGCGAGCAGTGTGAGAAGGGGTTGGTTTCTGCCAGTTCATTCAGAGCCCATTTTGAGTTTTGTGAAACACACGTATTCTTATTCTTCTGCTCTATCATGGTTGATCAAACCTTTAAAATATAGTTAAATCAAGCATTTTTTAAAATGCATTTCTTATTGTGTTTCAACAGTATTTAGAAACATACATTGATTTTGTAATCATCATTACTACAAGTTCCAATGTCAAGTACCCTAAAAGTGCTTTCTCATGCGGTAGTTTGTTTATATTGCTGCACCTTGAGCGTGACAGTCACTCTCACAATGATGCGACTATCTAACAGTATTTTGTCCCACAAGCCAAGTGGAATCCTGTGCTCTACTCAGTAGAACATACTGTGTAACTGTGTAGTCTACTGTATCCACTAATGAGGCATCTCCAGAATAATAATAATCACACAGTATACTGAAGTGTGTGTGCGTGCATCTGTCTGTGATTTTGTGTGTGTGTTTGGTTGAGAGGATTCGGCTACAGAAAAGAGCCTTGTCTATATCTAGCTGTACTTGAATCTCTCTCTCTCTCTCTCTCTCTCTCTCTCTCTCTCTTTGTCTGTCCTTTCCTCTTTCACCACCCCTTCTTTTTGCTGATGGAAAAAAATAATGCATCCTTCTGTTGACTAAACTGTTCCACTCAATATCATCTGCTTTCTGAACTACAGTACATTAACCTCTACATACTGTGGTCTGCCATCAATAATTCAGCTTTGTGCATGCAATGTGTATACAAAATACAAGAGCAGGAAACTATGCTATATGGCTTGTGTTTATTTTGGATGTCTTTTTTAACAGTATTACAGTATTACAGGTACTTCCATTGGGTCAAAAGTTATTTTCTATAAATTGTTTCCAGCCCTAGTCCCGTTGCAGTACAAGGGTACACACTCATACTCCTCTCTTTAATAACACTGGAGTGAGGTGTCAGCGTTGCATGTCGGCATGTTGGATGGCGCGCAGATGTGTTCAATTTGCGCGGCCGTTTCATCAGGAGATGATTACACTGGGTTTCTGTCACTTTCTCCATCAGGGTTTTTTCTCTCCTGTCCTCTCTCTTACCTCTGACAACTCAAACACTTACTTACTTCCTCCAGTCACTGTCAATCCAAATATTGTCTCTCTCATTATAGAGTGCTAACTGCTACAGTGAAAGGTTTCCTGTGTGTCTTGACACTGATGTGGCATGTTAGCACTAGCTGAACTCAACTGCTCCACTTCATAAAATGACACTCACTCTGAAAAAAAATCTTGATTATCTTTGATATGTAGAAGTGATAGGTGAAGTGCAAGTTAAGCTTCGATGGAGCAGGATGTGGAGCAACAAGTTTCCTGAGCGCAGATTGTAGACTGTATTTTAGTTATTGCCAGCAGCAGGTCAGTTTCTGATTGTCCATTATTGCGTATGGATACATTTTTGTTTATTTATGTCTTTATGGAATAAACTTCTTTTCACGCACTATACGGGCCTCATCATTGGATAGCTGACCATGGAAAGTATAGCCTGCAAGAGTACGTTTGAGTTGGACATGGTAGTCTACATGAGTCAGAACCCTTCACATCATGCAAGAAGAAGGTTTTTAACAAGCTGCCACTATAATTACTGGTAAAATAAAAATGGTTTGTAATGCATAATTGATTGTGATAGTGTGGCCTTGATGGTATAATGGTGATGCAACAGTTTCAGTTGTTGAGGTAGTGAGCTTGCTATCCACTAGCATATGTTGCGAACTTTCAAAGACTGCATTGATATATTAAGAGTGACTTGTTAAGAAATCTCACTCTGAAAGCTTTCTCTTCATGCAACCTTTTAATCAACTTTTGACAAGCTAAAATAGATCATTCTGATATTTAATGTTGCATCAATCACTTTCAGACCACTAATGTGCAGACATACTATCACAATTCTCTGTACTTACACTTAGCCGACATCAGAATCAGAATCAGCTTCATTGACCATGTATGAGTGGACTACCAGGAATTTGACTCCGGATTTTGTTGCGCTCATTGTACATACACAGATATAGAAATACAGCTAAGAACAAGTACACCAAAGATGAACAAGAGTAAACATAAACAAATAGCTCGTACTACTAGTAGGTGAAAGAACATGAATACATATACAAGGGTACATAAGTATATACAAGGGCCAAAATGGCCCTGACATATTTTACTCACATTTCGGGACACATGACAGATATAAGTCCAATATGTTAAATATCCCAATAAGTTTATTGGCTTTATTATAGTATCTGGATTGTTGCTAGCTAAAACAGGGTTCATGAAAGTGAGACAATTAACATGTGGACTGTTAAATTGAACCAGAAATTTAAAAATGACCTAGAGCCATTGTCGAGGGGCAAACCTTTGGTGATCATTCTATTTGGGTTGATAAATAAAAAAGTATACTGAATGCAACCCCCATTGTTCCCTACAAGAAAATGAAAAGAAATGATATGGATCAACTTCAACGTGGAAGAGAGTCATGAAGGTAGGATAGATTACTTTAAAGATGAGAAGTTACTGCCCTGCTCATGACAGAAATACCACTTCAGTCCCAAGATTAGATTAGCTGTTAATGCACATTGTATTTTCATTTTGCAGGGCACTATGGGCAAATATATATATATAAACACACATGGATACAAACACCCTAGTAAATTATGTGTTTAGCCCATGAATATATAAATTACAAATCAGAGCGTAATTCGATGAATATAATTGGCATGAGTGAAAAAGCATCATACTCCCCTCTGTGTGATGAACCAGAAACTTCAATCATCTTCAATTATACTCTTGAGAAAATGAATACAGTCGTCCTGTAAAGCCATTATTCTATAAGCTTGTGAGCTACTCCCTATTTACGTGAAATAGCACAGCCACTTTACTTCATTTAAATGCAAATCATCCCTTCTGTTGTATGTTGTAGGCTTCAGACTATAAACGTCACTAATTATATTGACATGTATGCAGGTACTTGATTGTTGTCAACTTGAAAGCTGCTATTCCTTTAAACATGACACACATTTTCCCTTACACAAATGAAACCAACCATCATTTCCTTAATCTTCTATCTCAAAGCCACATGATTAGAAAAAAGTAATTGTATCCACACTCTTGCTATGCATTTGTTTGTTATTGTCAGAAATAAATTACTTTATGATAATAAGATTATACTGTCATCTATTTATGCAAATCCCTTTTTTCCTCTATATTAATATCACCTATCCCTCTGTGTTATTTTTAGAGATTATAGCTGGTTTATTGTAAATTCTATAATTCACCTGACCTGCAAGTGACCTGTACAGCTTGAGATTCCTCGACAAGTCAAGTTCTCATGCTTAGAATCCCTATGGAAAAATATTTTGTAGATTATTAAGAAAGAATTCTAATCTCACGACAAGGGAATCAAACTAATTACTTTCCCGCTCTTCATATCTCTGTGTTTTTCTTTCTCTGCTACCAGAAGTCAAGATTAATCTTATTGCAGCCTCTCTCTCTCACTGGGCTAGCGTGCCAAAGACCGTGAATTAAGACATTAAGCTATTTTATTGTTGTCTTCTCTTTTCTCTATTGGTCCTTTATTTTCCCTGCTGCATGCATGGAGCTCTCTCAATCTTAGCAGGGGTCCATCATCAGTGGTGCTTTGATGATTGTTTTCTGATGTAGACGTTCTATTCTGCTTTTTCTTCATCGAAACAAAATCAAGAACAAGTTGATTTGCACGCATATCACAAAGCTTGGTGATAAAACTGTAAAACGCTTTAACATCTACTATTGCAGCCTCTGGAACAGAATGAGACGTCTCATCTTCTTACGCATCAGCTTGTCAGTAATTCAGGAGAAGGTTTGACACTTCTTTGAAATTAAACGGATTTTAAATTGATGTCATGGTCACCAGGCACATTACACATATGGTATGTTCACATTATTCTGATATTTCTAAAGTGTCTGACAAGTAAGCAGCTGCTTATGGAAAATGTTGAATTTAGTCACCATGAGAAATTAGGTTAAGACATGAGAACATGTTAACATGCACTGTGATAATCTGGTTATTGAAGAACTTCTTTAGATGCAGTTGGTCAGCAGTCTGGATTCTCCCAATACGCTGTTTTCCATATTTTTTAACCAAGACTGGCACATATATGCACATGTTGATATTATATATTATGCTGCGACACTACGCTTTTTTGTTCTTGTTGTGAGAAGACAGAGGTCTGTGGTGAGAGCCCATTGTTTTTCCAACATGAGAATGTGTCACAACTTTTGAAACTGATTAATTTGTTTACTGAACAAGTTTTATCTTTTAGGACTTTGAATTTAATTGTCATTGACCTAAATTTAACAAGCCATCCAGCAGCTCAGCTTACTAAAACCTAAGTCTTAAAGGCGTAGTCCAAGGTTTTTTATTGTGTGCAATATATCCTGACTTTAAGTCTCCATTATGGATTAAACCCCCAAAACACTGCATCCTGCATTTACCATAATGCAATTCAATGCTATCTTTCATTATTTATTGTAATGCAGGGTCCCTGTTTGTAGTCTCCAAACTCAAGCTGACATAACCCTTATGGCATCACTATTACATCACCAGGATTATTTTTTTAAACTTTAGAAAGCTCCCGTCAGAGCCATGACACAGAGACAGTTTAAACAGCTGTGAAATACTCCTGAGTAAACTGATCGCAGCAGAGATCTCTTTCAAGTGTTTTCTCTTGATCTCTTACCCCATTTCAGGAAACCAGGATTGTTGTTTACATGACTTCAGGTTACGTTAAAAGAAATTAAGTTACAGCAAAAGATTCCTGCAATAACTTGATCATTCAAATGAAGGGAAATGCGCTGGCTGTAGCTAAATTCAGCCACGATATTCTGTCTGAGGTTTGCTCCATCTGTGTTTGAACAGGCGCTGCTGTGTAGTTTGGTTTGCTACCCACAGCTGCATATTGAATGCTATTATCCCTCTGTGCCAACCCATTCTTTCTTCAACATGCTGGGGAAGGCCACTGTGAGCCTGTCAAAGAATTAAGCAGGTAGAAACAAAGACTGAACACAACCTTCAGGTCCTCATTTGTTTGCACAACACACCTTCATTTTACAATGTACCTAAAGCTCCACAAGTCGTAACAAGCCAAGCACAGCATCAATTAATATGGGAATAAAGCGGAGTGCATGTTGTGTATTGTGTTGAGTTTAATTCATCAGGTTTTTAAAAAGCGGTTTTCTGTAGAACTTGTGCTCCTTGGTAATACACATGAATACATATTAATACAGAGTCTGCTTGGTTTCAGTTTGTTTTCTTTAAACCAACTAACAGCAACACCCTCGACACATACCCACCCTTTTCACCAGTCCTGTGTCGTTCCAACGATCACAGACCTGAAAAGGAAACTGACTTGTCCAAGAGATAGAACCGTATTGACGGACATGGAGACGACCAAGACACTGCCATAGATGTGTCCTCGATGCTCACCCCACCGAACAAGGCCGCCGACACAGCCAGACTGCGTGTAGAGCAGGGGTGTCAAACTCATTTTCACTCTGGGGCCACATCAGCATCACGGTCGCCCTCAAAGGGCCGGTTGTAAATGTAAGACGGCGTAAATGTAACTACTCCTACCATATTTAGTTTAGTTTCCCGGGATATCTGTGACTTCCTCAACACCTACTTAGCAGAAATAGAGGTTCTTTTTTTCCATGGTTAATGGCGGACAGTTGAACGGCTTTCAGGGCGATAAGCCACGCCCCCTCTCCGGCGCGTCCAGTGCGAATGAACACAAAATAGCACAAAATTTGCGGCGCAAATGGCTCATCTCATAATTTCAACCATGGGGATATTTTTATTTTCACATCTAACTTTTAATTTATGTAAAAAAAAAAAAAAAAAAAATGTTTTTTTGCTGGGGGATTCGCGGGCCACATAAAATGACGTGGCGGGCCGGATCCGGCCCGCGGGCCGTATGTTTGACACCCCTGGTGTAGAGAGTGCCAAACAACCATGGAAGGGTCTCTTCCCGCCTGCCTAAAGGTTTGGGAGATGAACTCAAATAACCATTTCCTGGATACGGATTTACCCGCCACACCATCCCCCCAAAATAGCTTGTTCAGTGCGCTTGATGGTGTGTTCAACATAACTTGTCCAGCCATTGACATAACATTGTTTTCGTACTTAAACCAAGAAACCATTTCACATGTTATTATACACGTCAACAGGTGAGAGAGTAACTGTGAGGCCGTCATAAATATAGCTATAAGGGCTCAGCTGCTTGATGGGGTGCAGCATTCAGCCACTGACCCCTCACCCTGGATGGAGGGCAGAAGAACATTTTGGCATTCGGTTGACACTGCACAAAATGCTATAAGAGTAAGACCGTCACACTGTGAGCTCTGTAGTTGTTCTGCTCCTGCTTTGGGGTCACACTACTGCTGTGACTCTGCCCTGTCTTTTTAGATCCAGTCAGGCGCACACAGTTTATTGAGTACAGTTCAGTATTTGATGAGCTGTTAAAGCGATCCATCCAATAAAGATGAAAGGCTTTCTAGTCTCTACTTTCTAGTTTCTGCTACTGTAAATCTGCCATTTTAAAGTATAGCCTTCCTGTCACCAACCAAAATAATGACTGTAGACTTTAACACAATACTATACACCCAACTTCATCCACTGCTTATGGAATAGCGTCAACAGTCTTTGAAACAATGCAGAAAGTACTATAAATGTACTGTCACGCTGCTTGCTTAAAGATGGCAATTAACCGGATAATCCCAGTCTGGTTTAACCCACGGTTACATCTCATTAGTCTCCTTGAGGCTCTGGAGCTCTAAAGATTAGAGTTGGATTAAAATTCATAGCCCAAATTGCTATGCAACCCAATCGTGTGAACTCCTTGGTTCAGTCATTGGGAACTTCAAAAAATATTTTTCCATCCCCTACATCTTATTGTAAGTTCTCTTTTTCATAAAACTCTTACATATGACAATTTAGTTTGAACATTTTGTTTAGGTCACCGCAGCTTAAGCTCTGTGTTGGTCTTGGTCAGCACTAGAACGAGTTTGCTACTTTGTTCATTATACTGAGAATCCCCAGACACCCATCACTGCTTAGATATTATGCATTATGCAGGCTTCAGTGTGTGTGTGCGCGAGCGCAAATACAAATTGGAGACATCAAGGTCAAAGTTAATTTAGTGTTCTGATCTCTCACAGACACACACACATACACATTCTTGTTTTTGTCATATTTTTGATCACTTCTGACGACCATACAGACTACATGCAAGCCATAAAGATGCCTTTGGATAAAAAGAAAATAGAAGAACAAATGCTCATGTTCATTTTGAAGGCCGAGCAGTTATTATTGTTTGTTATTCAGCATTCGCAGCATTGGCCATGAAACACTGTCTGATTTTTAGACGGGCCAGAAAGAGATAAATGTAATCACTTATTCGAGTTCATGATACAACAAAAGTGGCAGGCTTTCAAAATACCATGATGAGCAACTGTATGAGTAAAACTATTTCACGCACTACAGTATACCTCTGAAGAGACCACAGCAATGTGGAGTTAATCATCTCTGTCAGGCATACGCCTGGGGATCATGTGTCATGGTTGTTGTATCTGTCTGTCAGCTAATCTCGCAGACTACTGGATCCATCAGCCATGTATTGTTTTGCACATTTATGAGTATCAGCTGTACCTTTGAAGATTGGGGTGATAGACACTGTACATCTCGCCAGATATTCCCATAACATTGACTGCATGAATCATGGTCAATACTAGCTGACATGAAAGAACAATTCAAAGTTGACCAATTGAAATAAATTCCTGAAGTAGAAATTACCTTGTAGATGGGTTAGATGGTCAAGCTCACTTGTTTGTTTGTTTGCAACACATATTTCTTCCGTGTTTACGGCCTAAAGCGTCAACTTCTGACCAAGAGTTTTTTCACTCGAAACCATTTGGTGAAAACACTTTTAATTAGTTTTTCTGTGATATTTTAAAAGTTCACATCAATTGTCTTGCGAATTGAATAGAAAGAGCTAATGTCTTTGACTTCTTTGTTAAAGTTTATTTTCTCTATTACACTTTGGCACAGTGAGTGAGAGCTTATGGGCTTTTAAATGCAACCTTGTCTACTTTGTAGTTTGACGTTGCTGTTTTTCCTGCACACTCAAATCAAATTTGTATTTGACATCATAAGATATAAATATGAGGCTGTAAAGCTATGAGAAAGAGAGAGAGAGAGGTTTTGTTTGTGTGCAGCGCCTTTGCAAGAGTTACTTACCCAAGCTCACCCCATCTTTCAGATCCCCATAGTGCCTGAGTCTCCACCTCTCCTCTACTCCTCCACTACATTTTCTGCTGCAACATGTCTGTCAGTCTATCAGTTTGTCATTCTGCCTTTTCTTCTCATGCATCTTTTCTTTCATAAATCTTCTTGCTTTTAATGTCACCTGCTAGATCTCTGCAGCCAGAAAAGCATATACATAGAGTGGGACACACTTACAGTATGCTTGGGTACACACATTTACACATAGAGTTGGTTAAAATACGAGGGTAAATTTGACCACATGCACTATTTTCAAGTCTCAGTTGCTACTTCGGTGACACATTAATATGCTGCGAAACACAAAATGAACTGGAAAAAGCACACAAAAATGTTTACAGATTATGACTTTATTGACATCTAGACTGCAAATATCCGTTTCTTTGTTTTTGATTAATTGGATTATGGAATATAATGCAAATTAATTCCTCTGGAAAAGTTTCTTGATTTTGCATTTAAATTCTGGTCATTTCAAGTCTCATCAGTCAGATCATGTAGTTAATAGAGACAGCCTACAAAGCGTAAAGGTTGTGTTCATGGAACATTCTTTCTAAAAGCAAAAGCAAACATTTCACTCAAGTTACTCAACTCAAGCAACTCTGCAAGTTCATTTTCATGCTGTGCAATGAACTGCATGCGTAATATATTGAAGTACAGCATGTGAATGATCAGTTTCAAAGCATACATTATTTTTAGTAAAGGGGCAAAATATATTCTTAAGCTTCAGCTTCATGATTAATGAATTGGTAAATTATTTTTTACACAAAGAGTGATTGCTGGTGTCCAACCTTCTCATTAGGGTGATGTGCGCTGCTAAACAAGCTTGTTCAATATCATCAGCTCTTTTTAGGAATGCTCCAATTAGAAGAAGGCACTACTTCCAAGCTGACAGCTCCATCAAAGCAGCGTTTCAGACACTTTTTCCAAATCCGATCCCATGCATCAGACAGCACTGTCCTATTTAATTAAGTGAGTTATCAAAAAAGATCCTCATTCTCACAAAACCATATCTTGGGGAGGATTTCACTTTGTTCGCACATGGCTTCCCTGCCTGCCTATGTACTGAGGAGTTTTCAAACTCTGTCTGCTTGTCAGAGAGATGTCGGCTGTGCTTTGTTTGTACTTTTGCCACTGTTGGAAGTTCTGACATATGAGTAAAGTTGCATCACTGATCCTTGATAAGATACAGTAACATCACACACACACACAAACACCAACCACAAGTTCAGATGTGGTGTGTATGTGTCTGTTCAAAAGGCTGTCTACAATAATGAAGCACCTAAAGCTAAAAGAGACATCATTTTTGAACTGAACAGAGATGTTGCGAGATACAGCTCTGATAAAGACTTGTAGAAATGAGCGCAGAGTGGAAGTGAGGAACAAAGGTGAGGATTGAAAAAAAGGAAAAGAGAAAAGAAAAGACGGAAAGAATGGTAAATAGAAGACAATGTGTAAATAAGTGTAAAAACCTAAGAAATGATTAACTACATATCCAATTTGCTAACAACTATCAGTCAGGTTTCTGGCTTCAATATTTTAGATCTGATGACTACTGTCTGAACACAAACCTGGTTAATATATCCATAGGGTGATTCTACATCAGGGACCCGGGGTCAGATTTGCATACATTGGTTTCGTCCAGTTTGTTTGAGTAGTGTGAATCTTGTGTAACATACTCCTTGATCCAATCACGTGTACTCCGGTGTGGAAACAAACTGTACCAAAACAAGCATGTGGACTGCTATCTACGCGTTAACATGACTATGCGACTGTTCCGGAGCTCTCTGAGAATGCTTGCTTGAAATGTGGGCAGAAGAAAACATCCAAGGACAAGTGGAAAATGCATATAAAGCAGAGATTTATGGGATAATATAGAGGTATTTGCATACGCATGGGTACAATGGAACAGCAGAACAATGCAATGACAAATTAAAGAAAATGAGGCTGCAATAGAAAGGGATACATAAGTGGCAGCTCCACTAACAAAAGAGACAAATGTTTGCAAGCTTGGACAGCATAATCAGCAAAAATCAACAAGTTAGCCTCATGTTATTGAGTCGTTACCCATCACACGCCCTCCAGAAACTTCATCAATATTATCGCCACAATCCGATCAAGAAATGAGGATATTGTTGTGAAATGAGTTCAAAATGCACGCTATTGTTGAGGGGATAGCAACATGGTCGCATGAGGTCACTGATGTGCAGACCTCAAAATTATTTCCAAAAGAATCCCACTGTATCTCCGTATCTGAATGACGTGAAACTGCTTGAAACTGACTGCTGTCAATAAGACAGCTATTTATGGAGGTGAAGATGCGCTCGGTGAAGTGACTGGAGAAGGCAGAGTGTGCGGCCATCACCGCAGAGCCTCTAGTGTGCTCTGTTCACTCAGGCGTGCCTCACTGCACACAGTGTGTTCACTGTTGTACACAAAAAATAAACAAATAAATAAAATCGTACTCGCTGATAAATGCACAGTATTGTTTATGGTGAGGCAGCAATGAAATATTCGGCAATCGTACTTGGGCACAGTACGTATCAATATGTATGTACCTAATATGAAAACACCCACAGAAAACGTGCATGGAACTGTGGGGTAGAGAACACACTCGCTGCATTTCTTGATTGCGCTGGGACAAAGCCTTGGGAATGTGACTTGTTTTTGGTGTTGAAATGTGGAGGCAGTCCATGAATTAGGGCACAACTTCTGAGCATGCAAACCCGTTTTGTACTTTAGCTCGCAGCACTCCCTTCAAAAGTTGTGTTTATTTCAAGTTTAAATGTTAAACTGTGATGCTGTCTTAAATCAACTCGAACATTTTTTTAAGTTCAGCTGGTAGAGTTTCACAATTTTCTATAAAAGTAGACGTATCAGAAACCCCTGCTGTGGACAACAAAACATCTCACGCCACTTCTCACGCAACAATATGCACAAACAGTCTAACTGGCTTGTATTGAAAACACTATATCCCAGGTTATATCGAGTTTTTTTCCTTTTTTAAAATGTGGAATCTCAAATGTTCCAAAAACGACATAAAAACAGAACTATCCCTCTCATTAAAATAACCTGGATATTGCAGCAGCCAGAGAATTACAGTATAAGGACAACTTGAAAGCTCAAACTATAATTTATCAACTCAAGGCCACAGTAGCCTACAGCACGGCATTGTGTTTACTTTGCCTTCAAACTGATGGGACCCCATGAGGGGATTGTGAGCCACACACAATAACAAAGCTGCCAGAGCCCTTCTTTCTATATCCTTTATTTCCCCAGGTGTTCACTCTAAGAGTCATTAGCAATGAAAATATTTTTGAGGCAAAATGATATGGGGAAAGCTGACAGCATTGGGAGAGACATTGATTAATCCAGCAACAAGCACAAACACCATTAGTAAAGGTAATCTATTTAGAGGAAATATATTATTTAAAAGCAACAACACAAATAAAAAAGTTATTCTCAAATGAAATGTCCCCCCTCATTTTATAAATGCCATGCATGCTTTGACCAAATAACGTTTTTGTTCACATTTTGAGGGATCAATGGTGACACAGCATGCTGTGATATTTTTTTTATATTTTGCTGGTTACATTATCTATATCTTCAAAATGTGGTATTAATTCTTGTCATAATGACGGACACAATTTGAAACCCGCATTGTTTCATCTCTTTCATGGCCATTTAAAAGCCTACAGATTGAGATGCACGATGAATAAAATAATATTTTTGCAGTATTTAGTACTTATCAATATCTACACTAATTCAGCTTAATGCTGAACCTTTATCAAAATGTCATTTTTGTGACAGTTAAATGGATTACAGTCATACTACTGCTCCAACTTCTTGTCTATTTTGTCAGTAATAAACCCGTCCTGCTTGAAAAGTGTAAAAAGGTTGTATTAAAAGTGTTAAAATTCTCCAAAACAATTCTCAAACTACACTTGCAGCTTAATCCGCGTGTCAGCAATGTATTGGAATCATCAGAATGTTCAAGTACATTTTCTTTGAACAGACAAAAAACAAAAATATCAAAGATGACACTTCAGATTTATTTCGTGATTCAGATGGGTCTGGCATTGTGCTTGTTGATGGCTGAAGAAACAGTCCACCAACATGAGTTATATAGGTGGGAATAAGTTTATTGAAGTCATCTTCCTGCACAGCTTGCTAGCTATACCTAATATAGCTATATCCTCAAAAAATGGTCAGAAAACTGAACCTGAAGTGAGAGATGGTTTGTAACACTGAACCATCTGAGAAGCATTGGACAGTGTTTGGGAAAGAGCAGGTACTTTCAAGAAATAATTGGCAGGTGATTGGATGAACCATCTGTCAATCAAACTCTTGCCAAAGCAAGTCGGGAGGAGAGCAAAAACATCTTTCTTTCCATTGAGAAGAACCTTCTTTGCTCCGCTTTAAATGAAGAAATATTCTGTAGTCCTGATATAACTGATGCACCATCTACGTTAACCTCTGTTGTTTATGACAAACGTCTCACACACACCTAGACCACGCCCGTAGCTCGTTACAGGGCGCCGATTGGACTTAAACGCATTACTTGAAGCCTGACAATTTAGATTTCCATGTAATCTCGTAATCCCTGTCATGATTTGAAAAACATTAGCAGCTCTGTTTCATTGAAAAACATTGAGATTCATGAATTTGACTGAAACCCCTCCCCTTTCCCTAACCAAAAACAAAATTGCAATAAATGCATTTGGCGGCATATTAATTCTGCTCTAAATGTAAACTGCAATCATTAGCATGCCCGGCTATCTAGCATACTACCTACAGTAACCACATAGTTAATACCGATTCTCTGAGATTCTTGGAAGTAAACATAGGGGTGCTTAGTTTGTTTTTTAAGAAAGATAAATGAAAGAAATGCTCCATGAGAGATTAAATTCAACACCAGAAGCTACCCTGTTGGATTCTCACTTAGCAACTACTATAGCCACATTTTTCTAAATACTGAGTCGAGAAGTGTAGAAGTTGTCACAAAACCCAACTTTCCCAAAATACACACACATGATAATGGCATGGCAAAATACATTACCAGGGAACACACTATTACCACAACCCAGCAACTCTTTTACTTTTACATCTTCCACGCTATGCTGTAACATAGTCCCCAGTGTGCAAACCTAAAGTCATTATTATCAAATATATGATTTCGCTTATTAACTGCTTATTCATCCAATAACGATTACAAATGTAAGAAGTCTTGTGTAGCTTTCTCGGCTGTTGTGTTGTGTGCGTATTGTTATTGCCCACATCACTGTCAGTGACAGCAACATGTAGAAAAACTAGCTGGAGAGCTGTTCAGGTACACGCATAAAGGCAAATACTGTATGTGGCTTGGTGTGTGTGTGTGGCCTTTGTGTGAGCATTTATATGTGTATATTTGCATATGCGGAATCGCTGATGGACAATTCCGATGACTAATTTGCCAGCTGGCTTATCTTGTCACTGAGCCACTTCACCAATGATGATTGACATTTTACACCAGTGTGACTGTATGATTGGTCACTTCACAGCTTGGTGATTGGTCATTGCCCACATACGACCAATGATGATTGGCATTCGTGTCGATTATGTCGTTCATGAGCTATAGAGAGCCCCGATAGACAATATACTGGGTAACATAAACATTGAGATGTATTCAAATGTATGGATGGATGTGGAAAAAAATGTTGTTGTAATATTATAACTTAGCTAATATCAATATATAAAGGGTGGATCAATATCAGCATCTTTGGCACATTATTAATACACCTTAAAGGTTACTCGTTGTCTTTTTTCTTGTTATTGAGTTTGACGAGCTCTATTTCTTTGCTCCCTGTGTCATTTTCAAATCTCACTCCCTGCTGACGGCATCATTGCCCAACTTTATTGCCTCTTAAGGTTACCCATTCATCATTTCTTCTCAAACCAAAGGCAGCAAACTCATTCAATCAGCATCATTTAGGCACACGTTGTGGCTGTGTACTCTCAATTTGTTTTGTTTGTTGTTGTGGTTCACAGTAGTTTGTTTCACTTTTCATTCAGTAATATTGTTGGTTGGTCATTCATTTACGACAGGATGCTTGTCGGTGGGAAATTATCAAAATAATACAAACGTGCTGTGGCACGGATGAACATGTCGCTATACTAATTCATGCTGGTGTCCAGCCTTTAGTGTATCGAAGCAAAATAGTGAAAACTAGTAAACACATCAGACATCACGATTAAACGTCGGCTGTGCTGATTCCAAAATAGGCTTCAATTTATACATATTTTCTTAATTTAGATTTCGATAAAATCCAAATAGACAAATTAACTTAATATAGAGGAAGGCCATTGACCTTCAGGATACAAATAGTGTCTGAATTTCTTATCATAATCCAGCCACCATTAATAGTCGGCTGTGCATGTAGATCAATATCATATGGATTGAGGCTACAGGTTACCAGCAAATGTGACAAATGTCTAGTGACAAGTATGCCATTAATATTATCATGCTGCTGTGAGGCAAGGTAGGCTAGTGCCATGTGTGTGAGTGTGTGTGTGTGAGTGTGTGTGTGTGTGTGGTGGAGTTCAGCATACCCTGCATTGTTTTTGCATACGCCACACAATACAATGAATGCACAAACAGATTAATTCAATTGAAGGCAAGTAAGCGGTCGAATCACTATTTTAATAGAGAAAGTTGGAATAGACAGCCCTAAAGAAAGACGTTGTGGTGGGATTCAATCTTAAACTAATTAGGGCACACAGGCAGCAGATTTAATCGCTTATACTGTTATGTGCCACCTGAGAGAGGAATATTTTGTCAGCCGAGCCTTCAAACCTTAACCTAGGCAGTGTTAGCGTCAGGCTCCAAGTGTTGAGCCCTGTGTCATGTCAACTTCTCATAGCCTCCTGTCTTGGCTGTCACCTTGTGCATAATGGCTTCTTAATGGTGCTTGGTGAAAATGTCCCCTCTACCCCACCATGAATTACTCCAGCCACGCCTTTCTACTCGTTCATATAAGCCACGCCTCTCTACTCAAACTTTTGACCACTTTCCTTACTTATGCTGTATTCCTGGCACAGTATTTGCCAATCTCCAACTTGTGGGAATTAGCAACCATGTCTTTTTTCATTGTGTACTACTAATTTGCAATGCAACAGCCACTTAGGAAGACTTAGCGAAACATTAAGAGATGAATATGACACCACCTAATTTAATTTATCACCTAATTAGGAAACGTTAATTGATGTATTTGACAAGTCACTAAATATTTAGTTTAGTGGGTACTGAGTGACATGCAGAATCAATGTGGGGTTATGCTGCTACACAAAATTCATTTTCAACAAACATAACACTAAATGTGTGAACTATAGTCTCTCCTGATTGAACTGCTGGTTTATAACAAACATTTATTTCTGAAATAAATGTGATTACATTCTATCCACTGGTCCCTACTTTCATTCCAGAAGTTTATTATTAAAGTGGTTGGTCATGGTATATTAAACACCTGTTGAGGAATACAGCACATCTGAGGGGCATTTCAATTGATTCTCTTCCCTTACCTCACAGAGAGTCTAGGTCTGGCAATATTCATCCATCCCTTTTCCATTTCTTCCCTCGCTCTCTGTCCCTCTCCCATCTGTGCATGGAGATCTACATTTGTTTACATCCTTCCACTCTTTTAAAGCATTCCCTCTTTTCTTCTCTCCATCCCTCTTTCACTCATGCAATCTGTCCTGGGCTACACATTTGCTTACATTCCTCTGTCTGTTCAGCTTCACTCAGATGGAAACATATCTAATTTCTTTCCTTTTTCATACCTTTCTTATGCTCCCTAAAACTGAGAGAAAGGCCCAGCTGTAGTCATACCTGGATTATGTCTATGGTACACACACACCCTACCTCACCCGTTCTTTGTCACTCACAGACACAAACACAAATGTGTACTCAACATAGCGTGCAGCACATGCATACATACGCATACAGATGGAACAACATCAGACTGCTTGTAGACAAGTGGCTGAATCTTCCTGACAGGCCCGCCTCAGAGGGAAATAACAAAGAGGGTGGGAGCAGCGATGGGAGGGAGGGAATGAGAGAGAAAGAGAGGCGACTAGACATCATGGAGTGAAAGATGGCAGAAAGGAGAGAGGCGGTGAGAGTGAAAAGGAGAGTCATATGGGAAGGGAGAAAGAGTCACAGCGACACATGAGGGAAAGAGAGTTGTGGTTGGCAGACAGCAGCTGGAGGGAATGATCAACTTAGCTGACACATCAGTTCATGTCACCACAGAGCGGCGGGACAGATGGGGGGAGGGTGGGACGGAGAGTGAGATGAAAGGACATGTGGTTAAGAAACAGACGTGCGGTAAGTGTGAGAGGAACATAAGGAGACAGCAAGGTGGAGAGAGAAGGAGGAAGACAGGCTAAGGCTGGGGGTTGGGGGAACGAATGGAGAGCATGGTGGCAGGACAGAGGCAGAGGAAGGAAGGGAATTTGGTTTGAGAGGGGAGGGTTGGTAGGAGGGGAAAGGAGACAGGAAGATTTAAGAAGGGTGGATGGGGAAAAGAGGCGAGTCAGGTTGAGGTAGCAGGAGGGAGCGGATAAAGAGAAATAGAAACAGAAAGACAGGATATGATGGTTGTATATGTATGAGACAGCATGTGGCATTAGTTGTAAAATCAATTTCATAGAGTGACATTTAAAAGGACCATCTCCTCTCATCTCATCTACTTTGCATTATAGTCCTGCTTCCTTATTCAGTGTTCTCTTCCCCTTTTTTCCCAAGGCTGGTACTCAAGTCAAGTCAATTTACTAATATAGCCCAATATCACAAATCTTAAGTTCGCCCCAGAGGGCTCGATTCCTGCACTTTCTACGCATGCTTGAAACGTTACATTATCCAATGCGTAAAGCTAAATGTGTATTGTAAAGACACAAGGAAAAGTTTATTCATATTTAATTTATTTTACAGTTTGACATAAGGCATTATGAAAAGTTTCTTAAGACAATACAATAAAAGACACCATTTTAAATTAAAAGTGGAAAAAAGTTTTTTTAATTATTGTGAATGTCAAAATGGGCAGTGCAGAAGATTTATCAAAGACAGAAAAACAAGAGTTTTTAATTTAGATTTACATTGGATAAAGTGAGGGTGTGTTAAGGAACATAGAAGCAAACAGCTCTATTTAAGACGTTACGTTGAATGTATTATAACCTCTCTTATTCTTTGTCCTATTTTTTATTCAAGATTTAAAGGTTTGACTTGTCACATGCCCATACAATATTTACAATTAAATAAATACTATTGAGGCTATGCTGTAAATGTGTAATAAAGATTATAAGAGTAAGTACAATAACTTCAAATAATTAATAAAAAAAATGAAATATAAAAATGTTATGTAGGTATTAACATTCTTAATTAAATACATATTGGCATGAGGGTGGGCTTTCTTTTTTATATCACAATGTAAATCTAAATAAAGGCAAACGTTACAATCAATGTTCGCTCAGAAAACAGACTTCAACATCCTGGTGGCCTGAGGCAAAAAGTAGTGAAACATTTCAAACAGAGTGGCTGACTGCGGATGTTTCTTGACCCTCCCGACTTCCAGATTTTAGAAATTGACTTGAGTGAGTATTATCATAATCAATAGAAAAGAAGATCCATGTTGTCATCAACAAAATAAAATAAATAACTTCATTTAACACTAACTTAGGAAAAATCCTAAATTTGTCTATTATATTTGCAGAACACTCAATACAAAACAACTGGAAATATATATATATATATATTTCTGGAGCTGGTGGAGATTCAGAACAGTAGGTGGATGGTTTAAGTGCATCGTAACAGCATGTCCTTTAGAATAGATACCAGGGTTCTGTATAAATGAATCAAATGGCACAAAGTCCAGCAGGGACAATGACAATTTGTCCCGGGACCAAACCAACCCAAGCACGGCTAATATCAATATTATTTACGATAGCATAAAGCCAATATTTTATTGTCACATCAAACTCTCTCTCTCTCTCTATTTTATTGTCACATCAAACTCTCTCTCTCTCTCTATTTTATTGTCACATCAAACTCTCTCTCTCTCTCTCTCTCTCTCTCTCTCTCTCTTGCTCTCTCGCTCTCTCTCTCTCTCTCTCTCTCTCTCTCTCTCTCTCTCTCTCTCGCACTCTCTCTCGCTCTCTCTCTCTCTCTCTCTCTCTCTCGCTCTGCGATTCACGACACATATTCAATATATGTGCACACCTAAAATTGCCTCAATAGATGGTAACACATTTGATTAATGTGTTGTTGTGGATAATGTGTTGCAGTGAACCGAGAATCATTGGCTTATTATTATTGAAGAACCAAACAGAACTTCAGTTCAATCCCCAGTCCCTGGCATCATTCAGGTGCTCCAGCAGCTCACTGTCTGATGGATATAATTGTTGGTTAACTAATGCTAGAGGAGAGCTACATACAAAAGAGATGAACTATATCAAAATATTGGCTTTGGGGTTCAGGTTTAAGTTCTATGGTGTCAATTCTAGTCCAGCCTCTTCTCTCTCCTCTTATTCATCAAATTCACCCAATCACGGCCTGCGTGTCTGGCCCCATTCATGAACTGGCCCTTTTCCTCATTCTCGTGTGTTGCTCTCAAGCACTCATCACCTTCCCAGCTCCTGCACCTTCCACCAGATGAATCAAGCCTCCCCACTGGGACAGTTTAACAGTCTCACCTGCAGAGTATCTGATTCTCCTTCAACTGCTAAGACTGTGACAAAACTTCTCTCAATGCAACCATTTTGTATTTCAACCATGGGTGGCCTTAGATTATGAGCATCAATAAAGAAAAGCATAAAAATGTAGCACTATCTCACACTTGAATGTTAAAATGCATGTGTAAATAACAAAAGAAAGAAAACAAAATTCAGTTAGCAAGCGAAACATTCTGTATTTTCACAGTTGATCTTTTGTAATGCCTCAACGTGACTCAACTGCGTCATATTTATCAGCTCAATTGGGAAGCATGGGAAGAGAGAGGCATGAAATGCAACAAAGGCCCTAAAATGACACAGCCATAGCAGTCATATGGCATGTGCCACTTTATATGGCCACCAAGATAAAGGTCACCAGGATCATTGGACGCACAATCACCATGAACGTTTTATATATTGTCGTAGGCCAACATTGCCTTGTTAATTATCGTCTGCATCGTAGATTAAAGCACTAAAAGTTTGCAAATTTGTAATCTTGTTGTTGCTGTCAGTGTGATGTGTAGTGTTATTCCTAAAGAGGGTTGACGTGTCATGACCACATGACCTAAGGAAGCATCTGGTCACTATGATGAGACACACTGAGTGCGTGTGTGTAATTGCCTTTTGTATGAGGTCCCTCTGTGTGTCAATGTGGGAGCAAGGACATTATATATATATGTGTGTG
Source organism: Lycodopsis pacificus (assembly GCA_028022725.1). NCBI lineage: Eukaryota > Metazoa > Chordata > Actinopteri > Perciformes > Zoarcidae > Lycodopsis > Lycodopsis pacificus. Next base: position 13,805,297 of record CM051696.1, on the reverse strand, counting down.
TGTGTGTGTGTGTGTGTGTGTGTGTGTGTGTGTGTGTGTGTGTGTCCATCCTTTTTAATTCTGCTTTGTTCCAGTCTAATCGTTATATAATTTCGTGCTTTGAGCAAAGACATGCACACTTGCGCACACACAGTTTCACACACAGATGCATTGTCTCTCTCTCTCTTCTCTACCTCTTTTCCTGTCCTCACTCTCACATTCACAAACCACACACAGCAACACACAGATGGTACTTGACACGTTAATGCAGCATCTGTGCTTGAATACGTCCATGCATTTAGTAATGTTTAGTCAACAGAAAAAGTAGTTACCTGGAGGTAATGTAAGTTCTATGAGTTTGTGCCCAACAGGGTTTAGAGTATTGTTTACCAAGGTTTAGATTCTATACCTTCTGGTGTCTGATGGCCTTTCTGCTCTATCTGGTTAAAAAGCAGAGAACTTACACAATTCAAAGAAGGAATGGAACGAAAAAGCGAATGTTTTTGTAAGTTTTGAAAGTTGAAAGGGCAAGGTCATTAGTTAGCTTGAGTCATGAGCTCCGAACACAATTAAGGGAAACTTTCATAACCGAAGAAACACTTTCCATTGCTTCAATATGTAGTACGAAGTGGACAAGAAACAAGGGCGACAATATGATATGACACAAAAGGTGTCAAACAAGTTATATACTGTACATGTGCCCGAGCCGGCCGCATGGGCATAGCTATTAAAAAATGAAGGTGAATTTGTGTCATCATTAAACAACAGAATAATGTTTTGTTTTGCAGGATGTTTGCTATAACCACCAGGCTGCCTGGCCACCCAGAGGATCAACACACCGCTCTAAACCAACTCCAGTACACTGTGACGACCTGTGAATTTCTTTATTCACCATATTTCAAAGGCATATTGAATCAAACTTTAATTAGATCATTTTATTGGTTAAGGCCAGGCCTGAGCAGAATAATAAGTTGTGATTCGACATTGATGCTGAAGGTGTTCGTTCACTGTAAAGATCAATGGAATATTTTCATTTTCTTTTTTCAGTTGATGATTTGAAGAAAGGAATACAATTACTGCTGGGTATAACCTTTTATGACGATCAATTCCAAAATTAACAAAATAACATGTTTGTGACAAACGGTGTCAACTAGAGGGGGGAAATAATCGATCCATGTAAGAATCGGGATTCTTGTCTTCTGAGATACTGAATTGATTCACAACTCTCAGAAATAGCTAAATAAATGCTGATTTGAATTAGTAGCAGAACTATAGTTGCAAGGCAGTTACATCTTGCAAGTGCAGATGTAAGAGAGGCCCCTGCACGGCAGATGGGCGAGCAAAATAATTTCACAACTGCGCATGTGGATAAAACCAATAGGGACAGATCTAAGAGGTGCAGGCCTGACAGCTAAACAATGAGCATAAACTCCCTACAAAGCTCAGTCAAGCTGAGCAGAGCAGATGCAGGAGTAAAGAAGGTTGTGATTCTGGGATCCGAGTGCTAACAGGAGCATTATACAGTAATAATCTACAACTAATTTGATAGACTGACCTGTGTATTTTCGAAGTTGAAGTCAACATTGTTATGTCCTTGTTATTCTATGTTGAGTAATGTTGACCCTTGGGGCTTGCAGCACACAGGTGAGGGTGTGTTAAATTACCGAGCTATATAATAATAATGGGGAACTGACATTGTTTACTCCAAATTCGAGCCATGTGAGTAATTGCGGGAGAGAGAATGTGATCTGGTGTGCCTGCGTGTCTGCAGGAGGGGCTCATAGATAAAGGACAGGGAGAAGCTCTTTTGGACACGAAAAACATTCACAGTTCAGTCAACACAGCTTCAAGATATGAAAATATACTAGACTCTGCCAATTATTTACCTCCACAGTTATTGTTATTAGATTTTTAGTTTCGCTGTAACGTATGTAGAACATGAAGCAACATCATGCTGCAATTTAAATCCAGATACACAGGCATCACCGCCGACAGTGTGTCATCGCTGACCTTTCTGTCTTCGGCGCAAAAGTTCCCTTTTCAAATGTAAATCAAGGCATTTCTTTTTCCCCTTATGATGCCTGTTTTTATCTTTCGGATAACAACGGACTGACCTACATGGTATCACTTGAGCCTAAAAAACAAAGCACCCTTGAGACAATTTTGTACTGTTAATGCCTTTCCCTGTTAGTTTCCCATTATCCCTGGACCTCTCTGCCACCAGTGCCTCATCTGTAATAGGACATAGGCCTCTCAGCTCCAGGTGGGTCAGGGTTTTTCCACCCTTGTACCTGAACATTTCAGTCTTTCACTTCAGCTTGCCACCTAATTATGGGCCGTCATTTATGATGAATAAATGAGTTTCTAGCATATAGCTTGCAATGTGAAGAACCCTCTGTGTGTGCTTATTTCTATTGCATACAACAAGTGCTGGGATTATGAAAAGAAAGCTAAATAGTAGCTATTTTGTTGTCTTTAAACAAGGCATCAAAGCTCATGTATCTAGTCTGCATTTGAAAGATAGAGAACACGGTTTGGTAAACGAGAAGCAGAAAAGAAATGTCTGAAACATTAGTCCAGTGTCAAATCAATATGTAGCCCTTTCAGAGCTGAGGCAATTTTCCTCCATAGAAGTTGTAAGAAACATTTGTAAAAGTAATTTAGGATGGAGCAATGCAGTTGAAGCTTGTCAAATGGGTCTGTGCAGTAATACAAACTGTACTCAATGTAAGAAACTGTCCATATGTAAATGTATTTGTCAATTTCTCAGTTTTCTGTATACAATGTGCACTCAGGGTCTACCTGTCAAAACTGAAGCCAAGGACATGTGGCCTTAAAATCTTGCTTCAGAGGCGCTGGTCCTTTGGTCATTCGACCTCAGCACTTGTTTATGGCAATTCACGTTGTTGAAGTGTTAAACTCCAAATCCCCATGTCACCAATGAGCTTGTCCTTTTGACAGATGCCTGACAAATATGCCTCAAACTTCACAAAGGATCATTGAAGAATTTCAGGCAAAGGAGGGCAGTTAGAGTCACAAGAACACACATGCTGTACGTCTACACACACTTTCCCTATTATTGATCATTGTCTGGAAATATCGACAAACTAGAGATCATCTTGCGATGGGATCACACCAGCTGCAACGCCAATTCGGGCTAGGGGCGTAAAGTGTGTTGGCCTACTTCCTTACGCCCTATTTCCGGCACCCCTGCTTAGGTCACAACCAACTTTGAACTTGGATTTTCTTTTGATATCAACTTCAATCCTGTAACGTTTCATGACACCTAATCTTACCAGGGGCAGAAAGAGGGGAAAGACCAATGGCCCCTTTGTCCCCTTAGCTCGGACCACACCCATCTACGGATTTGTCCTTCAATTTGATCTCAACTACACATCTGTAATGTGTTGTGACTGCATCTTTTATGGTTGAGACGCTACCGCGGTCCCAAAATCAGACACATAAACAGAGAGAAAACCACTTCAGTGGTCGTTCCTGCTACAGTAGCTGTCTCCAGGACCACAGTAGATGACACACGGACTCACAAGGTGAAATCAATACCAATGCGTCACTGTCACAGCTGGTAATCACAAAAGCACACTGTTGAGCCGCTTTACTGACAGTGAATTCAAAATGTCTGACATTTCGCACTCATCAGGTTTAAGACTATCTCCTAAAATGTGCTTTAATAATCAGTGCTGTAGCAGTTCTGACAAAGAAAATGAAGTTAATTGGTGTTTTTTATTATTCCTCTCTTTGAATAAAATATTTACGAGGCACCGAATGATTCTCTCCCTTTAATATCAATGTTTAGCTGCATCGCTATGGTTAATTGCATTATTATTCTCCTGTCAATGTGTTGTCAGCCGGACAAATAATTACAATTTTTTATATAAATGCAATAACATTGACAATGGGAATGTCATTTAATTAGTGCCTGAATGATGTTGTTTGTAATGAAAGTGAGCATCACATCACAGAGTCGTAGTCATTCTATTACACTGATTGGTTTGCTAATTATCTGGCTGGCCAACTGATTCATTAATTGGCTTTAATTATTGTCTGAAGGCTGCAAAGTTCAATCATTCACTGTATATCACAACTAACCTACTGGTTAACTGATTCCATGCAAAGCAAAATGCTTGATTAAATAACCGAAAGGCCATGATTGATAAACTGACTTCCTGGCTTACATACAAAGTAACTGACTGATGGAGCAAGTATCTGACTAAATCAGGGATTTATTGCACAGAGGAGTCTGATATTTGAGTTGTTTTGCTTCTCTCCTGCGTCCTTGTGTTGCAGTGATCCATCCTCATTTATATTATCTTGTACAATTACCTCTCTGTTGCTAGGAGACATCTAGGAGACATTTTCTACTGGGTTGGTATGGTCCTCAAGGTCTCCAGTGGGCACACAGGTCCCTGCATGTGTGTATGTGTGTGATTATTACACTGTGTGCAGTGGCAGTCGTGACTGTGTTATGCCAGACAAAGGCAGAATTCAACATGAGTTAATCGTTACTCCAAGCGGACATCTTGACATGTTTCTCTCTCCTCCTTCAACAGCCCATCCCTCCCTCGCTACGGTACTTCTTCCCTCTCTGTTGCCACCGTCTCTCGAGCATCTTTTTCTCCCGCTCTCTTGGCTGTTTTCTATCACTTGTTATATATTCTAGCTTGTCAGTTTTACCCACACATTGGTCTCAGTCTCCACTGCACAACACCCATCCTATTGTCTCCAACTCCATATCTTCCTTTCAAACATATGTTAGATCACTTAGTACCAAAAAGATTTCCTGGTTCCAAGTTGCTATACATTTCTCCACATCAGTCTTAAATGTTGTGATTAAACATAAGTACACGTAAAATCCTCTCCACCTCTTAACTGTTTAACTGCTTGTGATGTTGCACCCCGGGGCATTTCAATTTTTAAAGAGCTATGAATTTCACAGACTTTTAAGAAAATGAATGTGTGCAAGCACTCCCAGCAAGCCTCTAAACAGTCTTTAGAGTAGGAATGAGCCGTGGAACGCTGGCTGAAAGCTTGATCCAGAAGCTTTGTGCTCTCTTACTCTGCAATTTCCTGTTTTTCTCTTTACCTGGTTTACTCTCTTTCTCTCTCTCTGACATTTTCTCTCTTTAGCATTGCCCCGACACTCTACCTTTACTATTCCAAACTGTCTTCCCCTCAATTCCCGTCGCCCCTTTGTCTCTGTTACTCGACATCAATTCTCTCTTTTCTCTATCTCTCCATCTCAATTCCATTTTCAACTTTTCACCTCTTCCCTCCCTCTCCTCTCCTCTGGTGTACCCCTGTCATTATATTTAGAGTACTTGGTAATTAAGATAATTGCAAACGGTAATGTAGTTAGTTGATAAATACATGCTCATTATTTGTGCTTGTAATAGAGATGTTTTGAGTGTAAGGTTTTACATAATCTGTTATCATGCTCCATTCTACAATTTTGCAATATCATGTGCACAACTGGGTGTTGCAGGGTGAAAGTGTCAACACTGCTGGCAGGTATACCTTGATGTTTCATGAAATACATATTAAATATTGTACTCTTTCCATAACAACAGAATAGATGACAAAAAAACACTATCTTTTTCACCCTCCTGTTTCTGCCGTCTTCTTTGTACATGCATTATAATTTATTAATGTGTCCCAAGGCAGCAGGCAACATTTTTCCATTTAGATCCCAGATCACAATGGTAGAAGAAACCCTTATTCTTTATGTTGGCAGCACCTTTGATTAAAGCATTGTGAAGTTTTACAGCAAATGCCTGGGGATGGGAGGGGGTGTTAGAGGAGATGGAGAGATTTCAAATCAAGAGAATAGGCTCTGCAGTTGTATGCATTAATCTGCTGCATGACCCAATCCGCCCATATCTACATAATTTCCATCCCCAGCCAATTCAGCTCAGCTTACTGAGGCAACAGAGGTCTAAATCAGTATCAGCGTTCAACCTTCAACATTAGCTGCCCTGCCAGGATTTCTTGCAACTCAGAGGGGCACCTGTCTGTGCCTGACTATTGATGCAGTAGTTATGTGTGATGAAAATGAATGCGGTAACACAACAAAGCAGAGAGAGAGAGAGAACAAAGACAAAACTGTCATCAGCCTGCTCGAAAGTTCTGCTTTTATTTCCCCAAATCAGACTTTTTTGAGTACCAACAACTATGCATGACTATACAGAATGGCAGTAAGAAAAATGGTTCACGATCTGTCCTATAGGTCTAGATGTAAATGGACATTTTAGATATGAACAAAATAGCAGTAATAGTACACAAAAGTGTATTTGGAAAAGCAGATTATGATCAATAATCTCACTGATATCAGGACTTCAGACATGTTTTCCTCTGCCATATATCTGTCCGTCTCATTCTGTTTCTCTTTCTCCCTCGGTATTTCTTAATCTATTCCTCCGCTCTTCCTTTTTGTTTGTCTCTCTCTCTTCTCCTCGCTCTCTCTCCTGTCTCTTTCTGTCCTCTTCTGTCAGTCCCTCCTGTGGAGACATATCCTCTCTGCTTGATTGCTCTCTTCTGATTCCTTCTCCTTGGGTGGTGTTTGTCAGGGGTGGGAGGGTTGCATGGGTGTTTGTTAGTGGGAGTCAAAACAAGCAAAACTCTGTCTTTCAATGATTTTGACAGCCCACAAGTCTGCTGATTGTGTTTGTGCCTGTCTGACATTTTCTCATGCTGTTTCTACAAGTTTTTGAGTCTCAAGTTTGCTACTTGTTGGTACACTTAATCATCAAGAGTGGTTTTCCCAGAAACAGCCTGCACGTACCAGGCTGCCACGCCCAGTTACCCTGACAGACCTGTCCAGTAGAGTTAATACAAGCCAAACTACCTGACACTATATTATATATTAAGCTGATCCTGGACTTTAAAAAGCTACTCTGTGACTTATAATGACCACACGTCCAACTGAAATTGCATTTTTATTGTCTGCTACAGCACACATATCTGCTATAAGAATCCATATCCAAATCTGAAACTAAAAGAGAGAAATTTATATTAATACAGGAAAGTGTCCATCTACGAATATGAATGCCTTATTTCGATACAGTCAATTAAATCTTGCATGAAGCAGTAATGTCAGTGTTTTATCACGAGCAGAGCATTGACAGTAACCTGCTACACAACACAAGAGCCACAGACTCTGAACAACAACCCACGTTAGCTTTCATGATGAAGTCTCTCATTATGATATTTCCAAACATGAACAATAGTCAATAGAACAATAGCTTAGCTTGTTGAACGAGCAACCAAACTAATTCAACAGGGGCGAAGTGCTGTGATAACGTCGGTTTGTAGGCTAGTTAGATAATTAGATGCTCAACAGCACATGAAGCACATACCTGCAAATCAGTCACTTGGGTTAGATGCTGGTGTGGTCCTTACTCCTCCACGGCAGTAACAACACGCTGTCTGCCCATGACAAGTAGCTACAGAGCAAATTTGTTTTCGGCTACTTTGGTACTTTGGTATCCACCCCTCCAGAAGGCTGAGATGAAAAGGAACATTTCTGATATTTCCCTTTTTTCTTCCTTCTATGAAAAAAGCTACAGTACATAACAATACAGTTACAAAACACGTTGACATTTGACAACAAAAAGGGATGTAAAAATGGGATTTCAGTTGGAATTGAACTGATCATTCACTACCCCCCCTCCCCCCCCCCCCCCCCTTAAACAATGATCGTCCATTCATTATAAAACAGAAAAGAGCAAAATTGTACCGAATGGATTCATTGTTATATTTATCTTCTCAAACTTAAGATGCCCTTGTGAGCAATAGATGGGAATTACCTAACATGGTAATAGATGAAACCATTGTATCATCATCAAACATAGCTGGATGGTTAAACAACCCATTTTGTGCAAGCATGTGCACACAACATCAGTCAATACGTACATGGTCATTAAATGACAGCCTTCTATATTGTATGTGTACATTCACTGGTATGTACTGTACATTGATAGATATTGCTGTTGTACAGCCTCAAGGCTGTCATGTTCGGTATGTAACATGTGATTGTTACATTTTAAATACCTCTGACAGTGTGAAAATAAATGGCAGTTCTATTTTACACAGGCTTCGCCCTTTAACAGCTTCTGTCGGTCGGATGATTGAAGTTATAATTTAGGTTAAATGTTTTAATATCAGCGATTTTAAGCACAATCATTCAGAACTTGAGGGAAGTTGATGGGTCAAATGTTTTCTCCTTTTGATGAGAGGAACATGAAAAGGATAAAAAGCTCCCCCAAAAAAGAAATGAGCTGTGAATCTTCTGTTGTGTAGTAGGATCATCTTGAATGGGAATCCCGTTGGGTCACCATATGAAGTACATTAAAACCTTTCCTACTGTCCTTTCACAATCCTCTTATTTCATGTCATTCTCCACTGTGCTCTCTTTTATAACAGAAGTTCTATAAAGTAATCTTGAAAAAGAGAAATGACACATGTACAGCGATGAGAGAGTAGATGGGAAAGGTGGTGGGCAGGAAGGAGAGAGAGATGGAGGGAGTTGTGGTCTCATTATAAAGTAATCACCAAGAAGAAAGGTCAGGTGGCTGTTACAACATCTATAAAATACGGAAGAGAGTGAGAAAGACAGGAAGGGAGACAGAGAGAGAGAGAGAGAAATGTACTGAGTGAGAAAGAAAGAGACGTATCCGCTATAAAACCCTGACGGGTGAGACAGTGAGGCAGACGTCGAGAGGTGTAGGTGAAATCAACTTCCTAATATCGCCATAAAATACTGCCAGAAGGTTACTGTCAGGAAGGAGAGAAGCAAAGGGAATGGAATGGCCTCGATGCAGTGGCATTATATCATGGCTTCTTTGTGGCTTTCAGGTAAAGCACCTATTTCTGACATTTAATGCTAATAAAGTCTCTTATCTGATGAACCCATAAAAGATTCCAACACACCACAGGAGAAGATTCATTTCTCAGTGACCTGCCAGGAGAATGCATATTAATGTCAGGCGTGTGTAAAGTAACAGTTGAAGTCAGTGAAACACAGATAATTAGGGTCACAGATAAAAGTGCTGCTCAACAGCATTGAGCTCATGGCGCCACTTTTGGTTGGCTTGACACTGTATTGCAACACTCTCCTGCATCAGTATGCACCAGTCTGCAGCCTCTAATATGAGGAATGTGCTGTGCATCTCGAAAGCACAATGTAATTACGCACGCTTGAGTGTGGTTGCCTTAATTAAATCTTGCAGCATGGCACAAGGCTCCAGCAAAAGGTACACTGTGTCTCCGGGCGCAGAGCAGCAGCTAGAAGTTGGAGATGCACGCCGCTGTGTTGTCAGTGGCGGACCCTACAGACCTGGAGGAGTCAGCAGGTGGTCAATGGCAGTGTAAAATAAGTCTGTAAAAGGTGAGTGAAAGTAAAAGTGTGAGTCATCACAATCACAAGAGGTCCTTGAGCATGCAGCCTTAACTGGTCAACCGAATTATTGTGCAACAGAATGTCAGATTAGCTGTGGACAAACACAAAGGAGCACACTCACTCACTCACTCACTCACTCAGACAGTCACGGATGTACAGACTAACACAATCACAGTTACTGTCAGTCACGCACGCACGTACGCACGTACGGACAAACTCACGGACGCGACCAATCACATGATCCATGTGGCAGAGGTAATGATTAGACAACAGGAGGGGTCCTTAGTGTGTGTCCTGAGCTCCATGGCTTCACTCTGGTGCTGCAACATACATGGCTTGCACATTCGTGCACACCTTTAACACTGCTGAAGGATCCCATGTTTACTTATTATTATTATTATTATTATGAACTTCGTTCATGTGGTATTGGAACTCCAACTTAAACCCAAATTCAAATATTTTTTAATTGAAAAACCCACCAAATTGATATGATCGTTTTATGATGTTTATGTTTTTTCACTGTTTTCTAGTCAGTACGAAATAACATATGATTGTACTAATAAGCAGTATTAGTATTGCTCCACACTAGCCACACAGACACAGAAAATCCTCGGAATCTGAACAATATTGAGAGTATACAGAGCTTGGCATCAGGATTTAATCACATTTAAGTTAATTCACCTCAAGCCTGTAAGGTTTGTGACAAAAGAGAACAGGAAACAACTTGTCAGTTAAAGTCTTATATGGTTTCACAAAACTGACTTGAATGTTATGCATTGAGAATCAATACAATTTAGGTTTGTACTGTCAGATGATGTGCCTGCTCCAATTATGTTAAAGGAGACTTACAGTGTAGGAGGGATGCACAATCAACGTTTATTGAAGGCTACAAATGCACCACTAGCTTGACAGTCACATAAGAAGAGCAGTTGACGCACAATTGTGAATTATTCAGGTAAAGCTTGACAAGTCCCATGATAACTATGGTAAACATTACGCACTACATGAATGTTCCATTAACTGACTCAAAAAAACGACAGTTTGGGAAACTAATTAGGAAAACTGGTACCATACATCATGCAGACAGAGAACTCATGGAAGTTCATGAAATGAATTAACAACTCTGGATTCCACAGAACAAACATATTTAGAAGAAAGTGAAATTTCAGACAGTAAATAAAACACAATAGAAAAAAACAGAAAAGACGATTATGTTGTCAGGTAAAAGACTGTTACAGGTAATAACATAATGTATGACTGTTTCATCGTTGTAGGAAAAGCACTGGTGTAAATAAAAGTAATGATGGCTGAATTCCGTTTAGCTGCGCCTCTGGTTCTGGTATTGTGCATGCTGATCACTGTCATGGCTTACATCATTTATATCACATTGACATTAGATATTAAATTTCATTAATTTGGTAAATGCTTAACGAACGTTAACCTTCATAAAATAATAATGTCATCAAATGTGTCACAATTTCTACATCAACTCTCAATAACATTGTCCACATTCTTCTCTTTTTCTGTATTTTCTTCTCTCTTTTGCCTCTACTCTGTGATCTGTCAATCTCCTCTCTCTCTCTCTCTCTCTCTCTCTCTCTCTCTCTCTCTCTCTCTCTCTCTCTCTCTCTCTCTCTCTCTCTCTCTCTCTCTCTCTCTCTCTCAGGGTAATGAGATATAAATGTTTCAGGACTGTGATCGCCTTCGGCACTAGACCTGTCTGTCTCTTTCACACAAAATCATACACACACACACACACACACGCTTGGAATGCAGAAAAGACACATGCCAAATATAAAAGAAACATGGGTGCTGCTGATGTACATGCAGTGTATTTCAGCAGTAGTGTTCCTCCTAAATCTTGTGGAACTAATTAGCAATTAAAGGACAGTGGGCTGTGGGCAGAATAACAGAGTCTGTATTTGTGAGGGCAAGTGTGGAAAGATACAGTGATGTGTGTGTACATGTGTGTAGGTGGTTGCAGGGAGAGCTGGAGGTTATGTAGGGGTTGCTTCACCAAATATACACTTGGTGTTTCTAAGCTAAGGTCAGCAGTCCCAGCTGTTTTCTACTGCAACATACAAACAACATAACCTTAGAAAAGGACATATCTGACTAATGCTGCACTACTGCTATATTGCTACTACTGCTAATATATATAGATATATATATATATAAATGCAAAACAATGCACCTCAGGAACACCAACCCACAACGCACATACACAATGAGGAACAACAACGGCACAACCCACCAGCTTCAAATCACACAAGAAGAGAAAGACTTGGGTGTAATTATCGACCACAACCTCTCATTCTCCAGGCACATCCAAACCCAGGTATCCAAGGCCAACCGAGTGTTAGGAGCAATCAAACACACATTCCAGTCCTTAGATCAAACAGCATTCCTCCACCTGTACAAATCCTTGGTACGTCCTCACCTCGAGTACGCCTCAGTCGTCTGGTCGCCCAAACTCAAGCGGGACAAAGATGCAAGATGCCCTGGAACAAGTCCAGAGACGCGCAACTAGATTAGTGCACGGCCTCTCCAACCTCTCATACCCAGAAAGACTTGCCAGTCTCAACTTGCAAACGCTGGAATTTCGCCGCAAACGAGCCGACATGGTCCAAACTTTTAAAATACTGACAGGAATCGACAGCGTACAGTCGAATAGAAGTTGTCAAGTATGTGGCAATAGTATGTTCAAAAAATCCCTCAGCACCAATACAAGAGGTCATGATCTGAAGCTACAAGTACAACACCAGCCTGGTCCACGGAAACCTTTTTTCTCCAGTAGAACACCACCAGTATGGAATAGCCTGAGTCAAGCAACAGTTAGTGCCTCCTCAGTCAACGCATTTAAGACCAGCCTAGGGAGAGAATGGCAACACCATCAAAGCCAACACCAACACATATTTTCCTACTAATTCACTGTCCAGTTTCACGTTCTTTATGAACATATCTAACAAACCTTGAGACTCAACTATTTACAGATGAGGATCAAGCCATCACCTTGGTCTAGGGTCTCAATACTCTTAAAGGGTACCTAATGACCTTTACTAAAGATAATTACTAAAGATAATATATATAGATATATATACTACTGCTAATAGATGCTTCACACAAAACTGATTAAAAACCAAATTAGTTAGTGAGTTAATAGTTTAATGGCTAGTTCATGGTTAATTATGTCATAGTTAATAGTTTTGACATAATTTCCAAATTATATATTTGGTTTCATATCAGAAATGTGTGAAAGATTGCATTTTACACGTGCTTTTTTTAGTACAGGCTATACTTTACATGTTAACGTGAACGTAAAATCACCACAAATTACAGCAAACGTGACCAACCAGGACCACCATCTTTTAATTAACATTAGCATTTCAAAGAAGATCAACAGCTGTTTGAGGAGGGGGCCTGCAATACGAGTGACATGAGACAAGTTAATGAGCATCATGCTCAAGTGAATGAGCGTGCACTTGTTCATTCTGATGAAGTCTTGCAAACCCATCACAAGAACAAATGCTCTGCAGTGCATCAATAATTCACGTTGTTTTAATCTGTCCGTGATCAGTGAGAACAAATTATATCTTTCATGGGAATGAATGATTTAACTCTAGTTATTAAAATATGCAAATATGTCAAGGAATATTTTTAACAGATATTTATCTTTAGCTACATTGCTGCGTTTGTTCAGAACAGAACATGCCTTCAGATCTGCTGCCAGGGTTTATATCACACTGGGTGCAACTTGTTCAACAATGTGTTCAAGATGAATTCATTGAGATAGAATATAAATCATGTTAAGGAACATCTTCATTTCTTCCAGGAAAGAGGGGGACAGTTAGTGCTGGCAAGAGCCAGAGGCATGCAACATGAAATCATATAAATTTACATGAAAATGCCCCATCGCTGATTCCGTCGCCTCCTCTTTTTACCTTCAACTGTTTTCTGCTGATCTGCTCTTACAGAAACTGATTAGAGCTGAAAAGTCAAGTCCATTCTAACTCAATTTGTCATTGTGTGAAGTCCAATAGCAACTAACAACAGTAAGATAACATTTCTAACAGGTGTAATCAAATAATTACATCATGGATTAAAATGTAAAGCGGACAAACAATAACTTGGAAACCAATTAAACCACCCCCACTCCACTCCCCGTTTTATCAATTCTCTCCACTTATTGTCTTTCCACATGCTCCTCTCCTTTTCTCTACTATGCCGGCGCCTCCACAATCAATTCACACTTCTTCCTCCTCTACTCGCCCTTCTTCTTCTCCTCTCTGTCTTGTGTTTCTCTCGCCTTACCTGAAGGCCACAGCAGCAGAATAGGGACAGAGAGAAGTCTCTGCAGTGTGGCTGAGCTCTGAGTTCATCCATTTAGATTTTATATAACTCCATCACTTACACGGCTCCTTTCATAGAAGCCATTTAACTCTTTCATGTCACTTCTTATCCACTTTGTCTTAATGATGTTCAGCATCAGAATCAGAATCAGCTTTATTGGCCATGTGTGCTTACGCATACATGGAATTTGTCGCCGGTTTCCACTCCGCTCTCAATGTACAAACACAAATTTACAATAAACAAGAAAATATATGTATAAAGAATAAAAAAGGGATCCCATTGTATATGGGATCACGTTAGCAACATTTTTGACTGTGGCATATTCTCATTAAGAGGCTCTGCTCTGTCTTGTTATCCAAACATATCTGACAAGGATGCTTTCTAGTTGTTCTGATATCCTGACATTAGTGTTTGACGTGTAGACTTGGCCTCTTTCGCTGTCCAATGTTCTGTTCTCTGAGAAATGAGCCAAAACGCTGCAGCTATAGCTGCTAGGGCGGGCAAATTGTCTCTGATACGATGATGTATTGTATTTCAGCTGCAACTTAGCATCATGTCTGACATCCACTTAGCATTAGGGTATTCGGTTATTCATGTGCAATGTCCTGTTATAATGTGTGATGAAGAGGAGCATGAAGAAAGTTGATCCTTGGTATAGCCCACCGAGAGAGGCTTTTGGCTTTATAATGTGCTGTGACTTGTTTGTTTCCCTGATGCTCTGCTGTGTCCACATTAGGCTGTCCTAGCAATCCTATAATAAGTATTCTTCTTGTGTGATAGACACTTTTGATGTTAGATATGTAATTTCTTGTGTAAGTTTCAAAGTTATGTATTGGACTTTTCATGTGTGATGTATTAGCATTCGTCCAGCTTTTCCATTTGAATTCTCCCTCTGAGTCTTATTCATGATGTGCTCTTAGCCTATTCAGCCTATTGTGTCTAATATGTGATCCCAAACACCCATTAGCTCTATTCAAGTCTGTGATGCATGTGTTGCATTAGCGTGTAGCTCTACTTTCCATGCATAATGCTCTGTTACCGGTAGTCCTTTTCTTTCCAATATCTTCTTCACTATTGATATTCGAGATTTGCATTAAAAATCAACCATACATTACAATGAATACATACATGCATATATACATATACAGATACACACCCATATATATACCCACAAAAAGTAATATATATATATATATATATATATATATATAGACATACATATACATACATATAAATACACATACATACATATAAATAATATTAATAGAAAAGAAATAAGAAAAAATTTAAGTAATATGCACATATACGTGCCCTTACTCTTGGCGCTATTCTTCATGAGTAATGTGACATTTGTATTTGGCCTAAACTTTCTAATGTGTGATGTTAGTGTTAGTGTTTGGCAGATTTTGTGTGTGTAATATTTTCTTGACATTTGGCTTGAGTACTTTTATAATGAGTGACAGTCCATTAGCAGTTGCCCATATTCCTCCTAATGGGCAGTGGTGTGTTGTGAGACATGTAATCAAATGTTGTTTATGATGTGCTGTTTGTGTGGGCTTATGTGTGATGTGTCCCGTCGGCTTGGCGATCTGATAATGGCAGCCCTAATATTCTGAACTCCAGCATTGAACGACTGTCAACGAGGCTAAACACATCTTCATAATCCCTTTAATGGACTCTGTGGGCTGGACAATATTATTTCAGACACACAAACACATCTGAGAAGAGACACCCACTCGCAGAGATGCACATACAGAGGATAATAGATGGTCTCTAGGTGGACATTTTCTTTTGCTTTCTCTTCTTGTGTCCTTGCCTTGAGGTGTGAAATAAATAACCATCACCATTCAACTTTACTTTTTATACTAGAAAGGAAAGACTGAACAAACATTAAAAAGGTGGAGTACACATCCCAGACACATGCAGATGGTGGAGAAAAGAAGATCTGTCTCTTAGGCCATATTAAAACCGTACCGCTAACCGTATTCTTAAGAAAATAAATCCCCAGTGGACATAACCTAACTCTGCCTCTTCTTGCTAACTCAAGCAAGCCTGGAAAAAGCTACAGGTAATAGCAGTGGCTAGTCTTGCTTCACAAAATGTGATTCAGAAAAGAAGGATGTCCATTCCTGGCATTGCCTTCCTTGACCTAGTATGCGCCATCTGTATTGGCGAATTCTGCCAGTCTCGCCGAAGTAATTTGCATATTGAGATGAAATCATAATGCACAAAATATTCCCTACCCATTGACTTACTTCCGACGCCCTAGCTTGGACCATAACCATATTGGAACTTGACCTTCATTTTGATCTATGAATCTGTAAAGTTTTGTGACTACATCTTGCACGGTCACAAAATCTGTCCACAGACATATAAAAACCTGGCAAAGTACTCAAAACCACGACTGTGGTAGTTCCCACTACAGTATGTGTCTCCAGGACAACATTTTTGAGACACACACACACACACACACACACACACAGACTCACAGGGGAAAACAATAGCAGCTCTACAAAGATTCCGCTATTAAACTCTTGTTTATGGCTTTATGTTCAGACTGCAGGCGAATCTGATTGGTTTCTCCAAATCAGATCTTTATGACAGACTTTCCTCACTGTTATTTGCATCAGATCGGATTCTGCTGGGGTCGCTGTGGTAATGAGGCGTCAGTAACTACTTAGCTACACAAGTGACATTGCTTTTCAACGTGGAAGCATTAGAAATGGAGGTTTATTATTTCACCTCGAAACAATCATGCTGTCAAGTCACGGTGCAGAAATCCTCCATTGCACTACACTGAGAGCGGAATGCATCTGTATAAATCCAATTACATTCGCATTTCAAACTACCTCCAAATGTGTTTTTTACTGTCCAGACAATCTGGGTATGCCCATATGCACATTTGGGCTTGCAGTCTGAAAAGGGAAGTAGAAGTTGCTGAACTTTAATTGACTGAGATGCCACTCTTCACATTTTTTTACATTATCACAAAATTGTGAAAGAAAGTATTTGCTCCATGGACCTGTGCTACAGACTGCTTTGTGCTGTGCCCTGAGTTACAAAAATAGAGCATTAAGACTTGACAGGCCGACACAAAATGTGTTAAGGGGGATTCGTTCAGTGTTTTCTATTGCATTTCAGTGTGCAGAGAAAAGCACATTGCAGGTTTTCACCTAAAATGACATGAATCCATGTTTACCTATTGTAAAAACTACAATAAAACAAGGTTAGGTGGTATACTATTGTAAAGTCTATCATTTTTATTTTAAGGGTAACTTAATTGCTAAAGACTACATTTGACAACAAGTAACGCAAAGGAATATGTAATCAAACCACAGGGAACCACATGCATTTGAAAAACTTTGTCTGTAGCTGTTTACATTTGACTGTAGCTGCCATTCAAAGTCATGACTTACCTTTAAGAAAGAGACAACTTCTATCAATTGATAGGATCCATGGCAACAGACATTGCAGGCACTCTGATGAAGTAGTTGGCTGTGGACACAGCCATAGCACATTTGTGTATTAACTGTTATATTATTTTAGACCTAGGCTTATCTCTTCTCTTTCCTCTTTAGTTTTGTTCCATTTGGCTTTTATGTTTTTAGAATTCTGCACCATCCAGTCTTTTACCTTCTGATCCAGTCACTCAGTCAGTCCCACAGATCAAGGGGTTTTTATGTAATGGAGCAGAATAACAGACAAAAATGCATCCTGCCATCAGGATGTCTTCTGTCAGTGGGCCGGAAAGGGTGGGACAGAGATGGATGGCAAGAGCCATTCAGCTCAGCTGCGTGCAAGAATAACAGTCACTCTCACCACCCTCTTTTCCTCTCTTTCAGTCTTCCCTCCTTCCAGTTCTGTCTTGCTTTCTCTCTCTCTCACACACACACACACACACACACACACACACACACACACACACACACACTCTATTTTGGGTGTACGATAGCAGTGTCTTATTTAGTGCGTTCTGGGACTTGCTCGGTTAGGGTTAGGCAGGTTGACTGACGGGGAAGTTGAAGGTTGTGATCGTGACAGCTCCTGATAATTGGGCTTTCTTTGGACTAGACAAATAAAGTGAAGACATTGGTGAAGAGAAGGATACAAATGATGCATCCACACATCCCAGTGTTTCAACTTGACAATCCTGCCAAGGGAGGTTTTTATCTCAAAGGATGAAATACAGTATGTTTTGCCGCAGTCAAGATATTTAATGTTCATGGTTATAAATATCAAGCATTAAGTCTCTTTAGGCAGATGTATGAATATAATGATGCCAAATAAGGATATGTTATGGAATGTGTGTGTGGGGGATACTTATAGTAATTACAATTCCATGGGGCCCTCTTCTTGACTTGCAGTTCTATAAAGTTGCTAAACATTTCATTATCTGCCAGATAGACTTCACTGATGTGTATTTGATTAACGATGAAAACACCAGCTCTACTTCCATTTCCTTTATTATTAAGAAGTCAAGATCTGTGGCCTTATTGTGCTTAAATGGCAGCATCCTTTCCATAGCAGGCAGCCGAAGACACCAGCTGGGGAAATACATCTCTCTTTTGTTATTTACTTGGCGTTTCGATTGGTTGGCACTCACGGCTGTTTTGCATTATTGCAGGAAAGCGTTTTGACTTGGTTGAACACCAGCATTCACGGCTGACTTTAAAGACCTAAAGCTCCAGCCCATGTTTCCTCACAAAAGATTCATGAGCTTCAGAGGGACCCACACGTTGGAAGGTCAGTTAGAAGCTAAATGCAATCAGACAGGAGCGATCTCTCTCTTCATGAAGTCGGACATGTTTACCTCCTGAGCCAATACCTTGATAAGTTGACAGAAAACAATTGTTTACCAGATATTGTCAAGATTACTGCGCCACCATTCTACAAAGTATGTTTTGTTGGGTCTGAGTGTCTGGAATTTGATGCACATGCCATCAGCACCTTCCCATTGTCTAGTGGGAGAACCACTGATTTAGGAGCTGCAGCTGGATGTTAATGCTGGGGCCAGCGTCATCACTTTGGAACATTCAGTGTAACAAGATTACAGCATAAGAATCAGTGCCAAAACGTACACAAAGTAAATTGTTTTGGACAGTTTCAGCAGAAGCCCTATGAACTTTAAACAGGGGATGATTATAGTTGAGTATGATTGTATGAGTATATTATTGTTAAACACACATTTGCTTATGTGCAGTTTGAGACACTTTTTTTTCATTAAAATCCAAAACGATGCAAACTAAAACACAAAGATGAGATGAAGAAGGTGTATATTATAATGTGATGTTATGTAATATAAATTATTTTTAATACACTTTTGCATGAGAGACAAGTAAGGAGTCGCAGAGAAAGGAATAAGTAGTGAACATGAAGTGCGAGAGAGAACAATGGTCTGAAATTCCTTTCACTTAACACCTTTTTTCAATTTTGTCTCCCCACTGACAAGCTATTATTATTCAAATTTTGCTCCCCAAAAATCTTAATATGATAATATTTAGATGAAGGAAATAAAAATAAAAAATCCTAATAGGCTCACTTTTTGTACCTTGGTATTTCTAACCCTGCGTATAGCTATGTTTCCAAGTGCTGGTTTTGAATGGACCACTAATGACTCTGGGAGTCTGGTGGGAAAGCTAGTAATGATGAACTCTGTTATGGAAATGAGTTGTGCAAGGCCTGTGTGAAAGAAATGCAAACAGGTACAGTGGTAAGGCCAAAATGGACGGGCCCATCCCTGGAATCTGATTGGCCACCCCTGATGCCAAAAGATGCAAAATGATGCAAGACGACAAGTGCTACCTTGCTAATCTGATCACAGAGAATGTAATGTTGCAATGCATTTCTATGAATCTTGAAACGTGACCTCTCGCACCACCATTATGATTACCTATGATTTATTACCTAGAGAGACAGATGGCAGTGTGCAGTTACCAGACATTTTCACGGTATAACCGCTCTTATTTTCTCTTTGTTTCTTTTCTCTCCTCACCTACTTCCCACATCTCAAATTGATGGTAACCTTTCAGCATCAACTCCCTATTAAGTTCTCATGATGAACACACACACACAACCCACTAGGCTCATTAGTCATCCCAGCATGAAATAGGAGACAGGAATAAATAGTTTGATTGGCTGAGGAGCACCAAATGAGAACCTGATTGGTTTATTAGCATGTTGATCAGAGCTGAATAGCCTCTCCTACTTGGAAACAGAGCTCCTGATGAGCATTTTGGCCTGGCTTCATCACCACTCCTTGAATAAAAAAATGTGCGGGAAATCGTTTCATCTCTGATTAATGACAAATTACCAAGATCTTTCTATGAATCATCATACAGCAAACAAGATAAACCAATGAGGGAACTCTTTAAAGGAGATGTATTTGATATTTTGAACATTAATATAGTAGCAAACAACTCTGTATATATATAGTGGAATAATGTCTACCTGAGCATAGAATAAAGTCGCTTTCCCTCTGTGTGTGTTGTTATCCGAGCTTCTCCTGGCATTATTGCCATAGCATGCTTTTAATGCATGTTAGTGCATGTTAGTGCATGTTAGTGTGCCCCACTCACATCCGCCACACTGCAATGCTCGCATACAGCTGATAATGTCGCCCTGACAAACAGTGTCATCGTGGAAGTGTATAGCACCCACCCTCAGGTCCCCCCTCAGGGAAACACTGTTAGCTCTGTCAGCATAGTTTGCACTGTTAGTTGTAAGTCGCCAGCTAGCAGTTGACATGTTGAGAGCTGCTGAGGAGCAATCGCAATGCTCACAATCGCAATGCTCACAATCTAAATGCTCACAATTGCAATGCTCACAATCGCAATGCTCACAATCTAAATGCTCACAATCGAAATGCTCACAATCGCAATGCTCACAATCGAAATGCTCACAATCTCGGATCTTTCAGCTTTAAACACAACTGTGAGCATTATTGACCTTGAACAGATCATCTGTCGTTCTGTTTCAACAAGAATATATATATAGAATAGAATAGAAGAAAATAAAATACAATAGAAGAAATTAAGTAACTAGAAAATTTTTTGGCAAAAAGTCAACAATCCCACCTGCACCTCAACCACCTTTTTTAAAGTCTGGGACATCAAGTCAATGCAGCACTGACACTGGGACAGTGCGCTAACTGCAAGTCCTTCTCGAGACAGCTGCAGTGATGGAAGGGCCTCCTGTGCTTTTTGGAGACAGAGCAGTGATGTGAAACTATCTTGCCCCCCCCCATCCCCTGTGAAAGAGAAAACAAAGATTCTATTATTTAGCTTTTTCCTCGAAGCAGACAATGAACTTCCTCCACTGTTCCTGCTAGATAGAGAGATGTAGTCTGCTTCAGAACAAACACAAGAAGACCCACCTTATCTTTCCTCACAGTGTAATGTAAAGCAATACAACTTTATAAACTGCAGCGTCAAATAGTATTAAGGCGCTGAGTCAACATCTTTCTGGCACAGAGTCAACAACAATTGAATGTAATAAGCTTCGAGTGTTTGTTTCAGGGCTGTTGTATTGGATTATATTACATTCGATTTGACAGGTGTCCATGACATAGTGTTTAAAATGTGTACTACTTAATTAATCAATGTTGGTTGTTTAAATTAGAGTAATAAAATGAGAGGGCAACAAGTATGAAGTCATTAAGGATTGATTTTCCGCCTGCAGAAAAATATGAGAACCATATCATTCAATAGAATACAAAGAGACCAAGGGCAGACCGATTGAAACTGCATGTGTTTGCATGTAAGCATTCATATTTAACACTGCATGTACCGCCTTAGCTCCTAATATAAATTGCCTTGTGCTGAATTGACAAATGATGAAAAATCTATTTTTACAGTATAACTTCTATGGTAAATAAAAACAGCAAGCACATTAATAATTAATGGGAAGCATATTTTTGTCAATGATCAGAAAAAAAGATTCCAATTTAAAGGTCAATTCAATTTAGCTTCTATGAATGTCCCAAAAAAGATAACCATGACATACCACTATTTTAGGTTTTCTGTATATCTTCTTCACATCTACAATGTCAGTTAAAAATACTCTATTGAAGTGCAAAATTAGGTGTCCTAATGCCTGAATGTAAGAAAAGATATGACCGCCGGCTGTATAATCACAGTATAATGTCATCAGCAGGATAGCCTTTACTCTAATCGACCTTTTTAGAACTAACAGCACTCATGTTACTCAACTAATTATCTCCTCCTGCATCACTGAAATGTAGCTCTTTAAAAGACACCCAGCTGTGGTTCAGGCTATCTCTCTCCTTTGCAGATTTCCATCTTTTAAAGCAGATGTGAAATTTAAGAGGGGACACTGTAGCCTACACTACATGAGTGGTTCTATGGTACACTGGCTGCTACACTTGGAGGGCATGACAAAAAATACAATGCATTTATTTATGAAATATGTTGTCAACCTCATGACAACCTCATCCACAGGCCACTTTGTTCTGACTCAGTCTTGCACACTTCCATTTACTCCACTCCACTCCATAGTTATTTCTTTTACATTATTAAGATGCCTGGAACTCAACTATATTGGACTCCATCAAGTGAATAGAAGCAACTGAGACCTGCTGCTGCCACTTTCATCCAAACATTGATCAGCCCAGTCGTTCTTGGATTCAAAGCCCACTGACAGTTATCCCTGCACATACGAATAATTGAAGCTGTCAGTAGTAATTGAGGCTGTTAGTTAAAAATAGGTTCCTTATTCTTGCCACGGAGTAGCTCTGGTAACTGGCAGCAAATTCTGTGAAAAGTATCACTTGAATGCAGGTACCTGCAGGGGTGCAAAGCTGGAGTTTACAGCTGTGATGTGTTTCATATCAGGCACTACATGCTGTTCCACAAGTTGTGACATTTTTTTTGTTTTTCTAAACTGTAAAACACTGAATGTTAATACAACAAAGCCCTGTATTACGATTTATTTAACCCGCCTGTCATTTTCGTCTGTTTTAACCATGAATGGATCATAGACCTGGATACGGGGCCGCCGCTCAACCTTGCTAACCTTGCTATTTTTTTTACAGTGGCCACTTTTGTGACGTGAAATCCCACTGCGGCCCATACACACTTCTAGCTATAGACATGGTCAACTATTACTCTTTGTATTGTTTATTTAAACAATGGAGTTTAATCTTAATGAAACTTTTCTCATGCCAAGAAATGTCTAAATGACGTCACTGACAAACAGTTGGCTAGTTGAATTGGTTCATTGGCCCAGCTGGGCCAGAGGCATGAAGGAATTAACACTACTTGGCATATTCAGTGGGTCGCATAACCCCAGAAGTAACACGGAAGATAGAAACGTTTCTGGCGTATAGGCCTAGCGAGCAATTATTACTGGAATGAATGAATATAATGTTTTTCATGTTGTATTTTGAACTGAACACAAAGAACAATGTCTGGAAATTATCTTTCTGATTTAGGGCACAGCCAGTAACCCGCAGGAGAGATCTGCTTTCTCACTCAATATAAGACGCTCTGGGGAATGTATTTCTTCAGTACTGAGTGGACATCCACATTAAAGGTGGCAAATTGGTGGCACTAGATTAAAAGGTAAGGGATCGCCAAAGTTGTCGAGCCAAATTTGTCTGCAATCCGTCCATTTCAACAAAAACTACAACCGTCAACCTTATGGTAGCACTAAAGTTGAAGTCAGGGCAACATCAAAATCAGAAGGAGTCATCATCTGACCACCATGAACTTGGGCACTATTTATTTCTTTATTTCTTTATTTACTTGTTTGTACTGTAACACTGTAAAATTAATGAGAGATGCACTATTCCTGGAATCCTCGAATGTTTGTAGCAAATTCTGTGACAATCCATGAAATCAATATTAAGATATTTCAATGGATAGGTGGACACCTTGGCCCGCTGGTGATACGAGATGAAAAGTTAGGAGATCGCCAAAGTCAATCGTATTCATCCTCTGGGTACAAGGCATGTTTGTACAAAGGCAATCAGAGCCATGGTGCTAGCATGGCTGAATAAGTGTGCATTCAAGATTTAACATAACAAGGTTAGACAACAGGAAATAGATTAAGACAGTTAACAGTGACATTTCAAAAAATTAATATACATCTGCATTTTTAATTTAGTCTAAAAAGATTCAACAGAAGTAACTCTTTGTGGAAAACAACTACAATCTGGTCCAGCCACATAAACTGTACAGGGAAACACACAGGGCCCGTGTGTGATGTGGCGCTAATGGTGCTAAATAAAGCTGTAACTCTATTTTATCCATGAAGCGCATGGTTTTCTAAAAAAGCATCAAAACATTTCTGTGGCAGCTTTTTCAGTGTACCTGCCAAAGGTCCATTCAAGCAAGAGGGTTTTAATGGTAGTGTCCCTTCAACCCATTCACATTCTTTGCCTTTAACTATGTAGTTATGGCTGATGTGCAGCAAGCTGGTGCAGATGGAGATAAATAGGTCTTAAAGAAAGAGGGATGGCAGTCACATAGTGGTGCCGAGCATTCAGATGTTTATGAGGGTAATATCTATGCAGGTGGAGGAAGATTGATTAGCTGTGCCTAATGACAATAAACAAGTCTAACAACTTCTCTCTTAATTGCTTTTTTATTTTTGCTGTCTTCTCTTTCTTTCTTCCTCTAATTTCCTGTCACCTCTCCCTCTGTCATGTCAATTTTGCATTGAGGCCATGAAAGACCTCCGTGCAATTTAGGATCACATTCTTAATATCTCTTATAAAAGGGCAGACGGCTGTGTATCACAGGCTTGAATGATGCCTCTGCCAATGGAAGAATGAATCTATTTTCTGAGTATTTTCAGCTTTATATATTCATAAGTGAACGGACACAAGCATTGAGGCTTTTGAAGACATGAATGTCGGCCCAATTCTGGGTTTAGATAAGAACATTACTGCATTTATTAATAGCATTGTGGATGCCAATAAGTCATATTTTTACATTATATTCGCCCTGCAGCGAGACTCAGTGGGAGACTGAGAGTGAGCGTTGGACCGCCCACTTGGCACCCAGGCTGCCAACAGCAGGGCATAAAGGTATGTATATATATATATATGAATGATTTCTCGTCATAATTGTCACGTACAACCATGGGGTGGTTCATTTTGAATGCTACCCAAAACGTAACGCTTGTTGTGATGTTGATCATTTGCTCGGACTGATATGTTTGTGTGTGTCCTGTTGGATCCAGACCTGTTTGTCTCATTAAATGGCATGCTCCAATTGTTAGGTTTGGATCTGTGTACCAGAATGCTGTTCACCAAGACGCCACCAGGCTGATGTGCTCCTCTGTTACAAAGATTCAGAGTTTTTTGAGTTAAGGGTTCAGGCCTCAATTCTGCAGAGTATAATAACTCATAACCACAGAAGAACTGGCTTTTTAAAAATGTACTGTGACAATAAAGTACGGCACTGGTGCCCGGCATTAAAAACATTACAATACTTGATAAAACAGAGTAGAAGAAACAGCATTTTATATATAATAATCAATGCAGTGACAAAGGTATAACTGATGGAGCACTAGTGAAGACAGATGACTATAATAGACGGATCACTGCAATGCTCATTTATCTGCTCATGCAGGTAAATATTTGCACATAAAACAAACTGAATATGTAAGTGTTCATTATAGGATATCCACAAATACATACATTAATCTGCTACTTGAGTAAATTAACTATATGAATAAAACAGAATTCCTGATTTACTCCACTGTCCCGTGAAATTCTTCTCCCGTGGGAAAACCAAAGCTTTGAGCTCTAACTGTCGTCTGCTCCTGATCTGTTCTTACCTCATCATGCAGCTTTGGTATGCTGTGCAGTCACGGCAGGGATCTTGTTTTTTGGACTTTGTGAAATGGAATATTGGGGAGAATGATGAGTATGAGACACATTTCACTGCTCTGCTGTGTCACCTTCAATGGGACACTTACCTCATTTCTAGCTGTAATGGAATGACAGCAAATGTGACATGGGCCATCCTTGATTCAAAGTCATCCCAACAGTGTTAATGTACATCTGAATGTCTTCTCCTATTTCTTTGGGCCGTGGTCTCGCACTAAATCTCACCTACAGAAAGTTATCAATAATGTGGTACTAAGTTGTGGCCAATCAATTTAAATACATTTCTACATTTCATTGTATTATGCCTCTATGTGTGTCAAGGACAACACAAAAATGCTTTTCACAGCCCAATTTTTGGATTGAAAGATTTGATAGATTTTGTCCAGTGAGCAGGAAAAGCCTAGGGAACTTGGACTGGTAAAGAGGTCATTTCTTACGAGGTGAAGCAGATTTCCGTGCTTGTGTGTGTCCTGCTCGGTGCCTGTTCTGTAATTTCCAGGGCTTTCTGTTTGACATTGCTTGACCAGAAAACAGGAGTGCACTAGAGGGTAGAGTCAACACAAATTGGGTTGCATCGTTGCATTTTTTTTTGTCTACAACATATGGCTGTGCAGCCAGATACTCAGATTATGTTTTAACTCATGCAGAGATGTTGTTTTCTTCGGGCCATAGTTTTGGAAGTCGATCCGTTTTACATTGACAAGAGGCCAGCACTACAATCAACGGGTAAGCTATAATCACGCAGCTGCTCTGATAACTACAGTATTCGTAAAATACTGTTCATGACGCAACTGTCTGCAATGCAATCGGTTTTGTACAACAAACGTCTACTCTGCTACTAAATTACATACCGCAGGTCTACACAGGCGTTTACACTTTGTCAGCTTGTGTTTTTTTAGTTTTAATGTAACACATGCAGTACTTAACTTTTTATGATAGCTCTTTGTTATTGATTTGTGTATTCCCTAAAGCTCTGGCTTGATCGTACAGTAATTCCCACTCAAAAAGACAAATTTCTCTTGGCACTTTTATAGACTTTTATAGACTGTTAACCAGTGGTTAACAGTTGAACAGGGACTATTACTTTGCTGTGCAGGTTTGCAGTCCACTAATGCATTCTATTATTGATTAATACCGTGTTTCATGACGACTGTCGCCTGCTGTGATATCTTCTCCTGCCACTTTACTTTTTCCTCTGGTGTATCTTTTTGTGTGTGTGTGTGTGTGTGTGTGTGTGTGTGTGTGTGTGTGTGTGTGTGTGTGTGTGTGTGTGTGTGTGTGTGTGTGTGCTTGTGCAATGAGTAAGACATTTTTCTCTAAACCCCCTGTGGGTCTGCACTCTCTGCCCTCTCTGTCTGCAGAGCCCACACAGAGCCCCACAGTCTCAGCGAAGCAGAGTCGTGGTGGTGGTATTGGCTCATCCGCTTTACTGTTACTAAGTTTTCATAGTTTTCACAGCAAAAAATAAAAACCCTCGCCTCATCTCTCCTCCCTCCTCTGGATATCTGGGCTCTCGTTGCTCATGTGCTCCAGTGGAGTTGGCCAGGTTGGAACTGCTGTACCTGACACAGCACTATCCCTCCTGTTTAACTGACCTCTTGTCTTCCCACTGACATCTCAAATACATCCTTCTGCACCAAGCAGTGGGTGTGTAAACCTACCAAAGTGGAGTTTTTTTTTTAATTGGGCGAGGCGCTGTGCTAGGTTAGCTTGGCAGCACAACATAGTTCCCTCTAGAATTAAAAATAAATTGGTTTGCACTGCTGAATAATTCAGGAAGTCAGGTAGCAGCATGTTTTATCACGAACACAGTTAAAATAAGCAATCCATTCTTCAAAGAGAAATCTGATTACTGATCATCTGTGATGTCCACCCTGTAGTGACAAGTAAAATGTTATATGATCCAAAAAGAAAGAGCCCAAAAGAAATGAGAAAGAAGTTTAGAAAATGAAATGCCCAACTTCCTCAATGGAAGTACTGTCTGTAAAATCCCAAAGAATAAATCCCATCATTGTTGTTTTTTTGTTGTCGGTGCTTTCTTCCTCTCAGCATGAACGTGCTGTTTATTTGGACTTCAGTACTGCTGAGTCTCTCTTTAGCATGACAAATGAATGCCGTATGAAAAGCCAGTGTGTGATTAGTCACTGTGTTTTTGAAGCTGGGACAGGGCAGTCTGTGTACACCACAGCTATACGCCATGATGATTAATTTGCTGTGGGGCTCTTGTATACATTTGTTTTTGTTGTGGCCATTTGAGTGTGTGTGTGTGTGTGTGTGTGTGGCAGCAAATTACATTATACTTGTTCAAATGAGAACAATGTACAAAATGCTTTTAACATTCTTATTAGTTTATGTGTACAGGATATTTACCAGACTGCACATATTATACATCATGCAGCACATAAATAAATGATCTGCTATGGCTTACTGGTAGAGATCAATCAATGTTCTTTCTGAATAGCGATGAGAAAGAGGAAGTCAGCAAACCTGATGATAACACAGCACCTGATCCTCTGGGAGAAGATTGTGATAGATGGAGTGAGTGAGGAAGTGTCTACCTCTTCTTGCTCTCTTTATTGTATAGACGCACACTGTTTACTGCTTAAGGCAGACGACTATATGTGTCATTCAGTGTCAAATCTGTTTATTATCTATGAAAGAACACCAATCACATTTATATCTTGTCTTGACGGTTCTACTTGACATAACAAAACACATCTAACCGTTCTAGTCAGACCACTGAAGCTTCATGAGCAAAAGGTCACCTTTTTCACCACTAATTGATCATGCTATGTGCATGGAAATTAATATTTCCACAAGCAAATATTAACACATACTGTATACATGCATGATTGTTGTTTTTCAATTTTTTTCAATTACCTATTGAGACTGACGCCTGCATTTTTACAAATGTGTCTGGGTTATGTGTGTTATAGACACAGTGAAATCCATTGTCCTCATGTTCTTAAAATGATTAATACATCAATATTAACGAAACCAAACACTACAGAGTGTGCCTCAGGCTGAAAATAATAGCAGAACACCCCCAGAGCTGGCAAGACAACTATTTGAGAGACACACACAGCCATAATCAACATGCAATATTTAAATAAATGTTGCCAAAAGAAAGAAGCACAGAGATAGAAAGAAAGAGTAATAGAATATTGTGAAAATATGTGGTATGTTCAACTACATCATCTTTATTACCATTATCTCAGACAAATAGTTGAATTTGCTTTACTTTGATGTAGTTTATATGCTGTAGAGTGTATCAGGCAAATTGAACGGAACGAGGTCCTAAGTGTTTCCCTCAAACTGAAAGTAATTTAGGAGGAACCTTGCAGCACAAAGTGTTTGCTTCCCTTATGCATAATATCACTTTATGTGACATTTCCAAGCAATCAATATGTGTGCTTGGCAGTTTTATGTCCCCGCCTTAATGTGGTGTGGAATTAAGCATGGTGTTTGCAGGCTATCGAACAGCCTCCCTTCAGCTCACACTTAAGACAGGAGAAACGAGGCCAAAACAACGGACTCAGTACTATGAGGTTTGTCTGTCTCTGTGCCTAGCTGCCTGCCCTTCCATCTATCAAGCAGCTGGCCAGATGTTAACTCTCTACAATGCTCTACACATATATTGGTTTACCTAATTATGCATCCAATTATTGGTAAAACAAAAAGGTGGTAAGATACATTTCAAAGTCAGCTTTTATTGGCAGCCAGCCTTTCTGTTTTTGTGAAAACATTTGTAACTGCAGGTTAAGAAGACTCCTCACTAATGTTTCCCAATTCTGGTCACGATGTGGATATGAATACATCATTTTGATGTAGGGGGGTGTGTGTGTATCTTAGTGAAGCTTTAATGTGGCTGGATGTGTCAATTAAAACACTTTCACAGACACACACAGAACTATATTGATATTTATACGTCTTATATTATATTGCATGTTATTGGGGTTGCTCGTAATAATTATAAGTCAACTCTGCAGTTCCTCTCAGCTTTATAGAGACTTTTAGCAAATTTTATTGGTTTTCCAAAAGCATTACTGTTTTCGTTCGCACTCACTGCTCGCATCATTCTCATCAGCATCAGCAAAATTGGTCTAAAAAAAACCCTGTACGCTACCTGCCCAGCACCAGACGGAACAGACAAAGTTAGCCACTAGCTGGTGGACACATGTTGGAGCATATAGCAGCTCAACAGCCAGATATATTGGTGGAGACCAAAAACAAAGCTACAAGGAAAGTTACTGTAATATTGGGCTTGGACTAATTCCAGACATTATGCGGGAAATCCATTGGTTCTTCAATAGTTAACAAGCTTCATAACATGGCTAGCTTTCCTCTGGTTGTTGTCGCTATCTGTAAGATAACAGCCATCTAACACCATGTGCTGTGAGCTCAGATGCAAGAAAAGGCTTATTTTCCCTTTTTCTATATTCTAACTAGTCCTTTGAACTCCCTTTATCTCTGCAGTTTTTGAGGATTATTCTACTCTGCATGGAAAAGAAACTCATTTTTGTCCCCCCCCCCCCTCCCTTATGGCTCTCCCTTCCCTCTTCTCTTTCCAACCCTCCTCTAATCCCATCGTCTCTTCCTCTCCTCTCCTTTCCTCTCCTCTGAATTTTCCTCTTCTCCATTTCTTCTCTTTTCAATTACTGTCCCATCTCACCAACTCTATTTTCTCCAATCCTCACCTCCCTTATCCCCATTTCTCCTTGACTCCCCTCCCCTCTTCCAATGTCCTCCTCCCTCATCTGCTCCTCTCCACTTCCCTCTCCCATCTTAGCTTTGATCCTCTTGCAATTCCTCTCCACTGTTCACTCTTCATTCACGCCTCGTATCTCCTCTCCTGCTCCTGCATGACAAGGCTGTTAACATTTTCCGTTTTTCTCTTTTGCTTCACCTCTCCTTGCACCCCTTCTCCCCTCTCAACCTTTCACTTCTCAACTTTCTCACGTGACTCAGTCTCCCATCTCAAATCAACATGTCTCCAAACAGAGAAGTGAAGAAATAGAATCTTGACAAAGCCCGGGGATCTGCCCTGCCAGTCCCTTCCATCTGCTCATCTATTCATATGTTTGTGTTCCCCTATTCCTCCCTCTGACTCTGGTGTATGTCTAACCCTCCCTCTCCCCCAGCTTGGTCACACACACACACACACACACACACATACACAATCGCATGCACATACAGACTCTGATTGCGACCTGACGGAGCGTTAAATTACAGCCTCACCAACACTGTTGTGAGGGAATTGCAGTGTGCTCTGCTTGCTGTCTCTTATCCTCTACTCCTCTCCCCCTCCCTCCTCTTCCTAGCATCTTCTCTTCTATCTTTACATATCTTCCCCTCCACCTCTTGTCCCTTTCATATTTCATCTGGTTGTTTTCAACGATCTACTTTTCTGTTTGAGATTTTTGCTTTTGTTTAAATCCTTGCATGTCTTTTCTCTTCTGCTTTCTCCATTCACCTGTTGTTCCCCATCTGATCTGCACACTTGTTCTCTTCGGTCACTTGGCAAATCCCATCATTGCATCATTATTGTATCTGTCCCTCTTCTGGTCCAATTTGCTGACATCTTCTTTTGTAAATCATAAACACAGTGCTGCCACAGGCATTCCCTTTAGTTCACACCATCTTCCCATTCACCCTCCACTCTATCTTTTTTCCCCCAAAGCTACTTCATGTTCTTCCTTTCTTACTCTAAGTATATCTCCTTATTTCCCCCTATAATTCCCTTATCACTGTCTCGTTCTTGCGTTTCCCATCCCCATTCTCCTCTCTAACTCCCTCCCTTTCTCCCTCCCATCTCCTTCCCTTCTCCCTCCTAGCACTACCATGTGTGTATGTCTGTGTCAGTTTTAATCCTGTCAGTGTAAGGTCAGCAGAAGGGATTTCCCTGGGCATCACAGCCAGCAGCTTTAGCACTCTGCATCACCAGTCTTATGCTCTCTATATTGATAATAGTGCCAGCAGCAGTGACCCTTAATGCCACCAGCCTGCATGTTAAATAGCTAACACCTAGCCCCAAGCTCAAGTAACAAAGGCCTTCTAGAGTGTAGGTTATTTAAAAGACCAGCAGCTTTAGCACTTATTGTCAACAGCTAACAGCTATAGCTTAAAACAGCAACAGCCCTTTGATGCAAAGGCAAGCGGCTGTGGCAAAGGGGTTAAGCACTGAGCCATCATCGTTTTGCTTAGAAGACTCAGGGTGGTCACACAGCATCGACCAACTTAAAAATCGACCAACTTAAAAATGGTGGCCGGGTCACAAACTCTCATTTTACAACTGAACCGTGAAATCTGTTTCTGAAAACATTTGAGGAGAGAAATAAGCAATGAAGTAACAGAATATCATTTCGTTTTTTATCAGCACTGCCTAGTGTGACTGTTTGATCTGAGTTTCACGAGCCTGCTGCCTTGTGATGGACAGACATAAAGTTGAGGTCAAGTCATGATTATGCAAATTTAGATACAGCTCGGTCAGTCAACTCGCTCTTGAAATTTTTTCTAGTTCTAGGATTCCTCCTCTGTGGACGTCTAGGAGGTGAATCTATCTTCCCAGAAGGAGATGGATTACCATTACCTCTCAGCAACCATCCAAGACCTGTTACAAAAAGAGGCTGTGTCAGTCTTCCCCACTCACAACAGGCATTGGTTTTACAACTCATACTTCCTGGTTCCCACGACCACAGGAGATTTCAAACATTATGTTGAATCTTCGCATACCCGTGCTTTGCGAGCAAGACATTCCGTATGTTAACCATCCAGCAGTTACCGAAACTGGTTCAGCCGGGAGATCACTCACAATTTAGAGGTGCAAATTTTCGGAGTGAGGAGGCTTCAAAAGTCAGGATCTTCTTGCATTTCACCATCCAGGGGATAGCCTATAAGTATAGAGACTGACATTTGGCTATGCCAAGGCCCCCCCCCCCTCCTCCCCGCACCTTCAGGGTGCTACGTGATCAAGGCATGACTGTCATCTTTTATCTCGAAATACTCATCATCATGGCTAAGTGCAGGAAATGGACTATGCTCCACACAGCTCGGTTGATCTTAGAACTAACCGAGTTTTGGTTCACTATCAACAGGAAGGTGAGCAGGCCCCTGCAACACCAACAGGTGGAATATCTGGGGATTATGCTTGGCACGTGCAGGCTTTGAGCTGCTCTATCGGACCACTGACAGACGGCCCTCCTGCAGGCAGTCTACACCTACAGCAGGGTGTAAAAGTGATGGAGTTGACAGTTTGTGGCAGCTACCCATTCCGTGGTACCGCTGGGGTTCCTGCTCATGCAGAGCCTGCAGAGGTGGTTTGCCAGCCTTCGTTTGGTTACCATTTCTTGCAACACCTCAGGCCCCTGATATAGGTAAGGTACGTGCTCGTGAGAACAGAAAGCAGCACAACAGTGGCCTACATGTACAGGCAGGGCAGAGTTCGATCCACCGCCCTGTTGAGGTTTGCGGAGAGCCTGTGGTTGTGGGCCTCAGAGTGCTTATCCATTTGACCCCAGCAGGGTTAGGCCATGGCTCTATCCAGTTTGGTTACATACTACTTGGTTTGGCTGGGGCCCCCTATTTCTCCGCTGTTGCAGCCTTAAAATGAAGTAGAGCTCTGCGGCAACTAACCTTTAGTCGTTCAGGATGAGTGTGGCTGGGCTGATGTCATGTTGCAGCAGGGCGTATATTTATTGAGTTCCACCCACTGCAGCCTCATAGTCCAGTAGAGGCTGGAGTTAGAACTGTGTGAGTTAGAACAAAGGTTACAATATTTTAACCCTAGTTTTATAAGCAAAGGTGGAGCCCATCCGCTCCTCTGCTGCTCGCTTAATGTGTACATGATAGTTTAGCAGCAGTGTGTGCTACCTTACATATCTTTTTGGCCGTATGTATTCAAGTAGGCACTTCCTTATTCCCTGGCTATGCTTATGCATATTTTCAGTTGGTGATTGTGTACTTGTGATTTTAGAAGAGTATTACCATTGGAGTCCAGTGTACCAGTTTACTACTACCTGCCTGTCTAATATGTCCATCTGCTGTTCCTGGTCTTTGTAGAGTTAAACAAAACAAAAGTAAGAGGCAAAAGAGAAAGTAAATGCAGATTTGAGAGATGAAAACCAACGCAGTCAGTCGGAAGTCTGTCAAGGCGAGTGAGCCACAGTAAGTTCAGGTGTGACAGGGAAGGAGACATTCTCTGTCCCGCTCTGAGCAACAAGTGTAAAACTACCATTGACAAAAACCCCAGTGACCATTATACAAAAACTATTGGAAACTAAACAGACCACAGTTCCAGAGTGCAGTTGTAAGGACGGGAAACATGTTTTTAAATCAAATGTCACAAAAGAATGGCCTTATGGTCTATCAAGAAACCAAAATAAAATGAGAAAATATGAAACTAAATGAAGTGAAGCTTAATAATGATTTCCATTTTCTCTTGCACAGTTGCTGCTAATCCAATTCAAGACCCTCAGTACATTTAATTTGGTGTAGGCTAATATTGCGTTTAGTCTAAACTTTGTCTCAGCGACCCGAATGACTCGAGATGCAATCAGTTTCCTGAGAGAGCATAAGCGTTTAGGGTTAGATGGAAGGGCTCCGGCCACCAAGGGAGCATTCATTACTTTGATCTTCTCTTCACTACATTGGTTTGGGGGTTTGGGATAATAAGGTGATTTGTCCCTAAATACCCTCTGTTAGCTGTGATTTGATTGAGTGCTTGCTATCCAGAGAGATTCCACACAAGCCAGGCGCAGCAGTAATACACCGCTGAGCAAATCAGAACAGGATTACACTGTGCAATGAAATAGTAATCTTTGAAATGGGAAATAACTATCTAACGCAAAATCTTACAAAGTATGTTTGTCTAATTGCTCGTCAAACATATCTAAGACCACCAATTGAGTAACATTTTAGTGGGATATACGGACTTGTTTTTAGATAATGCATCTTCAATATCTTGATATAACATTCTGGGATTCTAAGATCTCTTTTTATCTTGAAAGGCCAAAATATTACATTATATTTCAAGAAATCGTATTCGACAGATTTGAACTGTGCCACCAGCAGATTTCTTTTTACGTCTACCAAGCAAAAACACCTTATATTGGTTGTTTTCTTTATAACCTATTTTTGAAACTGCAATTTTTTCAGGGTATTACATCATGTAATGTAAGACAGTTGTGGATACAGCTGGTCGTAAAAAAGATTCGAAATGTTCTCTAAACAAAGTAGCCTTCGTGTTATTGTGGTTTTTATGATATTGTCATATTCATGCTGACAATTTCACCTGTCGGACTAACCGTGACTGAATTTGACATTTGCATGACTCGTCTAAGCTTAGAAGGTAAAGCAGTTCATCCCCTGGAGGCAGAATTTGATTAAAACCATGGAATGAGGTCTTATGTGTCTCGTATTTAAAAATAATGATTGAGACCTACCGCACATTTCAATGAACTGGTCTGTTTATTCTCATATCTTAATGTATGTAATTTATGTCCGAGGTCAGGGAAAGTTCAAAAAGCCCTCATTCAAATTAGGGGATTTGAGATGATGTTGCATATTCCTCTGCTACAGGGGGTTGTCAGCCTCAACTAACTCTGCAAGTGTCATCAGACTATTCATATATTGTTGAGTCTAAGGCTCCACATTTGCATGTTTTACCCCACGCAACACATTCAATACAATAAAAGATGATGGGCTGTGTGGATGTATTGTTGTTGCTAAGAGAAAGGAGACAGATGCAGCAATCCCTGCAAGATAAACATGAGCACACATAAGCATTACTCAAAGATACTTAAATGACCATCAAAGCATTTCAGCACAAAAGCGCATTGAGGTATTATTTCACTCTCCTATATTAGGTCAGCAGAATAAAGACAGCAAGCAAGTGCCAAGCAGTCGAAAGAGGCCTCTTCTAACCTTTATAATTACTTGGGGAATTATGAATATGACCTGAGATCAACCTCATGGCATGTTCACCTCATTAAGCCTCAACAGGGCATCAAATTGAAAGACAGAACTATTAATCATAGAGTTAAAAGCTAAAGGATAAAAGGCAAACGTGGCTGAGCTAAATACAGAAAAGAGGAAGTGTGTGAAGGAGGATGACATCCCTTTTATTAGGTTAGTTATGTAATGGCTGTGACATCTCCTGAAGAAACTATTTGTGCCCCATTATTGAATCCGAACAAATCAACCCAGTGGCATAAAGAGCAGCACTCTGCCTGCTACTTGAATTCTATCTTAAAAATGCCCACCAAAGGGTTGTGAAGTGTCGTACATATGCTTCCGCCCATCCACACGTCTTGGCTGTTTGCTATAGTTAGATTTTTTTTTATGCATGTTGCTGTGTTGTAACGATGAAACACGTTGCAGCTGTGAATTTAACATATCTCCATAACTTCTCAGAAATAATGCGAATTTATGTTGGACTGCGGACCAAATCAAATGCAATAGGATACCTGCTGACATCAGGCTGACATTCTAGTTTTGGGATGCACTTCTTTACACACACACACACACACACACACACGTCTAAATTAAAGTGATATAAATAAAATGAATAAAAACCTTTTTAGCTTGAATTTTCCCTTCATATGAGATGATATTTAACACTTACTTGTGCTACTTTGATTAACCCAGATAATATGTTTGTTTTGCCAGCAGCTGGTTTGCTGCAGCTATGCAATTAGCATATTGCCTGTTCATGTTTGTTTTCACCTCTTTCATTTAGTTGTTCTAACAAGGATAACAGCCTCCTATTATAGGAGTCTACACTCATAAACAAACACACACACGCACACACACTGGAGGGTCCACATATAATGTGTCTAAGCACAGCAGTAAGCACAGAGACATACAAGGGCAGGTAAGCACACATGCGGCACAGAAACAAACACGTGTGCGACACACACCTCTGCAGAACTCCATTATGTTTTTGATAATTTCTCATGCGATCTGGAGAACAGCCAGGCTTGTCTATGAATCGCTAATTATTTACTTGTCATTAACGTGATGGTTGGGGATGTTATTTTAAGAGTGTGTGGGTAGTGTGGAGGTGTGTGTGTGTGTGTGAGTGAGTGGATGGATGTCTGAGCATGCAAACTAGGTCTGTGAATGCCTTTGTGCACCTGTATGTGTACATGCATGCAAGTGTGGGTTTCTGTGCCTTGGAGCAGTGCTTCATAGCTGGCGAGCTGCAATTCACTGTTTACAAGGCAGACACTGAAAGCTATTTATTGATGGAGGACTGAAGATTCTCTTCTCCAAGTGCAGAAATACGAATCTGAAAAAAAGAGACCTATATGTGTTACAAAATTGAAAGTTGACCAAATACAAAGCACATATTAGATTTCAGACTTTCTCTGCATGTATTGGCAGTGTGTGTGTGTGTGTGTGTGTTACGGTTCACTTTTCCAGCTCTTACCGAACAATGTAACAATATCTTAATGTGTTAATAATATTATTGTGTACTTTTGTATAATGATGCTTTGGCAACATTGTTTTTTTTACTTCCATGCTAATAACGCCACATTGAATTAAATTGAATATATAACTATAGTATTACTGTGCCCATTGATACATACACAGAGTCTGCCTCCCTTCGTATTTCTGGAGTCTTGCATTCTGACGGTGTGGAACACAGTACGCCCGTCAAATGCATTAGCTTGGAGCCAGGTCTCTGTAAAGATTTGGGCGAAACAGTCTCTGAACTCCCGTTACTGAGTTAGCTCGAGTCTAATTTCATCCTTTTTCTTTGCCTTTGCCTGTGGCCGGACATCAGCCAGGAGTATGCTGGGTAGTGGACTAGCCTTAGGTCCTTAGGTTGTCTTAGCTCTTATCCTGGCTCTCTTCTCTTTCTTCCTGTAGCGGTCGCACAGCCTTCATTGCATTTGGTCCGACTGGTCTGGCTGGGTGGTCACAAGATATTGTTGTGATCGTCTCAAAGTCTGCTACTTAATCTAATTCCCCTGCTTTCTTTTCCAATGTTGATAATTGTATTGCTGTTATAGGTTGTACGTGCTTCGGTAATAAAGCTGAGAAAAAATGGAGCAAAGACATCACAATGGTTTCACATTACTTATTTGACGAATTGTTAATATGGAACAATTGATCAGTGCAGCTTTAAGTGAGTTGTTTGTGTGGCCTCATTAAAGGAAGCATTTTGAATGTGTTGTCCTATCTCTCTCGTTATTCCTCTCTGTCTTTCTCTCTCGATGCTCATCTGTCTTTCAGTTGCTGTGTTGTTCTAAAATATATCAGGAAGAAACCTGTACAGGTCTTCATGAATACATAAATATCCTGTCAGGAGGGATCAAACAGCTATTTGGAAAGCTTATAAAAACAGGCCCAGGGGCCGGAGTATACAGACCCTCGTATGCTGGTGACTGCACTGCAGCTCAACCCACTCCAGGAAGAACATCATATTGTTGTTCTACCTTCTTTCTTTCAAAAGTGATCCCTTTTGATTGTGAGACAAAAATAACAGTGATAGTTAGCAGGAAATGAATTTTCTCTCCAATGTTATGAGGTTTCAAGAATTACCCATAAGACTCGTAGTCTCTGTTTCGCTCTCTCTTCTTGGACAGTTGTTATGTGCTGGTTGAAATGAACAAATCCCCTGAGGATCAACACTGCATCCTTGACATGGAGCTCAAGAGCATCAGTGGATCAGGAGGCAGCGTGTGAGAGCAAGAGGAGCCAGAGGGAAGGAGAGGAACTAAAGTTGTGTTAATCTTGAAAGATTCACTGGAAAATCAATTTGTTTTCAAATTTAAACAGCAACAGACGGTTGACAGTCAGATGACAGAGATGTGAAATGTGGAAATTGTCCCCAGTCTCGTTTCTCCAAAACACATAGTTACAGTTTCATCAAGCAAGAAACCACAGCAGATTGGAGTGGATGCTCTGAGCAGTGAACTGTTCGCTAACTTCTCTCACGATCTGCTTTTCTAAGTCTAAGTCGAAGCTTCTCCACTTTACTCGTCCTTATTTTATCGTGATACTTATTAATCCTCTCTCCCTCTGTTCTCTCTCTCTCATTGTGTCTCTCTCTCACACATACATAAGCAGAAGGGGCAGTGAAGCAGATGCAGTCGACGTTCTGCACCAGCGAAGCATAACAGTGTAGTTAGCCTGCTTGTCATGAAACAGAACGCCTCAGCACGGAACAGAACAGAGCACAGCAGGGCTTAGAGCCCTCTGGAGCAGCAGGGGCATCTCACTTACTTCTCACGTTGCGAGTTCAAGTCCAGAGTATCACCTGCTGTTGCACTTTGTTACCACATCTCGCACACTCCTGTTTAATGTTCAGTCTTTACGGAAAACTATCCCACACAGCTATGAGGAAAAGGGAAGCACAGATAACTGGATGAATATCTTAACAACTTTTGAATGGATTGTATATATAGTGCCACCACCAGCACATGCTTAACTAAGATGGTAAACATTTACCTGCTAAACATCTTGCTTGTGAGCTTGTGAGCATAGTTAGCATGCTCAAAGAGCATTACGCTCAGCGAAGTGCAGCCTCTCAGAACATGAACTGGGCAAGACGCCTGAACACTTCAGGGCTAATTCACGTACGAGACACCATCACACTCACATTTACACCTGCAGGCAAGTGAGTTTCGGTTTTGTCAAACCTCAATTTTTCATTTGTCTGTGCTAAGCTAATCTGATATGTTCAATTCAATGTCGTTTGATGCAATGCCGGGCCAAGCTGTAAAATGCTTTTTCAACCACGAGCAGATTGGGCCATTGATCTGTGCTTGATCACTGCACTTTTCTTCCTGCCTTCATATAAAGACAAGCAGGCCTATAACCTGTGCTGTGCTTTAATGCGCTATATGGTCTTTCATGCTTTGCTGTACAGTACCATATCATGCTGAGCGGTAATGTGATTTTCCATGTCGTGCTGCTCCATACCTTGGCTGTGCTGTGCTGTCCCTCTCTACCAGAGAACTGAGAACGGGGGCATTGCTGCAGTGCTCAGTTCTGCATGCGTCAGTGATCGCAACTATAAAATTATTTGATGAGCATAATGGATCCACGCCATAACCATTTGAGAGTCCCGGGAACTGTTTAACAGCAACTTTGACTCAGTGAACCACAGCATTAGGAATACACAGTCAGTGGCAAAGTGTTGAGAAAGTTAAATTATCTGGTGAGTTTTAAAGTTGTACTACAAAAGATGTCATTATATATGTCTCTGATCATTTGTCACCGCAACACAAAAAAAAAAACATTTCTGTCTTTCTGTCTTAAAAAAATTTAAAAACTGCATTCAAGAACTTTTCTAAATTATTTAGACCCAGGCATGTTTTAATACATGACAGGATATATTTAGCCTTTTCTGTCCTCATGGATTTGAGGAGGACAGCAGAGTGCTGGTTCGCTTTCACTGAATCATCACTTTCTAATTTGGGAAGCAACACATCTGCTACTAATTAAGGAGACTGATTGAATCAAGGCTTTCACTAGCACACATGCGGCCAGACGCACCAACACAATCACTCACTCAGATCAGATGAGATTCCCAAACATTGTTTGGGAACATACCTTTTACATGACACTGTGTGGTCAACATGGAAATACAATAACAAGGCTACATTGGGAATGAGAAGTGTGTATGTTTATTCCTGATTCTTAGCGGTATTGCTCCTGTGCATCACCTCAAAAATCCTCGAAAAGACTTGCTTTGCAGTGACTTGTGAGTCTGTGTGGCATAATATTATCAGTTACAGTTGACTGTCACATATTCTACTCAGACAGCAATATTTTATTGCTATGTCTTAACTCGAGTATTGATTTCTTCATCTCCGTTACATTCTGGATTAATGTGTTTGCCCTCTTACTTCCTTAAATTCACTTCACGTCATAAGTATCTCATGCATATGGACTCAGTTTTGTTTCCGTCTTTCTTTCTGTCTGGAGTTTGTTCATGTCCATGTTAAACATTTTCTTATCTGACACACACTCGCACTTAAATACAGTTTGTTTCCTAGCTGAATACTTCATCTTGACGCATGCACTACACACACTCTGGAAATAACATCTGTTTGTGCAACTTTTTATTAAACTGTGTGCTTCACTTGACGCACGCAGTCCTTCACATTGTAAATATATACCTGTTAACTACACCCACACACATACTCACAGGTAATCTTGCTGAGTGCTTTACACCAATACACAAGATAAAATCTCTATCTCAAACCTTCTTGTACTTTCCTCTGAGTGCTCTCTTTCTCTCTATCTACAGTGGCTGTACATGTGTTATGTATATCTAATTCCATACCTAACACAGCGAACAAATGGTAGGATGATAAAAAGACTGTCAAAGTAAACACAAGACATATTTGCTGCGATGTGCTATTTAAACTCCTGAACTTTGAAGGTAGGTATATGTTTTATCACATTTTCATCTACTACTACTTTCATCTACTTTCATATACTGTGTGAATATGATGCAAGATTAATTCCAGTGCTCAACTTGTGTGGATTTACTTTTTATTACTTGCTCTTTTTGCACAGTTACACATACATTCAATCAACACTTTGGTGTGTATATATATATATATATATTCGATCGTCTGCCAATCGGCAGTCTGAGTGCTTTGTGTGTATGCAAGTTGTCAGAGGAAAACAGAGAACGAAGTACGCCGGGGCTTTCAAATTTGCCACCGCTTTTATTTGTGAACAAAGGCAATTTGTTAAGTTATTTAAAAAATACAGTTAACCTTTTTTTATTTCAAATACAATCACATGTAATTGCAACACACATGCACCTGCACTGGATTGAGAGCACAGTGACCTATGCTGAACAACCTCTAGAGTTCAGAATGCAGATGAAAAAGGGTACTGTCTCTCTCTCCTCCTCTCTCTGAATGTCTTTCTTGACCTCTCACTCAGTCATGCTCTCTCTATTGACTTTTCCTGTGGTCCTTATCTTCTTCCCATAACTCTTTCACAGCCTGAGGCCCAGGAGATAGACATTCGCCAACTCTATCTCCTCTCTCCAACTCTCCTGTCGTCCATTGAATGATCTCCTTCAGTCTATCTCTACATCTAAGTCCCACCCTTCCCTCCACATAGCATCTACCCCCCCCTCCTCTTTCTCAAATTCAGATTCAGATTAAACTTTATTGTCATTGCACAGAGTACAAGTACTAGTACAACGTTGTTACTGTGTTTTATAAACCTCATTCTCAGTCTCTCTTTGTCAGTCTCTGCTCCATCCCTCTCTATGCTTTCAGGAGTAATGGATGACCATGTTGTGGTGGTGTCAGGGTTGCTACCACTCCCTCCGTTGCTCCACTCCCCCCCCATCTCCACATCAGCGTGGTTATAGAGAGCCAAGCATTTGGCAGTCTCGCTCTGTCTGTCATCCAACTAATAGATGGCCATGGTGGGGTGAATGTGTTAGAAGAGGCATT
This sequence comes from Lycodopsis pacificus, assembly GCA_028022725.1. Taxonomy (NCBI): domain Eukaryota; kingdom Metazoa; phylum Chordata; class Actinopteri; order Perciformes; family Zoarcidae; genus Lycodopsis; species Lycodopsis pacificus. The sequence continues at coordinate 13,763,266 of CM051696.1, read as the reverse complement.
CTTGTTGGCTCCATTAAACTATAACCTCACTACTCTGAAGGACAATACTATAACACCTCTGTCTCTCTTCCCCTCACTAAGATTATCTCATGGAAATGAACAGGTACCCTGGGAGCTTGTTTCACTTTGTTGTTGCATCATAGATTTTATAAAAATGTCTCTTGCTACTGGAAAAATGTAAGAACTTACTCATTTGTGAGAAATTGCGTCACTGCCCTAAGTGTTTGGGGTAACGCATGACGAAGTAACGTGTTGGAGTACTCTGATTACTTTTTTGTTGTAATGAGCAACGTAACAGTTTGCAATTGAAGTAGTCATTTTTTTGGTTATATTTTCAAATGTGCAGTGAAATGCAAATTATGTCTGGGGGAGCATTTGTCAGCTTCAAATTTGAAGACACCCACATACACCCAGCTCCACAACACTGGTCGGTGGCGATGCACATCGAGGAGGAGAATGATGCCGGCGCTACAGCTCCGAATTCTGAGGGAAATTATCGAGCTTGTAGCTGGTTACGTGGTGGAGGAGATGCTACCGATATCATAAATAAATAAAATCCATGTGATTCGTAAAAATCGAGGGAACAGTGCCTGACAGAAAAGCACTACCTCACTATAACAAAGAGCTGTAAATGGAGTATTGCGTCAGTCCTCGGTAATGTCTACACAGGATGCATTCAGGCACACTGCTGCAGTGTAGATCACCCGCATTTTAGCAGCACTGCAAAAAATTGTACAGGGATAAGTAACTCGTGTAATTACTGAAATTCAAATACCTACTAATCATAAAAAATAGGCACTTAGCTGTTACTCAGTAATGTGTTTCTGCCCAGCGCTGTCCACATTATTACTTAAATTACTACGAAAGATTAAGACCTATTGAAGCAACAGCTGCTCTCCTAAATAACTCAAGATACCACTGAGCCCATGAATCTCAAACCTTCCCAAAACCATGTGAGATCAGCTTTAATTCCTTAATTTACAGATTGGAGGTGTGGTGTTGTCTCTTTTGGACAGAACTTTCTTCCAATTTCGTCTTATCTTAATTTTGTTCTGCAACACTGCTGGAGAGAGTGGTAAGTCAATCGGATGCACTTTTATTTCTCCACAAACCAGCATGGTGCTTCAAAGATGGAAGCTGATGGATCTTGTCTAAGTTATTGATTAGCTGCCTGTGTTCTCTATTTCACTGATATGGGACACATGTGAATTGTATTGGGCAAGATGTCAATGCAGTTAGGAGTTAACAAAAACAAAAACAATCAGACGGTACCATCCATCATCATTGTTTCAAAAAAGGAACATGCCAGTGAAACATTCTTTGTATCAAATCTAAGTGAAATGGTATTTGTTTTGATTGTGTTGGTTCTATCGCATTCGCCCATGAAAGAAAGATCGAAAACCTGAGTTCTTGTTGAACTCCCGAAGATGAGGTTGAGTGTTGCCAAGGCTGACCGATTGATAGTGGTGGTCTATCTAAAATGTACTTCGAGAAATAAAATGTTTTATGTACACTTCTTTGAGATTGTTGCCTTTTGTGCTGAGAAATGCATTGGGCTGAGGGCCTTCTCTATTCTTATATTCTACACCTACTGGTTGATTTGTCTGTATTAACAAGAGTCACCTCTGTTTCAACTCCATTCTACAATAATAAATGGGAGTGTGTTGTGACATGAATAGGATAAATATATCTCCATAGAAAATATTAATGATAAGTGTGTACTTCACCAGTAAAGTCAATGAACCGGCTTCGGCTTCTAATCCTCTCTGTGAAACAGACTTGTAAGCTTATTAATGAAACACTTAGCTGGGGCATTAACTAATCATTGCCAATCAATTACTTGATTGGGCGATGGATCGTCTGTCAGCCTGAGGTGTTGATCTCATCATCAGTTGATTGATTGATTGGTTCATTGACTGGTGGGCCAATGTTGAACTGACAAGGCCAGAGAGCTGTTGGGATTGTACAAGGTGTTGATGCGTGATTGTCACTTGAAAAGAAATGCATGTACGTGCCTATATATATATATATATATATATATATATATATATATATATATATATATATATACGTATATATCTATGAATAATATGATGTTAAAATGACATGCAGGGGAGAATGCGATGGCTATAGGATGAAACAGCATCATTATGAACAGAGAATATATGGTAATAGATCTCTATTTCTCCAGTGTGATCTGCAGCCTCTCGTGTGACACAGGCTGACTGAGCAGTGAGCACAGCTAAGTTCTTCTCATATCAATGCGACAATTAACGCAACTTTGTCAGTTGCATTAATGACAGCATGTCAATCTACACTTGCTACATGCAACTTTTCAAAATAGACTTGCTATTGTATGGTGCTTTGAATGTACTAGCTAAGCCATTTTTCAAGACAAGATCCCCTTCAACAATGAAGTATGGTCCTTTTTTAGTTTTTTTCCATGTTTTGTTCTATATACCCTGCTTTTCTCAGTTTATCTCAATTTGACAGATGTATTTTTTCTCTTACCTCTCCTCCCTGTCCACTTCCTGTATTCCTCTCTCCGAGGACCTGTTTAAAAATTACTCGACCGATTTAGGGCATGGTGTCCTTTTCAACTCTTCCTCTACTCATGTATCCTCTAAAAATGTGGTGATTTGCCGAAAAAAGACAAACAACACAGCTTACCAGGCTGAGTGACACATGCACACACATACGTGCTGGACTTATTGTCAACTACTTTTTTATGTTGATCCACAAAGAGAGCAGTCATGCAGAGAAATGATGAGAAACAAACTGTGGGACGTTCGGGAGGGTGGCAGGCAGGGGAAAGACAGTTAAGAGGGAGGCAAAAGTGTACGTGTCGTAGAGAGAGAGAGAGAGAGAGAGAGAGAGAGAGAGCTACATGGATGTGAGTGTGTCTGAGCGAGAGCAAGAGAGTTAGAGTGAGAGAGATCAGAGCATGTTGAGAAGAGCTTTTGGCTTTTCTCTCAGGATAAAGCTTGTTCCGGTCTTGTGCTGCTGAGTCTCGCTGTAGCACTGTCCATGGTGCTGAATCGGCTGGAGGGTCTTCCGTCTCTCTTTATCGCCCTCCCTCCCTTCCTCTGTTACATTTTCTCTCCTCCTCTCTGTCTTTATCGCTTGTGCCCTCTTATTGTCTTCTCTATCCCTCCCTCTCAACTTAACAGACGCGTTATGGTTATGAAACACAGCATGTTGCCACAGCAATGACCATGATTGATTGTTGAAATGATTTAGTGTTGAAATGACAGTCAAACACCACAAAGCAGCAACAACTGCAAACTGAATATACAGTAGTTATGAAGATGAGTAAATCAGAAAACGCTATAAATAAAAAAAATGACGCGGTTGTTTTTGTACTGGATTGCATTGGAATTGTTGCAAAGGAGAAGATCTGCTCTCAGCAGAAAAAGGACAGCGCTGGTAATTTATTCAAATGCCTGAACCATAACATGTTTACGTTAACCTCACAAGGACCTTTCAAGAGCTCTTGTGTGTCTGTTGTTTCCATAGCAAAGGCAGAAGTAGTTATTATACCTTCACACAGCCATTTAGGGAGGAAGGTTGGTTCACACGTGTAGCTATGACATGGAACACCAGCGTTTGTGTCTTTTTACTATATACTATAGCTGTGTCAGATTAGAATGGTTCACATTGGTTGTTTTGACTAATATGTTGTTTATGTTTTAATCAAATATGAATATAAATCAAATATTGTTTTAAATAAATATCAGATAATAATGGCTGGTGTTGTTCAACAGTCAAATAATAAGAATATTAATTTACAATGATACAAAACAGACAAAAGAAGCAAATAATTGTCATTTTTAAAAAGATAGAAATTGTCCAATTGTTGAATGTTCGAGATTGTTTGCTTGTTAAATGTCTTTTTTTGTTTTGTTATTATGTTATTATGTTGTTGTTCATTAAATCCCCAAAGCAATTGATAGATCAAATGCTTTAAGAAACAAATATTTAAAAACTGTGCTAACTGTGGCTGTCGCAGGACTGTAATAAACCCATCCAATCATTTCATTCTGCCTGCATGTAATGATGAGACTACCTGCCTGTCTAGCGTCCTGCCTACCTGCATGCATTCTGCCCATGTGCTCATTACGTGTCACCGGAGTCTTCCACAAGCTGCTAGCTTGATAGTTGTGAGTACTAACAGAAAGAAGAGAAAACAGAGCGCTATTGCTCAGTGTTGTGACGACCCCTCCCATCCACTAGGGGTCTGTGTCCCGTTTGCTGTCTACTCTGTCTTTCAGGATGTTGATCGGCAGCTAATGAGCCTGCTGGAAATGGCCAGCTATAAAGATGCACCACCTGAACATGGCGGGATCACTCTGAGAACCCACTGGGGGCAGCGGTGACTTTGGCACACAAGCTCGGATACAATTTTGGGATGAACCACAACACCCCAGAGCGCGGCTGTGGCTGCAGGATGACCATTGATCGTGGAGGCTGCATCATGACCCCCTCCACAGGGTATCCATTCCCAACAGTGTTCAGTACATGCAGTAAGAAGTACCTCGCTGCCAGTCTGGAGAAAGGCGTGGGCATGTGTCTGGACAACATGCCGGAGGTCAAGGTGCTCTACGGTGGCCAGAAGTGCGGCAACAGCTACGTGGAGGAGGGGGAAGAGTGTGACTGCGGAGAGCCGGAGGAATGTATGAACCCATGCTGCAATGCCACCACATGCACCCTCAAGGGAGACGCCGTGTGCGCACACGGACAGTGCTGTGAAGACTGCAGGCTGAAACCGGCTGGCAGCCTGTGTCGAGAGACCAGTAACTCCTGTGACCTGCCAGAGTTTTGTACAGGTGCCTCCCCTCCACTCCGACTCTCACGGCAGCTGCTTGATTTGATTGATTCTTTGGTTGTTTGTTTTAATTTAGTTTGGTTATTTGTTCGTTAAATAAATGTCTATGTATTACTTTTATCACTCTTCTTGTCTCCCTTATGTTGCAGCCTTTGAGCCAGGTCGTAACATAGTGAAGCGGATCTTGGGATATGCATAGCATAAAGACAGATAAAGATTCCTTGCTTTGTAGATAGATGTACTGCCTGCATTTGATTAGCTTAGCTTAGCATAAAGACAGGAAACAAGGAGAAACAGCTAGCCTGGCTCTGTCCAAATGAAATTCATCTACCAGTGGTACTTGTATCTTGTTTGTTTAATCTCTACAAAATATAAAAGTACAAAAACAATTTGTTGCGGTATTATGGTGAGTATGTGCTGTATGAGGTCTTGGCTCCATAGCCACAGTAAATTGCTGGAGAGTCCAGTTGTCAATAGGTTGCTGGCTGCTAACAGTAGCGTTATGTAGACTGTACAGGCATGACAGTGGTTGTTCTTATCTAACTCTCAGCAAGAAAGCATAAGCGACTCGCAAAACTCGATTTAGCGACCAATTTTGCCTCAATTGGAAACCAGGAGTACACCTAAGGAAAGTTACAGCTCAACATCAACTTTATAACATACAGTGTGTTTTGGGGAGATTGTGTGCATATTTACACCAAAAGAATAAACTGTGTTTTTATGGATATTTACATTTTGTTTCAAGTAAAAAACTGTCTTTGTGTTGGATCCCAGAACATACAGAGACAGTATTTAAAAAATAAATGATTACTTTTGTGTTATGGGAAAAACTTAAAGTCATAATAAACTAGAGACCATCTTGCAATGGGGTCACACAGCTGCCCACAGGGCCCCCCTACTTCCGGTGCCCTTGCTCGGACCACACCCAAACTCAGCCTTAGTTTTCCATCTCAACTACACGTTTGTAAAGTTTGTGATGCCACCAGTGTTCTTTTACCTAAAGACACACTTGCATTCCACCACGGCCCTCTTGAGGTCCCCGTCCCTCACTTTGAAAACATCCGGTCGTTTCGGTGTGTGTTACAAACTATACCGGCTGCTTCTCCCAGACAAATGCCCCAGCGATGGCATCACGCACAGCCGTCATAGCGTGTCCATCCGTTATTACCAGCTAATCCCGGAGCAGCGACTGGTCAATAGACGGAGCAGCACACGCATACGCAGGGAAGGAGACCGACAGGAGAGGGGCGGCCATAGGCGTATCGCCTCCTGGGACAAAAAGACGCACAGTGTGAAAGTAACTGCAGGAGGGGACGGAGAGGTTCAGCGTGGCGGACCAGAACGCCTTTTAACGACAGGGAGGGGGCAGGGGGGCACAGGAATGATTCGAGGCTGGTTTCATAGCAGGATTCATCATCTTTGTTCTGACCTACAACGCCTCTATCTATAGGCTGCCACCCACTGGGCAGTACGCACTGTTGTTCAGCGTCTCTCGGAGAGACTGACGCGGTGAGAAGACAGAGAGAGAGGTCAGACAAAGTCACTTCTGTGGTTAAGAAGGGGTGGACGACCATCTGCCAAGATCCTCTCATTCTGCAGGGGTTTTCTATCCAAATGTTGTACTCTTATTGTTTAATAATCTATCTTGAGGCGGATAATAAACTAGCCTACCGGCCAACAACAAAAAGGATTATTATTTTACAAGTGCGGATCAAATGTGAGTGAGTGAGATGTGATGTTGCTGCAGGATTGACAGCTGCTGAATGGGAGAGCAAATAGCATCTATAGGGGGGCTTACGTGGAGACCGGCTGAGTAGCCCACAACGACGACCGTGCCCGGTTTTACCGAGCTCACAGAGCGTTTCCTCACTCTTCACCTTTCATCTACTCTGGACACTGATTCCAAGAAATATATCCAGCGGTTGGGTGTTTCCATTAAATAACCGATTACCGAGTTTCAACGAAAACGTTGGAGCTCATGTGGAGACCGAATGGGCGCACAACGCGGCGGCGCGCCGGTTTAACGGCGTTTTTATCCACGCTCACAGTTCTACCTAAGTGAATCAGCGGTGGACTCCGGATTTCCGTAGGTTATCGGCTGCCACCGGTCGCGCAGGCCTACCCGCAACGGGCTTTTGATGCAAACTCAAAGGGAACTAACCGAAACGCATCGCTTGCCCCGCCACCACTCCAGGAGCCCCGCAGCGCGACCAGCGTTGCGCGGTGCAAGACCACAGGTTCAAAAAGTGGATATGATTTCTTATTTGGTTTGAAAAATTGTCTGACCAGGAGGAGGAGGATTATTTAACATTTAATATTTGCGGAGCGGAGTTCTTCCCCTGCACAAGAGGGGGAGATAACCGGAGGAGAAACCTTTACCGGAGAGGAGGAGAGGGAGACGCGCAGGTATGACAGTCTCTTTAACTACTTTTCTCATCTGCCCGATTATCGCACTGTTTCCTCCCTCCTCTCTTCCCGCTATCAACGTCTGCTTCACGTGTCTTCTTGCTTATTTGTGCCGCAACATTTTGGAGAGGTTAATTTACAAATTCAGAAGAGCTGATTGAGTGCACAGAGCAGGGAGAGAGAAGGGAAGGCAGATGGGGAGATAATGGCGCTGGTATTTTGTCTCATACGATTTAGAGGTGGCGATATCTTTTCTCTTGAAACGATGGAAGAAGGGGGAGATGCTGAGGGGGTTGTAAAGCACGGGAAGTGTGAAACATAGGTCTGAAACAGAACAGAAACAGAGGAGGTGAGAAAGTGCACGATGGGAGCAGAAATGAGATCAAATAGCATGAGAGGAGAAGGGGCAAAGAGGAGTCTGAGAGTTTAGAGGGGAAGGAGCGATGAGGGACGGATGGATATAAAGGGAAAGACTGAAAGGGAGGAGATTGTTGCAAACCTATTCAATTGGGGAGAAAGCAGACGGGCTAGTAGAGCAGTATTGGGGGAGCACAGACGGGGAGAAGTGAGACAGGAGGGGCTTCAAAGGAGCTGGTAGGGAACAGGGTGCTGAGATGGAATACACAGAAGGAGCAGAGAGTAGCTCGAGGAGATGGGCTGGGTGATAGGTGAGGTATTCAGGAGTAAGGGAGGACATAATGGCAGGTGAGAGGGAGGGCAGTTGGAGAGGTGAGTAAATACAAAAAGAGAGGACAGGAGAAGGTAATGGAATGAAATAGATGGTAGTTGGGGGCGAAACGACCAAGAAGACATTGGCGAGGAATGAGAGAAGTGCAGGTGTTGCAGCTGGTATTGAAATGATCCTTTAAGGAAGCTCTAACAGCAGCATGCTGGAGGCCAATGTATATAATACCCTGACAGTGCTATGCTGTATATAGCAACTGCATGGTATTATCCAACGGACTGCTGCGTAATGGTCATTGCTGCACCATGGAGACAGAAGGAGAGACACATAGTGAGAAGAGGGAAGCCACAGAAAGCTGCACACCGCCAACAATTTGGTTTGCTGTGTCAGCTCATCAGATCCTCTTTACCTGGTAAATTGTCTCCTCCCTAACTGCCCCATTTACATTTTGATGGGGTTCTGCAATGGCTATAAACCGCCGTAAAACACATGTAAACACATGCAAGATTAAATTAGGTTTGGGGGAAGTCTTTCACTGGTTTCCCTCTTTCTGCCTCTAAATGTGTATATCGTTCAGCTGGAGCCTTGTTTCAATATTTCAATCTCTCTTGCCTGCAGTACATTTTTGTCATTCAGTCTTGACATATGTTTTAACATGTCTTGGAACATTCACAGGGAAAGATTATGTTTTTTAATGCATTTCAGATCACAATCTTAATGTATGTGATTATCATCTTATCAGTATCCTAACACGCTGTACTGCAATGGAAAATGCTGTAAGTGAACGGAATCATAAAGAGCACTTGCCTTCAGCTCGTGTCTTTGATCATGACCCCATTTGCACCACATCCACAGTAACTCAAATACTGACAGAAGATTTTACTAAGATTTAGCTTAGAGCCTCAAACTTGGCAAATATACCCAAAGGAGATTGCAGGCTGACTTTTCCTCCTAACCGACACGGAAATAAATTTCAATCATGCTTGTGTGCAATTAGTAGTTGATGTAGATTGGGCTGTAATGAGCTGGGACTTGATTCTTTAAATCATCGTGGTTTCTGACATTTCTGTCACAGTCAGTGTGCCAACATGTACAATATTCTGGGTTATAGCTGATATTCTGGTCAAGGTCTTATTTGAGATCCACTGCGCATGCATCTACATTATCCCACTCACGAATACCACTATACATGAAAAAGCAGAAAATTCTCACACTGCCATGGAAACAGTTTACACAGGCAGTCAAGAAATAAAAATAACAATTTTGTGCCTCTGGGAGACATTGTTAGGTCCAGCAGTTTTATCTCAGAACATATAGCACAATAATGATTAAAACAGAGAAATAAATGTAATTTAATTTAGCTAAAGTTCATGGAATAAAGTTCATGTATTCATCTTTTTTGTCATTACTGTGTGCTACAACTTGATAAGCATATCAGTTTCATAGTGGGCAAGCAGTTTAAATGTGTTGAAGAGTCAGGGTCTGCCAGTATAGGCCGTAAAGAAGTAGTGTGACATTTTCAAAGTACACTAATTAGTATTTTTGCTCTTCAGTTGACAAATTAACATACATACAAAATGTTTTGACTATGTGCTCGACAATTTCTTGGCCTGGTGCAGTAACTTCCTGGTTTTTGTATGAATTTATAAGTGAGACATGTTTTCTTTTGTTAAGTTTAGAGGTGGTAGGTGGATTTGTTATATTTGGACCTTGTCTAGTTTCCCCCTGTTTCCAGTCTTTATGCTATATGCCCTAAGCTAAGCCGCTGCTAGCCCCAGCGACATATTTACCAATAAGAGAGTGGTATGCTTCGTTTCATCTAACTCCCCGCAAGAACGCCATTAAGCATATTTCTCAAAATGTACAACTATTCCTTTAAACATCAGGTGTTAGAATAGATTAAGGCGTGACAGACCCACATATACTGTACAACCAGTTCAAAAGTGTGTGTAAGAAAAGCCAAACCTTCCTTCAGAGAGGAAGACCAGTATGAAAACAGGCCGTGAAAGTGGCCCTTCATGATCCATCTGGTTTATTAAGGTTTACACTGAAGGATACAGAAAACCTATCTGAGGGATAACTGGGGCCAGAAAGTGAGAGAGAAAACTACTCTCAAACCGTTCGATCATTTTCAACACTGCAATCATACAGTACGTATACTTCTGTCCTGTCACTCAGATGGCTTTACAGTAACTCAGATTAGCTAATACCTGGGTTCTTTTCTCCCTCCTAATTGAGTGCAGCAGAGGTGGGTGATTGATGGGAGATGACTTGTGAGAATTGAAAAGGAAGAGTGCCAAATGAATACTTCACCCAAGACAACCATTTGTAAACCAATTACTCACCCCATGCTACCTTGACTTTGTGAAGAAAACTGTATTTCTCTCATGCCTCCATGGTGAACGGAGAATCAAAAGACAGAGAAAAGTCTTGACAGCAAAACCATGTCACAACATCCGTTTATAAACTCACACAGTACAATCCAACTCTCATTCATCCAGTCGTATGCTCACTACTTACCAAACACACGCATTGTTTTCTGAAACCTTACTATTTAAAACACTACGCATTAACAGTCTCCTTTGTCTGAATGAGTGCTTTCTATTCTTCTGATAAAGTTTTTGTGTGTGAAGTATTCTTTGAACAATTCCCCTTCTTTTTGCAAGAGCTGAAAATGTGTGATACTTTATGTTTACTGTCGGCTATGTTAAATTGTATTGGGTCAAAGAAGTGAAGAGGAAGGCTTGATTCTGAGGGGACGGAGGCTATTTAGATTATAAAGAAGCATGGAATCACATCAGTCCATTTTTACTTTGATACATTGATAGAACATGATCTGGCACTGCCTTTATTATTGAAGTTGTATATGGATAACACAATTATAAACCCTGAGTGGCATAGGTCTGCAGTACGGAACTAATTGTGTGTTTCTGACTCATCAATGGCAATGATGATTCCTCCTAGTGTCTGATTGGCTAGAAACAACATCCTAGCACCTTTTGAACAAACTTCGAACAATAAAACCTTTTTTACCTTTTATTCTGTCAACATCAGATTGAATAATGACGTTCGAGAGACGTGTATATTCTGCAGGAGTGTAGGTCTAATTGATTGATGTGTCTGTTTGAACGAGGCAGACAGAGCAGAAACAAAATGGAGCTCACACAGAGAAGCTCAATGAGTTTTAGAGAGAGAGAGAAGAAAAATACAGTTTCATATCCGTTGGGAAATGATTTATGGAGGTACAAGTGAGGCTCACACAGAGGTGTTTCTGACTCACACGACATGTTTATTTGTACACATTGGTGTATGGGTATTTGAAACATGGTTTGGGGTTTGCAGTACAGGACTAATGTTTCCAAGAGGCTAAAATGGAGTGATGTTGAAGTGATGAAAGATGTGCAAGGAAGGACAGGCTGAAGAAATAGACTCATCAAAGAAAGGGAAGATAGAAAGGAGAAATGCTGGAGGTAGTAAGAAGACAATAAAATGGAAAATGGGAGGTTTTTGGGGGGAATTGACCTTTATTCAACACGACGGGTCAATTAAGAACAAATTCTGTGGGGGAAGCAGAGAGAAGAGGAAATGCATAGAACAGTGAAGAGAAGGAAGAAAAGAAGGAGCAGAAGGAGGAGGAGGTGGAAAAGAAAGGACAGGACACGTTCTGAGGGAGTGTTTGACTGAGGAGGAAAAGAGTAAGGAATCAGAAATGAGAGAAAAAAAAGTAGAGCATAATGTGAGAATATTTCGCCATCATGCTCTAGGTGTTAAGACTGTGATATAGCAACACGCCGTTTTATATATTTAACGTCCGAAATATGTCATCATGATGTTCTCAACACAGCGACATGCTGTCCACTACAGTAGGGGTTTAAATGTCTGCACAGTGAGTGTGTGTCTTTATGTGTGTGTGTGTGCATGTGCATGTGCGTGGCAACAGATGCTGGTTCAGTGGCGCAATCCCACCTCGCCAGGGAAGAGCGGCTAAGAGATGCTGCTGAAAGACAGAGGGAAAGAGAGAGGTGAAGAGAAGGAGGGAGGGCTGGTGCCAGGAGAAAGAGAGGAGCGAGCGGCGTGCTGAATGCTAAGCAGCGTGGTATTAGAATGGTGGTGTGTTGAACAGGCAGGCAGAGGGATATATATGACACTGCTCAGCTAAACCACAGCATCCTGTAAGCTTCCAAACTTCATCTCTGGGGAATGACAGTTTTATCATCTTCTTTTTTCCTTCTTTAACCATTAACAGGTTTTGCAGATTTTAGTTTATGTCACAGCCTAAAGCAGATTTTGCTGATTCATTTTGACTATACAATTGAAGGAAAATACACTGTTTAAAATGTTAACCGATGATCTACTATTCAGTTCAGTTACAATCAGTAGCTATGGAAGCCTCATATGTGTCAAAAGCAATATGGGGATCTATTTTTTATCTTCTTTTGACCAATCTTGGGTTCCTAACCAGTCTTACCAGTCTTGGTTTTATCTGGCTGAGGTGCATGCATATTGACCTCTGCAAAGTCACACACAACCCACATCTATATTCCTACATTTACTCATTTGGCAGACGTCTTTGTCCAATGTGACTTACACATGAGGTACAATCCAAACCCCAGTTGATCATGGCAAACATTTGTCACCGCCCCAAGTATTTTTTTTATGCTTCACCTGACCTTGAATTCTAATAGATTATTTAATATATAATGGAGGTTACCTGTCAGTCATCCACAACTGACAACTAGGTTACATGAGGGATTCCAGTATTTTGTGTTCCCAACTGACTTTTTGAGGGATGTGGGAAATATACATGTGCACCCAGTACAGAGACCTCAATCTTAAATAGCCTCAAAAGTCTGCCATTTGGGAATAAGCAGCTTTGAAAAGGGGATGGGAAGGGATGATTTGATTAGTCACGACTGGTAAAAACATGCCCCTTCTACAACTCTGCTAAAGCCACATCAACACTTATGGTCACATTGAGGCGAGTGAATAAAAGTATTGCGTTTAACATCACGATCACAGTATTAAATTACAGCATTTTATGATCATAGTGGCCTACTGGTACTTTCGATTAATAATATGTGTTATGGCTGTAAAAGGCTATCATTACTGCATATGGTGTGTATGAAACTGCATGTTTCTGCAGTAAGCACAATAGAAAAAGTCTAAATGTAGATATGAGTGACTAATCCCAGTTACCTAGTTACACCATTACTGAGGACTTGGCAGTTTATAATAAAAGTTTTAATCAATTATTTTGTACTGAAAGGCTTTTTCCGTGAGTGCAGCTTTTACAGTCCTTATGTGCATTAACAGCATCCAAATGGCATTGCAGTAGTTTGACTTTAATATTGCATAATAGATACATTTAAACATTCTCATTTCTTGAAAAAATGATGTTTCCAAGTCGAATAAACATCGTTACTCTAACAGAAAAAAATGTAAAATGTTCAAGACAGTTGTCTGGGAAGTTGTAGTTGATAACTTGGGCTGTTTGTTCTAAATAATATTAATACAACTCATTAACAATATCTTTAATACATTGGAGTTTTGTCATATCATTTTTAATCTTGTCACATATTGAGTTGCTAACATTTAACAATACGCTACACACAAATGTGAGTAGTTGCTAAGGAACAAGTGAGGAGGGACCTGATGATGAATGAATCATCAGTAGTTCCTGAATAACTTTGATTGGAGGATTATATAGCAGATAATGAAGAGTTGCTTGAGAACAAACTGGAAGATACTATATTAATGACTAATTTGGTGATTGTGTTACGATACGATATGTTCCAAAATCTTGATACAAATACTGAAACAATACCAAGACAAAAACCTAAAAAAAAGTAATTCGAATATTTAATGACAGGACATGAAACCATTTTGATAATGTCGATGCAATGCAGTGAAGGATGTGAGAAGAAGCCAAAAATCAACAGGAGTGAATTCATGTACCATATAGTGTGTTCATACATTTTAACGTCCAAGCAGGACTGGAGAAACTTTTAATTTAGATCAGCTCTTTACACGTTCACACGTCTCCTTCACACTGCTACTTATTAAAGGCTAAATCCTTGAGGAGATAAGTGTGAGCAGTACTGTAAGCTATTCTGTTGAGTTGCCTCTGAGCAAAATGCTCTGAGTGAATGTTCGTTCCCTCTCGTAAGCAGTAGAGTCGGGTTGATTTCCCGTTTTGCTGCTTTGGTCTGGTGTACAAGCTTTAAACTATTGTTTGAACGCAAACTGGCTGAACCGACATACGTCATTTGCTTTATCTAGCAAATTAAAAACCAGCCTTCTTTACCAACTAGTGGCAACCGCATCACAGTGCTAAAACATATATTGTATTGCATTAGTGATCAGCAAATGGCATTGTGATTAACATGATATTGTGTTCGTCTTTAAACGGTCTTTACAGAGCCACTAGTGTCTGACAATTTATTGCCGAGCCAAGGCCAGCATGCTATATTTGTTTACTACAAAGGTAATGTGCTTTTTGGGGTGAAGAGATAAGACGGGTTTCCGCCAGCTAGTGTATTGCAATCCGTGGCCCATAATATTAGCGAGTGTGCGGTCGAGAGAGGGAGGGAGAGCGAGCGAGCGTGTGTGTGACGGTGAGTATGAAGTTAATGCTAACATAGCTGAAAATAGCAGTGCAGTTTGTGTACAGTTTAGGCTGTCTGTGAATATGTGTGGCAACTCCTCAAGACCCAAGCCAAGTTCCCGTGTCTTGCATCCCACCTGCGGATTAAAGTGAAGGAGGTTGGTAGCCCCAAAAGTTAGCAACAACTTTGGCCCAGGCTCACTTAAAATGTACTGACCTTTAAGGTGGACCAGCTTTTCTCATTTTAGTGACAAGCCGCTCCTCCGAGTTTCGGTGGAGCTGCTGCTGAGTCAAATCAAATTCGGAAAACCGGCGCGGTCCGGTGTTGTGGCGCAAACCGGTTTGAAAACCAGTCCAACTCTAATAAGCAGTGATGCAGTGTATATGTCTAAGGCTTTTATTGTGAAAGGTAAGAACGGAAAGAGTGAAGCTGTTATGCGTTGCCATTGATAAGCTAGCATTGGACTACGGCATTACGTCGGCCGCTTTCTGTCCACACTGAATACGTTAAATATGTATTTCTGTTGCATCGGGCTACCCCCTTTTAGTTGAGCAATTGGTCATTGTGGTCAAGTTGATTAAGATTTCTTTTGTGGATTACTCATTTTTAAATGCTTTTTCATGCTGAAAGGCTTATTTCCAAGAAAGATCTGAGCACATCTCTGGTAAACACAAGATTCAAAGTGGCGCATTCGTGTGACTTTCTTTGGAGAAACATAGTTTTACGGAACTGTCGATTAAATTAACGAGAAGATAAAATCGCATGAGTGTTAGTCTGCCAAGAATTTCTTTGGTCAAGGAAGGCCCGAGTAACATGATGTAAAACAAACCGCTTAGCAATCAGCTGTGCACTCAAGATCAGACTGGAGACGTAACCACTTAGAAAATGGTGAGTAGACTTGCTATCTTCCTACCACTGCACTTTTTAAACAGACCACGTTTATATTTTAATAAGTAGGTTATTTGTAGCGATTTTTAGCTCCCTGGCAATCTCCCTCCTGACAGCTGTGTAACATAACAGCCACACACACACACACAACGTCGGGGCTCACAATACATTAACACCCACACACACACCATGTGGTCGGTGTGGAAGTTTTGATGTAAATGACATCAGCTGTGTTGTTGCATATGAAAAAGTGGGATATGCTGCAATTCATTTTCAGTTGGAATTTATTTGTCTAACCTGGAGCACTTTTATTTTGAGGTGTGTATAAATGAGAGTAAGAGAAGGTCCTGTGACTTGGTGCAGTTTTGGAGAAAATGTAAGTTCTATTAAGTATGACCATACAATTTAATTTCAATTTTCCATTAATTGTAGATCAATTTATTGAGCTGAATTTCAGGAGCAGGACCACGCCTCAGCCACTCGCCCACTTCCGGCCACACTCCTACAAATACCTACCCACTCTAAGCCTCAGCTGGCTCGTGCTTTCCACATCCCACCCTCCCTCTTGTTAAACCATCCCACCCAAGGTTATCTCACCCCATAGACATCATCTTCCTGTCCCACATGGAGACCGGGAGCAAGGCCCGGGAGCCGCAGTGGATGCTCAACTAAGCCTTCCCCAAACTGCTACTGGCTAATCTCCACCAACCATTCCTCAACGCTCCAAATAATCGACGTAGGTTCACCCTCGGCTGAAGCGGGGTCCTAAGCTAGTTAAAGACAAGTAACACAAATGTTTATGTATGCTGTCAATTATAGACTTTAGACTTAAAAAAAAAAATATATATATATATATATAGATATTATTGCACTGCTGTGCTTTTGCACACTGGTAATGTGAGTCAGACACCACTGACAACTGTTGTTGGACTATAGCCCACTTGTATTCAGGACGCCTCTCCTATTCTAACTGAACTGTATGTCTATGTTCTTTCATGTATTGTTATATGCCTTGCTGTAAAAATAATTGCCCTTCGGGGACAAAAATACATTTGAAAGTTGATGTTGAAAGACTTTTAAAAATTGGAAAAGGCAAAAGAAAATAGCAATCGGTGCATCTTAACTAAATAAGGTCCGTATTATAACATTGTCATTCTTAAAGTACAGATGCTAATAACATGGGGTACGGTACTGTTTGTAAGGGCCGGGTATTGTGATACCTTTCTAGTATCGGTATACAGTGCAACGCTATTAGGTAATGATAAGTTTATAAATATCTGTGCAGCTAAGCGGCTGGTTCAGAGTTAATCAGGAACTAGTCATGAGGATAGAGGTCTTTTTGTGCACCGCTAAGTTGAGTGATACATCAGTGAACAGGTTAAACTTTACTTGTCGATTTCCTCTTCTCTTCACTTAAATCGCTGTTCTATGTTTGAGCATGGTGTTCTTTCTGTTTGTATCCATGTGTTTGCGTCTAACTGTACCTCTATCCTCTGTAATTGTCTTGGTCTGGGGTGACAGAGCAGACCTGACAAGCGAACCCAGATAGTGCGTGGCGATAGATTGAAGAGGAGTGTCTGCTCTCTCTTCTATCGCTCCTCATCTATTACTCTTGTCTGACAGAAGCAACCCTATGTGATGGATGGATGGATGCCTCTCTCTCTATATCCACTATTAGTTTCGCTCTCACTCACTCATTTCTCTCAACGTGGCTTCTCTTCATTTACCCATCACTTGCTTCTTTCATGTTTTTGTATTTTGTCTCCATATTCTTTCTGCGACTATCTTTCATTCTCCCTTTGTCTCTCTTTCTCCCTCTGAGGTACTCTCTTTAATTTATTTAGCATGTGCATGGTCAAGGTAGTGTGTGTTTGTATATGCGCAAGTTATGATAGGGTATGTGTTATAGACATCTGCACAAACCCAGAGTTTCAAATTGCTGGGGCAGAGTTATCTATCATCCTATGTTTGTTGCCATTTATCAGTCCACTGTCGCTCAGGCACGAGTGTCTGCTATCTTGGCTCATATTCCATTTCCCACGCTTAATACTGCAGGCATAATAGCTTGACTTCAATTGTAAATGAACACAACAATTGCAGGGCACACTTGGCCCAAAAGAAACCTAAATTAAAAATAGTAAAGCTAATTTGGAAGATAAGTTGTAGCAGTTCTGGGCTAAGAACATACAGCCAGCACAGCAATATAGCTTCCCATAATGGTTTATTATAATATTTTGTACTGTGTCCTATGTTATAGTTAAAAGAAAGGGGATGGCTGACCGTGACTTCTCTCAAAACTCGAGTTCTGGAATATTACCAACCACCACTGCAGTGACTGGTCAGATCACAGATAGTCCAGCAGTTACAGTTAGAAAAAAACACAAAAAACAAATGTATACCCCGTCAAGTTTGGCTTGACGGGGTATACAGGAATACTTTGTACCTGTAGTTTGTGTTTGTAAGTATGTGTGTTTGTCTGTGTCTGTGTGAATTAGTTCACTTGACGCACACTTGAGGCTTAATTGGTCTAACTACTGGAACTCAGAAACAACTCTCCTGTGGTCTTTGTAAATTACACTTGAGTGCAAAATAAAATAGCATGGATGGGATTTGGGCAGCCTCTCTTCATTCCCAGCTTTAGTAAAATACTTAAGTTCATATGCTGTCTCCAGCAAATAGCAGTCCTTTATACCTGCACAATGTCTCTGAAATGTTACCCAAGATACAATTTTTATCTATTTAGTTGTTCACCTTTTTACCTGTTTACCTTCCATCCTGGAGTGCAATTGATTTCCTTGGTTGAATAAATGACTGGAAATAGATCGCTATATAATACCTGTTGATACTGTTCCATGATTTAATCCCTTCTTCGGCCTCAGTACCAATCCTGCAGATTGGCTCGGGACATGATCCGTAGTTGTTGCAAACGTTACAACACTAACACAGACATGTTGCAACCTTTGTGATGGTTGATGTTTGCCAGAGTGTGAGAGGAAGCCCCCAGAAATACTGGCATTCCTGTGTTTCGTGTAACAAATGATGTTTTGCAGAATGAAATAAAACAGAAAAGGTAGCCATGGTCAAAATTGGCACATTTCATTGGTGAAATGAATGCAATTTTCTAATGAAAAGAAGAGTCTGATAGAAATGCATTAACCTTTCAGTTTGAAGGGCTTTAACAATTATACACCACATGTAATAACGTCTCTCTCTGGTTGTATCTCATCCTCACTCTTTCTGAAGTGTGCTCCTCATGTTCTGGTGTGTATGAGTGCACTGGTATTTGTCAACAGTGTTGTGTCAAGGTTTCGTCTGGCAATTTAGTGCACTGTAAATGTTTCATTGTGACTGAAACCGAAACTGGCAGGCTTTTTCTCCAGGGTGGACCAGGCCTTTTACATAGCGTGGCACATATTGTTTTTCCGGGATGGCAAGAAATTTGAGACCTAATTACTGAATGCTAAGGGACACCACAAACTCATTATAACCATATCAGGACTGAACAAAACAGTACGAGTTCATTTTATAAAACATAAATTAAATAATTATGTGGACCACTAACAATACATAGCTACAAATTGTTAGAGAGGTCTCTGTTATTGCATATAAAACAATAACGGCTAAAATACACAATATTCTTGAGCACTCCAGCTGAACATTTTTATTATTAGTTACTCTTAGCTTTATATTACTTACAGCCAACCATACAGAGCCATTCATATTGGTTTTGCTGCATTTCTTTTTTTATCTATTGCATTTAAAAACTACACTAGTAATTTCTAGTTTGACAAAGTAATTTCAATTCAGGGATCACTTATCTTTTTGAAGAGCTTTCAGCAGCCCCTCACAGTGTTCAGCAGCCCCAGTACCAATCATGCTGCTGATAGAGATACAGAGATGTGGTTGGAAATGTTTTTTTTTTTAAAAGCCAGTTAGTGAACCTTGACTTTAGAATATTTTGTCAACTGCTTTCAGGGTCAAGAATCAACTTTCATGTTTTACCAGTTTCTAGGTTTCTAGAAAGTGCAGAATACATGTGAAACTCCACCTTTTACTGTCAGACAATCACTGAGGAAATTGTTTTATTTACAAGTACTGCAGTACTCTCCTGGTGTGTGAATGTACTGCACTTCTATCATACAGCTCGATGCACAAATGCTCATAGGACTCTTGGGGCTTTGAGTTGCTTTAACAATGTCGACTTTATTCCCCTAATCAGTGCACACTGCAAACAGTATTACAAGTGAACACGCAAATGAATTAATGCACACTATGCCCATCTCTTATAGAATACTTCCTAGGCACTTAAGAACCTCCCCATGCTTCTTGATCTTAACGTCACGGAACATTCACCATTACATAGGATGGGGTGTACGCTCCTTAGAGCACTGTCTGATGCATTAATGGCAATAGGTGAGAGTATGTCTCCCTAAACTTATTTGCTACACCACAGAATTACAAGTAATAAATTCCAACCTTGTCATCGGTTTTGAAAACAGCTGCTGAAGGGACAGTCAACCCCTCAGCCTTGATGCAGCCCGCTCAGCAAAATTTGTGTTTATTAACACAGGCTGAAAGGACAGACCCTGCTGGGTTGAAATGGTCCACTTGACGCACCATGAGCCTGATAGTCTGCAAGATAGTCGAGAGAAATAATTCGACTTGAGAGAGGGCAATCTACTGTTCATGAAAGGCCCTCATCAGGACTTAGCAGCTTGGTTGTTAAAGATCAGCAATAGTTGCAGTGGACAGTGTGGAACCAAGGAACTGAAAAATCCTTGTTTGACAGTGTTTGCAGGCTAGATTCTAATCCAGACCACGACAGCTTTAATCTATTTATCTGATTTACTTGGCTTTGCTTGTCTTCTGAATTATCTACATAACACTTGAGCTCTGTAACTGGACCCGGTAGTGCTGACTACGATATAAAAAATACAATAGCACATATGCTGTCATCGTATCATGTGCTATCATGAGACACTGGAGGAATTATCTCACAATAGCTTTCTCGAAAGCTTGTCAGTTATTTAATATCAGAAATTCCACTTCTAGATCTCAAAAGGACAACAATCTGTAAGTGCTCGGTGTAATATGGAGAACACAGAGAGTAGTAGAACCAACTGCTAAAATTCTTCCAGCCAATTAAGCTATATAAGGATAATGCCACAGTCAGTTCAAGAGAAAACAGCATGCTTTATACTGCTTTCCTGTGTGCATAAGATAGTATTATTGGGATCAACTACAGTTCAAAACGAGTCTCAGTTCCGTCTCATGGGCGTCACTTCAACCACAAGAGGTCCTTGAGCATGCAGCCTTTAACTGGCCACCCAAAATAGTGAACAGTATGTGAGATTAGCCTTGGACAGACACAAAGGTGCACACTCACTCATGGACACACAAGCGACAGCATGATTCTCCTGTTGGAGATAATCAATATTTGGACCATATTAAGTTCCAATATAAGAGCAATATTTGTATATTTTATCCTCCTACAATTGTTTTGAAACCACCCTCTACATCTGGCATTTGACTTCCTCCCAAGTAACTTTCGAGTATTACTTTAGTTATTGGGGTGCAGCAATCCTTCTGTCAGTATGGGAGGCAGGGAGCTTTTACAAAAGTAAAATATCGGTTAGATTTCCTTTGAATATGGATGTGAGGCTGCCAGTGTGGAGGCTCACTCTACAGATCATAGGACATGTGTATGCAGGTATATCTCTCTCTCTCTCACACACACAGGTATATTATGTTGTTCTGTCACAACAAATTCAAGCACACATGCAAGTTTGCAGCCATATTAAAATATGCAAGATCTCTGTCACACATTTTATTCTACTTAACAGGCGCCCGTGAGGGTTCTGATGCATATTTGATGATGGTTTGATTGTCGGTGGAGAGGGTTGTGTCGGTACGTGAGAGAGACTGAGGAGCAGCTCCTATCGAGAAGAGTGTGGAGAACCACTAATGGCAGCTAGATGTTGACAATCTATGGCTCCATGAGAAAATATTGCTCTTACAGCGTCACTTGCTACAGCAGTGCAAACAAGCTCTTGAAAACTCACTGTACACTACCTGCTGAGCACCAAACAGCAGACAGGTAAGAGTAGAGACTAGCAAGTGAACATTGTGTGTCTAGCAGACAAAGAGCCAGATATATCCCTCAAGAGTCGGTCGAGTCCAAAAACAGAGCTAAAAGAGAATGAATACTGCACTCACATTCGTCAGATATGCACACAAACACTACAATTTAATGCTGATGTTGCTCCACAAGTGCTGCTATGCTGCTCCTACACTTGACATATGATTACAGTGGCTATTATTTCCTTTCTGACTGACTATAATTCAGTCTTTTGTAGCCAAGTGTGTTACTCACTCTTTCCGAACTGTGTATCATGCAGGTGTATTTATTTGTTATATAAGTAGGCAAAAGCAATACCCAAATTATTGAAATTCATTGGAAACAATGAGGAAAAAAAATCAACCCTCATTTAATATTATATACTCCTTGAAGCTTGTCGGTTGGGGATTAGACTAACATGATAATTATGATAATAATAAAAATAATTACCATTCGACACTTTATATTGCATAGTCCTGTTATCTGTTCGTTTGTGCACTTTATTTTATTTTATATTTCACTTTATTTTATATTCCTCTTTATTTTATATTTTCTGTAAATTTAATATGTTTCTACTTTGCACTGTTGATGTTGTTGATTGTTGTTAAATGTTATGCACCTCCCGTCATGTCAAATTCCTTGTATGTTCAACATACCATGGCAATAAACGGTTCTGATTCTGAATCTGATTCTTATATTGTTTAGCCCAAACTGTCCATCAGAGTAACATAGTCAGTGTTACTGTGTGCATGAAATAGATCATATGATCATCAACTGGTTCACTGGACCAGTAAAGGCTAGATGGGCTCAGAAATTTGTCTGGGGCCTCTCACTCTGCCTTCTCTGTTTCAGATAGAGCCATGAAGATGCCCTCTCTAGAACTGGGAGCTATTTGCCACTGATGTGCCAAGCACTCCATAAATCAGGTTATAGTGAGGCACAAATTACTCAACAACAGCCATAGGGAAGGATTGTGAGGACCAAGATGGCTCCCATTAAAAACTGCAGTGTCTAAACAAACCCTGATTGGTTTGATTTGTGTGGATTTCCTCACTTTAGTGTTGAGGTTCGGTGTGGGTTTGAAAGTATTCTCAGTATTATCGGCGCCCACAGGACATTTATAGCTTCAGTTTAATGGCGTCCAGCATTTACTGGCATGGTGTGTGTCCATATATGTGTGGGCGTGTGTGTGTGGAAGCTGCAGAGGCCCAGCTGTTGTGCTTTGCTGCCAACTCATTGAGCTGTTACAATGAATTTGTAGCGTGTAGTCTCTCTGCCATCATATAATAATCCTGTGAAAATTTGAAGCCATTTGGATCACTCATAATCGAGATTCGTTGCTGACATTTAGCATTGCTGTTGGGTGTCTGTTTTGGTGGTTGTCGTGGTCGACTGAAGCGAGTCTTTGTAATGATAATTGTTTTCTTGCAAATAATGATTTAATTGGCCTTTTCCCCAAGGACAATGTGTAATGAACTGAACCCGTTATGTAACAAATAAAACGGTCGCAATGTTAGAAAACAAAATGCTGTTTGGAAAAGTGGTATCAGGCTTTGCAATGAGACTCACGTTGCTCACTGAGTTACATTTGCAAATATTGGACAAACAGAAAACAACGTTGCATGCACATGCACATAGACACAGAGAGACGGGCACAAATACAAGCTTCTACCTTCAAAGTTATGTCACTTTTTCTAGTATTCCTTCTTTGAACACATTTTTTTGGAAGAGACAAACTTGCAGGCTCATCGAGAAACAAACAGTTCTGCAGGATCTCTCTGACGTGGTTTTGCAGCATGATTTCTTCAATAAGTCTTTTTCGGACCACCGTGATATCACACTGACGCCTCATCAACTCACCAAATAAGCTAATTTAAAGATATATGAGCAATTATGATGCGTGACATTCTTCTCTTTGGAATTTTAAACCTAGTTACATCAGTCTCTGTCCCGCGAAGAGCTCAAACTTTATCTGACCTTTTCTGACTTTCCCTGAATAGAGATGAAGGCAGTGTGATCTGAATCAATAACTAATGACCCGGTTGACAGGAAGATACAAATCCTGACCAATTTACATATTTTAAATTTGTTTTTAAGTAAAATGCAGATATTGGCACTGCAATAGTTTGTCATTTGTAATGTGTTGAGCAACTTCCTAAAGATAACTTATCTATTCAACAAACTTTTTTAGCATACAAGAGCTGTCAGCATCATGTGGCAATCGCACACAAAACATCTTTGGTCACATTCTGTCAGGTGTCTGAACTTACTGTCACGAAAAAGTCAAAGTGCTTTCAAGCAACTCTTGCTATTTGTTAACTGCTGCTATCTGTTGGCAGATCAATTAAGTGTGTTGGTGGCCTTGTGTAGGCCCCTTTCTAATCTTAAATAGTCTTTTGTAATTCATCGAGCCAGTCATAAACATTCCAGATCAAAAGTTTGCCTTTGTTGTGGTGGCCTTATCCAGACTTGAAAGGATGAATAATGATTACAAGTCAGGCTTTGATAATGAAACCGTATTGACCTCAGTGATGAACAATTTGAGTGCATTCAACTGTATTTTTTCTGCATGTTTTCGTGTAATAAATGCTGTTAAGAGAAGCTAAATTAATGAAACGACAGATCTTTTCATGTTATGGAGGATGTGGAAACTGTGAGGTGTGATATTTTCATTCCAGTCAGAGTCACATAGAAGTAAGACTTCTGGGAGAAAACAAGAATACAAATCACATAATATTCCCCAGTAATACGTCTCCCTATGTAAAAAGGGCTTTTGTCATGTTTCCTTCAAATCTGGTATGCAATTTGAAAGAAACCCACACATAGATATGTAATTTCAATGCTAATCTGTTGAATGGCTAATGCTGATAATGCCAGTCATGAATGGTATTTAACAATCTTAAGGATTATAACTGAAACTGGCTTACTGAAATATACAACAATTAAATAATTGCTGAGAAGTTTGATGAGGTGATCAATGAGGAGCAGACAATCGTCAACTGGTTTAAGACTTTAAGAATGGGAAGTCTGACTCCAGAGTGAATTCTGCTGCACACCAGACACTTCAGTGTTTTTGTTCGAAACACTATCATGTGTCAGTTAAGTTTCAACATTTTTACATAATAGAAAATCTGTCTGACAGTCCTCACTAGCTGGTGTGTGTTAGATCTTTGAGGAATAATGTTCACTGACATAAATGCACTTAAGTTAAGATCATAGAAATTGTGTATGAAATTTTCTTTACGGTGGATTTTGTCTGATGCCGTTCCCCAGGGCTTTGCATTATCGCAAGGACTTATTATTACTTTGAACCAAATTTAGCATCTTTTATTCTCTTCTTTAATTAATTTTCACATACATTACACAGACATTGGGTAACTTGCATCAGTACACATCAGAATCCCTTTTTTCCCTTGTTTTGTGTCTTTTTTAGTTAACTGGGGATGAATAAAGGATTGAGTAAAAAATAAAGTTCTCCCAGCTGACAGTTAGTGCTAAAGAGATTTTTTTCTTCTTTTTTTTTTCAAAGGAAATTTATTTTTTCATAGGAATTTAAATAAAAATAAAAAAAGTTTAACTCGTAGGTTTGCTGCAAACATTCCCAACATGTTACTGATTGTTCTTTAGACTAATCTCTAATTGTTACTTGTTACAACAATTGTTACTTGTTACAACATGGGAATTGTGTGCGTTGAGAGAAACCGAGAGGTTTATCTTCTGCACCAGGTGATGATTATTTCATCGTGGTAGAAAGATAAAGTGATATCAGTACACTGGCAATGAGGTGGCAATGCTACGTGTGTTTTTGTGCACAGGCACACTCGAGTGGTGGATGTGTCTACCGCTGTAACTGCCGGCACAGAGCGATGGTTTCTAATCCCTACTCTTATCATCACATATATTATTAATTAGATAAATTGTAGTCTTCTAGGTATGTTTACAGTTGTTAATAATGACGATTTAATGCATGACCTGGAGCCTAGACTGTTAAGATAATGCTTTGTTTAATTGTTCATTATTCATGAAATGGGTAATCTTTCATGTGTTAGCTAATCAGTGTTTATCAGCAGAAGAAAATGAAATGTTATATCTTCTGAAGTGTAAATAGACACCACTTGTTTGAAAAAGAAAAAATACAAATAATAATTCTAATATTCACTGTTTAGCCTCTTGGTGTTGGTATTGCACATATGCTATTGATCAATACTCACTTCCATTTCTTCCCTCATTCTACCAGTCTATATTTGGGACTTATCTATAAGTTAATAAGTGGGACATTCTCATCTTCTTTCGAACAAACGGGTGCTGTCCATGTACACATATAATTTAGTGCTTTAAAGAACAAAGCAGAAAGTGCATGAGGCATAATCAAAGCTCATAGGGTACAACAGATTGTGTGTATTTATCATTTGAGGAAATGTAGTCAGGTGACATTGCACGTGAGTATTCATCACATCTCAATGACATCTCAATAAATTACGAAAAGCAAAAAAATGTCAACACCACATAAAAAACCCAGCCCTGAAATGGTGAAATGGATGTGATATGCCTCAACAAGCCTTCCATAAATTTAAATCAAGTCCAAGTTAAATGAGTGTGTTGATGAATAACAGGGGAAATGTAGAAAACCTATTTCTAATTCAGGTATTGCATTTCAGCATGAAAAGGTCTGGTTGTCTTGCAATTTAGTGTTGCTGACAGTGCAATACAGAGAGACTCATTTGTCACTGCCCATGTGTGCGTTTGTGTGTGTATGTGTGTGTGTGTGTTACTGTAAAGCCGCAGTTCCCAAACTTTTTAGGCCGCGCACCCCCTTCTACATCCCGACCGGGTTCGCGCACCCCCCCCCATAATAAAAAAAAAGAAGCAACAGAGCCTATTTTAGCCGCATAAAAATCGGACCAATGAGAGAACAGTTTGCTCGCGCGTGGCGTTTGTTTACAAGATTTAGTCCGCTGTTAAATGTTGCAGTGTGAACACAAACCGAACAAAGGGGCAACTGCAACATTGTATCATATTAATCCCTGAATCAGAACAAAGCAAACGAACTGTGACAACGCCCTGAAACACTGCAACAAAGTTTCAATAAATTTCAGTTACACAAGGCGTCACTTTTAAAGAGCAATACGGATGCGAGCACACACGCACAGGCTCAGAGGCAGATTATCACATTTAATTTACAATTAATGACCGACTAATGTAGCCAGGATGTCTTCGGACAAAGCATCGATGCGGCGCGACAAAGTGTTGTTGGACACCGGGATCATGTCCAACTTTTTTGCTTCTTTCTCCCCAATCATACATTCCACCATCTCTCTGGCAGCTGGCGAGCTCACGTCTTCGGCGATTGTGTGCGGTAACTGACCAGATATGAAGCCCGCAGTGCGTCATTTATAGACCAACACATGAATGAGACTGCAGTTGTTTTTGGCTGTTTGTAACTCCTCCAATTTTTCGATATAAAAAATGTAAGGGGCTTTTGACTTGCTTGCTTGGTGTTCAGGTGGCGACGTAAATAAGAGGGCTTCAGACAGCTGTTAGCCTCCTCTTTTTTCACCTTGACTCGATGGGCCGATGTGCTCCCGATTTGTCTGTGCAATCCCTTCCTCCTTTTCGGTCTCCTCCGTCTCATCTTTCTCTGACTCTGGCTCGATTTCTTCTCCCGGTCTCTCCCCAACGCACCTCTCCGTTCCCCTCGCCTCCGATTCCTCTCTCCCTCTCTCCCTCTCTCTGTCCCTCTCCTCTTTTACTACTGATAGCTTCAGATGTCCCACCTGACAGTTTCCCCGATTTCAGCCAGTTTAGCATATTTTAATTAATGTTGCTGAATGCATGAAGTTAGCTCACGTTAGCTGCACAAGCTAGGCTGGCTCGTGTGTACGACTGGCGGCAGGCACAAGACTGCCGGAAGGAGCTCAAGTGCATTTATTAAATTGTACGTTTTTAATTTTAAATCTTACAAAGGGGATTTTTATAATTCATGTTTTTATTTTGTGAAAAATCCCACTTAATATTATTACACCATCAGACCGCCATTACACTTTTCCTCTCGCGCACCCCCTAGAGGCAGCTCGCGCACCCCCAGGGGTGCGCGCACCACACTTTGGGAATCCCTGCTGTAAAGGATTGTTCAACCAGACTCACATACACCAGTTTGTGTGTGTGTGGACTGCATCAGATCTCCTGCAAACACACAGATACAGTTGGCTTTCTTATTTTCAGCTGTGTGCAAGAGCAACCACTTTATAGATTGACAATCACTGAGGCATGTAATTTACCAATTGATCCCCACCAACTCCCATTATCCTACTTGAACAGCCTACACTGTCCGCTGGTCTCACAGACACTCATCTGCACTCACTGTCTAAGTCTGTCTCAGTATTTGTCTCTTGAACACATATGCATTCACACACTCGCTCTTCTTCAAGAGAGGTTACATCGATGCTGAGGTTTGAAACGTTTTTTACATCTCAGAAGAAAATCAATTATAGCCAACGACTGGCATGTCAATGTCTGAAGCTGTGAGACGTTTTTAGTTGTCCAGAGCTGTGTGAGTGTGTCCATCTCCATGTGTGTCTGGTCGGGTGTTGAATATCTGACAGATATGAAGAGAAACCCCCCAAAAAATTAACTTTTTATGTTCAGGTCAGCGGCTACTTTCAGGGGGGACATCCGTCCAATAGTTGTGGAGACATTTCAATCTAAACCACAGAAGTCATGTTCGCACTAGAAAGTCATTAGGATATATGGTTTGGGACAAAATGTCGTTGACATCCATCTACGAGATGTTGAGATATTTCACTGGTTAAGTGAAAACTGTGACTTGCTAAGGGTGCTAGATAAAAAGTCAGGGAGTCACCTAAGTCAGTAGGCATCATTCTATGGGGACTGTGAATGTCTGTAAAAAAGTTCGTCCAATTGTCGTTGAAAAATTTCAACCCGCACCAAAGTGATGGACCGACTGACAGATCATCCCACGTGAGTGGCTAAAACATTTAACCGAACAAGCAATATTAGCCAGCTGAATGCAATGTGAAGATGAGCACTACAGCACCGCCGAAAAGCTGACATCCCATTGGATCTCAGGGATTCCTGAGGGATGGCAGTGCTACTGTACTACTGTTGTCAGGATCAGGCATGACAAACCAAACAGGGAACCAAAGGATATTAGATGTCATAGCTACAAAATCACCTAAACATCTTTATGCTCAATGTGCTGCTGTCGTTTCAACACATGACCCAGGATGTATAATAATTAGCTAAAAGAAAATCCAGGAAGTCTCCTCTTGGTGCTTTTGTATTCCACTGTGAAACGATAATGGCTATTGTTAATTAATGTTGGCTACATGGCACTAGAAGGGCTCTTATCTCTGACTGTTGCCAATGAGACTCAAATCCTGCATTTATTTTTAGTGTTGCTCAAAATTGTTTTGAATGTCCTTACTCAACAGAAGCTTCTGTGTTGGCCCCAAACCCCCAAGCTAATTTGCTTTTAAAGGAACAAATTACTCAGAGCAATTTTCTCCTTGTCACACTAAGTTTCAGTTTAAGTTGAATAGCGCAGGTATACCACAACAATCTCTCACAATACAACTATTAGAGGAGTAAAAATACCTGGGCAATATAATCAATACTTTCCCTGACACATGGACTGTATTATAGTAAAGGGTGTAAATAAAACGAAAAGCATTATTAAAGGTTATGCCTAACACTGAACTAAACCTAACATTTAATACATTATTTGCTTTATTTAGTGACAGTTAATCTTTAAGAAGTGCTGACGGTAGCGCTTTGACCAATAACCTTGTAACTATGGGTGGGTGAAACGTAAATGTGGTTGGTAAATGTAAGTATGTTGCTCATAATATAAACTGAAACTAGAAAACATTTTGTTGGTGGGAAATGTGTAGAATGTCCATAATACACACGCCTTTATTTAAAACATATCTGTGCTCTCTCTCAGACTTAATAGAGATGAGTGAAAAGATTTAGTGTCATTGTCTGAGAGACGAGAGGTGTGTGGAGGTGACCAAGACGCAGGAGCAGCCACATAGAGGGTTAGAAAAACATACTTTCTTTTGAGGAAGACACTCGGCCTTTTGTACAACTTGCTCAGAGGACAGGCAAACAAAGCACAATGGCCTAAACACCAAGGTTTCATTACTCGGCACACTCCTCTCCTGCCTCTGCCCTTTTCTTTCCTTCCTCTCCCCTCTTCTCATCCCACCATCTCTTCTTCTTCCTAAGCTCCTCTCCCCTCTGCTTTCCTCCATGGTTCCAGGTCGCCATGGTGACTCGGCTTTTCCCAGGCCAGCGACCTGAATCCCAATCAGTCTTGCTGCCCTCACACACACACACGCACGCACACACACACACACACACACAAGCACGCACGCACACACATGCAAGCACATTGCCAGCGTGGCGATGCCAGAGGCCTGATGAGTGTAATGACAGATTAACGAGTGTCTATTGGCCACAGCTGACCTCTCCTGGGGCAGCTCACAAACAACTCATTGCTCTCCTTCTCCTGTCTTCTTCTGTTTTCTTTCTTGTCCTTTGCTTTTGCCTTCTTCTTTGTCTTTTTGTTCTTGGTCTGTACAACAGGTTTGAGGGCCGCCGCGAGAAGTGATATTTTATTGGGCTGAGTCTAGCTCACCTTAGGGTAACCATCCACACTTTTACAATGCTATAAGGCACTTAAGATAAAAAATGCCTTGCCGATGCTTTATTCTGGCTGCTGGATGGTGACAAATTATGCTGCATTACAAATCTGTAAGGATCTTTGTATGCCGCTGTGGCACTAAAATCGTTCACTATAGTTGAGCTGTCATTGCTGATACATTGGTACTTTTTCTACTGGACACCAAAACAAGGAAGACAGGCACTATTTATTTTAAGGTTAAAGCACTATTTACTATCAAGTGCACCAACCCACCGAGTGCAGCCATCATAAGTTTTAACATCTGATTCCTTCAGTCCACTGAAATCAAGTCTGTAACAATTGTTTTTTTTTCAATTAGAATACCAGGAGCACATAACCTCATATGGTGAAGAACTGCTAACAATGCAGCAGACTGGAGAGCAGCTTGTGATCTCCTGCTACAGCCGAGTGTGAGGCCAAGTGATGAAGGGCTGGCATAATGTTCAAAGGCTGAGAATGGCGTGGCACCTCTTGGTCTAAGGGTCATTTAGACCATTATAAGATACTGACGAGTATTAATGATGCATATCAATTAGCATTTTAAAGTTCACCATAATTGATTCCACTGACATTTAAATACCCTTTCATTTGTTTGCTATTAGAAGAGTCACAGGCTGGTGTGCCTGTGAATAAAAAAAAACAACAACATACAACTAAACAGGCATAAATATGACAGCCAAAGAGTCAGCAATGAACCCAAACAGCATCCAGACTTAATTAATGCACACCAGTTGTCGACTGTTGAGAAAACACAAAAATAGCATCAAACAATAATTTTGAAATATGCCAAGACACGACCGTAATTAGTCATTTGGTCTGCTCTTTGCCTAACAAGCTAGATGTGTGCTCCAAAATGTGAAATAAGGGACAATTTAAGAAAAACTATATAGTTAACAACTTCAGGGAAAAGGTCTGCCAAACCTCCAGTGCCCTGCAATCTTTCTAACGGTTGGGAAATACCATCAGTGATTAGAGCAATTTTCTTCAAAAGTATCACACCTGAGAAAGACTGCATAAAACCAAAAATCACCACAAAGGCTAATCATGTATAATCAAACAAGCTATCAGAGGGAATTATCTTGCTGATGAAATAAATATGCACTTCGGTAAATCACGTTAACCTTTACTGTTTCCAACACATGTCTGGTAAGTGTTCACTGTCAGTGTTTGTTTTATTGCTTTGTGAAAACTGTTTGGTTGACTAAAGTCAAGACACAAGCTCTCTGCAACGTCAACTCGGTTAAATAACACCAAGGCAAGGCAAGGCAAGGCAAGTTTATTTGTATAGCACATTTCAACAACAAGGTAATTCAAAGTGCTTCACATAAAACCATTAAACCTCCAGTAACCTCCACACTCTGTGGTAAGCCGCTGTATTACCACCGTACACATTGGACTCCAGTGTTGTAAGTTATCACCACTTTCTACTTAAAACACCGGATGGATGTCTTGATATGTGTTGTAAATTGTTTCAGTTGTATGTTTACTTTTATTGTGAAGAGCATGAAACAGGAAGTGCTTTTACTGTGAAGAGCGAGAAGAGGCATGGCACGTGTGTTATTGATGCTAACAATGATGATGATAGAGGAAAAACCCTATATGTCGGGTGCAAGAGTGCGCTCCGTTTACTGTAACAGTTGTAATACTGCAGTTTGAGAAGTAAACGTGTTCTGTTCAAACCAGACGTGTCTTGGTCGTGATTAGAAGCTCCACTTCACAACAATATGTTACTGAGCCATGAGTCTCAGAGACAAGTCTCTCACCAGCTTCCAATTACCACCGCTGGCCTATTATTGGCTGGTTCTGATGTGGATATAGGCTCAGCATGCCTCTCTGTAGTCTGTTTGTTAGCACTCTTCAAGCACCTTGTTGATGATTGCATAATCAAACAGCACACAGTAAAATGGCCTCCAGAAGCATTGGGGATCGCTCAAAAAGCTCCCATTAAAAAGCTAAACTTTTGCTATCTGCTCTGAAATCCAAGTGAGAGACACAAATGGATCCCAAAGCCCCTCTGAAAACTCAATAATCCTGCTCTCAAAGCTGAAAAAATACATTTTATATTTCTTTTAAAGCTTTTAGTCGGGGAAAGGATGCATTTGGTGTCTTGCCAATGGACTTCAGTAAAAGCTCAATCTATCGAACGATTAATTTTATCCTTGAACAATGCATGGGCAAACAGAAACCTGGGAACCCTGGAAAATGCCTTCATAGCATACCAGCAGGTGTACAGCAATTAAAATTCCTGTTGATGAATACATTTGTATGTAATGATACCGCCATGCAAACACACATGGATCAAGTGGGAGTACATCAGCTGTTTTCTTTAGACGATACACCGACGGTCTATTTTCACACGGCTTGTTATCGTCATGTTTCTGATCGTTTGTTAGCCACATGTCTTTTCTCTTTGAAATTGAACACATATGGTCCCTTTCTTATGTGTATGCCAGCAGCATTTCCTTAGAGCAATTACATATTAAAATAAATAGACATTCAAGCACTTTTACTAAAACTACAACTTCAAGACTTCTTGCTGTTTTGGGTTTGTGACCCAGTTACTACTCACACATCTGTCTTCATATTGATGTGAACAAAAGGATCCTGTTGGTTTACAGGATCTGAAAGCTGTAGACGCCATTTTTCAGTATAACATGCACATCTTCCATAAATAGATCATCTTCCATTGCTCAGTTTAGTTTCGAGTCCGATGGGCTCAGGGGGATCAACTATGTAGTGCATTTAAAGGGCTTTTATGCATTTTGTGCAGTTAAATGTAAGACATGGTTAACTTGAATTGCCTGGGGCACATCCTAAAGTATCTCACATTCAAAGCACACGGCGTATTGTCTGGAAGTGACAATGAAAAACAATTGAAGGCACAGCTGCATTCAAGTTTCCATCTCTCAGCAGGATGTGTATGTCTCTTCTAAACCGTGAGCTCATGCCCTAATACTTAACTCATAACTCACCTATATGTATGCTCTCTGCATTTACACAAAATGGAGTAAATGGTGAGTGTAGGCAGTCCGCAAAAGAAAAGGCGCTGCGTGATGCTGACATGTGTCTCTGAGCAGGGCTTGTCAGACACACATTACGCCTCGCTGTGTTCTTCCACTTGACACCGCTTTCCACCATTGTCTTGGTCGCTGTGACTCAGTCATGGCTCACCAGTGGCTGAAGGCTACCTGCAAGCAGTCATCCAGAACATCACTGAGAAGCCATTTCTGCAAGTTTAAATGTTGTTATGCTAATGTTAGGATGTAGCTTTTGATTCAAATACATAATAGGAAAATAGATATAGCTGGCATCCACAATCTGCCCACTGCCTCTAGCCAAGTTACACATGCAGTGGATTACTGTTTCTCAGAACTTGATGTTTTCCCTGACAAATGTTGTTCCCCAGTGTGGTAATATCTTGCTTTTTATGGCTCGTTGGACACTCTCTATACAATGAATCAATGGTATGAAAGACATAGTGTGTTGTTTTGTTATGGTGTGGATTCAATTGAAACATGTTGGAAAGAGCAGTGCATACATGGGTCAGTTTCACTTTTGGAAAACATTTTCACCTCATTTTATTTATCTGAAACAATCTAAATACATAGAAATGCAAATAGGAGGGAGTAAAACAGGCATTGATTGATTTCAGATGAGTCATTGCATTGCTAGAATCGCTAGCCTCAAATAATATTTAAAAGAAAATTAAAAAACGTCTACTTTGTTGAATTATCTTAATCCGTCTAAGCACTGCTGGCATCCTGAAACGGGACTGTGAACAAAATGGCAAATTGGATTTAAAGTAATCTGATACTGCATAGTTTAAACTCCAAGAAACATTTAAATGAACACAAATGTTGTGCCTATTCAGGGGACATCAACATTTGTTTTGACATATTAGGTTTGCAGAAAATGTGGTTGGTCAGTACAGGTGATACATATTTGACTGCAGCAACATAATCTGACTGTGACAGACATCATAGGCTATAAAGACGTCAGTCCTTCCAAAGGACTGAAACGAACCATTTGGAACCAGTGAGTCAATATTGCAGATGGACCTGCATCATAGACACAGACATCAGTGCTACTGGCTGTGAGATGCTACTCGTATTGCCTCTTTCACTGTATTTTCTTTCCACTTTTTTTCTTAGAGAGGCTATAAATAGCAGCTCTGTGTCACCATCTGGCTCGACAAAGGCTGCTCACCTCTGTATGTGTTTGCAGTGTGACTGCTGTGAACTATGCCAGTCTGTTGGCTCAGGCACTGTATTACTGTGGCCTCTGTAAAGTAGCAAGAGTGTTAAGCCAGTTGGGTGGTGGCACCAATTGTAGATGCAGGATAACTTGCCCCCACTGCACTGCTAGCAGTACAAAAAAACCCCCACCACATCTCTTATGTTCAAGCATTACCTTGTTGCCCAGCAGGAACCTTGGAATGTTCATTGTCCATTTTTTAACCAGCTCACAACTGCTGCTGTAGAATAAAGTTGTTGCTCCATTTACAAAAAAATGTCAGCCTGAAGCGAGAAGACACTGGTTTTGACACTGGTAATGTCTGCAATGGTGATTATAGGGAAAAAAGCACCTTTTCAAATATTGAAATATTACCATATAACATAACAGCCAGTTGTTAAATAAATCCACATGACGTGAAGCAACTTAATCAATAACCCCCGATATATTCTCCTCATAAAATACACTTGTAACAGTGATTCTGGTCCCTTTCAGAATATATCAAATGCAACACTGATATGATCTGTAGTTGAATCACAGAGAGGCTTCATCTGGATTAGTACTTGCTGCACAAGGAATAAGGTTAGTGTGTCAGAAAATGTGATGGACACAAGATTAATGCCGTGACAGGTGGACTGGAGGGAGGGATGAACTGGGCGGTGGGAAATGGAGAGATAAGATTGTTCGTTGGGATTAAAGCAGTAACAGTCAGGACCTTTGCTCTCCATTGATTAACATCCATTCAACCATCTATTTATTAATTAATTCAGCAGATCATCCAACCATGCGGCCCATTCCCCTAACCATTTTTTGAAAAGAAACATTTATCAGCTGTGCCATACAATTTCCATGACACTAGAGTCAATGAAACTTGCTCAGCATTTTTTTGTTCATGCTCAATTATTTTTCTTCTCCCTTTTGATTGCAATGGTGCAGAAATGATCTGCATCATAAGTGTGCGTTTAAAGTGGCGAATACAAGATGGAAAGCACAAAGGCGAGTTATAGATTTCTCTCACTGGCCCTCCTTCACACCACCAACTGTGTTAAAGAAAGCGAAACAGAGAGGCTGTGGGCAGGAGGACGTGAAGAGAGGCAGACAGTAAGACAGCCTGAGAGAAAGAAAAGGGAAGGCAGGGAGACGGAGAGAGAGGGCGGCAGAGAGAGAGAGAGAGAGAGAGAGAGAGAGAGACGAGACAAGAAAAGAAGGTGGTTGGTAGCCAGCTGTTACTCCATGATGATCTCCTGTCTCGCCATGCTTTCACAGATACTCACAAACAACATTAACTGCGACAGGATTACATGTCCAGTTGCAATATAAGGAAAGTTGCACAGAAGTAATTTTGGTCACCAGAAAATGCCAGTCAAGCTGACATGTTTCACAGTGTGTAAAACAGACAGACACTAACTCCCTTGTTATGGGATACAACTGTCTATGCAAGTCTTCGCCGCTTCTCTCTCCCTCTTTCTCTTCACGTGTTGTTTCGTCTCTTGTCTGTCTGCTTTTTCTGTCCGCCACCCTTTCATTTGCTTGGTATTACTCCCTGTACTCCCCTATGTGTGCTCTCAAGGAACGAGCCAGTTATGGTGGAGCCTGGAGAAAGATCTAATTTTGCCGGTTCTGCTCTATTTCTCAGTATCTCTGTGGTGCTTTTTGTTGTCCTGAGAGCCCTGCAGGAAAGAAGGAACAGAGACAGACTAAATTTCCACTACATACACACACAAAGTTTTTTTTCTTCTTTTTTTGAGGTTAAGACCCAAAATGGGACATGGACCTATCTTTTGTGGTTCCCCACATGACAAGAAAGCATCATGCTTTAATTAACTTTCTTTTGAAGGCAATACACTAAATGTTGAATGGAATTCTTTGCCGAAGACCTTTTAGGACACCTTATTGAGAACATTATTGTCCAAAAACACAATAAATTTAGTTCTAGAAGAAATAAATGGCAGCAGGGTGAGAGTTGTTTGGAAAGTAAAGAGTGTGTTGTACCTTCTCAGTGCCTATTTCTTTAGCTTCAAGTATGCAGTACCAAGTACGACTCCACTGTACCTACTAAACAACCTGAGCCATGGATTCAACAAGGTGCCAGAAATGTTTTAAACGGATCGTTGTCACCCTTAGGAATAACAGTGACAGGCTGTTCTTTCACAATCTTTTGACAGCACAATGATACTGTGGATATGCCACTCCCCTTCATCCAAATGGTGGAGATCTGCTGAATGGGGATGTTACAATACATCAAAGCAAATCATATCCTCCAACACAAGGTTCTAAATCCATTTATGTGGTGAATTGAACAACAAACGACATGTTTTGTTCACAGGTCATTGAGCAATGTAATGCTGGTGATGTATCAGTGGTTTCGGTCATGTTTTGTGTTGTGCAGCCAAATTTAAAGGGAGAACAACTGAATACATTAGTGGAGAAACATGCTGAATACAGGTGCTTCCACACAGGGCCTGAGGGCTCACTGAATGGTTTGCTGAGTATGATGGTGATGATGTAAATCATTTTCTATGGCCTTCACACTCACTACATTTCAAACCAGTTAAACACCTTGGGAAGATTTTAAAGCAACAACATCATCAAAACAGTTAAGACCCAACACCTTACTAGGACACATGCTGATTCATTTGCCTATACCTTGTCACGCTTATATGTACGTTTTCATGGATTATTGTCAACTTGATTTAACTTCTGTAAAATTCACTCCAACAAAACTGAAAAATGGAACAGTTGGCACATTCTCAATCACAAAACGGCACAGCAAGGCAATCGAAGACTGCGACGGGAGAGGGTCCAGGGGAAGTCTCCATCATGGAGATGGATGGATGAAAGAAAATGCGCCATGATTGGTGATGTTGCCCTGTCAGGCATTGTCATGGAGGTTGTTCCCCCAGACAGCAACTTGCATAGACCTGCATGTGAAGAACCATCCGTCTGTCTCTGCCAATATCATGATGCTGCCTGCGACTCTACGCCTCGCAGATTCTGTGAATACTTTTAAAAAACACCTGGGCTGGCGTTTGAGTAAAAACCCATGTCCTAGACCTGCTCTTAAAATATGTTTTAATTTTTTAATTTTATTTTTTTTCTCTGTGTATGTAATTTATTGACCCTAGAGTCACATTATGTTTTTTATGCTTTTAAATTTCTGCTCTGTTAAAGCACTCTATAAATAAATTGTATTATTATATTATTATTATATTATGAGGCCTGAGGCATCCAAATAAAGTAAGTTAGCCATGACGTGCCTGGTTACACCTCTCACTGACCTTATTATATGCAGAAAGCCATTAACCTTTAATTAGTCCATCATTTATATCGTTCTGCTGCTTGAGATGTTCATATTGATATTGTTGTGCAAAAACATCAATAGCCAATTTTTTAGTCAAACAGGATAATGTCAACAGAAATATGAATTGTAATTTATATAAGACGTTCTAACTCAAAATTGCTTCATAGAATTCTTATAATGAAATATGCAATCCATGAGTGAAAAACAAGATTGGATAACTCTTAAATTGTGTTTGCACCGAAGAGAAAATTCAAAGTAAGAGAAAATTCGTGAATGCGGAAAGTGCCCTTAAATCTCTTAGAAGCTGCTTAAGAACAAATATGTTTGTACAAGTGATTCTTGCATGAAGCCCATTGTTTCTGCTATTGCAGGTCATTGGCTTCGAGGCTGGGCGACTTGTGCTTTTTGAGACGGGTATTATGTATTGAGCTGTCATTCTCACGCTGCTGGTCAGACTGCTTTGTTGAATTGCAGTTAAACTTGCTTGCTTAAACATGAATATGACATTTTCATGGAACTCTACACACAAATCCCAGAAGGGTTGATTGTTGGTCTGGCGCCATCAACCACACGTACCGACTGTACTATTCAGTTGAACAGTGACTGAACCTTGTGACCTAGTCCGAATGATTTATACTTATGTTTTATTTATGTATATGCGCGTTATCGTCTGGAGGAGCTAAGCACTTGCATAAATGGAGGGTTGAACTTGATAAAGTATATACAGACCTGTGTGTGTGTGTGTGTGTGTGTGTGTGTGTGTTTGAGAAGGTGCCTCTGGACTGAAACATTTCACCTTACACCTCGCCTAAAGAAATTATATAAACTGTATGAATAAACTCCTGACGGGGAGAATTTATTGAAACATTGTTGAGTCATCTCTAAGTGGATAGGAACTAAACCACTGGTGCTCCATAATGTATGTTTATTTCAGTCAATGTGTGGTACTAAATTATTTGGCTCAGTTGCCGTCATTCGTTTCTGATATTATTTTGTTGTGAATTTGTGTGAATGCACAAACCATAGATATATATTTTCATGGTATATGGGTATTCTACATACATTTTGTCAATACTGTACATTACAGAAGGAGCTCATGATTCTTGGTGTATGCATACAAACAAGCCTCACCCCAAACTTGGCAGAACCTGGCTCCACGCATTCACACACACACGTTACTATAATACACACACACACACACACACACACACACACATCAGTCTGTTACAAAGCCTTACAAGGCAGTAGCTATCGTTAATATTTGTCTTGGCATGGTTGTAGTTGATCAAAAAGCTCGGCCATGACCCTGTGCAAGCACAGACACAAACACTCACACATACATCTATCACAAGACCACTCACAGGCACCCATCGTATTGGTTTGACCATGCGTTTGAATCTAGGGGAAGTGTGAAATTTGGCCAAGAAAAATAGAAAATAAATGTCATATTGCAATAGCCCCAGAAGCTATACCACGTGGTTGCTAGGCAGCAATGACATCTCTTGCTCTGAAATGCTCTGCTCTGAGCAGTCTGTCTTAAAGAGAGAGAGAAAGAGAGAGAGAGAAAGAAAGAAAATGTGACGGCTGGCAGTGCATATTCAAATATCACACCATGCACACACAAACCAAAATCCCCTGGTGTGTGATGACAGGCTGCAACTGTCAGCATGTCCCGCTGCAACTCTGTTTCTCACTCACTTACTCTCTCCTCACCCGGTCTAGCTTGCTCTCTCTCACTCTCTCTCTTTCTCTCTTCACTTCTATCGCCCATCTCTCTACTCTTCCCTTCCACTTCTTCCCGTCCTGCAGGTTTCTGTTTTTTTTCCTGCGGCAGAGAGTGGATGACTTCGCTCATCCCCTCCGTCCTGTCCCCTGCTTCCTCTCTGAAAGCCTCTCCGGTAGCATTATCGTGTCTTTGAAAGGTTCCGGAACGACAGTTGTTGCAATGAGACTTATGAATATGTCTTAATCTGTCTCCAGGGGAAAGAGACATTTGTACCAGTCCTGACTGTGTTGAGCAGCTGTACTGTACAAACCCTTGTAGATGCTTCGTATTTCTATCGCAGACCTAAGTAGCAGAGAAAGAGTGAGACAGCAAGACTGTCCAGACTCATAGCCATTATGAATGAGCCTGGAGCTGCTTGTCAGCATGTTGTTTTGAGAATCAAGAGATGTTCTGCACCAGAGAAATGTGTGGTTTGGCAGTCACTGTCACTGTTCAGTGTTTAGTTAAAACACACACTATGCCCCATGGGGAGCCTGCCATAGTCTCTTTGGATGAGCAGCAATGCACATCAATTTGAGTAAAGTTGTTGCTCAGAGTGTGCCACAATTATGACAACAGACATGGTGTGTGTGTATGCTAATTGTAATTCCTGTTTGTTTTGTAGCTGAAATACTCAGAGCAGCAATGATTCCATCCCAAAGCAAATTATCCACTTAAAGGCATAGTGTTTAGTGGCTCGTCTTAACTAAACTCAATACCCCTCTGCTGCCATCGCAATTTCCAAGCGTGTTGGGGAACTAGCCGTCAGGTAGGGAGAGTTATCTTTAGAATTTCAGTTCAACTCGGAGCTACTCTTGTCAACAGAGCTTCTCTGCTACTAAATCATTGCTTTTAAGATTCAGAACAGGATTAGAATTTATAATTTAACTATATCTAAATATTGTTTATAAAGCAGCAACAGTTATGTTAACAATAACAAAGTCACGATATAAAGTTACTGGAAACAAATGTAAAATGTTAATACAATAAATAATACGTCTGAGTGAAGGTTAAAAAGACTGAAGAACACAGACATCAGTCAGTATAAGTCCTTCGTCCTATCCTCCGTCCTCCTGGATGCTTTGTCTCAGTTAGCAGAGAAGTTCACAAATAAAACCTTTGGGCCGGTCTTGCGTGCTGTGCTTGTGTAAACATACATGATGTCTGTGCTTGTTGATGTATTGATAACGTATTGGCTTTTTAGATAGATAGATATGTACTTTATTTATCCCCAGGGGGAAATTTGTATGTTACAGCAGCAAGACACACCAATTAGCAAAGTAGCAGAGTAACCAAAAATATTAAGTATTAAGTAGCAAGCGTATACCGTCAATTCGAGTAACCGTCACTTCACCTGGTTCACTTCACCACAACGAGCGACCTGCTGGCGCTTCGTGTGTGTGTTTGTGTCTACGTGTGACGGTTTTTTTGCTTAATGCGAAGGTATAATAAAGGTTTTAAGTGAATATTTACTCCGTTTAAGGCTGTAATGCTTCCATTCTCTCACACAAATAAGTAACGCGCCTGCTGTTAAATTAAGCCCCCATTTAATTCAATTCATCAAGACGTTTCTCCTTTTTTGACACAGTGGGGACATACTCAGTAATTGATATACAAATTGTAGTTGCGTGGGTGAAGTATTCCTTTAAAGCCATGGAGTCGTGATTCTTTTCAAAGGCTTTACTGCAGCTGGTTAATAATATCTGAATAAAAACTTAATAAAAACTGTATGAGCTTGCACAACTGCAGGCTGCAATCTCTGTGCTCATCTCACTGTAATTTAATATATGGTAATGCATCCCTAAATATTTAATACCACATATGTTTTCCATGATGGCCTAAACACTGGGAGATAACATGCAGTATGCAGACACACATTTCCAACACAGAGTGTCATGCTGCTATTTAAATGCAAGTGTTTTTTATAAGTGATCAAGACAGTTGCACAACACATGGGTACTGATAAGTGGGAATTAAAGTGGGCTTTTAAGCTGTCATCACTCTCTCTCACTCTCACTCTCACTCTCACTCTCTCTCTCTCTCTCGCTCTCTCTCGCTCTCCATTAGTATAATGTTGTTTAATGTTTAAGAACAAAAGAATCAAAGCTGAGACAAATATTAACACACAAAACACGTACACACAGACACACACACACGCACACACATGCACCGAGTACATTCTCCAGCTAATTCCATTTCATAAATGAATCACAGCTGCTGTAACAATTATACTGCAATGTACTGTCATTAGTGTCTTTCATTCCTCCATCCACCCGTTTAAGTAATCACAGTATTCGTTGTAATTTAAACTTCTTCTTAAACAGCTATTAGGTCTAGGTTGTAGAGTAAGAACTGTACTGCACTTAAAATCCTCTTGATCCAAAACGGGAAAGAAAGTTGATTGCTTTGTGAGTAATTGTATTTCCAAACAGCAAAACTATTTATGAGTTTTGACAATCTCTCTGCTGTATCTGCATCTTTCAGAAGTAAAATGTATACGTGTGTCACAGGGAAAACGTTGAGAACAGAATTAGCTGAATTAGCCATTGCACTGGAGTTGTCTTTAAAACTAAACTCATATTGTCTGTGTTTTTCACTGTGTGATGAAGTGTTTCTTGGCCAGGAGTACTGACCCACTGTGCAAAGCCCCCGAAAAACCACAAACTGTCGGTTTGTGCACGGATTAAACAAATAAGATAAAACGTGTTAATTGGTGAGCTTAAGAGGTGCTGGTAGACGGGTTTTGTTGCCTTTGGACAGAGCCAGGCAAGCTGTTTGCAGTCTTTGCCATTCATATTTAATGGATAGAAATCGGTGTGCTATTACTTTTTTTCATCTAACTCAGGGAAAATAGTAATCATATTTCCCAAAACGTTGAACCATTCATCCAAGCAGGAAACTCCTTGTGAGGCACAGGGTGTTGCTTTTTTGATAAACTCACTGAACATTGTCTTTGTCATGAAATACTAAAAAATGGGGTTGCAC
Source organism: Lycodopsis pacificus (assembly GCA_028022725.1). Taxonomy (NCBI): domain Eukaryota; kingdom Metazoa; phylum Chordata; class Actinopteri; order Perciformes; family Zoarcidae; genus Lycodopsis; species Lycodopsis pacificus. The sequence continues at coordinate 13,720,751 of CM051696.1, read as the reverse complement.
CATATTTACTGGTCATACCAGACAAATTAAGACTGTCTCAGCAAAACCTGTCAACATGGGTGCATTGTGTTACTTATGAATTCAACGTCTCATTAATAACATGACAATTGTGCTCTTTCTTTTTTTCAAAAGCTAAATTGTCAGCCTTTAAACTTTTACAATTTTTAAATTTTAGCTGCGAGTAAGTAATCAAACCTGTGTTTGTTTTACATTTAACCAGTTTTGATACAGGAACATATTCTAGTATCTTCTGTATCAAACTTGGAACATACTTCCTGGACAGTTCAAGTAACTGACTGAAGCGGCATCATTCTGGCATTTTCATCTTCCTTCTGCTGGAATTCTTTTTTAAGAAAACATTGTGTACAGTTAGGTTTAAGTATGCACTTCACAGATTGTTCTGACATATGAAGGGTAAAGGTGTCCGCTTGATTGAGGGACCCATCACTTCTGTGACCTTATGCAGTGGGAGCTCAGACAAGCAGAGAGGGAGATGGAGCTCTCAGCTTATGTAAGTGGTGTCACATTCTGACTTTTCTCCAGTGCTAACTGGACTGGCATGGTCTGGTCCCCTCTGATAGATAAGCAGCTGTAGCCCCGTGTGTTGGTGTGTGCGTGTGTGTGTGTGTGTGTGGTTGTCTGCCTGTACATGTGTTTTGTGTGTTTGACACAAAAGTACTCACACAAACCTACACAGTTAAACAACCCACTTTTTTTTTAATGTAGGAAAACGAGACAAGAATAGTATGTGTGTGTGTTGGTGTGGTTCATTAACGGCTTCGCTAGAGAAAGGCAACATGCATCTCAGCGATGTCCGCAGACATCAAGGGACGGAGGAAGATGTTAAGGAAGGGAGGGGGATGGAAAGAGACTGATATAAGGAGGGTGACACTGGGTGGAGCGAGATCAGAAATCCAGTGTGATTTATTTGTGGTTATGAAATATGTTCTACCGTTTTTGGCCCTGCTGAGTTTGGGGTTCAGAATGGCTTTTGGCTGCAGTTAATTGAAGTCACCACAGCAGTTCAGCATTTCGGTGCGTATGCGTGTTACTATGTGGTGTGTATGTGGCCGGTGCTGGTTACAGTTGACGTTAAATGAAGGTGAGTTCAACAGCCAGCATCTTGTTTTTTGGATGTATTATCATTGAGTGTTGTGCAGCTTAATTTATCGAAATGAATGTATGGGGTCTGACACTGAAAAGGACTGTAATGAAATATCAGTTGGTGTTAATTATGTCCATATTCCTAATTACAGTAGTGCAGAAAAATATGGGGCACTCTCATTTCTCCCCTGAGGGACGCTCTGTCACAACAGCTTTATGACGCAAAAGTCTGTATTTTACATGTACCTACCTAACAGTTGTGCAGTGTTTGATCATTTCTGATGAAGACGATCAAACCTCAAACTTGTAACATCCAAGTGGCCAGAACGATGCACCTGCCACAATATGTTGCGGAGATGGGATCTTCAATGGAGTTTTAATCCATCGCAGAGCTATAAGACACAAACACCCTGCTTTTTATGATTCCACAAAGTGATTGGTACTGCTAGGATATAATGAAAGGATCCGATAGGATTTTCTATTTTTTGTTTTTTTTATTCCTGGCATCATTATTTCTCAAGTATTCACAAGTCTAAGACCAACATAAATCTCCCCAATATCTTGTATGATCTTGGGGAAAGTAAGGGAGACTGACTATGGTGCAGTTGTCGGTGACTTTTCGAAGTTCATTCTCGGACTTCAACTTTTCAATGGCATTGATAGTGGAGAAAAAAAGGATCTGTACCCAAATCCCCTTAATCTGTTTAGCTATTCTTATTTCTAGACAAAAGATGGTATTCCAACACAAGACATGTGACAAGGGCAAAATTGTAGACCGAGCTACAGATAAGTAAAGACGAGAGTTTTTGTGTTTACAATATATACTGCATTTAAAGCCCGTTTTAAGCATGATTCAGCAAAATGCAGAAAGATAAATGACTGCAGCTGTAGACAGGCACAGTCAGAGGACTTAATATGTGCTGAATTCCACCGTTGTGTCGTGATCAGGCTTTGCCCTGTGTGTTCTGTGTCTTTGTTTCTTTCTGTAAGCTCCTCACATAATCAGTTCATTCAGTGCACCTGCCAGTCACACTCACCTCATCAGCTCATTACTCTCACCTGCTCACTCTGCCTCCTTCACTATTTAAACCCCTGCCGACCACACACCCACTGCCAGATCATTGTTTGTTTTCCTACCTGTACCCGCCCGTGTTTTGCTAGTCCTGGTCCCGGGTTTCCAGTCTGCCTGTTCTGCCTTTTCCTGCCGGATTTTCCCCCTCGTCTTTTGTCTTGTCCCTGGATTCCCTGTTTGTTTTTGGTTATCATTAAAACCTTCTTCACTACACATGACTGTCTGCGTTTGAGTCCTCATCATGCCCCGTGACACGTTGGCTGCAGCATTTGTGACAGCATATTGTGTGATGAAAGTGTGTGTGTGTGTCGGTGTTTGTATTATTTTGATCTGCGCCATCTCTTTAAAGTGACCTAGAAATGCATCTGTAACTGCGCAGCGTTTTATTTACGGGGAAGCGGTGATGCCGAGGGTTGCCATTAGGAGGAATAGTGTTGGGGATGTGGAAGAGGTCTGTGGTTGAGTCTTAATGGTTATTTCCCATATTCCCCAAAGAAAATGTGTTCATAGCAAGTTAAGCAATTCATTTGTATTACATGAAGAACAGTATAATGTTTTTTTGTAGTTAGACAGGACCGCATAATATACGCATAATGAATATTTTTCTTTCTTTCAAAAGAATCAGGTTGTTAAGTGAAATACAGCTCCTTCTTCCTTCCAACTTGATTTTCGTTTTCCTCTGAAACTCGCTGGGATCTCGTCTAAATTATCTGCATGCTTTTAATTGATGTTATTCCCTCCTGCAAACTGGATCCTCAATCATTTGAAAGAAAAAAAGCCATTCATTTGAACTCCCCTGCCACCTTAACTAGAGAAGTTATATTTTCTGTCTTAGCTCTGTCTGTCACAAACATGGACGTGGTGAATTACATTTTAATGATGTAATCGATTGAATAATAAAAAGCCGCTAATTTCTCCAGCGATATCTCCAAATGTGTTTAAAATGCATGTGGCACAGACTTATTTCCAATTATCCCTCTTGTGTTGACTGTGTTCCACACACACACACACACACACACACACACACACACACACACACACACACACACACACACACACACACACACACACACAGAGCTCAACATATATCTTACGGGGGTAATGAGAATATTTCTATCATGGCATGGGCCATTTATTATGTTAATTAGATTTAATTCATAGTCAGTTACAAATGTGTCCCTCAATGAAGAGGGAGCTGATGTTGGGCTGAAGCTCTCACTTTCCCAATCAATCTACACAATCCAATCCACTCTCATGGTGTTGAGCTTTGAGTGGTGATTAAAAAGGATGAAATCACAAGCAAAGTGGCTAAAAAAAAACATGCTTTGTCAGGTACCTGGAAACATGGACACAAAGTGAGGATCTGGGATAAACTCAGAGAAGAGCTGCTTTTTTTTGTTGACATGACTCTGCTGAGAATGACTCCAGGTCTGATCCCTTCATCGGTATTCTGTGCACATCTGGGCAGAATAAAGCCCTGGTGCTACTTGTGATGGAAGGATTGAATATCATAACTAGCCTGGGAGGCTGTAGGTGGAAGATGTGACTGGAGGCTGTGAGGATAGTATGGTTTATATGCACCTACTGATTTTCCCATGTAATCATTGGCACTAATGGACAAACGTATCCTTAGAGTCAGCAAAGATGCTCTTTTTTGAGCAAGCAAAGCAAGTCTCACCAGTCAAGGAATGAGTTTTGTAGTTGAGAATTGTAGCCTCATATGTCTTATGTAGGTGTCAGAGCAATTTATAAAGCTCTGTTATTGGTAGCAATAGGCCTGATCTTGGATCAGTGTCTGGAGCTCTTCGTCTAGCAGATCTCTCTCAACATTCAGAGTACAAACCGATGCTTTTTCAGCAGCCTGCAAGGCTTATTGCCAGCTTTAGGCATAGCTCGAGAGCAATGGACCCAGGTGCAAGGATGTTTTGTGTGCCCATGGCAAACACCTCGCCAACCCCATCCCCCTGCCTCCTTTAGGGAGGCAGACAGAATTTTCTTTTGGATGAGGTTCCTTGTGGGGTCCCACAAGGACCATGTGAACAGGAGCAGCTGAGCAGCCCTGCTGCATTTCCATGATATCTCAATTGCTGGTGGAAGCCGAGGGGAAAATAAGGTGAAAATCACACACTGATAGTGAGGCAAGAGTAATTCAGAGATTAGAGGGGCAGACTTGTGAACTGCAAGGTGACTGCTTCAAATCCCCAGACCAGTTAGGAAAATCATGTTGAGGAAGTTGCAACTAATCAGCCGGCAGTGTGACTGCATTGTGTCGCTTGTTCCTGTCGTGTGTATTGATGTAAAATGCTTTAAACTGTATGAATTGTGCAATACCTGTCCTGTACTTGTGTCTCTCTCCAGTCTCCCTTTGCTCTCTCGTGTTGCCTCGTTCTTGCTCTTTCATCGGTATCTCCTCCCCCATGTCACACTGACTTGGGTCATCTTGAAAACACTTTCCTCCGACTATCTCCCTTCAAAATGCTGCTTCCTTTTCTTGCAGTATGTAGAGAGATACTTGGCTTAAACAAATAAACAAATCTTTGCAAAGTTATAGGTCTTTTCCCAGTGCTTATGCTCTGGAATGTGTGGAAGGAGATCAAAGAACTGTATTTGTGTGTGTGTGTGTGTGTGTCAAGTCACATACGTTTCATCAGCCTGACAGCGACTAAAGCTGTTTGACCAGCAGGGGTCCTTGTCCACTTTGCCCATCCTCTCCGTCTTTCACTCTTTTTTTGTAAATTGAGATGGTATCAGTGTGCGTGCATCTTTGTGAGTAGCCATAAACTTTGAAAGAAAGTAAAGTTGAGTTATGACATGTTGCCATAACTCTTGAGACAGAAAGAGCCATGTGAGGGTAAAAAGAGAGACAGAAGGAACATAGACGGGACAGAGGATAAAAGCAGCACGCTGGGGTGGAACTCAGGGATGAAGCTCCCTGTGATGGACGTGGCGATCAACCAGCTCAGTTGAGAAATGGGAAACACAAAACACAAAGGGTAGAAAAGGAAGAGTCCCCAATGAGAGAGAGGAACGGGAAACATGGAGCTGGAACGGAGGTACAGGTAGAGAAAAAAATGAAAATATACATGCATAGGCCTGAATAAGAAACCACATCACTGATTAAACGCTCTTTCTGTATACACCTAATGTTGCAGTAGCACTACAGTTGCTTAAGTGACCTGTCTGTAGTAACAGAGCTCTGCATTTCGTTTTGACAAGGCTTCCGAACCCTGTGTAGTCTTACAGTGCCAACCACAAATCCCTGAACAGTCACACTGCAAAAAGCATTGAACATGAGTGCACAAACTAATTTGTAAACAGAGATTGGCTCTTAGTGCTCCTCCTGAGCACCTAATAATGATAATGGTGATTAGTAGGTAATAAAAGATGCACAGCACATGGCCATTACTGGATTTATGTCCCCAAGGACGGCACAGGGGGGGGGGGGAAGAGATTAGAGATCAAATCCTGTCTGACACAAACTATAGAGGGATTATAGTCCCGGGTTATTTTTTCATGAAATAAATAAATTTTCATGAAATAAAGAGGGCGGCTCAGAAATCTAAACCAGCTGAAGGAAAAAAAGGGAGAAAGTGGAGGGCAGTGAGAGAAGCTGGGAACTCTAGAGGGCATGTGATGAGTATTGTGCAGTTATAGCAGTAATCGATATCCAGCGGAAACTGATCAGCAAGAACAACAGATGCAGAATATAAATGAGGTGGAAGGACAGAAGGCTGGAGGAGGGAGTGATGCTGAGGTGCATGCTTCATAGCGGATTCCTCTTCCCTCTTTGTCATTGTAATTCCATTTAATTTAGTTCTAGTGCACTTCATTTTATCCCAGTTCTCCCTTTCCCACCCTCCATCTTGGCGGATTCTTCCTCGAGCCTGTGATTTCTTTATATTCCATCCATTCACAGAGTGGTGTGATAGCTTTAATTTTGCTAACAGTGAGAAGCTCTATTGCATTGGTGGGTAAATGGTTGCCCTCCAGCACAGAGTTGTTCAACATAGTGGGTGCAAATGGTAGACACTGAAGCTCCCTTGGGTTTGTGTCTTGAGGCTGCACTCTCATACTACTCTAACTACTGCCACTAAAACCGAGAAGCATATAGATAAACACAAGCAGATACAAAACTGTGCACCAATATGTAATGCATCATAAACCCTTCCATACGTATTGCCAGGTATTGCAGAAATACAGTATATATGTTGATAAAAGTATTCAAAAGACACAAAATACTATATCTTAACAATATGCTACGCTGTAAAAGGCATTTGCACAGTTGTTCCCATATAAAAGTATACTCATGTCCTTAATGGATGCTTTTAAACAGCTTGTGTCAAAGTGAATGTGCAGTGGTAGCCATTAAGTCCCCAGTCAACCTCTTAGCTATCCTCCATTAGTACTGCACTTGCATATATTAGCTCAAAAGAGAAAATTGGAGCACAAACTTATCTTTTAAAGGCTATATCATAATGAGGCATGTCATGCATCTGTTTGTACAAGAAACCAGGGCTGTGAATGCAGCTTTGAATATTGGATAATCTGTGAAAACACTTACTCTGAATCTCTCATTCGGACATTCTAGCATTACACCTGAAACGGGCCTTTTGCACATGATGTGTAAGATAATAAATCATACTCCAGTGCAACCAAGACTGGTGACAGGGTTGCTATATACATTGTGTTGTACATGAACCAGTATAAATAGACAAACGCTCCCATCATTGAGAAAATACACACACACACACACACACACACACACACACACACACACACACACACACACACACACACACACACACACACACACACACACACACACACACAGGATTTCAAATTAACGCTGTGGCTTTTATTCAACCGAGGAAGTTACTCATGTGGCATGCTGAGTAGGGTCGTGAAAGGGTGTGTGTGAGTGCAAGTATGAGAGATGTGTGAGAGGTGCTGGTTATGTGTGTTCAGCAGCATGAGACACCCGCTGCCAATGGTGCCATGTCATGAGTTATTTCTAGGTCTGACAACCAATAGACTACTTTGGTTTCTGCACAATTCCTAGATGACACAACTGTCAGAATATCAGAGCATTAAAACCCTCGGATGATCATTTTGAAGCCTTTTTTATTCATGTCATTCCCGCTTTTCTCTTTGTTCCTGTGGCTTGGTGAAAACCAAGATTAAAACACTGTTTCTAATACTCTATTAAACTCCTATTCGGCATATATATATATATATATATATATATATATATATATATATATATATATATATATATATATATATATATATATATATATATATATATATATATATATATTAAATAGGGCTTTAGCAGTCTGATCAAATCAAGTGGGCATCTTCCATAGTTAAAATAGTTGAGTACAAAATGCTCACTTTTTATTGTGCAAAAGTGCACCACTGTCCGTTGAACGCACAGAGGGAATTTTATACTGAAAACACTAACTTGATTTGATGAACTCAGACAGCTGAAGCCCTAGTGGCTTCAGATCATCTTATCATATTTTTGCACAAAGGTATGACTTTATTTACAATTGCATAAGGAAGGGAGGAATGGAAAATATGTTTCAATGATCAATGGGAACCTGACTATTGCTTCAAACTAATGTGAACCTATTCTTCAGACATACATATTAAACTAGTGTGCGCAATGTTACAAATCAATCGAGCAGGAGTACTAATGGAAATATTAGCTATTCATTGGATTTTTTGCATTAATATTAAGGATGTACTACTGCTGGGTGGTTATTTCATCCACGATACATTTCCAATTCGATTTTTAAACAAAAATTCTCTGTATAATGCAAATCACCCATCAGCAGTATACTGACAGGATGTCACTCACCGCCTTTTTATTCTGGCATTTTTGGCATCATTGTCACTTTTTCTGAACCGTTCATGTCTTGGCTTATTAGCATCAGTCAGCACATCAGCACACTCCTCTTTGTTTTTGCTGTCTCTGCAATGGAACATTTGCTATAGACTGAAATGTGTTGAGCTTCGGGGCAGAGGCAATATTGCTTGCAGCAAACACTTCCAGCAGCAGATTCTTTGATGAACTACGTTGTCAAAAAGTGTTTACTCTCAACCCTTTCCATAGCACGCGTCTTCAGGGCTCATATAGCTATGGCTGCATATTTTTACTTCTCTCACAGTAGGTGTAGTGGCAGCGAAAAGGAGCTCAGACTCAGGTGGCAGACTGGCAATATTGCAGCAGAAATCAGGAGGGATAATTCACTATTGCCTGGCAGAGGAGCGGGGGTGGTCATGACTCGAGATTGAAATAATCTTATTGTATTAAGAGAAGAAGTGCTTGTCAATAAGTAATGTTCTTTTCAATCTAGGAAGCTTAAACTCATATTACTTTATGTTTGTCTTGTTGAATAGATGGGATAGGAGAGGGAGGAAGGCAGGGGGCAGATGGAAGGGTACAACCAGGATAAGAGGCTGAAGAAAAGGGGAGAGAGACATTTTAGTAATCGCACGTTGTTTACTCGGAGACTCACTATCATACTTTGGGTGTTACTAAAATCCCACAGAATATGTCAAAAGACATCTAGGGATGTCACAATACCAAGATATTTAGCAGTTGATACCAATACCAGTGAAATGATTAGATACTATGGAGAAAAAAACTAAACAAAGTATGAAACATAGGAAGTTAAACAGGTAATAATGAATTAATGTCCATTTGGATATTAATGTGTCTGTCCTGGTACCTGCGGTACTGTAGAAAAACAAATGCTGCCATATGAAGTTTGAGATCAACTTGGAATAGGTCTCAATACTTATGACATCCCTACTTTTTTCAGATTCTTTTTGTGACTTGTTGAATGACAGTTAAATGGTGCAATTCCTGAAAGGGAACGCTGAGCCTCTAGCTTGTGAGCAGCGCTTTTGCTCATGCAAAGCGGTTGGATATTACATGAATGAATTCTTCAAACATATGGGAGAGGCTGTGTATATTAGACATATTACATGCATGGCAGGCTGTGTGCGTCACTGTGTCGGAGTGTGTGTGTGTGTGTGTGTGTGTGTGTGTGTGTGGGGGGGGGGGCTGTATTGTGAATATATCATGCAAAGCCCATCTATTATTTAAGTAGTGTAGCGATGGTGTGTGTTTTCTAAGCAGAGTGGAATATGAAGCTACTCTAGCAAAGCTGCTTCATCTCACACATGCAGCTGTGTTCACTCTAGAAACACACACACACACACACACACACACACACACACACACACACACACACACACACACAGAGAGGTAACTGTGGAGGCTCAGCAGCAGGAGTGCTGTCAACCTCACTGTCTGATTAATGATTTTTCTCCCGCTTTCTATCCTATCCTCCTCTGTCTCTCCCAGCCAGGTGTGGCCTGCACTGACAATGTTGCTGGGAGTAAATCAGCTGTTTGCCACACTCAGGTTAAAGCTGATCCTGTTAAGCTGTTTACATGCACCTTTAAAACCTGACAACTGTGTATTTTGGTGACTAAACCTGTGAACATCTGTGAATATCTGTGCACCTGTGGTGAGCAATCCACAGTCCACACGATTGAAATGTCACTGTAACTGTTTAACCTACTACTTTATCCACACAATGCCCTGCGATAGTCTGGTGACACGTCCAGGGTGTACCCTGCCTTTGCCCAATGTCAGCTGAGTTTGGTTCGAACCAACCCCCCCCCCCCTCCCGCAACCCTGAACAGGATAAGCGGTTACACATAATGGATGGATGAATGGATTATCCACAAAATGATATTATTACTAAGCTATTCAGGAAAATAGACTCCTTTAAGCCCTTGATTTTTAGATTCCAGCTCTATACTTGCAGTACAACGTCAAGGGTAGAGTTACAAAATACTCAGTATATTAAATTATGAGCTGTAGTTAGTAGGTTATATTTACCAGAAGGCAAAATGAACTATGAACGGTGTATTTTTCACATTTTCCTTTTTTCAGTAGAAAACATTATGTTAAATAAGCATGCATGATGGCAGCCAAAGTACCACTTACGCTAAATGTTGTCATGAACATATAGTGATCTGTAATATACTCACAAGAAAGCCTCATTAGCCTTTCTAATCACAGGTTTATTGTGATTATGGTGATCTTGAAATGTAAGCTGAAACTGCCATAACAGTCACATTGTTGCTGTGGAAAAAAACTACTTTAAGCTAAATCTGTCATATGTGCCTGTCTTGCCAGCATCTTAGAGTGACTTCGGAGCCACCTGTGAGCTGTGAGGATAGTTGACTCGCTTTCTGTGCCAACAGCGCACTCGCAGAGCTACATCATGTAGTCTCCACTTATATCAACATGCAGTAGGATATGATGCCTGGGCCACACTGCCTTCCTCTACCTGTGTGTGGTGTCCACACAAACACAGACCGTTTTTCTGCTGCGCCGTCGCTACTGCCATCCCTGCCTTTCTACTTTGAGTTTAGCATTGATTATGCCCATCATAATAAAATATGTCAAGACATTTGATGAGCTATACGTGTCATTTGTTTTTATAATAGACAGTAAAAGGTGTGACTATTTGTAAATAATTTAGTTCAAAACATTTTCAACAATAGAGACGAGAAGGAAAAACAAGATGTTCTCCGACACACACCCGCTACTCGGGTAGGCAGTGTGACCCGGGCATGACCATCTACAGCCACGCTAGCAGCTACTACAAAACTACACATATGACGTACATTAGACGGGAGGTTAAGGGATTGCCAAAGTTATAACAATTCATAACTTTGGCACCATGGAAACAAAACGGGTAGCAAAATCCAATCAATTTCTATAAGTAGAGATACAGTATTTCAGTCTGGACCACAGTGGTGAATCAACCAGCTGACATTGCCAGGGCTATGCCACTTGCATGGCTAAAGCCTGGTAGCAAATACCCTCATTATGTATTGTAACTCAAGATTCTATGTGCACTTGCTCGTTATATGACAGTTGTGCAACCATAGTTCTGCTACAAATTTAAACCAGCATTTCCTCAGCTGGTGTAGATGAAGCCAGAGTGGCCTACAGAGAAGCCCAGGATGCCGCTGAAGATATCTGCCACGGTCACCCCTGTGAGGACAGTCATGGATATATGGCATTAGATTCTCTTCCTAAATGTACGCTAAAAGGCATTGAATCAGAGGAACAAGGGAAGAACACTGGGCCACCGTCGGTGACAGAAGGCATCCACTCCTAGTGGAGGAAGGGCGGGTATGTTCATGGAGAACCACAGTGCCCATTGTGCATTCTCTGGAGAGGCGAACACATCCACCTTCACGTGGCCAAACCTGTCCCTTAACATCTAAACCAGTGTGGGACTCATTTTTCACCCATTGTGGGACGAAAATCCGTAAGACATAAAGTCAGATTGCCCCGTACCCTGGGAATGTACAGCACCCTGATGGTGAAATAGCGGAAGGCTCCTTGCTATTTACAGCAGGCGGGCTGAGCACACACTGTCCTGAGGGTTGCTGTCATGTTGTCTGTTATCACCATGAAACAAAGCACTTTTAGTACCGTACCGTAGACAGCTCCAGACAGTTTACATGAAGGGATGGAGGATTACCCAAACTTGAGACTGACTTATGCATTCGCTGACATTTGCGTGGGGATGAACCCAACAGAGACAGCTCTAAGAGGGCGACGTCTTCATGATATAGAAGATGTGCAAGCATAAGGCAGTTGGCATAATTGCCATCTGTTTCCAATAATGCAATGTCACATGTCTTTCTGAGTAGGGGTATTGATCTCGTGATTGTTTGGCCTGAGGTCAGTGGATTAGACAAAGGCTCAGATTAACTGTTATCTGATTTGATGCTGCGGGGATCTTGTGAGTGTTGCTTATTCAATAACTCCTGATAAGAGTGTAAGATAAGATTTTGTCTCCAAAACAAAAAAAGAATCATTTAGTTTAAGTTATTGATGAGGGTCATGATTAATTGTGTTGAGAGACTTGTTCAATACACAGATGTAAACATTGATTGATTGAACTACAATCCAGTAAGAAGAGAGCTTTATATCTTTATAGACCTTTATATCAGTATAATCCAATGTGTCTTCATTGAGAAGATGAAACGTCCCCAAAAATACCCTGGAGAACTTGGTGGCTTTGACTGCAACCAATTGTTACATGTTTTCAAAGGCTTGCCAATTTCTCAGCGTGTATTGACTTCAGTCTTTGTTAAATTCTCCTCTAAAGAAGTCTGTTGCATTAGTTTAGGCTCCTTTTGCTTCTCAGGAAACTGACTCTTAATCATTTTCATGATATTTCCTATTTTGGGTTAAAATAATTATCCATACCCATGTGCTTGCCGTTTTAAAATAAATTCGGATTAGTTTTGCAGGCCACTATAGGATCACTTCATTAGAACAGCTTGCGGCACCACAAGCCAACTGGCATCCAGTACACACACACACACACACACACACACACACACACACACACACACACACACACACACACACACACACACACACACACACACACACACACACACAGTCTCTCTCTCTCTCTCATACACACTTGTAAGGCTGCCAACACTGTGTACCACTGGTTGCAGAATTAAATTGTCACACAGATAAAGTGTATCATAAAAAACGAAGACGGAGAATATTGTTGTTTTAAAAAAGTACGATGAATAGGATAGAGGATACAAGAGTTGAAGGCAGTGAGAGAAAAACTAAGGTTAATGAGGAATACGCTGCAAAGTTGACAGCAAAGTGTGAAAAAGGGAATATAATTAAATACAGAAAGGACATAGTTGTGGTGTGTGTGTGTGTGTGTGTGTGAGTGTGTGTGTGTGTGTGCGTGTGCGTGTGCATGTGTTTCCCCTCAGGGAAGCCTGAGGATGACACTAGAGTGCCTCTGGTGGGGCAGCCCTGTCTCTCTGTCTTCTTTTATCTTGATCCTTATTTGTATGTCTGTCTTCCTCTCCCTCGATTCAAACTATACCATAATACAGACTCTCTTTGTTCATTACTCCCTCACCTCATTCATTATGAACCTGCAGTTCTTGTTTTCCTTTTCACTTGAGAAACCCACTGCTTTGTGTTTTGCCGAGTTGGTCATGGCACCCATTAGCCCCGAAGTTAAAAGGTGTCCCGTGGCTCTAGAGTATATGCTTGTTTCCCTGTTCTGCAGTTAACCAGACTAGTTAAATTTCCATCCAATAACCACTCCACTTGTAATCACTCATACTTGAACTATTACAGCTGAAAGTGTGCACTCGACCGCCTGTGGCTGGCTGCTTGTCGAGTTGACTGAGTGCACACTCATGTCTCCAACTGTTTATACACAAAGGCAGTGGTGAAGGAGAGCTGCTGGGTCCTTAGCATAGATAATGTTTGCTTTGTAAATATAGTTGTAAAAAAGCGTGTTTCTTTCTGTCTGTTATCAGTGTGAAACAGGAGGCAAGTTGAATCAAAAAACAGTGGTTTGACATTGCAATAATACAGTGGAAAGTACAAGAGGTGTTGGGTGCTATATACTGTATATTTGAAAAAAGGGTCATTATATTTGATCAGTCCTTATCCTACATGTAGCCAAATGTAACCTCAAAACTCAACCAATGACATCTTACTTGATCAAACAACCAACATACTCAGATCTTTGGCAGATCATTGTCATTTCAGGAAGTGATGAGTAAATCAGCTGGGAATGCCATGGGAAAGACAGCGGAGCATTAGAAGTCCAGCAATGAAAAGCTGAACATGACCATATTGGAAAATGTTATCCGTTTTTTTCTAAATTGAAGATATTACACACTAGTGTAGCACGATATCATGTGAACACAGTTTCTGTGTGACGACACTCGTTCAAACTGACTCTTGTCCCATTGTCAGGCAGAAAGGAAGTTGCTTCCTAATAACAACAACCTTGCTGATAACAAAAAAGAGAGATTTTACAAAAATGAGTTAGGACTCTCAACCTTAATCACGATCAAACTTTTCTTTGCCACACAGGGGCTCAGAAAGCAGCAGTTAAAAAGGAGGATAAAAAACGGTTGCAGAGACACAAGACAGAGAGTGAAAGATGATTAGTTTAGTGTGCTGCTGTAAGATAGGAATCGGAGGAGGATTGTTTAAATACATTATGGATCATGTTACTGTGAGGTATACTGCTGGATTCTTTGCACACCAAATACATTATGGCTGAAGTGAATTACATCCACTATAACTCGGCCCAGGTTCCGCAAAAGTGCCACCCCGCTGGAGCTGATGGGATTGAGACAAAATATAAATAAGGCAAAACTGCTTTATCAGACACCCTGCCCTAGTCCCTGCCCATGAAACTGCAAATCCCAAAAACCATATTGAATAAAAAAATGAAATGAAACTTTTCCGGCCAAAAACAAGAACCCCAGCAACAGTGTCAAAACCAACTGAAATTGATATTGGAAAAAGAAATTGCGATTCTAATTGAAAATGAAATGACCTATTCAGCTGGTCAAAATTTAATAAAAGAACTGCTGTAACCAAAGTTGCACAAAATATAATAAGACCAAGAATGCCAGCCAATTATTTGTGAAGGACACAATACAACCACTTATCACTTGCTGTTATTAAATAACACCGACAAATGTTTGTCGGGGCAATCAATCACAAAACAAAAAGACAGATCTGGTCTAAATGCAGAAACAAATCTACCCACGCAGCAGTGGCTACTAGGAAATGCAACACTGAGATGCAAACTCATTTCAGTGAGGATACACAAATATATAGATATGATAATAGTTTCAGACTGTTGCACATTAAGGAGACACTCCTCATAATTCCCCCCCCCCCCACCATAAATCAGATCTCACTTATGCTCGCTACAGGATGATTTCTGTCTGCTCAGCCTGTGTCTCAAAGGAGGACTGTGGATAGATTTAAAGCAATTCAAACTTCTCTTCCTGGATTCTCGACTGAGCCTCCAGGGACCGCAGACAGAGCGCAGTCGGTGGCGGTCCACCATCGACCAGCAAGAGCTCTTAGACTTCAGACTCTTTCATTTAACTTGTGGGAAATTATAAAAAAAGTCAAATAAGGGGTAAAGCTGAAATCCTGTGAATGATTGATGATATAATATGGTATCTATGAACTCCATAAACTTTCAGGCAATTAAGCAGCCCAGCGCACTCGTAGCAACTTTTTTATTATTTCATTTATTTATCAATTCATTTTTTTACTTCCAGACTGTTTTAAGCAGGCTTTGCTGTGCTCTCCAGTAAATATAAAAGCTGCTAGTTATGAAAGGTTAGTGAGAGGTTTCTGCAAATGACCGACTGTGTGTGCATTGATCCACTGTACTGTACAGTGACTACATACTGTAGGCTGTTATATTGTACATTTCACATTATTAAGCATGACACTAGACTGCACCGATGCCAAATAAACACTAATTACAACCTCACTTTTATTCTTAAATAGATGAACATCTTTGACTCTAGGTGATTTGGGCAAAATAATCAGGGTTAGTTTGATTGCAGGTTAATATCATGTAAATGTTTTGTGTCTAGACTATTATGTTTGTGAATGCATGGCCAAATATCACATAGGTCAGGTCTAAAATGCAGGGTATGAATACTAGGTAGTATCTTAAACTAATATAGGGTCTAAAAATGATTGTGGCGGTGAGGGGGTTTGATGTTTTACCAGCTGTGACAGCGACTCTGTCATTGTTTTCACGGCAAAATATGGTCCTGGATATAACACGCACTGTAACAGGAACTGCCACAGAAGCCGTTCTGAGTACTTTGCGTTGTGTTTACATGTCTGTCTGTCTGTGGACAGATTTTGTCACCAGAACAGCATCACAACCTTGCATGTTGTATGTAGTCACGGAACTACAGGAGTTCAGTTTATTAAGGTCAAAATGAAGGCCATGTTTGTAGTCGGATGGGGTCTAAGCAATGCTGGGGGAAGAAGGGGGTAGAAAATGGGGTTATGGTCAGGGTTAAGGTCAGGGGTTAAGGGGCCATTGGCCTCTCCACTTTACGCCTTTGGCCCAATTAGGCGTTGTGCCTGTTGTGATCCAATCGCAATATGGTCTCTTGTTATTTTTTATTCAATTTTATTAAAAATCCCAAGCCTTTTTGTTTTCAATCTTGGGATTCTCAATTTCCTGCCACTCTCTAGTTTCCAATAAAGTGCATGAGTGAACTGACTACAGGTGGCAGAATATATTATGGCGCTCAAGTTTTCCCAAACAATTCAGACCATCCTAGCTTGGGGTTAAGAGGTCGTCTGGGAACCGGAAGGTCAACGGTTCGATCCCCGACTGGGACGTGTCACGTGTCGAAGTGTACCTGAGCAATACACTGAACCCCCGGCTCCCTGGGCGCCGATCAATGGCAGCCCACTGCTCCCTATATACAGGGATGGGTCAAATGCAGTAGTCAAATTCCGTGTATGTGTAAGAATGTATATGACAATAAAAATGGTTTCTTCTTTCTCCTTCAGCCAAAAGAAAACAAGACATAACCCTCCCTCTTTCCTAACTACCCCTTTCCACTAATTATTATTATACATTCCCTTGTATAAATTCAGCACCAATCACAAATATCCCCTCAGAGAAAGCATACTATTACTTATAATAATTTTGCTGAATGAAGCGTATCATTTTTCGCTTCAATTCAAAGTAAGTTGAGAGCTTGTGGACTTTAGCCAAGATGAAAATTGCATGAAAGAAGGTTTTCCCCATATGTCTCCATCTGTCTTGAAGCTTTGAGTTGGAGCGTTGCATCTAAGAATATTTAAATCAGGCAATTTCTATCTTATATATGTCTAGTTGCCAAGCGTCTGATAGTAATGTGTTTTCTGGCACTCTCAGGTTTTTTTGTTCACAAAGGCATAAATAACTGCATCAAATAGGCCTAAAAACACAGTGCATTATGTCTACGTATAAAATGGCTTCATCATCTTAGTGTTGTCCATTAGCCCTACAATACAGTATTTCACTGCATGACATTCTCCACTGCTCTAATTTGAAAATGGCTTGAGGCATAAGAGGTTGCCTGCTGAATGCAATATCAGTCTGAATAAACTGAATCAAAGTGTTGTCTTTATAGCGAGTATTGAATAGGAGTCTAATCAAAAATGCACAGTGGACGCTGTCCTTGGGGACATTTTTGTCTCCAAATGATGATGCAGTAAATACTGGATGTTTTTCAGAAAAATCGCAGTCTTTTGAGAATCTCTATCAAGCACATGTAGCAGCTTCCGCAGTGTCTCCCAAGCGCTTATGTCTGAATGCTAACGGAAACAATTTTGCAGATAAATCCCTATTATGTGGGCTTATCGCAACCCTGAATGTGAGCCTTAGTGAATGCACTTCATTCTCTGCTTTGGCAAAAATGCGAGGATCTACATGTCATGCAGGAAAGTATTCAGTAAATTAATTATAAGTTAAAAGGGCCGTAGATAAAGAGTGACAGAGAAATAGAGATAGGCTGCTATAAAAGGAGAGACAGAGGGTTACATGAGTCTGAGAACAAAAGGACGACAAGCAGGTAGCATTTGCCAGATTGTATCTCAAAGCTACAGTGAATCACTGCCGGTTTACACAAATCTGACGTGATTACTAATCACTATTGAAAATAACCCGTCAAACCAGGCAGCAACAATTTCTCTCGAAATATGTCATTGTCACCTATTGCAGTATTTTCGGCAGAAAATTGCATTTGTGAATTAATGTTTTGCAGTTTGAATAATGAAAACTGCTGGGTATTAGTACGCGTTCGAAGGCCATTTGGTGATAATTGCAACAAAACAAATAATGGTGTCATGATTTTAGAGACCCCCCCCCCCCCCCCGAAATTTTCCTGTTGAGGCTTTGAGGGGGTCTGAAGTGTCAATCAAGGCATATTGGGTCCCGTATTTTGCACACTGTCTAAAATATATAGAGGGTTTAAAACGAGGAGAGAGACAAACATGCTGCGATGACATGGATAAGAAAGAAAGGGCGTGAAGAGAGGGAGGCCCAAAAACGAACCAGAGACATTAGATGAAACACCAAAAGACCAAATCCGCTTGTTAAATTGCACAGTAATGAGGTCTGGGGGAAACCAAGTGTTGAGGAAAGGACCACAGAATACATGGGGTGTCACAGTGGCCATGGTGCAATGCAGCAATATGTCTATGTGTGTGTAAATGGCCAATCAGTGTGTTAGTGAGGTCATATTGCAAAGTTTAGATCAGCCAGCCCACTCATTATAACTGCACACACACATACACTCTCACACTCACACACACACACACACACACACACACACACACACACACACACACACACACCGGGATAAACAGATAAATGAATGACCGCTGCACAGTGAAGGAAGGCAATGGGGAGCTGGTTTGGCGGAGGAGAATGGGAAAACTGAAGGGAGGCAAGAAGATAGAGGGGTGGGAGGAAGGCAGAGAAGAAACTATAAAAAAGAAAGTACTGATTGATGGCAACCAAGAAATGGACACATTGAGAGTGGAAGAACGAAGCATATTAATACTAAGTATAAATTTAGACAGTAATTGTACGACGATTAGATAAATAGTAGGAATGAGGAATGTGTGGAATGAATAAATGAGGAGGTAATGGATAGAGAAGGGAGTGGAGGGATGGAGGGCAGGCAATTCGGTGAGTCAGTGATCAAATGAGGCAAATAGAGTGAGATGTTGACAAATGTAGAGGAGGGGAAACAGATGGACGACGACCTAGCCAAATGGAGAGAGTGTTAGGATGTTGAATAGAGGGGTTGGCAGGATGGAGGGAGAGAGGGTGATGGAAGGCACATTTTAGAAAGTGCAGACTTTAAAAAACTCAAGGTCAAACTTCTGTGTATTGAAACTGAAGAGTAAAGGCACTCTACAATGTACAATCATGTTCTGTCCGGGACAAAAGTGGACAATTGTGAGAAATGTGGTGAACATTTTTGGTTGTCAATCAAATCAAATCCTGGATCTCACCGGGAGACGAGTCCACCATTGGCCAATCTAGAGCTATGACGAGAAAAGGATTGCCAAAATGAAGTAGAAGACACTGGCCTGAACAGACAGACCAGTGTATTCTATTAACTAGAAAGTTATTTTTGTATCGCAGTGCCACGACTCACCAGGTATTCACGGCACAAGCTGACACCGCACAGAGTCACAGATTGTGACCAAGATTTTATTAGACCCATCTTGCACAGTGTGACGTGCAGTGAACCTGCACAATCACCGTTGTCACACAGCGTGGAGGGGCCTTTAGCTGAAAGAAAAGAGGTGGAAGGAGGGAAGAAAAGGACAATGGAGACGGAGCATAAGAGGTAATGGAGTGCAGAGCTGGGGTTATGAAATAAACTTGCTTATCTTGAGAACAACTGCAAAGAAAATGTGAGAAATAGAAAGCAGGGGGAGATGAAAAAAAATAGAGAGTGTGAAGGAGATCGTGGAAATTGAGAGGGGGGGGATGCAGAGTAGATGGAAAAAGTGTGATACACTATACTGATGAAGAGAGGTTTGAAACAGACAGTGGAAGAGGGATAGAGAGACACAGTGAGAGAGAGAGAGAGAGACAGGTGGTGATGGTGTTGTGTGGGAGGTGGGGAGAATGCGATGGAGAGGTCAGTGTTAACCGCTGTGGTCTGGCTTTCTCCCTCAGACCGATCACAACCTATCAACTCACTCTGGTGGAGTGGAACACACACACTCTGTCACACCAATACACACACAATGCAGTGCCTCCCCGGAGATGTGGACAGGCTAAATAGAGAGAAATAGTGGTGCTGTAAGTGGTTGGGAGATGGGGAGAGAGCGGGCGGGGGGGGGATTGTTTCAGATGAGAGAAGCTGGTGCAAAATTATACTCGTGTGTGTGATTTGGCACATTGGTGCTTTTGTGCGCGTTAGAGGGGAGATGGAATCCATTTGAGAGAAAGGGTAGTGTACCACTTTGTGTTGAGTCAACAACCGGCCTGTGCTTTGCTTGTGTTGCTAATTTTGTGAAGGTCATGGACTGGCTACTAGTTAAACATTCTGATGCAAACTTCTATGCTACATGTGAATTGTCAAAAACTTAAATTGCAAACATATTGTCAACTGCCTGTACTGTGTGGAGTCATGTGTTTGGGGCAACATTTCACTCAAAGTCAAAGATCTCTGTGTGCTCATGAACATCACCATTAGTTATAGAAAACAGACAAGTTTTAATCCTCACATAACTTAGTTTGAGCTTTTTTTAGAACGTAGTTCTTTGGTGTGGCTGATTGTATTTGTTGAGCCTGGGACAGAGGACAAATGTATTTGTTTTTAATATAGTGTAGGAAGTTAGGTTCATGTCTGCCACATGTTTCACTGCTGCAATTGTAAGTGCTTGTGTTAACTTCATAGGTAACGTCCCAATTCGTCACATACAGATGTGTCGGTACCCTTCGGCGTCATATTCCATCACACTGGGTGGCCCAGTGGTGGTCGCAGACATGTAAACACATGGATAAAGTTGTTCATTCAAACAATAAAAACGTAGGTTTAGGCAACAAAACCACATAGTTAGATGACATAATTAAAGGCTCTAAGAGGAGGCAGACAGGAATGAGAGAAGAAGATAAAGGGGGGAACACAAATAATAATAGAGAGGTGAGGAAACCAAAGGCAGCTGTCAGTCATCATCAGAGTTTGCAAAGTTTGCTTGGAGGCAGGACGGAGCGATTATGCTCCAGAGGTCACCTGCGCACACACACACACACACACACAGTCCATGCGTTATGACATGCAGAACACAACTGCATGGATAATTTACCCCAAGCCTGTTTGACAGTTGCTTGCAGATTGAGGGTAAATCGGGTATACAGTAGGACTGATCCTAGATAACCGTTAACGTTAACCGTCTTGTGCGCTGTGCTGTTCAGCTGACGAGTGTTTACTTTTGATGCCCTCATCTCAAAAAAATGTTTTAGGAATTGCATCCTTTGAAATAAGAGTACATTTGGTTTCTCTCCATCATTAATACTGCCCCCCCCCCCCCAAAAAAAACGAAAAAACGTAAGGAGACAGAAATGGTGAGATACCATTTATATGCAGAAAAGTCTCTGCAGGGTTTTTCCAAGTTTGTTAATAAGCTCGCTCGCTCCCTCCTCTCTTCCCACCATGTCTCACTTCCCCTCTATTTCTTTTTCTGTCTTCCTCTCGACCAGTCATCTTCTAGATCTAAATTAAACGTTCTGTTCTCTATATTGCACAATTCAACCTGTTTTTGCCGCATGATGGCTGGTAGCCAGGTTGCATTACATGAATTAGTCATTCCCCTTTGGTCATTATTAAAATACAATGACTTATCATGGTTTTAGAACAGCTATCTCGCCCTAGTGAAAAAGCCTACACAGATATTATAATTGTCAATGATCTTATCCAGATTTGTAACAAATGTGTTCCCTGGAACGTGTCCTGTCCATTAGAAAGAATTCTTCTGTTATTTTACATTTTATTTCCATTAAATCTACAGAATATTCATGCTACTCTCTGAAATGGCAGAGTGAATGAAAACATCAAACAGATCACCCATTCCTACTGCTTTCCAGAGTCCAGGTGCATATTTTACGGTATACAGTGTGAGACAGATCCGTAATGTGAGCATGAATGTAAACAAAATGTACACTGTCCAACTTATCTCTGCTGATATGTAGGATGCATGTTTGGAGATGTAGATATGTGGTAATGTTATGGACTGTTTAGATAGATTCATCCTCTTCCTCTCTCCTAATCTGTAATCCCTAGCACAGCTCGGGCACTCTCTCTGCGTGTGTGTGTGTGTGTGTGTGTGTGTGTGTGTGTGTTCAGCTGCATGTGTGTTTGCACGTGGCTATGTGTCTCTGTCCCTGTGCTTGTCTGTGTGTGCAACAGAAAGGTGAAATCAAACTGGTTTATTTTGTCAACTGAGAGTTTCAAAAACGATTTTTTGTTTTTCAAATGTGCTGTGCTATTTTGTTTGAAGATGACATTATTTCCAACCCTTGGCACAATAGATAAGTTCTATTTTATTGAGTGACACTATCCTACATCGTTGTCCTATCGACCCCATTTGTATTGATGTGTTCTCCGTTGGTTTAATCTCAGAACGAGGCCCACGCTTGCCAAGGCCACTCCATTTTATGAGGTTTGTCAATCCTACAGGCCACTGTACACCACTCTGAGGAACATTTTGGCGATGCATGCTTTCACGCATATCTTGACCTTAATCAGTTTAGCATGTGAGAAAAACAAGGAAAATCAGCAAAACGCAACATTTTTGTAAGAGAGTTCAGACTTTATCTTGGGAGTCGGCTCTTACTTAAGATACAGTTTCCAATGTGTCTGTTGTATTAGAGAATCGATAAAAAAACACAAGACATTCTCTTTTGAAGCCATCTATTATCCATTTGTTGTGATATCATATTTTGAAGACATTGTACATATATTGTGAAAAGTATAGGTTAGTTGTTCACGTTGTTTTTCATGAAAAATACATGAATTTCCATTACATGCTGATACATTCTAGACCTCGATACTGCAGCTATAGCTGTGATCCTCCAACAACTGAGTGCATCCGTACGTTTGAGAGAGCCAGACACAGCTTCCATATTTACCATATATTCTGTGCGCCTCTAGCCACAAGCGTTAGTGTTCTTAAGTGCACGGGGACACGGGTATGTGTCAGCATGGCCTATGACACAACATCAGAGCTGGAAATCCAATGTTACACTGTGTCCAGCTCCCTGTGTGTCCTTGGTGTACACATTTACACATACATACATGCTTCCACAAACATACTGTGGGCACTCACTTTGTGCCACCGTGAGGCAGTGTGTGTAGTGCTAAAAGGGTTGCCGGGAGACGGGAGCTTTTAGAGGTTTAACACGTACAAAATGCATTTTGATTGACATCTTTGCACTTCACGAATCATTTCCGGGTCATTTCCAGTTTATTAGAATCATTAATGTTTTTGCATTTGGCAGACACATTGCTCACACTCTGTGTTTGACAAATGGATATTTCTTTCTGGATTTCATGCTTTATTTCTGGTGCTTTCATCCTCATCTACCTTCTGTGTATTGCATCGTGCTCTATATGTATACGTCGTGTTTTTAGAGTCACATGGTGCTGTGACTGTCCCATGTCCTACGAGTTCCTTGCTCCCCCTGCTCTCTTACTTTATTAAAAAGAAGGAAAAACCAACAACAACTATAATAAGCTTACGTACTTTACTCAAATTGAAATGATCTCATCAAGGAGATCACATTTTCTAATCAAACCTAGTCTTGATAAATACTACCGTAGCTGTAATGGGGTCATTTTGAACGTTGACATTCATTTCTCGAGAGACAAGCAGCTTCCATGATTTGTTGATTAAATGGACTCCATGTTTCACAAACAAGTGGTAGCCATGGTGACAGTTTCTCTTCATGTGTTGTATTCTGCATTTATCCTTTTAAGTGGAGGTCTCCCATGAATTCCCTGCCACTGTCTTACCTTTCACTTTCCATGAGAACTGCAGTCGACACCCGTACTCAGCCAGGCAAGTACGGTAGGACGACGTATTTGTCACAGCACTGGGATATTTGGCTAATACACATTCACACTTTACCTCCTAGGTAATAGCACAGCCTTCATATCAAGTTGTCTCAGCAGCAAAACTGGAACACATGAGTGTGTGCAGTCTTGGTATTGTTTGATGTTTGTTGTTGTCACAGTTTACTCATTCTGAGTGCCATTTAGTGTCCACGGATTCATCTAAACAAGCCTTATTTCACCGGTGTTAAAACTGACTGCCAATGGATAGAACAATAGTATAACGGTAAATGCATTGAATATATCATTGTAAACATAGTTACTTTTACCTCGGTGACATCGAGACCACAGAAAAAGAGGGCGCTCTGCAGTTTTGTTTTCATTCCTCGATGGATCTCCATAGATTAGTACAACATCTTTACCTCACTTTCAGCACAATCACCTCACACCAGTTACACTGATGTGTTCAGTCTCTCAAGTGGCTCCAGTTATGAGAAAGAAGAGAGAAAAAGACGTGTGTGCTTTAGTAGCCGTGTGATTGTGTGTTTATGTCATGTTGGTTGGATTGCAGAGCAGATGGGTTTATAACGAGGAAACAGAATGATTCTGATAATGATGACCAGATAATTATACTGCATCTGAAGGAGGGCGGAAAGGCAAGGCGAGGGTGGCGGTGGTGTGGTGGATTAAAAAGAGATGACAGAAAGAGGAGTGCATGTACACAGAAAGGGGTTAAGAAGAGCTTGATTCAGTGCGTGAAGAGACGATGGAATGAGATGAGAGCAGGGTGCTTGAAGGCCATTAAAAAAATCTTTAAATATCTTTTACTGAAATAGCTACACTGTAGGTTAAAGGCATGTTACGGTCTTACTCGAAGTTACGTAATACTAAAAACGCTTCTAATTTCGATGCCGACCTATTCTGTTCAAGGCAATAGACTTAAAGATCAACACTGGAAATATCTTGGGCATGTTTTGGACTCGGATGGCTCCGTTATTAATGCTGATAATGACTGCGCTACATCTTCCACGCACCAAACAGACCTGCTTTATCTATTCACCCTGAACTTCTGCTTCAAGCCCAGAGAAGCGGTACTCGGGCAAAGGTTGGGTCAGGTAGAAGTCCCCAGCAGTGACAATTCAATCAAATGCAGTTGAATTCCTCTCTCAAGGGGAAATATTTCCAAACACAAATACGTTACACACAAAAAGTTAATTATTTTAATTAGTTTAAATTACAAAATTCAACATTATATTTTCCATTTTTAATCTGTTCCCACAGGTGTTGGAAAGTCTTTATACCTTGTGCACACACTTTCAGGAACCTAGCGCCGGCACAATGAAATGGTACATGTGCAATACGCACTGCATCATATGCATTAAAGAGAGACTACAAAGAAAGGTGCTAGAATAAAAACATACATGAAGTGTATATTGGACAATAGTATTCTATATACACAGTAGGGACAGCATGTGTTCACCACACTCGAGGAAAAAATGCAAGTTAATACTTTGCCCTTTCTAAAAATGTACTGGCGTGTCCAGCACTTAATCACACTGTTTGCCTACTGCGCGACTGATGGGTGCTATTGTCCAATAACAATTAGAACAAATTAAGTAAAAAGGAAAGATAAGAGAAACAGAGCGAGGATGAGGAGGTCCATAGACGAGATTGAGAGGAAGTTAAGGAAAGACTGTGGAATTTTTTTTTTTTTCCATTTATTTATTGAGGAATTCCCTCTTAAATGTACAGGTCAAAAAGGCATGTATGTGTTTTAGGTGGGGAAGGGTGTGTGCTTTACTGTGGGTCTTTCTGCCATGTTTATTTTAATCATCTATACCTCTGACATTGCTTTTTTTCCACACTACTCTTTGTTTCTTCTTTTACTTTTATGTTCAAAGAGTATCAGACAGATTGTCGGTAAAAAGCCATCACATACGCGCCTCACGAATGCCCTTCTTTCTGCCTATTATCCACACTTTCCCTTTCCCTTTCTTTCTTTCACATTAATGCACACACGCATCTGTGAACACGCCGAGCTCCCTGACAGGTTATTTCACTATAATCTAAAATAGCTGAGTGGAGAGAACAGATGCTAAATATAGAGGCAAACTGAGTAGAATACCAATGACTTTCAAGATCTTACAATACAGAGGAGCAGTGTGATGGCTAACACGAGGCGATAAGGCAGTGTTCAAAAAGACAGGTTCAAGACCTGAGGGTGGTTAATGGGCGGCTTACAATAGATTTTAAAGAATAGTTTCATGAAGAAGCTTCATTTAATTGGGCTTTTTCTTTAGCAAAGTCTCCAAAATCGTTTGCAAAGGAATGGCAGTGAAATTATGTTAATGGAGTTCATGTTGAATCCATAATTGAATCCAATTTGAGCACCTCTTCATACTAATCAAGATTAAAAAAAAGAAAAATACACATTTCTGAGCATTCAACAAAGGCATCTCATGATGTCGTTTATCAGTGTTGCTATTTGTTTGCTGGATTGACTGTTTTTCTATGACCAGATTAGCATTAAACCAAACATTAAATTACAGACTTTTGTTGTTGGGAGGCTCCAACATTCATCCAGTGTGTAACTTAGCACTAAGTTGGATATCTTGTTTTTAAAAATTCAAAATTCACTGGTAATATTCCTACCTCTTGGGAGAGTAAGTCAACTTTAGAAAGTAGTCAATGTCCAAGCAGGACAGGTTCATGTTATGACCCTAATTCCAGTTTCTCTGGTTCTGTCAACACTCTCTAATACAGATCTAATTCTACATTGAGTGTTGTTTCAGCATTGCTTGTTTCTTTGCGAGTAATGCTTTGCAAAATGAACACTGGAATTTTGTAATTTCTAGGTGCTAGAATCTAAGGACTGTATAGATTGCATACAGAATTCTGATCATTGGTTGATTTATATGTATTTATGTTGGACTTCGGATAACGAGCACAACATAGTCTGAACAATTCTATTGCACACAAGGGATAACAAGTTGTTTTACCGTAATACATCTTTTTTTATAGATGGTTACTACAGATCCTTTAATTAAAAATTGCCCTTCGAGATTCTGGAGTGGTTGGATAGCAGCTGACATGAACCTGGGCTGTGTGTAAGGAGGGAATATGTGCTCCTGATCAAAAGAGAAAGGAGGAGAAATGAAATTACTGAAGAGCATAATTTAGCAATTCACTGGGCACAAAATTCCCCGCCATTAATTAAGTTGAGGAGATGAATTAAGTAATTCCTGGGTAAAAATTCCAAATAGAAGTCAATACATTAATATGATTATAAATACACTCTACAGGCTTAGAAGATTGTTTGAATACAGATGGGATCTTTTTTTACCTGCCACAAGGGACTTAGACATAGCTGCAATATATCACAGCACAGAGTATCCTCTTGTGTGTCATTGTTTTAATTGTTAAAGATGAATGAGGCGTGGAGCTTCATAAATTGAAGGGAAGGCCATTAAAGCGAAAATACTGAAATAATGTTATATTCCATGAAGCTGTCATTGCTCAAAAGAATGTCTGTTGTGTGTGTTTTACATGCTTTTGATTTTTGAAGGTAAAGGGGATTCCTCTCTTGAAAATAATTAATACTTGCAATGTCAAAACCAGCCTGTGTGTCAGGAGAACTACAGAACCGACAACCACCAACCAGAACACGCATGCAAAAAGATCTTCCATAAGTGCTGCTGTCATTGCTCATTCAGACTTACTGTCAGGATGTGTGTGAGGAAACATATGTAGTATCACTGCCATTAATAGATGTTAGCATATCTGTATCTTCTTAGCTCAGCTGGCTGAAAAACTGACTACCAAAGTCGCTGCATCCTGTGTGATGTGTGTCATTGTATTGAAACACAAAAGTACAGGCTGTCAGTTTCAATTTGACAGCACTTTGATCCCCATTAGGACGAAGTGTTAGAAAAAGAAACTGACAGAACTTTTGCATCAGCACCTACATGTTTGCTGCCAAAAGTATTTTTAGTCCAGGCATCGAACATTTTATATGATGTTCGGCCTTCCAGGTTTCTGCTTGCCAATAATATAGGGTCTTGATATCTTATTCTCCTTTCAAGATAACTAAAACAGTGTCTAAACCCAAGATGATATCTGTTTGTAGATGTGGCAGGATGTGGCAGGAAGGCTTGGACATACGTTGGACAGAATTGTATCTAACACCATAATCGGGTCATGAAGAGCAAATATTATCTTGCTAATACGCTAAACTAAGATGGTTAATACAGGTACACAACCAAAGCGCCTCTGCTGAATTTTTGTAGGTAAGGGTCGGCAGGGTTACCATTACTGAAACTGTTGCTCTTTATTTATGATGACAGCTATGCAGTCCAATGGGCTGTGATAACCTCATGATTGGGTGTGCAGGGTTTAGTCAGGGATATCCATATAAAATCATGCACTAACCCATGTCTTGTTTCTCTGTTCTCAGATCTTTGGATCCATCTCCCGAGGCCATCTTTTCTCATTTCAGTCAATCTACCAGTCGTCACAATGCAGCTTCATGTTGAGTCTTAATAAATCACAGCACACCACATAAAGGTAGGCAAGGATTCACATTACTCTGTTATTGACTGATTGAATTACTGAATGATGAATGCAAAATGGACCCTGCTGGTTGTGGCATGGGGCTGGCAGTGTTTCTTTTGTATTGCATCTGAATCATTTATTGACAATTCAGTTGAATAAAATGTCTCCTTACACTAACCAACTAGAAACGTGATGAATATTTAGGCGTGCATGCGTGTTTAAGTAATTGGGCCCGTGAAAGTAAAACATACTGAATAAGCATGCACCTGTGTGTGTGTGTGTGTGTGTGAGAGTGAGTACAAATGTACGCATGTGCCCACCTACCTAATGTACCATAATAATAGGCGGTTGAGTGTACTTATTCACATGTGCATGTAAGTGTGTTCCCTCTGTGTGTGTGTGTGTTTATGCTGTCTCTCTGTGGCGGTGTGTGTATGTCTGATGAGAGCAGTGCTGCGGTCCAATGTGCTCTGCCTCTGTTACAGACGTATTAGCAGGGCTGTGAGAGCAAAGAGGCCAGACAGGTCTGCAGGCAGGCAGCTCAGCAGAGCAGAGATAGTGTTATTGATATTGGATGGCTAGAGGATAGATGGGTGAATGGTAGGCTGTTATTGCACATCATTCACAAATCGTCAATTGTCACACGTGCCGGCTGTTGTCTTAAATGTTATAACAGGATCTCTTGGTAGGGCATTCCCACTTGCTGTAGAAGTGAGACATCAGTACTGCCTTTAGCACGATTACTCTTATACAGAGGAGATGCAAAGAAAAATACATTTCAAGTTTTCAGATTTGTGATTTAAAATTATAACTTTGAGGACAGAACATGTTGCCATCTTACACATCAAGACATCTCTATGTACTGTATATAGCGAATTTCAAAGACTGAGATTTGGTTACTCAGCTGTCATCTGTATATGAACTGGTATCAGCTGTTAGGGAGAAAAGTACAGCAATATGATGTCAGAAGCATTTTCACAGGTCAGACAAAATGTAAGCCTTCATAAACCAGCTGTGTTTGTAACAGGACAGATTGTAGACGGTGGATATCTCGGCAGTGAGCCTGTCAGAGCACAGCATGGCTTAAACCTGTAGACCAGTAGGAGCAAAGGTCAAAAACAACAACAATATTCCATATACAGTACTGAAACCAACATGAGCTATCAATCAATGGGAATAGCTATCATGAGAAACTGTAAATCTGTAAAGATCCACTGTACATTAATTTATCAAGCTATAAATTGAGAGGACTTTATCTCCTCCACATACTGCCTTTTCATTCACCCAGGTGCTGTAAGGTATATGTCTATAATTGCCCCTACAGAACATGGAAAACCTCCACCCCAGTTGCTCTATTACCTCTTCAGCTTCTACTGCTTTTGATTTATTTCAGGAGCACAGAAAGTTAAGAGCTTTTTTTTTTTCTGTTGGAAGTGTCATCAATTTGACTACTGGCAGCCACCCAAAAAGCAGTCATGAAGACAAGTCAGGCAATCAGTTAAAGCCATAACACTTCTCCAAACCTGTTCTGGCAGTGTAGGTGACCAATTGTTCCCGACAGTATTTCCTGCTATTGCTTTATATCCCCCATTTTCAATGATTGCATGCATTGCCTTTGCACCCTTGTGAAGTCTTTTTTTATCTGCAGCTTGGTCAACAAAACCCTTGTTTCAGATTGTAGTTATACATCGTGTATATGGTTAACACGACTGCAACAAGTTCAAAAGTACTCTCAATAGCTAAATGGGATTTTGTACCATGCAAACGAGCTGTTTATTCACTAGAATAGTCAGCAATGTTCTTCTTAATAACATTTTATGTGAATGCCGCACTCTCATCATGTTTTTTTGGGTCATAACTGTAACATTGTTTAACACGGAAGCCAGTAAAGGTCCACAGTGCACCGAGTTAAAAACCGTCCCAACGTCGAGCTGCATGTATGCTGAAAAACAGAAGAGGTCCTATGAAGTTTAATTTCGCCACAAAAGATCTCTCCAGCTAACCTATTACAGCGTATTAACTGGCTGACACACCATTTCAGAAGGGGTTTGAAAAATTATTTCATTTCTGAGGGTGCAGAACAATTTGTACCAGCTTGCAGCCTTCCCTGCACTGTTTAATTTTCTGCCAGCACCCAGGAGACACATATGCCATGAGCAGTTTATTAGAGTGAACTAAATGGCAAAACTATTTTTATATTCCAGTTTGTTTTAACCTAGCAGAGAAACAAATATTGCAACTCATCCAACAATGATGGATGTGACTTCCGATGAGGCGTTTCTCACATTCAGATAACTTTTCAGGAGTTTAGAAGGAGACTTGAAGTCAGACAACTAACTTATTTTGTGTCGAATCATTTCTAAGATTACTCAAGATTTCTCCTTTGAACTATCTGGTATTTGTCAGAATGTAGTCTGTTTCTATTTCTTCATCCCCTTTTGGAAATCTTCATAGATTACACATCTGAATCGAATTAAGTATGCAGCCCGGTATCAGTGAGGTTTCGGCTTATCTAAGATTAGTTATCTCGAAACTTGAAGAGGATTGGTGTGAGAATCAGATATTTGAAGTTTACATCTTTAGAGCTGAAGATGTGCAAGTTCCCAAAACCTAGAACGACAGGAAAATGCCACACTGGTGCCTTTGAGTGTGTGTTTGTGTGTAATTGCAATGCAATTTTAAGTGCTGTATGTGTGTACAGTATGCTCTTTTGGTTTGTGGCTTCTCAATTGTGTGTTGTCAAGTTGCAATGGCTGGATTGTATATGTTAGAACATCGATGCTACATACATGCATACACATACAGTAGAGAAATGTAATGTTCTTTTACCATCAGTATTGCACTTTTTCTTAATTCAGGTTTAGAAAAGTAGAGCGCTCAAGACGATATAACGAGTAAAATGTTGCTAACTTAATGTAATAAGTTGACGTACCGCCTGTGAGAAACAATGCATAGTCACATGTGCAGATGAATTGCTATCTAATTTGGGATATTGCTCGAATTAACAAGGTGGTTTGGGTAATGCAGTCTGATATCTTCTCTCTTTTGTTCACACATGCACAAACACACTCTGTATTTATGTAAAAATAATTCCACTTAATTAATTGAACAGTACGACATTAAATGTGTCAAGAGAACTTTGATTTTCAACAAATAGGAAACTTTTTTTATCCATCTAACCTGTCCATACGCCAAAACATAAGAGAAGCGACTTGGTATCCATAGTCCTTACTCAATTACTGCATTAAGCTTTTCTGTAAGTCTGCTTATCAGCCCGTGCACATTGGTAAAATGCCAAATGTGTTGCCCCTTTCCTTTCACAAAACTATAATTTTGTTTGTGAAAACATGCCAGATTTAATTTTGTTTCAAGTATGCAGCTGGTCTTACAGTACCTTCCACTCATCTGACTCTTACACCATTTGTGACGTCAATTATTCACACAGCACAAATGCTACAAACACTGAATCCATCAGTAGAACTGATGAAGCCTCCTGTATCTGTGTACATCTTAAAAGGGATAGCTGGGGTGTTTTGAAGTGTTACTTACTGAAGATGGCTGTTGGCACGCTCCTAGTTTGGAGAAACGGGCATCAGTACTGACACAAGAGCAAAGCAATATACTGCTGTAGACAGGGCCAACAGCAAATGAATGCTCCATTTAGAATATTTTCACCGCTTTATCTTGCCATCAGACAGCCCTTTCCAACAGGAAACTGAACTGAAAGTGACACTTATCTCTTCAAAGCCACTGGACTCTGACAAATACATCATAGATAACTTTCACTTGCAGTTCAGTTCCCAATTGGATATTACAAATTTGGCAAACCAGGGGCGTGCCAACCGCCATCCAGAGTAGCTAATGCACTGACTATACACGTAAGTACCTCATGCAACCCTACTTCAAAACACAAACTATGCCTTTAAAGACTACAATATGGCAACATTGAGACTAATAATATGTCCATTAGATGTACCATGTTTGTGGGGCTGTGGTTTAGCTTGATTTAATCAAAGTGGGGAAAATTAAAGATTAAATACCAGTTAGTTATCAAATTTGCTACACAGTTGGAATCTGGCCCTGTCCAGTGTTTATCATATTGAGGAGTCATCCAGCTCTGACACACTTACACACTGTATGCATCAATAGATTGCATTGCTCATCTATCATTGTTACTCTGCTACTTTGAGAGAAAAATATAAACAAAACTGTCTTTCAGCATTGCTAAATTGATATTATGATGTATTTAGGGGTACCATACATTTTTATTTAGTTTAATCTAAAAGCAATTTCCAACAAATGCAAATGTCAGATTAAGTCAGATGAATGACCACGCCACAGAAATCCTTGTAAAACTGTATTTTTCAAAGCATAATTATGATTTAATCATGGTGTTTTCCCCACCACAATTAAATACAATTATTGCCAGTGAAACATGCATCTCTAGTTATTGTTTTTGCAATTCCAATGACAAAGCTCAGAATCCATCCAAGTATGTTATCTAAACTATTGATCTAGAAATTATCAAAGACAAACATTCCAGAAACTTAAGTTATTTTGCTCTGTAACTCAGAAAGCACAGCAAACTGTCAGAAGTCTCTAAATGCATCGTGCTGCCTCGTCCTATTTCAGATTGTTGACACACGGTTTGAGGATGTACCTGCAGAAATGCATTTGCAACTGTGGGTATATACAGTATTTATGTGAAATTATCGACAGTACACAAATGGAAAATGCATTGGTATTATATTAAGAAAAATGTGCAACATTTAAAAAAAAAATCAGTTTACACGATGGTCCAATAATCAAAAGCAAAAGCTTTAGAAGTTCTGAACAGAGCTGTCAAACCATATTAATCTTGTGTGAGTATGTGTGTAAATATGCTGTAAATATGTTCATCACTTCTCATACTAATATTGGGTTCCAGGCATGAGGTATATGATGGTTCGATTTCAACCCCTTAAAAGTAAAAAGCGTTGCTGTAATTCGCTCAACAATATGTGGAGCTTTGTCATCAGGACTTTATAGGAACAGCTGTCATTTTCTTTTTAAACCTTGTCATTAAACAGCGGTTTAGGCAGAATTGTCCAAAAAATCCTTGTATGTGGACATGGTTGGAAAAGGCTGGTAGTGGGGAAAAAAATCACAATAATTAGAAATGGAAGGAAGGAAATGGTAAACGTGACAGTTCCAATATTACAATCTTACAAAAAAAGTGGATAGCAGTTAACAGTGAGGGAAACTGAGACTAAGTTGAGCTTGTCCAGTGATTGTCCTTCATGTACTTTGAGTTCAACTGCATTGTTAGTATGTTTGACTAAGACTTTAATAGACCGTTAACTCCCCTAAGGCAGACTGCATCTGCAGCTGGATATTCTAGATCTCAGCTGGCTCAAGGGGAAACATCTTGAAGAAGGGATATCATCCTTGAAACATTTATCAAGACTTCTTCTAATTCTATGATGTGGAGGCGAAGCAGAAATTACATTATGTAATATCACTTAAGTGGACCCAAGTGCAGAAAACACACCACATGTCTCATTTCTGTCTTCAAAAAAACTGTTTATTTCATGTCCTCGTCTGGGTCCATATGCTCCCACATACTCCCAGAGTAGGAGGACAAACATTAAGTGAAATGGCCGCAGACATTAAGTAGATTACTGTATTAATGAGGCTGCGGGAACTGGAGTAGAGGGAGCTTGCCGTTGGCAGGTAAGCCAAATCATTAGGTTGAACAGTCGATGCAAACCAATGGCCATCAGTTCACCAAAGCCAGGTTGCTGCCCACTGGCGTACATGTTGGGGAACGCCCAGGACTGCCCCAGATTGATGTGTGATGCGTGCCTAGGCTTAATAAAGATTCTTCTTACTATATGAGAATATAGTCAACATACTTCTGAACATAAGAAATTCAACAAACAGGAGATAATGAGGTTAGAACCACTTATTGGGCCGGCGACTGAATGAACATGACGTTTGGTTACAATTAAAGCTTTATTTTCAGAATCAAGGTATTGAATTCCTATATTCTTATATTCAATATATAAAGTAAAGTGTCGTGTATAGTGACTGAACTATCCTGCATCACATATAACAAGAGAGTCTAAGTTTATGGCTCTTTTCCCTTCCCGCTGTGTGCTGATTTTGCTGCATCATGCCACAGTCCTTTCTATCCAGATGTGCGCCAGTCTACCCCACTGAGCTGTGACCTTCACTCACTGGCATCTCAAGGCGCTCTGCCATGCACATAAACACGCCAGCACATATCATGGCAAAGGTAAATAACTTAATAGATTTGCCACCCAGAGACCCTGGATAAATAGAGATTCTAAATATTCTATTGAAGCTGAGAACCATGACAGCCATGTAATTCCCTAAGCTGCCTTTGAAAGCATAATATTCATATTTCATCATAGCAATAAAACCATATTACCATATGAAGGCCATAGGGTAATATTATTATCGGCAAGCTCACTGTGTGTGCCTCTCCAGTGGCAGGGATCAGTTCAAAGCGCAGCCCAAAGCACGAGTGTATGTGCGATTGTGTGTGTGAGAGAGAGAAAGATAGTGTGTGCAAGTGCGTATGTGTGTGTTGCATTTGTGACTGAGTGTGTGTGATCAATTCCCTGAAGCGACAGCTGCACGGCAAGTTCCTGAATGGAGAGAGCTTCTCTGTGGGGACTACCAAGTGGCGCACACGTCTCTCCAACCTCTTTTCTCGTCTCATTTCTCTTACTTTCCTTACCTTATCTTTTCCTTGTATTCCCCTCTTGTAGTCTGCTTCTTATTTCCACCTATTCCCGTTGGCCTCGCCGCTACTCATTTTCACCCGCTCATTTCTGTTTCTCCCATCCCCTTTTATTTTTTCTGTAATATTATTACTTCCCAACCACCTTAATCACCACATCAGAAGTGCTTGCTTCTGCGCTCTGCAAAATAAGACACATCTGTCACAGCCAAAATCTGTATAAAACCTTGACTAAGAGAAAAAAGAAAGAGGGGAAGGAAGGCAGGGAAGAAGGAGGAAAGCAATGACGAAAGCATAAAAGGGAAGGGGAAAAAATGAAATATGGCAGGAAGAATGAAAAAGGATTAATGGAGAAACCATTAAGGAGATGCAAAGAGTGTGAGGATGTATGGAGACCTGATGAGAAGAAAGGGTCTATATTTGGGAGTGTTTCAGATTGTGAGGCGTTTGATGTCAGAACCCCATTAGCTACAGTAGCGAGTATTTGGAGAGATCTTGCTGTATAGACACAATGTGTGTGTGTGTGTGTGTGTGTAAGGGAGACAGAGATAGATGGAGGGAAGCAAGAGAGAAAACCATGTATTGTATGCTTCATGGTCCCTTGGCTTTTGAACCTCAAGGCCAGAGTATCAGAAACCTGATCATGGCAGGTTCAAACATAAAAAAAGATGAAATCCCGCCATAGGATGACTGGGTATTTGTTGCCTTTCCCATTTCCATGCCTTTTATGCTAACGTCAGCTCTTTATAGTTCATCATTTTTCAAGGTTGACTTGGCTGTGCTTGTTCCAGTAGATCAAACAGCTGATGATCAAACAGCTGCTAGGTCTTCATATTCCCCCGACTGCCTTAAAAGCTCTCACAGTGCAGTTGTGTTCACGCTGTTGCTGTCTGTGTCACTAGTTTGCAGTTTCTCTACGCTATGGTTACATTTTTGCTACTTGCCCTACGATTCAAAACAAGTGGAAATGATTGCAACATATCTTGAGATTGAATTGGAACGTGAGAGGGAAAGTTGTGAAATGAGTAGGTTTCAAATTGTTAACTCGTACATAAGTACATGCCAGAAATTTGAGAGCCAAAAAGTAATTTGTTTGTATTGTTTATGCTTGGTCGAGATGCAAACAAAGCAGTTTCTGTGTTGCCACCACTCACGAAAAAAAAAATGAAGAATAAAAAAAAGAGCAGAGGTGTCAGAGGTGTCCATAACCACAGTGTCTCGAGTCTCTCTCTCCATGGAGGCTAATACAAAAGCCATAGGGTAAGAAGAGTAACATTCATTCTTTAACATTCTTTATATTGTGCACAACGAAACAACGACTGACATTACAGATGTATAAAATGACAGCAGGATTTTTAAAGCACAAATATAAAATGATGTTAAACTAGTGATTTGGAAGACAGAACCAAACACACACAGGGTTGGAACTACACGACAACAGGCAGAGCTTTATGTTACACAGGTATATAAATAGAATTATTGATGGTCACAGCTGACAATTATATCACTGCTGAGAGTGAGAGGAGGCTATTAGATCTGTCCGAGAGACAGAAGATGCGTGACTAGTTACTGTATCCCTCTGTTGGAACAGAACAACGGAAATGATGTAATAGACACACCAACTAGGCGCGAGGATGATTCGCGAGATGTAGAGTTTCTGATGTAGCGGGGCTGAAAGAGGGACTGATAGAGGCACGTATTAAATATCATGTTGGACGAAAAGAGGACAAGAGGAAGCAATAGAGATGACCTGTATCAGAGAGAGGAGACAGCAGCAGCAGGACCGTGTGTCAGTGTGTGCGCGTGTGGTTAGCGTTACAGTAAAACAGAGGTTGTGGTTAGTATTACAATGGAATCCAGTGCGACAAGCATTGATGCACTGTGCTAGCAGCCGCAATCACCTCGTTATGTACTGTACTGACAGGGTCAGGGCAGAGCGTTCGAAAGATGATACAGAGGAACAGAGAGACGGAACACAAACACAAAAATTGAGGGTGACAATGACACAAAAGGAGCGAGATTAATAGATTGAAAGAAACGGAATTGGAGGCACAGTGTGAAACAGCAAGAAAGAAAAGTAAATAGAGATAGGAAAGGGGGGCGAAGGAGTCATGTAACAAAAGAGCCATTAGCAAATGTCTGTTTCTTTCCCCTGCTCAGATCTCTGAAAGTCTGCATATGTGTGTGTGTGTGTGTGTGTGTGTGTGTGTGTGTGTGTGTGTGTGTGGCTCAGATCCCTGCGGTGTATCAGTTCCACATTGGAGATCAGGGTTTGTCTGGGCAACTGTGTGTATCAGCACCTGTGTACTTATGTGGATGTGTGTAATTGTAGGGCAGACAACTTTGGTCGCCTTACTGAAGCGAGATTTTAATGACACAGAAAAAGACAAAAACTGTGACCTTCCAATTAACAACATAATAACATTGACTTTGATTTGACTGTGTACCACTATGAGCCACTAAAAATGCCAACGCTGTCACATAGTGACAGATACAAATGCATCCTTGAATTTCAGAGTAATTTTCAGAGTAAGCAAATAACATTTTTAGAGGATCTCATGAACAATGAGATATGCTGTTTACTCACATTCCTTGCCAAACCCCTTGTGTTCCTGGCTGACGATGTAAGACACCAGCGCATGTCTTCCCTTAAATTTGATGGGAAAAGATTCCCAAAAAGGGGTGCATACGGCTGTGAAATCATCAACTTTTCTAAGCCACGTTTAAATTGCTTTCTGTCACAAGGAAAGTATTTATTCCTTGGAGGTCCTTTTTCTGAACGTTCTCCTTGAGGCTTATAGTAATCAGCTTGCTCTGATATGTGCTTCCCATGCCCGGATATGTTTAACTTTATAGGATTCCTTAAAGTGGGCGCCTTGTGAGAAGTTAATGCAACCACTTCTCTGCGATTGAGTAAAGCAGAAGGTACTGGTTAAATGGCTACAGCTCACTGCCAATTCAAAATCTGCCAAACAAATGATGGAGTAACAATAGAGCTGTATTCAACCTTCCATAGCAACGCAGAGCAGTGACAGAACTTCATTCAACCCATGCTGAAAGCAAAGTGCCATATCTAAGTTGCATAACGCCTGCTGACCTATTCACACCAACCTGAAACATGGAGTTATTCATGTGTTGGCCCTTACAGGAGTATACAATGAAACAAAGTCAATGTGGTTGAGTCTAGAGGTTAAAAGCAGAAGGCCAGTTAAGGTTTAAGAAAACTGTATGTATATATATGTTTACATTTGGCCATTATTTAGTATATAAAACAGAAAGGGGTAACGGCATCACAGTAAAGTGCAAGTTGTTATTTCCAGGTGTGATTATTGATTATTGTGTGTGTTATTGTGGTTAAATAAATGCAATTTAATGGCGCTGTTAGATTGCTGCTACACCGCCCGTTAATACAGGTGCTTGTCTCCCTTTTTTGACGGCAGTGAAAATTCTGTTTTTGTTTGAAGTAGAATTTGAAACTGAAATAAAAATGTTCATTTTAGTTTTTCCTATGAATTTTGACTTTTGGACTGAGACAATTACACGACTGAGAGCCGAACCCTCGCAGAGAGAGAGAGAGAGAGAGAGAGAGAGAGAGAGAGAGAGAGAGAGAGAGAGAGAGAGAGAGAGAGAGAGAGAGAGAGAGAGAGAGAGAGAGAGAGAGAGAGAGAGAGAGAGAGAGAGAGAGAGAGAGAGAGAGAGAGAGAGAGAGAGAGAGAGAGAGAGAGAGAGAGAGAGAGAGAGAGAGAGAGAGAGAGAGAGAGAGATGAGCAGATGAAAGGTGGAATTTGCATGCAAAGCTCCCGTAAGTTATTAATACAAATCATTTTTTATGCTTGCTGCATCAGAAATTTGAAGCGGTTTGCTCATTTTCTACATGCTGTCTTTTTACGCTGGGATGCTTCTCAGCAGAAAGAATACTATTGATAGCTGGAAGTACGCAAACCAACCTGCTTTGTGATAATGTACACTGTAGGCTAGTGATGTCGTTCCCCTTTCCTGCTTTAGATACAATATACCGGTAATCACAATAGCATTTGTGACACCCTACCCTACCTGGACCTGACGGCCCCCTCTCTGATCTGCTCTGGCTTTCACGTGTGTCTTGTCCACACTGACAGCGTTGCTGCTGCATTGTGAAGTGTTGTAATGATGTGCGCATCGTCTTAGTATATCCTGCTAATAATACCCATTTTTACCAAATGTATCGGTAATCTAACGAGTGTTTTTTTCAGTCACTGTAACATAATTCAGTATTATATAATCTGTCCTCCCCAAGCCTGGTTAGGACAGATTATACAACACTGTTTCGCAGGTTATAGCTAAGACAGCTGCTGCCCCGGCGAGAAGAACAAGAACTAGTACATACTTTTCCCAATGACTTCAAAAGGTGAACAGCGCACCTTATGGCCTTATCAGGGTCAGCTACAGAACAGAACCACTGGAGCCAAGAGAGAGTTGGTTTCTTGTTTGAGGACACTCACTGGCACAGGGGTTTGTACCCCTGTCATCTTGCTGAAAACTGGTCTAAGTGCATGGCGTCTGTACGTGGAACAGATTGTCTATCGCAAACATCAAAAGAGTTAAGTCAAATATGTATGGTGGGTTACATCAGGAGCACTGAGAAATTTGACTTTCACATGGGTAGAAAGTATCCAAATATCTCATATTGTGAGCTACAACAAGCATTGTCTTAATTGCCTGCACAAATGTCTTCTTAAACATAAGGCAAGCATTGAAAGTGGCATCCTGAAGCTCTATGGATCGTGGCTCCTTGGTTTTACATTTCAACCACATCACAGGGTCATCAGTTTTCTCAGTTCCCATGTGGGGACATTGGCTGTTATGATATCATCCACAGCACTTAAGCTGATGCAGATATTGTGATTTGATTGAAAGCTCTAAAAACGTTGAGTGAGTTCAACTTGATTGAGCATGTTTTTGTCAAACTGTTATTTTCCCAGCCAAACTTGATGATTAGTAATAATTATGTTATGTTGAAAGGGCAATTACTCCTTTTGGATTTGTATACTTTCTATTCTGTGAGCAGGCAAATTTAACATGAGGAGAGTATCCAAAATTAAAGTGAGGCTTGGCTACTGCCATACCTTCATTGCAATGATAGAGTTGCTGAACTCGCCCTCCCTAATTTTATTTCAATCACATTCATGTTTTAATGGCAGCTTTAGTGGTTGGCTTCTCAATTTCAACAACTATGAGTTTTGGCAGGATAAGAACTGCATTCACCCGGCGAGGGACTCTGGCGAGAGTCTGGATGCACGTTTGGGGGGTTCCCCAAATTATGACAAAAGCAAAAATTACACAAATGTTTGTATTTATTGCATTGGAATTATGTTTAATGAGCCTATAAAACCTCTCTCTCTTCACAATGTTTTTCTTTTTTTTTCTGATAATACACTTATCAGAAAGTACACTTTGATGTGAAAAAATAATTGTGGACCGACACACTATTACTGCACTCTTCCTTTAACACAAGCGCAGTTTCTCTCTCTGAATCTATCTCTCACCCACACTCACCCTCTCTGACGGCAACACTCCAGATTCATTACTTGCTAGATCTCCAGACCAATCTTGCACTTTCTCACAGCCCCCATACGCACACTCTCACTACACCCCCACAAGTATAACACACACACACACACACACTCTCTCCCCACCTCCTCACTGTTACCATCCATGTGTCATTGGCTGTTGCTAAGTTACAGGCCCCCACCAAGTTTTTTGCGGCCAATAAAAGCTTTGCCTCTACCACTGGTGTTGACAGATACCCCAATCTGTAGGAGCACTTTGTTTTTGCTTTAGCTTGATCGCTTTGCCTTGGTCACCACCTGTCCATTCACTTGCTGGCATTCCTCTTCATGCTTAGATTTTCTTTTTTTGCTCCCAATCTAACTCCACGTTTACCTTTTTCTTACCCTCCCCCCATTTGAGGAGTAAAAAACAACTGAGTTATAATTATTAAGAAGGTGAATGACACAGACTGTCGATTAGGTAGAGTTTTGCTTCAGTGACAGTAAACATATTGTTGATATGAAAACAGAAACGGTACAGATTTGTTTCACCATTAATCGCTACACAGAGATTAAGCTGCAGCACAGTTATGAGTACATTCAAGCCTCTACTCACTTACTGTAAACTAACACACACAGCGTCTGATTGTTGAAGTTAACTTTGTGTTTGCGTGTGGATGTACATTATGTTTGTGTGTGTGTATGGAGCAGATGGATAATGCTGCTTTCATTATTAACCCGGTGCTCTCGCTAGGGTAGACATTGCAGAAATAGATGGAGCACACACAGCTATTCTCATGTGCACACAAAAACATAGACACATAAGCAAGCACTTAGTACAAAAGCAAGCAAGCCCATAAAGACACACTTCACGCATCCACACATGCGTATACACACACACACACAGGTTTCAGGGTACATCTGCATGAACACAGCTGCATGAGCATAGTCAAATAAGCAAATATGATTAAAAAAATCAGTAAGGAAATGCACACATGAACATGTTCATGCTCTTGTACAGATACAGTAAACTATACAGTGGTTCTGCAAGAAAGCTGACATGGTGATCCATCTCCTTTGTGAGGTGCAGTGCACTCTGGCAAAGCAGGCTGTACACAGCATTAGTGAGGGGCCAGAAACACACACACACACACTCGGATGTGGATGAATTGCTGGTACAAAGATCACATCAATGGGTTATTTCCAATTCTAATTTAATGACTGATGGGGCACAGAACCAGGATGAAGACGATGGGGATATAGCAGGTAATACTACAAGTAATAGATCATCAATCACTGCACTACATCTATGTTCATGGCCACCACATCTGATTCATGCTGCTGGTTCCAAAAGCAATAACCATATAGTATTGGCACCGTTGGGTCTAAAAATCCCATGTCTGCAAAAGTGATGATTGCTCGCAATGTAATGGTGTTATGCAGATACCAATAATGTCAAAGACAGATGCACGACCAACTTTGAGTCACCCAATACCTCTGGTAAAAGGTTGCATGTGGTTTGCACTCCACGTTGTTGTCAGCTGTGACTTTGTTCTGTGGGTAACCACACTTTTAAATGTGCACAGGTTGTGTTTTCTTCTCTGTGTTGTTGATACACAGCGTATCATGTTCATGTAGAGATATACTTCAGTGGGAGTAAGCCTTGATGGCTATGAGATCAAAGTTGCCAGGTGGAGTAAAACCTATCACCAGAGGTCCTTGCAGTAAATTTGATTCTTGAAGACGTAACATCACATAGCCAGGACTTGGGTGGAGGCAATACAGGCTGCCACAATAAAGGTATATTTTGACGGACAATTAAGGAAGACAACGAGATAACATTTGCTTGCTCACAGGTTGCAATCATGCCTCAACTTGTTAGGCCAGAGATAAACTCCAGAGGCAGGATCTGAACTCATTTCTGGAACTTCAGATACCATTTTGAAAAATGATTCCCATCAACCCATCACTCTGGGGTGTTAGTGGAGCATGTGGGTCATGTCACCAGTTGACTGAGAATGTCTTCCACAGGAAAAAGTTGCTTCTGGAAATGTTTGGCCTTACTCTGTTGGGCAACTTAACTTACTTAAAGCTAAGCCTACATTTGAAGTATTTCCTTGTGTCTTTAAACAATCATAAACTCTAGTCGATTGTCCTCCATTATCTTCTCTCTCTCCCAATCGTTCTTCCTCACTTATTGCTACTTCCTTCACTCTTTCTTCCCGGCTCATGTTTTCTCTGATAGTTTTTCAGTCTGCTTCTTTCTACATCGCTCTTAAAAGCTTAGTTATGCATGCGTGTGTGTGTTGTGATTTGCGTTGCTAATTGCTTCAGATCGGGATGTAATAACGGGGCTTTGCTTTTCGTTGTAGTTCTTAGAACTGCTAATCTGTGTGTCAGACCACTGCTCTGGTTTTTGATTGTCTTTAATGTGAATGGTGGAAACTTTGTTGTTGTTTCTTGTTTTCCATCATCGTAAATGTATTATGTGTGCATTAAATAAAGGAGCTTTAGTTTACTTTAATCACATATTGTTGTGGCAGAAGCTCACAGACTTAATCAGAGGAAAGTCTACTGTAATCGTCAGGAGACCCAAGCTCTCTGCTTCTTCAAACACAGTAGACATCGTAGCATTGCAATCTGCTATACTTGAAATAGAACATAAGTATAGACGGCCCCTTGTTTCCATTGATTGGGTTCGAAATATATAAGAAATGTACGCTGTGGGGAAGAGCTCTTTAATCTTCAAAGGTAGGGTCGATATGACCTGCAAAGGCGATTTTTGTTCCCTTAGAAAATGGACGTGGCGTGTTTTTCCAGTATGTGTAGCAAATTACTGATTTCTTCAGAACCCTTCAGTATAACCAAGGCAAAGCAACAACACCTTTAGTTGTGTTTGAAGTCGTTTGTGTATCCCTTACATGCTCTTCCCATAACTAATAACCATTCTCTTGAACGAAGAATACATTCA
Organism: Lycodopsis pacificus; assembly: GCA_028022725.1. Classification (NCBI taxonomy): domain Eukaryota; kingdom Metazoa; phylum Chordata; class Actinopteri; order Perciformes; family Zoarcidae; genus Lycodopsis; species Lycodopsis pacificus. The sequence continues at coordinate 13,677,261 of CM051696.1, read as the reverse complement.
AATCCTAACATTTTCCACACAAACGCAGCAATGTAGCATCCCAGCCTGGTACAATATCTGCCCTAAACACATTGAAAAACATTCTGCCTGGGAGAAGCTGATTGATTCACAAAATGCAAAGCGCAGATCATACCTTCAAACCAAACAAAGAGACTGTCAGTGTGTGTTTGCCTTACTTTGCAAAATCTTACAAAAACATGAACATTTGTCACTGTTGGACATCCCCCAATGTTCTGGCAGCTTGCACAGCCACTTGTAGAAAATTAATATCAATGCAGAGCTCCTCTCTGTGTTATTACTGCAAAAGTATACTGGATGCTTTTTGTCCTTTACCTCCAACTTTCAGACACAAATAAACATTATACTTAATGTTAAAGACCTGACATTTAGCAAAATGACAGTGGCAGTTTGGCATTTGTTGGGCAACATGTGTTAACATTGACTTTAGGGACGGTTGAAATGATTTTTTGGGATGGTGTTTTTTTTTGTCTGTTTGTTTTCTTTGAACCTGTAAACTTAAGAGCTTTTTCAAGACTGAGGCATTATGATTGATAGCTTTCGTAATTGAAATAAAAAAAGATGCATGAATGCAGTTTACTAAATAGATTTATTTTCCCAGAATTTACACTTTTTCATATTATTGAAGGAACATGGTCTGTCAGCATGGGTTAAGATAGTTAGTGGCACATCCTGCTTAGCCTCAGTCCTGTTCTTTTCAAATTACTGCTGCCCTTCTCAGCACCATCCAATCCCTTGTATCCTAATTTCCATGGCTACCAACTGGATTAAAAGTGTTGCTGATTTTTGGACGGTAACAAAGTTCGTCAGTATGTTCATCTTGCGTTTGCCCGGATGGTTACACAGTGGATTCTAATTTAGCTTAATATGAGGCCATCAGGACAACATACCATATAATAATTGCATTATTTTGCCCCAAGACTTATCCAACAAGGGCACAGTTTGGGTTGTATGTTGGCCAAAGATGGGTTTAACAAAGCTCTGTGAAGGATTTGTGATCGCCCCTGTTTGGGTTGTAATTATAATAAGCCCTAATGTGACCCACATTGTTTTGCCTATACTTTATGCCACCCACACATGCAGCAGAAGTGGGTACAATTCTCATTTTAGGCTCATACCCCATAATAAAATTACTATGCTGTTGAGTTGAGCTATACACATGCAAGCCGGATGAGTGGGCGAACAAACTTAGAGATGTGTGCATTTCAAATCACCATTTGTACCTAATTCTGCAACATAAACACTATATAGCATAGAGAGCCTGAGAAAGGAAGTCTGCAAGATAAATGACCATCGGAAAAGAAGGAACCATGGTTTATAAATAAAGGTTTAGGGCAAGGAGGAAAGGAAGAAGAGGTAAGGGGCAGGTAGGAGTAGGATGACAAGAAGAGGAATGTATGATAGAAATGAAGAGGGAACACGTGTTTGGGGGAAAATTCGTTAATCACAGAGAATGATGGACAGCTAGAGTATATCATAGAGAGTGAAGGATGGTCAAGTGATGTAAATCTGATACGACTGGGAAATTGCAAATTACTTTACATTTTTTATATAACATGGGATGTATTCAATAGGGATGATGGAGTGAGACGAGTGTAAAGAGGGTGATTAATGTGGTGTATGAAAGAAACGGTGATGTGAAGGTATGGCAGGGGAATAATCAAGAGCAATGGAGAGACATATATTGAATGACAAAGAACAAGGTTGAGAGGGAGTAAAATGGAAAGGCAGATAGAAGAACAGATGTCTCTGTGTGTTTGTAAGTTACAACGAATCATTGTTTCCGCTCTATGCTTAACATTGTGAAAGGATCAAGTATCAAATAACAGAAAATCTATCTTTAGTATGCATATAAGATTGCATGCACTCTCATTTGTTTGTTTGTATACATTTGGCAGATTAGCTTTATTGGTGATAAACAGAGTCCAAGACACAGGGCAACACTGGGTATTGTTTATCTTGTGATGCTGAAAAGCAATGTCATCCCTTGATAAAAATGTACTGCGGGTTTAAGGAGTATCAAGGGAGGAGCAGAATGGAGGAGTAGTATTTTACACAGGCCTCCTATTAAATACAAGTCCAGTGCTATTGATTAGCCTGGGAGTCAAACTGAGCAAGCTAATATACTTCTGCTCACTGGTACACACACATATCCCACCATGAGTTATGAGGCATGTATGCTGTGTTAAAAGTGAAAGTGGTTCCATATTTAACGGCCTGGTTCAACTGATTGTAATGACGATCCATAATGACTTCTGTGACACATTAATGTATTCACTGTTTTGCAGCAGATGGCCAAAGCATGGTTTTTGAGTCACACCTTCAATTTGTTTGGGCTAAATTATGAAAGATTGTGCTATGCAACAGTTGTTGACTGCACTGAAAGGTGAACTAAGAAAAAACGAAAGGCTTCAACAACGAGAACAGGTCAAATAATTCCAAATGGATGATCACTGTGATTACCTGTTTTCGCTTATATGTATAAGATGTGATTATCAGAAAAAGAAGATAAATTGTGATAGTCTCAGAAAGTTGAACTTTTAAAATTCCAAATTATGATAACCATGCTCGTGGCTGCCCAACAGCTCAGGTCAAAAAAAATCCATTATTTTTGTCACGTTTAATTATGCACTCAATAACCACATTTCCGATTCTAAATGACAAGAACAAATACGAATGTGGTCTAATATTCAAGGATGTGGCCTAAGAAAGGGTTGATATATTAGCTTTTTTTAATTGATTCATTGTTGAGTTTGCATTCAATTTGATGTAGCTGTGTCACTATTGCAAAACTTTAAGTCAACAAAATTGTCTATTTAAACTTTAATAGGCGAGCAGAAGTTGTAAAACTGAGTTCTGTTGTAGAAAAGTGGGCAACTATATGTTTGTATATGCTCACGGCACAGGGAATTAAACCCGGCCACGGAATGAATTGGTATGCCGCCTAGCCCAGCACAGCTATACAATTTCACCAATACAGTTGTGAGCAGACACAGTTCTTCTCTATCACATCATGTAATCGCAGAGGAGGACAACATCTCTTGCAATTGTAAATGTAATGCGTCAGGTACAACTTTTCGCAACACCAGTTGGAAAGACTGAGACAGGTGTTGCTGGAAACAGACACTGAGTGAGGAAAGGATGTCCCTGAGGGGGTGTAAGTGGTGTAAACTGGAAAGAGAAAAATGTCTCTGACAATTTTTGATGGAACTGTGTTAAATTGTGTGTGTGTCCCCCGAGTCCTGAGAGTGTCATCATGCCCAGCACTGTTCATTTGAAATACCAAACTAGTCCAAAATACTGAGAAATAACAAATCAGTTTGATGTGGATAAGCCCACAGAGGGATGTGTGCTCGTAAGAAGCCTTTATTTAGCATACAAGCTGTTGTGGATGAAAGATACAAGTATGACTGTAACAGATATCAACCTCTCATTTGTCTGACACCCCACATATTACATCTTGCCAAAATATCAAACATGTACCCCAGTGTGCCTTCGGAAAATGCCAGCTCACCATGCTGCCGCACAATGATAACCCTACAGTCTGTATTCTACATGTGAAGAATCTGCAATCTTTATTAACAAGCTGTGGTTTGCAGGTTAGCCAATTTATGAAGCTACCATCAATGGCATTCAAGTTTGTTTTTGAGGTATAATAGAATAAAGAACATCTTATTTTGTTGAGTCTACAGAGGGCTTTACGTATTTGTAAATGTTTAACTTCTTTGTTTTCTTCGTGCCAGATGCCCTTTCTTGAGGAAGGCTAGCACTCAAAGTCATTGCTCTTTTCTTTCTGTCTTCCAGTTGCCCTGTTCCCTGTGCAGGATAATGGAACGGCTGTGGTTCTCTTTGCTGTTGCTGGCAGCAGCATGCAGGGGCCAGCCGTGTCCGAAACGCTGTATGTGCCAGAGCCTTTCTCCATCGCTCGCTATTCTCTGCTCCAAGACAGGCTTGCTGTTTGTTCCTGCTGCCATTGACCGGCGCACCGTGGAGCTACGGCTCCAAGAAAACTTTATTACAGGTAAGATACCTGTAATGGCCAGTCTGTCTTGTATTCCAATTTAAATAGAACATTGGATGCAGTAAGGAGAGTGGGTCACAAGTCAGTGATAGCACTGAAAACGAATGTTGGCTGAAGTATTATGACTCACGAGTATGGTTGTTTTTAACTTTCATACTTTGAAACTTTTTTGTTTTGTCCTTCAGTCGAGCAAATCTCATTCATGATTCATCTTCTTACATCAAAGAGCTATCTATGATACTTAGAAACATACTTATTTTTAAGAACCGAAGTGTTGCTTTATCCTTTTAATTTAATCTGGATTCCCTTTCGCTTCCACCAAGGCAGCTTAATCTTCACAGACCCAATTTAAAAAAAATGATTTTCCATAGTTCGCTAAAACAAAAGACACACAAAATAAACAAAGACTAATTTCATCCAGTAAGATGATTTAATGGACCATTAACTAATAATAATGTCCAAATCAATTTAGTTTAAGATTCTGTATTCCATTTTGGGGGTGACCAGATTCTCTCTGCTGTCAACTGTGGTTCTTAGCATATGTTGCCAAAAATTAATTTTAAAATAATTTAAACATCCTTCATATCATGTGGTCCAAGGCTCTAAGGCTAATTGGGCATGGGCTTGCTAATCTAAATATTAAACAAAATACTCTGCACATGGCCAAATATGATCATAGCAGCTAGTTCAGCAGAAAAGTCTGTAAAACAACAACCACTTTATTTTTTTAACTTTTCTTATACATATTTTTGTAATCTTATTTTAGAAAAAGATTTTATAAAAAGTTGAGGAACATTAAGAACCAGAGTCATCTTTCAGCGATCAATCAAACATTGTTGCCTATGTATATTTTCTGACGTCCATTCCTTCACTGATACTAGGGCTGGGTATCTGCTCTAGATACCTTGAAGGTATCAACTGAAAAGCAAGCAGCTAACGTTACCAACAGCTCAAACAAAGCTAGCAACAGTGCTGACAAAACCAACAGCTTTGACCTGGCGGGGGAACCGGAGGGTGGGTTACATTTCCACAACAATGTGGTTCCGCCACCTTGGGCTGGGGGACGACATTATCAGTAATAACCGTGGTATGAGCGCTGTATAAGCACTGTGCAGAGCGGTGGCAATTAGCTAGCCAATGGGACACACAAAGCTTTTATTTACATGATGGGTATCAAATGAAGTACTCTATTGGTATTGGTATCACTTTAAGGCTGCTGATAATGATATTGGCATCGTCATTTTAAACGATACCAAGCCCTACTTAATACTGTACCAAGGTAATATATCTAGTCACTCATGACTCAGTTGATGGAACATCTCTTTGTGTTCATTGTGCTCACTCCCAGCTGTCCGAAGAAGGGACTTTGCCAACATGACCAGCCTGCTACATCTAACCCTTTCCAGAAACACCATCAGTCAGATTCTCCCTTCAGCCTTCTGTGACCTGCGGCGACTGAGAGCACTTCATCTAGACTCTAATAGATTAACTGTGATAAAGGTGAGACTGGTGGAATGGATTAATGATGGCAAATGGGAATGAAGAGTCGGATAGATTATTGCAGTGATAAACCGACTTAGAGGCCTTTAAGTTCGGATGGATGGTCAATAGATACACATGCTTAAACGATAGAGCTACAAAGATAAATATTACAGAACAGTTGATGCAATATCCTTTCTGAAATTTATGTGATGCTTCTCTGAGCATTTCTGCTTTTTCACCAACCAGGACGACCATTTCAAAGGTCTGACCAACCTTCGCCACTTGATCCTTGCCAGCAACCAGCTCCACTCCATATCTCCCCATGCCTTTGATGACTTCCTATCCACACTGGAGGATCTCGACCTTAGCTACAACAACCTTGCCCAAGTGCCTTGGGACACGATCGAGCGCCTCACCAACGTCAATACCCTAAATATGGATCATAACCTTATAGAAAATGTTCCCCAAGGGGTATTCACCAACCTACACAAGTTGGCCAGGTATGTTGATTGGTGATCTGATGTTGTGAGAACAGATAATGTAAAGATGCACAGGTTGGTTTACTGATCAACTTAACTGGTGATATACTGATAATGTATCTGTGTCTTTCTCTCTTAATCCAACCCTCATCTCCTCCTTACCCCGTCCATTAACAGGCTAGACATGACGTCTAACAAGCTGAAGAAAATTCCCCCGGACCCATTGTTCCTGAGAATCCCAGTTTATGCCAAGTCCAAAGGCTCCCCCCTCACCTCCCTGGTGTTGAGTTTTGGTGGCAACCCCCTTCACTGTAACTGTGAACTTCTATGGTTGAGAAGACTGACCAGAGAAGACGATCTTGAGACATGCGCCTCTCCTGCTGACCTCAGTGCCAAGTACTTCTGGACAATACCTGAAGAGGTGACATTTTAAGCTGTTCACTTGCAGAAAACTAATAAAAAATGAACTGTATCATTTAAATATTAATAATGACCTTATACTTTTTTGCCCTTTAGGAATTCATTTGTGACCCACCAGTTCTGACCCGTAAGTCACCTCATACAGTGGCTATGGAAGGCCAGCCTGCCAGCCTGAAGTGCAAGGCAAATGGCGACCCAGAGCCTGAAGTCCACTGGATCAGCCCTGAAGGCCGACTTATATCTAATAGCTCCAGGTACAAAGATTATTTCTATACAGTTCTATAGTCTGGTTTGATTTACAATTTACAATTACTCTATTAAGTGTATTGATTGTATATTTTCTCAACATTAAAGGACAGGTGTTCATTTAGGGCATGAGACTCAGCTCTATATTCAATGATGTAGAAACCTGGCAACCCAGTTGGCAGGTGCAAGAAAAGCGGCCCTTTAAATATTCCTCCCTGTACTGCTTCACTTCAGCGCTAAGTCTTATCTCTCACATCATTTCTGTCTTGGCTGTAGTAGTAGGGCGTAGGCACATGGCTTGTGTGGGCCAGCTCTGAATCAGGATTAGAAGGTAGCTGTTGAGGTCACACCTTGGGTTTCTTGTCATGTTTGCTTGTAAACAATTAGTTATAAAAGGATTGATAGTATTTTGAAATATGTAACAGAACTTTTATGTTTTTGAGTTGAGATTTCTGTTTGCATCTTTAGATATTTTGTTCAGTAAAAGCGATTTCATGGAAATGAGGCATTGTTGGGTTGTTGAAGAATACCATTTGGTGTAGGCTTACACTTATGGGGATGAAGCCCACAAGTTGTCAGCAACTATATGGCTGTCACTGGAGGCAGCAAAGTACTGGGTTGATAAGAAGAACAGTGATTACCAATTGGCTCCTGTGTGGGTGACTGTGACTGAGATATGTGGACCAGAAGTGAGTTGCCTCTAAAATTGAAAGTGACAGAATAATGGTGGATAATTTTGTAACCAGAAGTGAATATGTTTGAAATGACTTGGGAGGGAAAAGGCCTGTCCAATCTCATATGAAGTCCTGACTATGTCAACTGCCTGAACTTTTTTACAGTATATAGTTGTTACTTTGTTGTAACATTTACACTACAGTTAATGCATTGAACTATTTCACTTCATGATACATCTCAATCTGTTTCAGAACTTTGGTTTTCTCTAATGGAAGCCTGGAGATCAACGTAACATCCCTGAAGGATTCAGGTAACTTCACCTGCATTGCCTCCAACGCAGCAGGTGAATCCACAGGAAGGGTGGAGCTAGTTGTTACGGCGATGCCCCATCTGGCGAACAGCACAAGCCGCAGCCGAGACCCGTCCTCTGAACCTGCCCCCTCTGACATCCTAACCTCCTCTAAGGTTGCCCTGCCGAACAACGAGACCAGAGGGGCAGACCGGAGGGTCTCACTGATGGAATTGACAGGGAACTCGGCCCTCATTAGATGGAGCAGTCAGACTTCTTCAAACGGAGTCAGGATGTTCCAGGTCCAGTACAACAGCTCTGGGGATGACACACTGGTTTACAGGTCTGTTTATCTACACTCTCAATTTATGATCTGACTGTCTGAGTTTTCGTTTTAATGGTGACTGCTATGGACTCTTTGAGGAGCATTAGTAAAGAAGCATGTCTGTGCCTGTTTGTTTTAGTCAAGGTCTGTGTGTGCGTTAATAAGCAGGCATCAAGCCGCTGCTATGGGGATGAGAGCAGGTGATAGATGATAGAAATGGAGATTAGCCAGTCATCCAGTCGTAAAAAAGTCGAATCAGCTGAAATGATAAAGACATCTGTAGTGGAACAGAGCCATTGCTGGGTTCGCTCGGCCCGGGCCAAATGAGATTGTGGCTGTTTCACTGCTTGTCTGTCAACTTGCTTCAGTGCCGCGTTGATGTGCTGATCCTGTAGCCAAATTGTTTCATTGCTGATATTTATATTATGGCTCTATGAATATATTTTTCCATAAATTGTTACTTTCCTTACTTTTGTCAGAATTCACTGACTGGCACCCCCTTAAACTGGTCACTGTCAAACCACTACAGCATTTGGTAAAATGTAAAAGTTTCAAAGTAGAAGGATGGAAAATTTGAGTTGATCCCATAAACAAACGGAGGTTTTCTGCTTTGTGTGCACAACACGCTACTGCACACATACAGCATACTGTCATCCCAAGTCTAAATATAAGTAAAATGAACACCCAACAAATGTCTTTATTACATAAAGGTCATTGTGTAGCGAATCATGTTTATTATTGAACTACAGCAAGGGCAAGTTGGACTTGTGTAGGCCTGTTTATGAGATTTACAGAACTTTAATGAATGGTCCAATTGGTGCTTACAACATTATTTCCATTATCAACAGCAGCAGAATTTTTTATCGGGGACTGTTTCAGTCATCTAGCTGTAAAATAAAAGACGAAAATGCAGTTAACTACCATAGAGCACTTGTATGTCTTTCAAGTAAGATATTTTTCTAAGCCTTAGTGGTCATGGGGGATCGTCCACATTTTCTCTATGTGCAAAAAAAAAAAACAAAGCACTGGCAACATTATTGACCAAATCTCTCAAAAAGCTCTGTTTATTTTTGGTTCTGAGGAGTTTTCATATGTTGTGAAGTTGTCATGGCAACAGGTTGACAATTTAGCTCTGCCGGGCCTTTTTACACGTCATCAACAGCTGGTATCGTCTCTGGGGGAAAAATAATTCTTGAAAGAAAAAGCTGTGATTGAATGTGTCAAATCCATCCCCGGTGATAGGAGAATCAGACAGTGACTCTAAATCGGTGAAAGTCAACACTTGTGTGATATGGAATTGGGGGATTTTTGAGAAGTGATTATGATATTATTTCTAAGCTAGAGGATGCTTGTTTATTCAGACAGCTGAGCCAACTGTCGGAGACAAGCAGCTTCTTACAATTCTAAACATGTCTACCCGTCTCCTGCATTGCAACCTGCCATCTGCACCTGCCCGGTCAAGGTTGGACGCAGTTAGCGGGCACTGCAGCCCTGTAGGTACAAATATCCCTCCTTACAGGTCAGTGTGGGTGTGTATAGATCTTTGTGGGGGTAGCTGTCAATCGTCTGAGCCTCACATTATTAAGCAGATTGTCTGGATGTTTACAATACTTAATAAACTGTATAACTCAGACCTTAAATGGACCCCCATCTGAGGGCCACAACATTCTGAAACAATCAAAGATAGAGTTAAGACAAAACACAGTAGTAATCACTATTCATCATATAACATAGTAACTATTTACATTTATACCCATACACACACATATATACTTGGAGACACAGACATTATATGAGTGTTTATCTACACTGATTTTTAACCTTTACCTTTAACCAAGTAACCTAATTCTTAATACATTGCAAATGCAAAACATTGTTAGAATAAAGTATCCCAAAATCCCTGCTCAAAATCCCTGGCTCCAGCTAAAAGTTATAAATCTTAAGATTTTCATAAAATCCAACATGCATTTCTTTCTGCAATAGCCATTCAGTGTACAGTATTTATATTCAATGATCTATTTTGTTTTTATTGGCAGTGGGGTAGTCTGCCATTGCAGTGCTGGATTTAAATACAGATTTAAATCAGATCGCGTTTCCAATCATTGTTGACTGTGTTCTTTATCAAAACATTGTATTTTTCACAAACTATAGCTACTTAAAGAATGTTTGCTGTTGTATTAAACCGCTCTTGCTGCCAAATAAATCAAGACTGAACTCTTTGAGGCACATTGAGGCTTGAGCTACACTATAGATAGATATAGACTTTATTTCAGACTCAGGGTCCATAGAGACACATACATAAAAAGACAGACACAAACAATAAAAGTACATAGGCCTAGCAATGGCTTACAAAGAGACAGCTGTACCAATGTCGCCACAGCTGGGACTGGTAGCCTGTGGTACTAAACCTTATGTTGGTTAAAACAACTATGATCCCATTTTCAGAGTCATTCAGTCTACAGATGAATTGATACATGAGATTTCTTAAAACAGTTTGGAAAGTGTTCACTCGTGCAGCCACACACATTTCACAAGCACTGCTCCATCTCGGTCTCTTTAGCAGTATTCTCATGGCGTCATTGTACGCTACTTGAAGTCTCTGTAAACTCTTTTTTCTGTAGTTTGACCACAAGTGTGCAGTGTAGAGTGGAGTACAATATGCTCTGAACAGAGACATCTTCACTCCGTCTGTACACGTGAGAGACTGTTTGCTTGTGCATACATCATACGACATTGCCTGGAAATGTCGTTATCATCGGTCATGTGTTCTGTTAAAAAATGACCAAGATATTTTACTTCACTACAGACACCAAGATTATTGTCAGACAATTTGAAGTCAGGGAAGTTTAGACATTTGTCCTCTTTAGTTCGAACAGATCAGGATAGCACTCTTACTGGCGTTGTATTTGATGTCATGTTCCACACCATACACAGTACATATAGTGAGGAGCTGCTGAAGACCAGCGCTAGATGGCCTAAAGATCACCAGATCATCTGCATACATGATATGGTTAACCAGAGTATTTCCAATCATGCACCCAGTATCACAGGCTTTCAATTGCTTGGACAGATCATCAATATACAGATTAAACAGAATTGGGGACAAAATTCCCGCTATAGCTTCATCTTCCCGCATTATTGTGCGGCGACTGTGGCTAAGTGGAGAGCAGGCCCGACCTTCAATCAGAGGATTGGCGGTTCAATCCCCGGCTCCACGAAGACATCTGGCTCCACTAGTCGCATGTCGATGTGTCCTTGAGCAAGACACTTAACCCCAAAATTGCTCCCGTAGCTGTGCCTACGGTGTGATCGAGAGGAGAACGAGAAAACCACATATTGGTGACACAAGGAGAGGCCATTTGAGCTTAACAAATGTATTTAGCTTTACATTTTGTTTATCTCTGTTACATACAAACAGCACATCTTTAAAACTGATCAATGTCGCACTGGCTGAAGCTTCATCAACGTTGCTGATTAGAATTGATAGAAGGAAAAATCAAAGTGTTTCTTCTTCTTCCTCACAATCAGAGAGTGTAACAATTGCTTTGTGCCACAAGAAGTGACGATAAATTCCACGTGTGTTAGATAATAACATTGTTTTCTAATATTTTACCTGCATTCATTTCTCTTTGTCACACGGTATTTTGATTGAGATCAGAATACATTTTTATGAATTATCTGGTGTTTAAGGCACATTGCATAAAAATGATAGCTGACTTTACTGATTAATAATTTCTACTACCCTTCATTTTTTTGCCTCCACTGAGTAAATAACTCCAGCCTCCAGAGTATCAAAATAACAGCTTGTTATCGATGCATTTCCTTCAGTGTCCTTTTCATTGAGCTTTTATTTAATCAAGCAGCTACATTAATTATCATATTTTACTTCAGAAAGACTACCAATAGTCCAGATTTTCTGACAAGTTCAGAGCATAAAGAGGGCTCTCTGACGCAGTCTCAAAACCCCCTGGTTACTTACGATCAATGCTCTTATAGCACAGAGTATGTGTGTGCGAGTTTGCATGCATGCACATTCGATTGTAGGGACTTGGAAAACCATTAGTCGGCAGTGTATTAGTAAACCCTGTGTCTGAAATGACAAATATGATCAATGCCTTTTAAAGTGTGCATCTGTGTTTATGTGTGTGCACACTGCACCAGATGGCAGCTGTGTATTAGCCAGACACCTAATGGCAGTTGTAGCGCCATCAATGGCAATAGACCTCTGCAGGAGGCTTCTCTAAGTGTCTCTAGTGTCGATGCCTCTCTCGCCGTGTGTGTGTGTTTTTTAAAGTGAGACTGCATTAGCTCACAGTGAACCTCATGTCTTATTTGTATCTCCAACACAACTGCATAATATACAAAGACATTACTTTATGTAAAAATAGAGTCAGTAACAAGACTTAAATTAACCTCTAAAAATGTAATTCCACCAATTACAGACACAGCAAAATGCTTTTTTTATACACGTACCACCATATGTGAATGTGCTTTCCAGTGATGTCTCCTAAAATACTTTTGTTGTGTTACTTTTTCTATTTATAAGCCTTACTATGCCTTTATTTCATAGTGATCCTTTATAGATGACAGTAAGAGATGTGCAGTATAGGGAGACCCAACAGAGGTCCCTGCTGGCCTCATTAAAATGCAGGAAAAGAAAACAAAGTGACATAACGAACATCACACAATGTTTTGACTTTAACATTTGAGAGACAATCTTTCCGTGATCCTTTATAAAAGTGCTTGTTGTTGCATAAAACAGGATGTGAATCCTGCTTACTCCTGTCAAAGTTCTGCGTTCTGTCACTCTGTCAACTTCACACGACTGGTGACACATAAATAATTCGTTTTTTGGCTGTTTGAACCTTACTATAAAGTTACTGTCTATTTCATATCTGTCTATCAAAAATCACAGCATTGTGTAAGCTCCTTTGTAGATAATACTCATGCTAAAATGTAAGGACACTAATTTATATCAGTGGCATGTTCCCTCTAACAGGTTTCTCTTTGACAAATTTAACCTAAAATTGAAACTAGACTTAGTTCTATTGAGTGGAGGGGAGTCCTCTTTGCAGGAATTGTTGATTTTGGCTACGGTACCGATCCAGAAGTCACCAAATGTTTTTTTCTGAAATTGTGTGTCGCACAAACACTAAATCAGTGATATAAGCAGTTGACAGTTATCCAACATATTCAAAGTCAAGCGATAGCTTTTTTATATTGAAATATAGTATACAATTCTACAACAGTGCGCTGAATAATTCAATGTTGACTCAACATTTTACTACCTGGATGATTGAGATACATCTACACCTAGTTTTTCTCAATCTGGTGCCTCCAATCTGGAGCCTTCTTTTTTTCCCCGTAACATTTCCTGCCTCGATAGTTTCCGATCTGTTGCATTGTATTTTTCTCCGGCTAATCAGCCGTTGCATTTTCCTCTTTCCTTCTATTTTCATTTTCCCATATAATAGTGATTGTGTAAAGGAGCACTATGTTATGAATGAAACTGGAACTTGCTGCACACATATTTGATTAATGTATTGCCTTCCATGTGAAGCAGAAAGAGAGATACTGTTGTATGTTGTTATCTACATTGTGCAGTATTCATTATGTACAGCAGGTTGCTGTTTAACCTAGTGTCATTTAAAAAGCGTGTGTGTGTGTGTACAGGTTGATTCATTCTGGTAGAGCTTTTGGGACAAGCGAGAGGTCAAGAAAGATCAATAGCTTAAATTCCACTGCAGGCCTCTCAAGGGAAAGCACATTATCTAACCAAACAATCCTGGCATTAGCTCCGCTTGCACTCTGTAGCTGAGCAGCCAATCCACAGCTATATTTGCCTAAAACTACAATTTTCATTCCAATATGATTTATAAATTCCTGTCAGAACGATCTGAGGTGATGTAATGCTCGGTGTTGACATTTGGTCATTATGTTGTCTGCATTGCACACGGAGTGAATCTCTATGTGTGTTTTACATATTTCACAAGACAGAATGAAAGGAGCACATGTAATGTGATGCCTGTAACCATGGTGATTGAAGAAGAAACCATTTTTATTGTCATATACATTTTTACACATACACAAAATCTGACTACTGCATTTGACCCATCCCTGTATATAGGGAGCAGTGGGCTGCCATTGATCGGCGGCTGGGGAGCCGGGGGTTCGGTGTATTGCTCAGGTACACTTCGACACGTGACACGTCCCAGTCGGGGATCGAACCGTTGACCTTCCGGTTCCCAGACGGTTGCTCTGACAGCTAAACTTGTATGGCAAAAAAAATAAATCCAGCGTGAATGTAGCACGTGATTTCTAAGGGCTAGTGTTTGTACTTGTGACTCGGGGGCATATCAAAGGTATGCAGATTCACAGTCATAATGCAAACCTGATCACCTAATGGATGTGGTCGAGCTCAACATATCGCTTTGTGAGCGGAATCCAACTTGGCAGTGTGGAAATCTGCCAATCACAGCATCCTGTTTTGAGGATAAAGTGGAAACTGTGCCTCAGCTGTAGCATGCATTGCTGCCTCTATACCATTTACAGTACACTACACTTTGTCAACAATATGTGACATAAGCAGAGCCAGGTGGAGCACAGAGCTTAATCTGCCAGCCTTTAGACATACAGTCGGGGGGCCACTCCATAAAGCACACGCTTTAATTCTGGTGTGGTAGCGTGGCGGGATTTTAAAGGTGCATTCACAGTACATTCATCTTATGCCATCGATGCAAAGCACCATTTCACACACATTCACAAACACGGTAAACAGTTATCGCTTCAAAACCTTCTTTTAAGACCACGCATTCGATTCTTCTCTAAAAATTCACACCACGTGGTCTGTCTGGATCACGTACAAGTGAGTACATCCTCGAGTGTATGTGAGGTACCACTTTTGAGTGTGTGCACGCTTGTGTCCAGTGTTTCTGTTTGTCCAGGTTGATCTAAAGGATTGTATTCGCCTCACATTTTCTTCACCACGCAAGGGCAGACAGAGGTCAATGTGAACCTTTTCCAATCACAGAAACACGTACAGAAACCCTAACCCACAAAAACACACGCCGACAGCAGAACACTGCCTGTGACCTAACCGTCTCTCTACCTTTTCTGCAATGTCCGTGGTTTGTGGTTCTTTGGATAATGGACAGACACATGAAATCTGCTCAGCCCAGCAGAGTCAGGAAATAGTGACTGGAAACACGCATTAATAACAGTTACATCACTTGCAGTAGATAGCTGCTTCCGTGGCTGCTGTTTACTCAGAGATGCTGTGCAAATTCACTTTTTGTACCTTTGTGGATGAAAAGAAGCTTTCGACACCGATGTCTCGTTATTTGTTAGACTCAATCATCAGACCTGTTTTTGCAGCGATAGGACAATTTCCTCCCACAGTCAAGGAAAAATAGGTTAACAGATGAGTACTGTCTATTTTTAAATCCTCGAGCACACCTTCAGTTCTCTCCTGAATGAATACATGAAGTATAGATTGCTGAAATCCATTGGAGTGCTTGGTATGGTAATAATAGTAAATTGTCGAGGATTATTAAACTGAAATATGAATGAACTGATGTCAATGCTCAAGTAGTTTTAAGTGTGTGTGTGTGGGTTGGTGAGTGGTTTATGGGTGTTTCGGGGTTAATGGCATTGGAGCAGGTGATGCGAGCATCTGTGGCAAACCTGGGTGGGCTGCATGTGGGTGACTGTGTGGCTAGCAGGATGGAGGGAAACGAGAGAGGGAGAGAGGGAGAGAGAGAAGGCGGGTGCATGCAGCCTACAAATAAATATTTTCACATGTACACTATATGAAGCACAAACAAGCTTGTTTATGCGTGATGTGCATCCGTCCATTTTGGATATGCATATGTTGTGATGGTTACAGTTCATAGACCTAAATAGAATATGTGCTTTTGTTACAAAATGAACCAACCAACTAAATCAAGTCATAGTTCAAACATGCTTGGGGTGAGTCGTCAATATGCTAATTATCTTATGCAAATATTGATTTCATCTTCATTCTTATGTATATTTCACAACTTCACAAACACATCTGGTTATGAAGTTCCCCATGTCGGTTACCTGGTGACATTTAAGATCTCTTTGTTCAGTTCAAAAGGTTTGAGCCACAATGCACTGTATCTGTCGTTTTTTAAATACAGTTCAGTGCAACAGGATGAAAACAAAAAAAAAGAATCACAGAAACCCTCTGTGGTAAATTGAGTGATATGAATAACGAGTTAGGCTTGGTTAGCCGCCCTGTTACACACTAAATTACAATTTAATGAGTTGTGTTTAACCTTGAAAAGGGAAAAGAATTGATCATATGATTCATAGAAGCATGTGGCGTTTTGCCATAGTGTGTGGCAGCAGCTTGCTTTCATATTATCTTCCTTTGACACAGTGACAATGTTCAGGAAATTTGTGGGTTTAAGCTTCTGACCGCTCATTTAGAAACTCACACTGAAATGTATTACACCACAACACCAAACGGCAAAGATATTTATACCAGCAAAATGTACAATATCACTAAAATGATACATCTGACTGAATGTATCGTGCACACGCGTGTGCAAATCCCCAATCCCATTGGTGGCAATGAGGAGTCAGTTTGCTGTAGGTCATTGTCATTAAATTGAATGACTCACTGCGTACGTACTAATGAGCTAAAGGGCCTAATGACAAATGACTGTCCACACATGCAAACATGCGTGTACATGCACAGAACACACACACACACTGGCATCACTGGTACCTGCTGTATTTGTGCCAATTAAGTGCAGAACTAATGAGTCAGATCAGCGAGATTAAGTTCAAAGACAATAAATAAATAGACCATGAAAACATGGTCTATTTATCTCATTTATGGTCTAGTCATCTCTTCTTGTTCTCTTTCTTCATGTAAGCTTCTCCTAAGTCTATATTCCATCAACCTTGTAATTTCTTTACATTTGTTACGCCCTTTCCCTTATTTTTTCACATTTTTTTAGCCCCCTTCAGTCACTTCCCTATATCCCAAGTGTTTAGGCTTTGTTTTTACGCTGCCTTATTCCAAATCTCTTTCACTCCTTCCCCATCTTCACTCTCACTTCATGTCCCTTTGCTTTTCTGCTTATATCTTTGTCTTGTCTCCATGCCTCCTCCTCTTTCTATTCTTAAACTTGCAGCTTTACCCTGCATGTCTCTCCCTTCACTTATTGCTTCCTCACTCTGGCTCCCTTTCCTCTTCTGTCCCGGATATTTGCGGAGCTCAGCAGAACGCTGTCGGCTGCCTGACCTATAATCCCCTTGTTTGGCGTCTTGTTGCCGTTCTCATCATCGTCCCAAATCAATGTTTAATTATCCTGCGTCGACGTTCCCTCCCCCCCTCCCGAGGTTGTTTTTCCCTCTTCATTGGTCCACTACTCATACTCCAGCCCCAACACACCCAGCCTTCGGCTCTTCATGGATGGAGAAGCGTAATTAAAAACAGACAATGAGAGAAAGAGAGTGAGGGGAGATAATTATTAAATGATAGAGCAAAGACGGAGGCAGTGGGTTGGGATAAAGGAGGAGACCGGAACAGGAGGGGGGAGGAGCAGAGCAAAGAGAAACATGAGAGGATGAGGGGAAAGGAGAAAAGGTGATTTGGATGTTAAGTAGGGATAAGAGCTGAGAGATGGTGGATAGATTGCATTTCGCAACACTCAATGCAATATGAGTAAATAAACTAAACTATTCATTAATGATTGAGTTTCCATCATGGGCTTGCACAAGCTTAATATTCAATCTCGATTTATCTGTGTTTTAAGCTGCCTAGTAGTGTTGAACCCAGACCTCCTTATGCGACAGCAGCTTTGAGAGACGTAAACCTCACAACATAGGTCATAAGTGTCAATATTTGGAAAATGTATCATTGACTCCACATTGTGACAATATCCCACGCATATTTTCAGGCCATCTCCAATTATTATTGGGATCAATAAAAATGAATAACTGAGGTCTGTAGTACTCTGATGGAGGCGAGGACTGGACGTGATTGAAGTGAGCAGAACTGTGTAGACGTTAAAAAACTCATCACAAACCGTATTATCTTAGCTGGTATGACTGAAACAGAATTGAATTCTATGTGGTAATAAAAAAGTGATGAATGATCTTACATTTAACCTGGTGAACCTGCAGATACCATGTTTTGATCCATGCTTGGGTGGCTAAGCAACAGCCCCCCTTTAATGCTGAACATGAATTAATTAATAAAAATGAATAATTGGAAAAAATATGAATGATAAAGAATGCATTTAAAATATGAAAATAAAGTATTCTATCAAAATACATTTACGTTTGACACACTAATTAAAACAACGAATATATATATATATACACACACACACGTATTTTTTAAACCCCATCAAGATAAGGATCAATAATAAACAAGACAAGCATAACCGATCCCAATCAACCCAATCTAATAGATTGGGTGCATTGCAGTCCAATGTAGTTCAGCATTAAACTAGGATGAGATTAACTATACATCTTAGGCTGGTTTGTCCTTGTCCTATTTGCAGCTGCTTAGCAGTTCATTGGAGCTGAAATCAGAAGTGACTACAACATGCTAATCCTGTTAACGCATGCAAAGATGGCAAAAAGGGTTAACAGCTTATGAATAGATTTTGAAACAAAAAAAGAATAAATATCTCGCATTTCCATATTAAATTCATATTTAATTTTCTTAAAACATATGGATTTGTAGTCACATGCGCATTCCAATATATTTCTAAGTGTTTTCGGAGCCCTGCACATGTGCAGTACATAATCGGTCCAACACTGAAAAGTTCCCTCTCTGTTCCTCCTTCTAATAAATATGCAGAAAAATGTCCCAATAATGAATACATCTGTGTGAGTGTATGGGTGCTTATATTTGAGTTAGATCAAGAACAAGCCATGTGAACCCGAGGAACAGATCTGTTTGCAAGTCATGTGGAACACGATTACAACAGAAGCATTGATGCTGATGAATGCTCTGGATGTGTTGGATATCGTGATGAGATCCATTCTTTTCCTGTTGGTATAGACTTGAAACATACAACTATGATTGCATCTCTCGCTCTTTTCTTCCCTCTTCCTGTCATTCCCTTACTTAATCACACCATTATTCCATCATTCATACCCTTGTCCTCTTACGCCTTTAGGTGTCTCCTATTATTTCCATCCATCTTTCTAATCCAAGATTCCTTCTATATATAAATAGAAACATACCTCCACTCATGTATATCTCACCATAGACCAATCAGTTCTAACTACCGAAGACAGTTTGATCTGTGAATTTGAAATACGTTTGATTCCTAAAGAAATGTCTATATCAATAATTCATATTTTATTGTTTATGGATGGTAAACCTTTTATGCACAATATTCATAATTAGTCTCTTAAGCCAAGATTCAATCTAAATATGTTTTAATACAATTTTCTTTGACGTTTCTCATAAAAATGCTTGGAACCATCGAATTAATTAAAAAAGTAATTGACTGATTGATTATCAAAGTAACTGTCAGTTGCAGCCCTAAAACAAACTCAATCAGTTTCGGATGATATTAGCTCATATGTCAGTGTGTTAACGTGTAATTAAAAACAGCACCGAGCAATTTTGTTGTGGTGCTTCATATTTAATTATCGACTCCTTCCAATTATAAAATGATTTGGCTCACCTGTGGCCGTAAACTTGAATCATGACTTTGTTAATTTGTTAAAGGCGCTATTAAAGGTTATGATTCTAATATGTATTCTGCCCGACATTACAGTCCAAATGTAGATGAATCCTCCCACAAAACCTCGTCATTATAACACCTTTGTAACCCACATACGAGCTCGCAGACGTAAAGACCCGAACTATCTTCAACTCAGGGATGCCTTTCCAATAGTTTTGTTTAACTTTCCCATTCATGCAATGCTGATAATGAATAATATCCATAGTCTTGTTTACCGTGTTATAAAGCCTGCCTGGCACGTAAATGTCATTTTGGAGCTGTATTCCCAAGAATGCCATCTTTTTTCTTTCCAAATGACATCGAGCAGACAAATGTAGCTTTCACAGTGGTGTCCTGATCCTCGTTTACACAAACATGTTCTAAGCATTCGCCTGATGCTCTTATCTGGACGGACTTACAATAACTTCAAAGAAGTGCGAACATTCATTTTCACTTCTCTTTTATTCATTAACTTTCATATTATTGAGATGCGAGGCAGACACGGTAAATAGGGCAGTGGCAGCGAGAGTAAGAAACATGGGGAGGAGTTACAGGTTAGAGTTGAGGACAGATGGAAGAGAAAAGAGGAGAATGTGAAGAGGAAAGGAAAGAGGAGTGTCTCGGGGAAGTGAAGGAGTGTGGTAGGGCAAGGAGCGAGAGAGGATGGGGAGCAGGGTAGGGATGGGGCAAAGGGTGGAAGGAGAGTGGAAGATAAAATAAAGATGAAATAAAGGAGCAAAGGAGAATAAGGTGGGAGGATGGAAGAGGGAATGATGCCTCATTAGGAGGGAGGACCCTGTCTCATCCACACAGAGCACCTGCTTTGAGACACTGAATCACCAACCTCCTGAACACACAGCCACCTATCTTATTCATTGCGACTGACGGATGCAGCAACTCATACGAGCGCGCCGCACATAGACACACACACACATCAAGAGTTATATTGAACTTTAGAAGACACACACCTGGACAGAGTGCCGCCAGTTAGAAATAATCAAAAGTGAAACAGTTACTGGGTGTTCACTTCTTCCTCAGCCCTTGAATCTCAGCGGTGTCTGTATATGTGGTTTCTGACAGGATTAGTGTCAGTAAAAAAAAAATCAATTTGGGTTTGAGGAGTAGTCTGTAAACAAAGGGGCAATGATGCACTTCTGGTGACCAGCGCTATCGCAGAACTGGCTTGCTGAGTTTGGAAAGATGCCCAGACAATGGGCCGTCTGGGGCTCTAACAACTCTTATGTGCCTGGAACTATGTTCGTGTTGTGTTCTGTTGCTTTTTTTTTTTTATTGGAATGAATCAGTTAACAGAGCATCGTGCCAAGTCATGATCAGAGCTAGCTGTCCCAGTTATCGAAAAGTCAGCCACAGATAATGTAGATGAAAGTAAAGGAAGCTCATCTTTTATTTCCACATTATTCAGTCTGAGATTGACAACATAAAAGTACACGCAATTAACTACATATTGGCAGTTTGACTTATTAGCCAACACATTAAAACCTGATGCATTGGTACTAGGTTACACTGTTGTTTTTATTCAAATGAAATTTAAGGACGTTGTGATTGATATATAAGTGAGCTCTACATCACTGTTGGTCATAGCATCCTTCCACACCTATACCTCGTTTATTCCTGGAAATTCAGACTTTTCAGTTTGATTCCAACCAAATTGTTAAATGGACATTTGGTCTGATGACTTCATAAAGAGTCGCGTAGAAACACTCGCGAAAATTCAAACTCTTTTCAATGACTTTCCGAGAGGACGGGAGAGCAATGCCCCCTGAAGAAGAAACTGTGGCAGAAGTGCACAAAGGTGATGCTGGTTGTCATTCATTGTATTCCATTTATCATTCCATTACTGACAAATTGACAACATGCCGATGTCAAACGCACGCCTGCCTGCAAAACAATATGGCCTGTAGTCTTGTTTCAGTAGTTGCACTGATTCAGGCGTTCATTTGTTTAATATTGTCAGCGTTATGTTTCTCAGTGTCGTAAAAAATACTGTGTTGACATTCATAACACACTGTAGCACATGTCTGTACTGGTTAAGACTCTCTTTTTTTCTAAATAACTTACCTCTTTAGGGTATTATATAACCATGATGTGGTGGGGAAATACAACCTGTCTTTTTAAACCCTTGTATTTTGGAAATCAACATTTAATACGAAGCCTACCGAGAGCTGTAAGACATTATGTTACAAGATGTCAGTTTCTTTAGGAACATCTTCGGCACCTCTAAAAAAAAATATAAGAGAATCTACATTCTGCTGTGCTTTGCACAACCTGTTGAACCTGTTTATAACAAGATAAATACATACATTGTGTACTTTACGAGATATGAATTTGGCAAATGATGACTCAATTCATATTTTAGCTTCTCTTTACTGAAAGGCAGGCTGTATGTTACAGCTTCATTCTGCTGCACTGTTATTGATAAATAGAGGCCCTTATTATTTCTGGCCTCTGTGTTAAAATGTAGATCTTTGGATATTACTGCTGAGTGAAGTGCCAGTGGGCATGAAGTGCTAAAAGGTCGGCCAATCTTCATGTCAGAGGCAAGTTGATTTTGATTGTGTTTATTCAAACCTAAGCATTTCATGTGCCTCTTGTGTCCTGAACTAATGGCCTCACATGGGCACTGGGCAATCACTGTTAATTGTTGAAAACAGCGCCCAGTCACTGCTAATAGGCCAGTGTCTCAGTAGCGGCCTCTTCTAATTGGCCCATTTGAGTGTGTTATACTCCACTGGGATGTGTACCGAATGTGTTTGTGTGTGATGTTCATGTGTGGCATCTGTCATTAAATACTGAGGCTACTGTTCTTCTCTCACTGTCCTTCATATCTGTCTTTTTGTTCTTCTTCCTCCTTTTGCTGCACTCTCCCTTTTACTTTGTCTATAATTATCTCTACCTCCTCTCTCATGTCTGCCTTATGTCTGTCTCTTTGTTTTTCACACAGCAGGATAATCACCACACACACACACAGTGAGACCGAAACTCACTGTCATTAGGTGCATTTTCGTCCATCTGTACATTTTCAATTTGCGCAGAAAAAAAGTGGAAACACCAAAAAAAAATCGAAATCATCCAGCAATAAACCCAAAAGGTTTTGGTGGAGGTGGAAGAGTTGGTGTATTGATACAAGCAAGATGCGATCAAGTGCAATGGAAACTGAATTAGCGGATAATGATGAAGCATGTCACTTTAAAGTCCACTGAAGCTTCTACACTGAAGAGACACAATATAGCCCAAAACAGATCTCACAATAATACTTAAAAAATGTCATATCTACGGAATATGGACGGAAACAAGCACGCATACACATTTTCTTACGCAGATTTTCCAGAAATTTGGTTCAAATTTGCGATACGTTTGGATGGAAATCTGGCACACATGGAAAAAAGTGTGAGTGCTTATTATAAGGTTTACAGACAAGAGAACAAGGACAGAGAAGAGGTGAGAATGGGATAGATGGAGAGAGGCATTAGTCTGCAGAGGAGAATAATCACAACCAACTAACTCCTTACTTCACTGCTTGTGCTCATAAATGTTATGTTTATGTCTATGTCAGCGCCTTCGGCACACACAGACCAGTTTGCAGCCTAATAATGGCTGATCTAGCTCATGGTTTGCGTTACATGCATGCAGGAGTGCCTCTTTTATGTATGAGAGTGCATAATGTCGAGGGAAATATGTATTAATTATGTAAAGGCAGGTGTTTGCATGTGCGTGTGTGTTGTTTTGAGCATGTGTGTGTACGGAGGTCTTTGGTGTAGTCTCTTTGGATGCATTTCGGCGTAATAGTGTTATTACATTTGCTGACACTGCATTTGCATAATAGATCATTTGCAAGGACTGTATGTGTGAGGGTGTAAACATATAACCAAGCCAGCTCCCTTCAGCGCAGAACAGCATGAATGCGTTTGTTTTTCTCCTGTTTGAAAAATTAAAGCAGTCTCTCTTCATGCTCTTTGTTTCTCCTCTTCAACTCCTCGTCTATTCTCACTATGCACACATTATTTGTATCCCTGGTTTCTTTGATTTGTAGATTTGTTCGATTTTCGACAGCCAGATTTACTTGTTTTTTTTATCTCATGCATACATACAGGCAAGGAAGGAAATTCGCACCTGCCGCCTGCCAAATACAGGGTATCATGCTACCGTGGCATGATACTTATATATTGCATGCATTGAAAATCAGGGCAGGGATGGATCACTGAAATAAGAACTTCATCATTTCCCAGTACAGAGTCTGTATTGTATTTTGAGTGGGCTTTGCTGGACCTCAGCACAGGAGCGACGGTGCATTCAATTAAAGAGAGTATGCAAAACATGATCAAAATTGGGAGTTCTACAGTTTTCATTTAGCACCAGCACTACATTAAAACGGAAGGGTTTAGTAGGCCTGGATCTTCTGTTTGACAGTATTGAACTGAAAACATGTTTTTCTTGAGCCCCTAAAACCTCCAGCGTCTACAACTTGTCATTGAACTCAAAGTCTTTCCCAGCCCTTACAAGACTCATAAGCCATTAACAAGCATCAGCTCTCTCCCCCTATGGCCCACTTAGATGGATGTAAAATTAGGCTTTAATCCACCAGCTGAACTAAATACAAGCTCCCTCAAGTCAACACCGCCCATTCTATAATATTGTATTTCTCTCTCTCTGTCTTCTACATTTATGTTACCTCATTTCCCCTTCTAAACTTCTTCTCTTCTATTTTTCTCATTCCTTCTCCTGCTTTCTGTATTGCATCTATGATAGATGTGCTAAATTTAGCACACGGTTCCCACTGTCAACACTGCATTTTAAATGACTTGAATCTCCTCTCTCTGTCTCACTGCCTTCTGTTTCTCTCTTTCGCCCCCTTTTCTCTCTCTCTCTCTCGTTGATGGACCATGGGCGGTTTGTGGATCGATAATTTTGATAAATGGGAGGAAATCTAGCTGTCGCTCTTGAAAATCTAACCTATCACAGCTGGTTTAGGTGCTAACCAGCTGGTTGTGTGTGTGTGTGTGTGTGTGTGTCAACATTACTTACAAACAAGCAGAGACAGACAGCAAGAGGAGACTTGGTAATACTTGGTTTAGCTGAGAACTGGTTGAGAGATACATGCAAATATTCACAGTGAATACTAATGCCCTGTGGTCACTGTCGATGAGTACAAAGAGCCTATTTGATTCTTATCAAATCAGATGACTGTTAGATTACTGTTATCATTCTTATTTATTCACATTATTTTTGCATTGCTGTGTCGCTGTTGCACATTTGTAGCATGCACTCCTTTCACGCCAGCAGGCGAAATCCCCAAATTATAAAAGATGAGAGACTTGGTCCTTGCAACTGCAGAAAAAAAGCACCTAGCACCTTGGCGCGTGCCACCTTATTTGCATGCAACTCCCATTTTGTTCTTCAATCCCGTGCATTTCAAGGTCACAGAAATAGCAACATATTCTCCTGCTGCTTGTGACAGTGGGAAGAACGAGCCTGCAAAGTGAATTGGACATGCAGAAGGAGACAGAGACAGGTAGAGAAAGTCAGACAGAGGAAAGACTTAGAGGACTGCCTCAATGTTCGTTACAGTTGTGGCAATAAAAGCAGTTGCAATATGTCAGTTACATCGCATTACACCAGATTGTCTCTATATCTTAACAGAGTATACAATGTAACTGTGCTGTTTTAAATCCTTTGGGTGGGAAGCACTCATATTGTTTTCCATCCCTTGTATTACTGCAAATATTGTATGGAGCAAGACAGCTGAAATTGATGAGAGGATGATTCAAAAGAAATAGAATGCACCTCTGGACCAGCAGTTTTATTGCGTAGAACCAAAAGAAAGAGTTATAGCTCCATGTGACTTGCCAGGAAGACAAGCAAGTTGACTTTGTCTGACTTAACCTGCGTGGAAAGCAGGTCCGAATATGTCTTGCCATGCGTTGGAAGCAACCGTTTCATATATTTCTATACATCTCTGGACATTAGTGATCAGCATTTAGCAGTATTTCTCTCCCTTTCTTAAACAATTTCCATACAAATGCTATGATTGGTATATCTGTCAGTGGTTGAGTTCTTAATGTCAGCCCTGTACCGAGCGTCTTATTCATGAATGTGTGTGACGTCTCTAAAACAGCATGACTGCAAAGTACGTTTGAGAGCCTGACGGGAACTGGATGGTCACACCTTTCAAGTATAAATATACATAATCAGTGACTATACCTACTTTATAATCTCAAAAACCAAAAGGTTACAAAGCCTTTGAATTGTAAGTGGTGACTCACTGGAGGACCAAAGGGAGCGCAGCAGGACAGCTTTTAATGTATTTCTCTAGATCGATCTTTGACACTGAATGTAGCAATTGTGATTTGTACAGAATATCCAATAGTTAGTCGTTTGGAAACTTTAATTAAATGGTCAAGAAAAAAGCTATACTTTAACGGGGATCAGAAAGTACAGTATTTAGCAGAATGCTAACTTGCTGGAAGATTAAAGCAATCACAATAGGCAACACTGTTGTGTAGACAATTGGCTATTTAGGACAACACATAACAGTGATCTGTTGTGAGAAAATGGAAACGGTATAGATGTATTGTATCCGTTTTCTATGTTTTAGTGTACTGCTTTTAAACAGTTACATAAGACAGCAGACTACATTAAATTCATCATCCTCTTCAGCACCATGGACAGTGCTGTCGAGAAGCTCTGAATAGCCATGTGACTTCACTTGCTGTGCTTTGGGAATCATTTGAAGAATAACAGCATTTCTACACATGTTTGAAGAAAACTTTGATTGTTCCCGATTATTATTATTTTCTCAGCGAGGAAGCATACTTGTCGCTGCCGTAGGGGCTGCAGCAATCAATTATTTTAGTAATCGCGTATTCTAAAGATGCCTCGAAGCAAAGAATTAGCATTCATGATTTTAAGGAGGAATCATTTCAGCCCAGCACTGCTGGGATCTTTACTCGACATTTTCAATGGTGCATCAATGAATACCATACTGTATTACAGGGAAAGGCCAAGGCTCTGTTTAAGCTGGGCTTTTTGATCTTTAATCAGAGGCCACCAACTACATTTTGGAGATCTTTTTCTCCCTCTGTACTGAATTCTGTTCAGTCTTTCTAAATCTTCTTCAAACGTATAAGTGCAATATGTTTGTCTCTTGATAAAATACGAAAATTGGACTGTTAAACATTTTTTTTGTCTCTTTCAGCATTTGTTAAAGCAAGAAAAGCCTATTATACATGTGCAAAGGGAGTTTTGGTATGAAAAGCAGAACAATGTTTGTTTTGCAAACAAAAAAAACCCCATTCACTTGGAGTATATTTATGAAAGAGGTGAAACTAAGTGTGGCCGTCTGACACATGGCTTATTCCACATTTAGAGACAAAACGGAAAATGAAGAAATAGGAAATAAAAAAGGATAAACTGGAACTTAATTTCAGGAGTTTCCTTACATCAGGTATCTAATAACCTTGCTACAGCTCTTTGCATATTGCTGGATGCCATGTGTACACCAGCAGCGTGTTATTTGCTTTCAAATAATGTATGTTTATTCAGGCTAAGCTTCCCATTGTTTATACAAGCATACTAAATTATTTAAAAAAACAACATTCTGTTTTACTGCAGTCGACATAATATTGGAGTATTGTGACTCAAGTCACTCACTAACACTTCAAAATAGTATTAGAGAGGATTTGGTCAGGTTCAGTGTACCAACACTTTGTTTTATCCATTATTTCTCCCTGTTTATCTGTGGAGTGACAGATGAGACAAGGACAGAGATGCAGAGAGATAACAGTAGAGGTTCTGTTCATTATTCAGTGCAGGCAGAGTGACAGATAAGCCAGACGGCACTCTATAATCCTCTGCAGGTCTGCTCGGACTGCTGATCATTTACTTCAGTGACTTTTCAGAAATAAACTCAGTGCTTATGGAAATCGACGGACAAAAAAACCCCCACGTTAACAACAACCACAACACTCTTACATTAAGAATAAATTACTTGAAATAACCAACTACAAAACTCGCGAAGGCATTACAGATGGATAGAACAAAGTGCTCAGAGTACAATAATAACACTCAAGTGCAACCTCCACAAACACCCACCTAGACTCAGCTTTTGTGCTGTTTCCTTTTTACATACATTATGTATGTTGGCAGATGTATTCACCTTATTGATTTTGAAATGTTATATGTTTTTTTTCTCCCAGGGCGAATGCCCCTGGACTCCCTTGCTCTGGCTCTGCAAATGCTGCTCTGAAACACGAACAACATCCCTGCCAGTGACTGTATACATATGGCTATAATTAAGACCGAGAGAAAAATCAGCTCTCTGTAAGGCCATTGTTGGAAAGCTGTTTTCCTACTTATGTGGCCTATGAATCCACTGCATTGATTACCAGAGCTGCTCTTTGAACTAGAAACTCCGCGTGGCTTGCTGGGGATGGCTGAAGGAGGGATGAGGTTTTGACAGTGTTTGTGGGTCTAAATCGCTAAGAGAGCGAGCTGACCTCGGGGCGGATGGGTAGAAATGAGTTCATCCTCAGGATAAACACACAGAGACACTCTCTCTCACACGCACGCACACACACTTCTTATCGTCTGTCTGTCTTTCTCTTACCATCTCTCTCTTTTTCGTACACACAAGCACACAGTTTGGTTGAATAATGGTCCAGTGAGTGATGTGCCTATGGGAAAGCTGTCAGTTTAATTGAATCCAGTATTCTCCATTCTCCCAGCCTGCTAATTGATTCTGTCAGGCTCTTCTGCTTGACAAAGAGACTGGCATTTCCCCCTGCTTGGTTATGACTGTCAGTGTGTGTGTGTGTGTTTGACCATGCATATTATTTACGTAGAGCTACAGGAACCTGCGTAAGTGACTATCAATGTGTTTTAAACACATTACTAATTCACAGGGGCACGACAGTCTAGATAGCAAAGGGACGTGTGTGTGAGTTTTGACGTGTACGCTTGGGCCAATGCTACAATATGTACCCATGCTCAGATGTGCACTTATTATCTATTATCAACTGACTGTGCTTAGGCTCAGTCAGTTTCTCGTTGAATTCATGAAGAAATGCTGAACGTGTACGCATTGCCTTAAAGTTGGCCAATGAAATGTTTTAATTTGGAACTATGTGTAAATTGAAATGTCTTGGTGAAAACATTTAATGTACAATTGCTTGATAGTTTGCTTGGTAGTTTTCATCAAACTTTTTTTTTTTAAATGGGAAAAGGAAAAACGGACAAAACTATAATGGGGAAATTTATGACGGTTAATTCAAATTCTGTTCTTGTTCTAAAAACATCTTGCGTTTTCTCTTTGTCTAACTTCATGTTGCTGTCTATCATGATGGCCAGGGGAGCATTTTACCAAGGTGTCAACGACACCGACATCATTTTTATTTCATTACACTTCAACAGTTGATGTATCGCATTCACTTTAGTTCAGACACCCCAGGCCCTCTTTTGCTGCCCTTTCAGACGATGTGAGATTGGCAGTGGAGAAAAACAGGCACACCTGCCTGCATAACACTCAAAGACACAGCGAACACAATGTTTGACCAATATGCAACCTGGAAATGTCAGTCTGACAGTTGGTTGGCTGAAGAATCGCGTTACATTTTGTTGAGAAACAAAAGTATTTCTTCATGTCTGTCAGAAATTCTTGAGTCCTGTCTCATTCAAGAGTTTTCAAAAATGTAGGTGAAGGCAATTACTTAACGATCAATGTCTTTTCAAACAAGGACCAGGATTATTCAAGCCAAACTGTCCTGGTATATCAAAGATAGAGAGAAGGGAGAATTCACTTCACCTGTGAAGTAGGAATGGATCCAACTTTTTCTTTCCCTGATACCGATTCAGACACAAAATCTCCACTGATACCGTGTGCTCTCTGTTGGCAAGATATTAAGTCTTTTAAACCTCACTGAGTGGAACTTACTTGCAGAATTCTACGTACAATTACATAAGGCCAGAGATTGCTGTTGGTTGGGGCAAAAAAAAAAAACAAAGACAGAAGAAAAGAAAAGACGAGTTGCAACTCGTGACTGAATGAATGCAACTGACAGCGGAAACCTTTTATATTGACAAAGACACGGCATTTAATGTGGATTGGTCCCATTGTGGCTGATTTCAGCTTAATGAGGTCAATATTGGCTCGGATAGCATTTTGAAGCACCTCTCCTATTTCAGCTGCCTCACCTTCACTATTTAAAAGGTCCTTTATATTTGGATTATTGTGTGGATGGTGGTAATTCAGCACAGCTGACTCTGGCTTAGCATTGTTCAGGAAAATACAAATGTTTATAAAATATGCAACATGGTTTGTGCTTTCTAAAGAAATATAAACATACAGGAAATAGCCCGATAGCCGGTCAATGAGCATTGCGTAAGTACGTGACTTTAAA
Source organism: Lycodopsis pacificus (assembly GCA_028022725.1). Taxonomy (NCBI): domain Eukaryota; kingdom Metazoa; phylum Chordata; class Actinopteri; order Perciformes; family Zoarcidae; genus Lycodopsis; species Lycodopsis pacificus. The sequence goes on along the minus strand of CM051696.1, from coordinate 13,647,171 downwards.
GCATGACAAAGTGAATGGTACAGGTCATAATGCACAGGCAACCATTCATGTTTCAGTGGTAGTCAGCCAACTTGACAACCTCTCAACCTTATTCAGGCAAAGCCACATGTCACTGTCCGTCTTGTGCCTTCCTGTTAATATATTTTTCTGTGTTTGACTGTAAATCTGCCCACGTGTCCCTTCGTTCTCCTTCAGTCCATCCCCTGCATCCGTTGTAGCCATAATCTAGCCGCCCTCAACAGAGTACACACACACACACACACACACACACACACACACACACAACATACAGTAGACACAACTAATCTCTGCCCAGATTATCCCTTCCTGTTGGAATGGGAGGCAGCATCGAGGGAGAGACAGAGATTAGAGTTATGGGGTCAATAACTTCCCCAGTTCATAAAGACACGTCTTATGAAACAACGGCAGCTTTAAAAGTTGTACGGGTATTTAACTTAGATAAAGACGTCCTCAGAACGGCTCATTGAGTGACAATTTTAAAACGAATGGGACAGCTTTTATTAGAGGAAGCATTAACATTTGATACGCTGCATTTACTGAGTCAGTGTATCTAAAAGCAGTTTGAGTGTATTGGAAGAGCGTTTATCTAGAGCTGTTGAATCTACGATTTCGTTAAAGTCCCTGCTTTCACGCAGATGTGGCTGGTGTTGTTAAGCTTGTGCTTCGGTGTTTTCACTGGGCATTGTGAATCATATGTTATGGTACATTAAATGTACTCGGTGCTTTTAATCCTGATTTCTGACATTACCAGGACATGTAAATAGAAAAATAAATAAAACAGAACTAATGACTAATGAGTAGATGAGTAAAATGTTCAAATAAATTGATAGATGGATGGTTAAAATGTACATGGACACACTACAGGAAACGGAGAAATATAATCAAGTGCAATTTGATTGCAAAGTATTTAAAGTACTTTCCCCATATCAGGATTTTTTTTGCAATGTCCCATCAATTTTGATTTGCATATTGAAAGAAAAATAATCTAGGTCGCACCTAAGGGGACAAAAAGAGACAAAATAGACATTGTGTAATTCACTGACTTACACATTTCTGTTACTTTTCTGTCCATTTGTTATTATTCATCATTTATCTTGTTGATATACATTCAACTTAATTATTTATTTCATTCATTTATTTATTTTCATCTAAATCAAGTGTGCCTCTCAGCATTAGGAGATGTTGCAGTAGTATTGGGTTTAGCTTTAACACTGTGACCCTACCCCCACCTATGAGGACAATGGATGACCTTTATAGGATAACCTCATGATAATTATATTATCGTTTGAGTTAATACTGTACTTTAGTAATGGCCTGTGCTGTAACATCCCACTATGACTGTTGACACCATGTGTGTTTTGATCCTGACCCCCAAGGACAGTGACAGAAAGCATTGGTAGTATTTTAAGTCAAACATCTTTACTGTAGAGCAGCAGCAGAGGACATTACTCGTATCATCTTCTATATTCAAAGAAAAGGGTTAAGAAATGTCGTTCTTTTCACTGAGCAGTATAGTTTTTCTTCATCCCACAGTCCCAATGTGAATTCAGACCCGATTTAAATGCTATTTTTTTCTGGCAACAGCATGGATAAAGAGACCACCACAGGATATTGGCGTTTACATTCCTACTGAGGTCCTTTATCGGGACACTTCCTGCCAGGTTTATATCTGATCTATGTATGCATGTGGAGAGGCAATTTCCCTACAGAGATCAATACAATGTCTCACTATTACAAGCCAGAGACGAGCAATTGAGTAGTTTAAAAGACAGTGCAATGTAATGTACTTGTGAAACTGCACACAAAAGCAGAATAAGAGAGAATCTGAATTGGAACCACAGGTGAACGATGACAGAAAAAGGTCTCAAAACATATGTAACTGTTTCCCAGACGTAAGCAAATGGGAAATTTCTATTCATGAAGCAAAGTAATATTTCATCTCAATCAATCCTCATGGGTATTTATGTATGTGTAATGTGTTATAATATACTTTCAAAGGTTATTCCAGAGAATTAAATCAGTACATTTATTTTGTGATTTCTCAATCACAGGGTTAAGCCATAAATAAATCCTATATTTCTGTATTATTGTAACAGATTACTTCATATGTATCTCGTATCGGACGTCTGCCATCGAAGGCCTCCGGTTGGCCAATATATAAAGTGTTTAAGCTGAATGTTAAATCTCGGCTTGTATTTATAGACAATAGTAACATTGGGGATTACCGCTGACTTTATCTCACAGGGCGCCCTCTGCCCTCTGACTCAATGAGAGTAAAGTTCACGCATCTCTTCGTATTACATCATGTGTACACCAGATATTAATATTGATTTATTTTATCTTTCAGGGCACAGTCTTATGAATGAAGATGAGCTTTGTTCAAGCAGAAAACACTGCGACGGCACCTTTGTGCGTCGCAGTCGTATATCAGAGCATGTCGCAGGCAGCTTTTGGAGATTTAATGTAACTTCAGGTGGAGAGCGCCATTAAATAAACTGACCTACTTATAAGCCGCACTCACAAGTGCCATTTGTATCCCGTTCCTGTGCTTCCATTGGGCTTATGAAATGTAAATCAGCCAACTCCGACTACCACAAGAAAGACAGTTCCAGTCCACACTTACGCAACCACTTACCTACCATCCCTCATTCACTTTGCATTGTGCATGGCACTAGCAACCTGCCCCCTAAGGTCTGTCCCATATTGAGCAGCAAGATGTCACCACAGAGGGTTGTCATGTCCCTGCTCCAATCATACCATATTCAGGACTTACTGTCCCTCTATTCATCTTCCTCCTGAAGAGGGAATTGTACAGCTGTCTCTATTATGAAGTCATTTATTGTCATTATCAAGTGTGCACTCTTTTGTATATAATTCTGGTATTTTAGGGCTCACTGTGGTATTCTCAGCGGTAAAATAAGGGCACTGTGACATGTCATGTGAAAGAAAAACTACAGACAGAAGGAGCATTCGTATTCACATAAAGAGTTTTTGAATGGAACTCGGGTATTTTAATACGATCAGTTATATTATCAACAGTCAGAGAAAAATACATGAACCAAAGGAAAAGCTTCTTTTGGCAGAACTGTTCATGTTTGATGGACAAAGAACTCTGCTTACAGCTGTGGCACTGTGGTTAAATATGTAGAGCATCTTAGCTGTGATAAGAGAGTTACCTGGAAGCATCAACCACAATCTTTTCGTTATCCAGCCATTGAACACAACGAAAAAGAATAACCAACTATGCTCACTGGTCATTGTAAATGTATTTCCTACGAGTATAAAACACAATGCCTGACAATAGGAGTGTGTTCTGCATCAGTTTCATTCAAGTTCATGTTCAATGGCTGGAGAGCAGCATATGTAGCTGGGTAGAGATATTGGATTGAATGATCAGATAAAAATGAATTCCTCTGTGGTCAGTCAGAATTCATTGAACATGAAAGCTACTCAGAGTTTATTTAAATAGCCAAATATGGGCATTGCCAACCAGGTCCTGTAATCAGATCAGTCAGTTAATTATTTTTCACCATGTTTTTTTCCAGATTATGTTTGCAGTTATAGCACTTTTATGCAGTTTGGATCCCAGTGAGCTCTAATGCCAGGTGGAAGCCCCTCCAGCAAGCCTCGCCAGCAAGTCCCGGTTCTGCCCCGGGCTGTCCTCTCAGTCAACCGTGGTTGGTATACATTAACAGTGACACACATGAGGAGTTGGCATCCCCACCAGGTGCCAAACAACATCAGCTGGCTCCTCCGAGGAGCGGGAGCTTAAATGCGAGGCCCTCTGGACTGCCCGGCTCTCCACTGTGTCACGCATACCGAGCCCAGTCAGCGTGAGGACAAACCTCATTTTGGCTGCTTGAATCCATAATCCTATTGCTTTGGTCACTACCCAAAGCGCTCGGACAAAGGAGAAGGTCAAAATAAAAACTGATCGGTAAATAAAGATTTGTGCGTTGTGGCTGCACTCTCTGCTGCCACGGTCCACTATTGCTGCTGACTTCATGCACTCGCTTTATCTAACTGGCAGATGACCCTTGAAGCAGAGCTGATACCGTCTGAAATTCAGCAGCGGAACGCTCCGCTGCACACAGGAAATCACAGTCTGTTAAGCAAAGGGAGTGCATCATTTGTGAAGAGAAATGCCATCATAATGTCACAGAACTGGACACTCTCTCACTTCAGCTCAGATTAGAGTGAATATCCATGTCCGGGGCACACTGTGAAAAGAAGACCAAATGTCTCTCCTCAAAGTCTGCAATGCGACACGCTCCCAACACATCTCGGACGCCTCGAGCATGCTGTGATCGCTTCAACTTGTTTGTAAGCCATACAAATCAGAAATCATCCCATTGTAGTCTCCATGAAAGATAATGGTAATTGGTATTCCGCCTGTTTGTGGCAAATCTCACAAGAAAAGTGACCATACTGCACTCATAAATCAAAGAACAAAAACAGGTGATTATCAGCCATGAACTTTGTAGCTATTTTCAAACAGTATGTAATCAATAATGTGATCTTTTCTGTTTTCTTCTAACGAGACCAATACTGCGGTCATGTATGACAAAATGTCATTTTGGCTTGTGTACTGCAAGGGAGCAGTTTTTATCGAGTTTTATCAAAAGTAACAATGGGGATTACTCTTTGGCATTTCACTTCAATGAGCATACATCTGCACTAGTATTCCAGATGTGATGCAGCTGTTCCAGTGGCCTATCTGTGTCTTATTTATAGAATATGACTGTTGGAAGACGGACATCCTGGTATTTGCACGCTTAGCATGTGCAACCTCAGCAAATTTAAGACTTGCTGCAAGAATTTGATTCCCGTGTAATTACAATAAATAAATAAATACACAAAACATTCCACTATAATTGTAGGGTTCGAGTTGAATCCACAATAAACACTACAATTAAACAAGGACCAAAACAGGGACATTAGAAAATTCATATTACAGTCAACCATCACACTGGAATATGGACAGTATCATCCTCATTACTGCTGCCGCAGATGCTCAAAGACGAGGGGAAATGGGGGTAATACTGTACTACGGTTCCGAATGAAATGTTGTCACACGGGTCTACCTACAGAAATCGAAGTCTCATTAGAAAAGAAAAAAAAAAGTCCTGTGTAACTATTGATGAAGGTCAGAAAAAGTAACACCTTACTTGGACATCACAATCCTAAGAGACTTTGTCCTGCATGAACTAATGAATCAAGGATTGGAAACTTGATCGGAGTTTTAAGGTTATAATGACAGAATGGGAAGGTTGGTTAGGATGTAGCTGTAGAATGACTGGAACCAGGTGGATTATGATGAAGTGTGTTCAGGGCAGGAGGAGAAAAGGCAATGGAATTTAAAAATGGGAGAGTAAGAAAATAAATCATGAAAAGTTGGTCAAACCAATACATTATTTGGGTTACAGAGTGAGTTCCTCTAGCCGGCCTCTAGATTGCATGTTCAGATTCTTCCACCATTGTTTTGTTACTGCTGTCCTCTTATCTCGCTCTTGTTACTGAGTGCGTGCCCCAGCTTTTGTCTTTGTCACACTTATGGTGCTGAAGTCAGCAGAGGGCTCGCAGCACTTGCTGTTTAGATTTTGATCGGCTTTCTGGATTTTGCTTGTCTTTTAAATGTGAAATCCGCAAATCAAAGAGATGTTAGCTTGTTGTTACCAGCTCTGGTGTTTGTATGCTAAGCTGTGTGTCACAGACAGTACGAACTGCATTTGCATTTTACTTTATTCATACAGCAACACCAGCAAAAAGCTAAATTAGAGATTCCCCAGCAAGGTTTTTATTTGTCACTCTACCAAGATTTATAGGCCACAGTATGTTGAAATACTTTTCAAAACTCAGTTTGAAATTACCAGCTGCAACACACTCTACAATGCAAAATCCACACTAGGCACAAAGTCATTTGCAAAAGAAGGATTCTATGAATAATATTGCATTACTTCCCATCAACCCTGACTTAATCAATAATAATCCTCTTCTAAAAACAAAGAAAACACTAAATTGATTTAAAAAGGGTACGAGGAGAGCAAAACAAATAGGCAAGCATCTTCCACTGCATGGATCTATAATTTTGATTTGGTTTTCATCATTCTCTGCTCTTCATAATTGATCCGGCTCTATATTGGCTTGTACTCTATAGGTTCAGTCCTGTGGACAGCTGGAGTTTACTCTCATCAATGCAGCCGCATGTAATGAAAACTAATTATTTTTGTTTGGAGGTTGCCCCGTGCCCCTGCAACATCAAACAAAGAACGAAAGCAAGAAAACATTCATCCTTGAGGTCAGCTCTCTGCCTCCGTTTGTATGCTGCACCTGTAAAAAATCCAGGGAAAACATAAGGTGGTATGCCCGTCAGTGTGGGTACTTAAAAAACAGTTACATATGCTATACAAATGCAAATGATTTAAATGCAAATGTTCTTGCAAGGTTGTCTCACAAATCTAAAATCTGATCCATCTGAGCATGTGCGTCATCAGGACATGGAGGCTTAAAGATGGAAAAAACTAAAAGGAAGGAAAATGATATGCAGGTTGTAGGGAGAGAAAGAGAGATGCTAATAATAGATAATAATAATAATAAAATAAATGGGCAGAGAGAGAGACTGTCAAAACACTCCTAGAACGGAAATCTGACAGATCCGGCCGCTTAGTGGAACCTTGAAAATACTGACTCAGTTCTCCAGGGGAGGATGAAGGGCGACAGCTCACCTCCTAAGAGGGAGCAACAGTACCAGGCCCTCAGCTCACAAGGTCCCAAAGGGGAAGTCAACACATAATGCTTAATTATGTGGCACTTATTTTTATAATTAGAGCTTGTAACATCAAATTTCGTCCCCTGGGTCTTGTGAATACCTAATGGCTACTGCAAAAGATTAAAAAAAACGTCAAGCTCTGAAAAGCATTTGATGAAATGCTCATGATTCCAAAGATTCATTATTTCAATGAAAAATGTCACCGCGATGTCGGATGCCTGTGCTAGGTTTCAGAAATCCTGTTTTGTGATTGAAGTCCAACGTAGGGGCACACATCCATCCATCCATGTCCACTTCAGTGACATGTTTTGTGTCATTTTTTGCAGTGTGTCTGGCAGGAGGGACAGGCCGTGAGTGCTGAAGGGACTTTGCTGTCAACCCTTTGCCCTCTTCCTCTCTGTACTGCCTGCACTGAAGGAATAATTGGCATATTAAATAATTTATAACAGCCAAGGTACATTATCATAAATATTCACTCAACGTTTTGCTTAGATCAACAGTCAGAACCCAGGGCTCCGGCTGTGACTTCATGACATCTCAGATGTGTGTGTGTACGGATATGTGTGTGTGTGTGTGTGTGCATTTTGAGTTCCAAAGGGCCGATTGATGGACAGTATTTACAAACAAAGCGCCCACCTGTCAGTCAACATAACTGAATGCAGACAGCATGAAAATGTCAGGCTCATGCACAGACAGAGACGTGCACGTGAGTATACATATCCGCAGTTGGGCACGGAAATGTCAGCCGCACTCAGACTGGGCACACTCACTCATGAACGTACAAGCACACACACGGGTCTCAGCAGCGCAGCGCCTCTCGTCCGCCTGCTGTTGGTACAAGAGCCTCTAACGAAACTGTCGCTGTTCTCGCCTGAGACGAGACAATAATGACATGCGAGCAATGTAGAGCTGCTGATAACAGGTCTATTAGCATCTATTAATGCCGTTTGGCCACAGACACCAAGGCCTTTGTCAGCCTCAGACTGACAACTCCCCTGCTGTGCAGACACTGTACACTGTGTGTGTGTGTGTGTGTGTGTGTGTGTGAGTGTGAGTGTGAGTGAGAGAGAGTGTGTGAGTTACAGCAACCGCACAATTTTATTTCATCCCTATAATATACCAGTAATAGTGTGAAAGGCTTGGTTGAACTGCATTTTATTTACTTAGTTACATCTGCTTAATAACATTTAGCAGGTTTTAAGCAAAATACGTTCACACCACCAACGGATTTTGTGTACACTTAGTAAACAATCCAGCCTTGGGCGTAAGGTAAGGACTGCGTGTAGAGCAGAGGTGACACAAGCAAGGCCTACCTACTGTCAATCGTATGAATGCAACCTAGCCTACTACTTTATAAGCCGCACTATTCCCTTAACAAAACAGGATGTATATTTTAAAATCAAAATTTATTTATATTACAAAAAGTGATTTTCAACATTATAGTTGTACAGCAACTGCAGACAAAGCCTGTTAGAGCTACTTTGGAACATCTGTACCCTCAGCAGTTAAGGGGGAATGGTATCTATATACCTACTTATATGGAGCCTATGATGTGGTTAGACAGGTCTAGTTGGAGGAAAAAGTATGCAAATTCAGTTCTATTGCATATTTTGCATTCCATTACATTTATCGAACAGACAGGCGAGGAATAACCGCGGGAAATGACAAGCAATCTAGACAGTCATTTCTCGTGTTTGGCTGCAGGGGTGTTGAAAGCAGAGACGTGAAGCCAGTAATCGAGAGCATGTCAATATATATGGTCTGTTTAGATGTCGAGATACATGAGAATACAGGCCCGATAGGACAGGAACAAACCATTTTCTTTGAATCACACCTGCAAAATGTGCAGCGACGGCAACATTACCACAGCTATTCAGTATTCAGGATGATACGTGCGATGTGACAGATTGCGCTCTGTCACAGCACAGGGGGGAGGACGCCCTGCTCCCCTTTTCCAACTGGTTACTGTGTGATGTCACTGGAATCGCTGTGGAGGTTAACATTGTCGTAGTTCAACTTTGGGTGCAATTTGAATTAAGAGGCATTATTGAAACCAGAATTCAAAGAGTAAACTGCCGAAAGAACAGTCAACTAGGTAAATGTCAGTCATCTTTCAGTAATTCTGGGGCAGAATCTGGGTGAAGTCGAAGTTAATATAAACAATGAGAACATTGTTTTAAACAATATATAAAAGCGCTTAAGCGCAATGTTATGTGAGTAACCCACATTATGGCATTTATATACTTTGACGTGGATACATTGAATTATGGACAGGTTTTGTTAAACTCATCAATACAAAACAATATTAATATGAACATCTACAAATGCAAAACAACTGAAACTATTTGACGTCATCCTGTTGCAGTCATCAATCGCCTTGGCTGTGGAGACCACTTTTTCACGTCACCATTTCTTCTTTGTTTCAGTGACAGTATGATCCCCAGGTCACACAGCAATAACAGCACTCGTTTTCCCCATTCTTTGACTTAAGTAGGTCCCTTAATACTGCCGCTGACACTGTTTACAATTATAGAATATCTCCTAAAGGACTTCAATATAGGACACATGGGGCAGGATGCGTACCCTTTACAGCAGGGGTGTCAAACTCATCTTCACTCTGGGGCCACATCAGCATCACGGTCGGCCTCAAAGGGCTGGTTGTAAATGTAAGACTGTGTTAATGTAACTACTCCTAACATATGGTAAATAATTATCTGTATTTGATTATTGTTCATTCAAGTCTTAAAGTCTTATTGTACATGCAGTTATATAAATGTAAAAATATATTTAAGCACATTTCTGTTATTACAACTTAAATCCTTTGAATTTAGGGTTACGAAACCCACATTACTCTATCAAAGATCAAACTATTAAAGAAAATATCAATGACAAATATCAAACACAAGTTATTACAATAACTTTGTTCAAAGCTTAAAATCCTTTCAAGGGTGCGTTTTGCACAATCCCACGTGAAGTATTTCATGTGTTGTAAAGACACGTTTAAAGTCTTCAATGTACTCACATACATTTCCATTTCAAATGTACAGTAACCAGCCAAAGACCTGCTTCTATGACTGTGTGTTTAAGTATCTCAGTCATGACTTTCTATCTCATAATTTCGACTATGGGGATATTTTTTTTATCAAATCTAACTTTACTTTATTTTTTTTATCAAATCTAACTTTACTTTTTTTTTTTATCTGGCAGATTCGCGGGCCACATAAAATGACGTGGCGGGCCGTATGTTTGACACCTTTACAGCATTATCGGGGCCTTAATTATGGTCATGAACGCGCGTTTATTTACGCAAAAGTGGAATTCATCATGTTTACACAGTTATTAAACAACACGAAGCTAGGAGCGTTTGCTGAATCGGCACACTCGAGCACTCCGTACTGAAAGACATAAGAGAAAGTCGGGATCAGAATAGGAAAGTGTTCTTGCATGAGGTCCATTGTATTCAACTCCTACAGTTGGTCAGCATAAGTTCAAGTTTAAATAATTTGCAGCAGCAAAGTGTAAAACCTGAGCGCTGTGCTTTACCCAAAGTTACAGCGCCTCAAGGTTTGGTGTGATTGCTCTCACCGTAAGAAAACAAGTGCCCGTGCTAATGCAAAGCTTTTGCTAGCGATCATGTGTTAACAGCCTTGTTAAAGAATAAAAAAAAATAGGGGGGGGAAGGGATTATTTTGAGGAGCTGTCAGCTTATGCGATCATTTAAATCAATCTATTGTCAGTAGGTTTGTGCATGTGTACACGTGCACTAATCTGTTTGATTCAAACACTGAGATTTCCGTTTGTGTGTTGCAGTCTTTTAGTTGTGTGTGGGTGTATGCCTGTGTGTGCGAGGATAAACCGAGGATTGACAAAAGGTTTTTTTGACCGACTGTTGATCTGTTTGTGTGGCGTTTGAAAGAGAGCAGCAGAGTTGTACAAGCCATTAGTTTTGCTCAGTAGCTCTGTGTGCCTTTGAATCTGAATCGTAAAGGAAAGGAAAACTGTTTAACTCTCTCCGAGTGTGTGCGAGTGTCCGTGGTTGAACCCATTAACTGAATAAATCATCCAGTATGATTGCCGTGTCAAATGGACTTGCTGAACCATTTCTGCTTTGCCCAGTCCTTGTCCCTTTTCTAAAGACATGACACACTTGCACAAGACCCAAAACTCCCAGCCACAGTTAATTGTTAATTGGTTGGAACTGTCGCATCAATCCTCACATCTGTATAACTGTGGATGTACAACACACAAACAGATGCTGGCCAGTGAGCAAATGAAACGCCATATGCTGATTTCACCAGATATAATTGAGGTTGCTGTTATCATGTTTGTACATCTGGTAACGGCTTAGGTGGGTAAATAAGAAAAGCATCCATCAAGTTGAACATCCAGGTTCATTGTTGTGACTCTGAATCCTTCATCGCTCCAAAGTTGTTCTATAACCGACCCTTTATAAGGCCATTCTGTCTAAAATAGGAAAGAAAAATATCTGGAAAAAATTGCATGTACTCAAATGTTAGCATTGGCATTAAAGTCTTCAATTCTGTTCAGAACATTTAATCACTGAAGTTTAACAAGGCAGGTGGTGGTGGTATTACATCCCCCCCCAAGAATTCCCTCCACCTCCTTCCACCCACTCACTTCTCGGTTCATCTGCAGCTGCCTTTTAACAAAGCCTCGGGGCAGTGGAGGTTTCCCGGATTGATTCCTATTAAGAACAGAGCACTTACAGGCTGGGGGGGGGGGGGGGGGAGACACCAAGGGATTTTCAAGGCGGATTTCCACCAGATTTGCCCATCCTGACAACCGTAGGCGAGATTGTGTTTTGAAGCAACGATGATGCTGTGCAGAGATGATCTGGGCACAGTGTGAAGGGGTTTACTGATTACTGATCAGTTATGATTAGATTGATCCGAGCTGCTTCAGTGATAAGATAATTGATATTTATGACCTGGCACCTGATCAAGTCCAGTGGTGTGTGTGTGTGTGTGTGTGTGTGTGTGTGTGTGTGTGTGTGTGTGTGTGTGTGTGTGTGTAGAGACTAGCCAATTTGAGCAAGGTGAAGAGGTAATTGCTAATAATGAATACTCACTGAAAATAGGAGTTTTTTGGCAAACCCTGTGTTATAACAAATGGAAATGAATCACCAGCTAACTTCCACATAATGCACTTAGTCCTCAGTAACATCTCACTAGCCATGCTTTTACCGAGATTCTAGTTGAAGATCATTTATTATTGACATTTAATTTTTTTCTGCTATTGCACTCCGGATTTATTTGCAGATTGATTGAAAATAGACGCACATCAAATCTTGCATCCTCAGAACACAGAAGGATGTAACTAATATTTGATTCAGTGGAGCCTAGTCGTCATGAAACAGAACAAAACAAATCAAATCAACTGATTTCAGTGAAGAACTCGACGGAAGACTGTGCTCACCTGTAAACAACTAGTATAATGATTCCTCTCATACAATTGATTTCACTTCATAGCACATGCTACTTCTAGATTCACTCCATCACATCATAAACATTCAAACCAGCAGTGTTATTTGTACTTGTGCTAGTGAGCCATACTTATTCCATAAGCACCTTTCAATGGTAAAAGATAGAAACCAACTCAAATCTCGAGTCAGATTTCACTCGATATTCAGCGCTGTCTGCTCCCCTCTCTGCAGAGGGAAGGACCGGACTTCTAAACACTCGTGGTCAGCTGTGGAGCGCACCGCAGCGCATGCAAATGTTATCGTTGGTCAGAAAAATCCAAGATAACATCAAATAGCCTTAAATAATTGTAAAACATAGCTCCAATTTTCAATAATCTTCTAAGACTGTGCATGTATCACCAAGTACAATAGTTGCAGTGAACGGGATTGTATTAATTAATTGATGGTTTATTTGACAGGGATAAGGACACAGCGCGGTGACTGTCACACACACTCTTCCTTATCCAGTCACCTCACTCAGCACAATACATATGGATGGTGTAAATTAGCAAAGTCTGGAAATAAAGTCAGTGAAAGCCCTCGCACAATCATCACACTCCATCTCCTCCGTGAAGTCCTAATTAGCAGGAAAAGTTCACAATAACAAATCTCAAATGAATAAACAAATTGTATTCACCTGTCAAACTTCCATTTTCAAATGATACCCTAGGGTGGGTGATATCATTTTGGAAGCAATCAGTCTGATTACTAGAAACGTATGAATACTGCTGTGACACTGGTGATGGATGCACTGGCACTGCGAGGACTATGTGAATGGAAGAATTAAGAGGGGAGGATGTTCAGGGACCACCTCACCCACACCCGCACCTTGATTTCTGTGTCAGAAAAAAATCCTTTTGTTGGTCTTCCTCTCGGTAGTGGACGTGATTCACCGTAAACAATCATTAATCAGGAGACCCATTTCTATACACCAGCATTCATGAGGTGCTTTGCCTCGACCATTTCTCGTTGAATCTTGGCGTGTGGAGGGCAGGATGAGTCTGATCTACGTGTACATTTCCGAGTGGATTTGGGATTCGTAAAATAAATAGGCGTACGCAAGGTTTTATAAATGAGAATATTTTTTTGGTCTAGTTTTCTCATGTGTACATACGCAATCAATTCGGGTGGATCCTATTTGTTTTATGAATGAGACCCCAGGTCTCCTACTGATTTCCCTGACATTTCTCTCCCCCTAATAAACTATGATTTGGTTTGTCGCACTGGAGATAAGAAGAAAGACAAACAGCCAAAGTATCCTTTAGTTCAAACACAGCTGGGAGCTTCCCAGTCTGTAGTACTTTAAGTTTAATAAGGTGGACGGAAACGCTGTTTTCTATGACTACAGTATTTCAATACCCCTTTTGAAATTGCTTACAGGAACCCCAGTCCAGCTCTGCTCTCAAATCATGCTATTACCCTTGGGGAAGACATCATGGCAGATAACGTTTCCTGGTTCGATTCCTATTAAAAAAACTATACAAGGTCACAGACACATGCACAGAAACACACACACAGAGCTATCTGCCAAGATATACTTCCTGGTTGGGGTTCAATGCCATCGATGAGCTTGGCACTGAGACTCGGCCAGCTAATACCCTGCTGCCCACTGGCTTTTACAAACACACACACTAGCCTCCCATCAGTTCTGTTTCACTCAGCCCGTCTGTCTCCATGCAGAGGTGGAAATACAGTGAAGGTGGAGGGATGGGCACAGGCAGAAATACTTATGTACATACACATATAGAGTACATAGGGGGAAATGTAAAAAGAAGCAGAAGGGACAAATGATTTAGATAAATTGGAGCGATGACATATGGGTGTTTGACAATTCCACTAGTTACTCTGAAGACCCCTTGAGAAAGTAGAGGCAAGAAGAGAAAGAAAAACTAAGATAAGCACCTGCTCCTGTTTACCGGGGAGATTCTTCTCCCTTGGATTTCCCCCAGGAAAGCAACCTGCCAAGGAAAAACTAGAGCTACGGTATTTACCTCGGGAAAGACGGAGACAGAAATTGACAATGGTAAGAATCAGGAATGCGTTTAATCAGAGAATGATGATCTCTGTAGCTGTGGGGGATGGATCTGTGCGAGTGTTTGTCAGGTCGCAGGCTTATGAATTCTAACTCTGTGGGGAAATAAGAACGATGAGGTGGCTGTTGTTCCACGGCCGGCACCGCATGGAAATATATGATGATGGTTCATGTGTCACCGCTGCTGCTTTCACATAATAGCACACAACAGAATACAAGGGAGCAATACAAGCAGATGTAATCATAAGTCATTTTGGTCAAGGATTTTTGTGTGTTGTTCTATTACTCTGCGCTGCTTGTTTGGTGGTACAGTGTGGTGGTGAATGGACAGACAGAGTTGGATAGAGCACGTTTGTGTTGGCAGGTGTGTTGGCTTTCTGATGCCATCTGGCTCGTATGAGAGCAGCTTCACCGTGCAATGTCATTGTGACAAGATATTGTGACATAATTTAGCAAGCAAAATAAGGGCTTCTCTTTGATTGTCACACAATTAAGAAGCCTTTAAAGAGTGAGTTAACCCCTCAAAAGTAGGTCTTTGCAGACCTCCAACAGTTTAACTTCTGACCTTGCTGCAATTAAATACAGGTGAACTCCAGGACCCTGTTGACATCACAGTTGGATGTGGTCAGAGGTGGAACAGGCCGGAAACTGGTCTGGTGTTGTTACTCAATATCACTTATTACTCATTTTATATCAATTTATCCGCAGTATTATCGTAGTATCTTTTCTATCTCAAACTTGTCCGCCCAAATATATTTATATCGGTGTTCATGCATTGTTGTATATGCATCAGGTAACTTGTGTTACAATCTTTTGTCCATGTCTATGGCTGTTTAAAAACTGATATATTGCACATCTTTGCTGGTAATTAGTTGTGTAACGGACCACTGTCAATCCGTGATCCGTACTGATCCCAACCTCACGGATCGGAACGCATGTGAACCGAGGATTAATTACACAGTTTAACAGTAACCTTCATAGTGTAAAATAAAGTTTTACTGACGATTGTTATCCGCCGATATTCAGTAATTATGCGATCAGGACATCTGCATTTGTGCTTTACTAGACCCGGATCTCTGATAATGTTACACTGTAGACAACCACTCCCTGTTTAAAGTGACAGGAGGAGAGCTGGTGAGGTTGGCTGCACCGCTAACGGCCAACGAACGAAGGTTCCTTTCAGTTACATTATGATGCGTTCAGGCTCTGAATTAAAACGGTAAATTATAACGTAATCATGCATGTTCACATGTAGACTCATACAATGTAGTGCTGGTGAGAAACTTGAATGAATCCAGTTGTTTGAAGGGGATGTTTTCACAACAACATAAATAGATAAAAGAGGTGAATCATGACCTGTGTACACTAGCTCTATGCAGCTTATACTACATCATTAAAACTATAATGACAAGACTTGTTTGAATCAATAAAAATAGAAACTTTTATTTCCTTATCATTTGAATTGTGTGTTTTTATGAAGACAATAAAACACTACAGATGACGATAATAAAGTGAAAGGATAACATTTGGAATTGTTGAGGGTTTACTGACTTCAGAGCGGTTGAAATGATTTTTTTGGATGGCGGCCAAAAAAGGAAAATTGTCTGGAGCCTTGTAGACCAGCTGCTATAATCAAACAACAAAGGGATCGGTATCTGCCAATATGGATCATCAGTGATCGGCAAATAGTATCGGCGGCAAAAAAACGTGATCAGGGATCTCTACAGGTTATGTTTGCTCCCTTTTTTTCTTTTGTGCTGATCCGATCTGTGATCTGATCCGTGACTCTGATCCATGATACGATCCGAACTGGGACTTTTATGATCTGTTGCATCGCTACCAGTAATGCTTTAATCTATGGTTGTGTATTTTCCATAAACATTTTGCTAAGATGTTTATTGTAAAGAACTGTACAATCGGTGACAAATTTTACAGAAACTGGGATTTTGAGAAAGAAAAGCTCCATTCAAAATAAATTCGTCATTTAGAATTTAGATATTTTTCTCCGCACATGTTAAATATATGCTTGCCTGTCAAAAAAAGTCACATTTTGCAAGTTCAGCTGATCTACTGATCTACTGGCTGGAGAACAAGACTTAAGCCATGGTATCAATTAATGGGAATTAATTAACTAGAAGTGTTTCAATCGAATGTATGTATTTTTTCCTATAACTAACACCAAATTGTACTTCCAAAAGACTGTTTAGAAACAATTGGGAACTTCTGATTGATGTTTATTCATTTATTTCAATGTATTACGTTGCCTGACATCATTTCTCTGTGTCTCTTTTGTTTTTGCTTTGGCAGGATGATTCCATCCAGCAGCAATGACTTCCTGGTTCGGGATCTCGCCGCTGGACGCAACTACGATCTTTGTGTCCTGGCCGTGTTCGATGATGTCATCACATCGCTGACTGCAACCCGTCCTTTGGGCTGTCTGTCATTCACTACGGACACGGAGTTCAGCCAGTGCCAGGCATTGCACAGCCACTTCCTGGGTGGCACCATGATTATCATCATCGGAGGGATTATTGTTGCTTCTGTGTTGGTTTTTATAATCATCTTGATGATACGATACAAGGTTTACAGCCAACAAGGGGCAGTCCACGGAAAAGCAGCCATTGCAGGGACAGCGCCAAGACAGCAGAGCAACGGGCAAGGAGGAGGCGGTGGACAGGTCCAAGTCCTCCCTCACTCTGCCTCAAAAATGCCCGACAGTCAGGAGGACCAAGCGCTAGCACCGTCCAGGGCTATGTCGCCTAGCAACACTCTGAGAGACACTGTGGCATTGGTAGAGGAGGCGTGCGGTGGACGGAGCATAATGACAAGGACTGACTCCTTGGCCAACGAGGAGTTGCTCTCGCCCACCAAGTCCCGCTTCTCCTCCAGGGTCGCCATTGAGATGAAAAGCAGACCGCCATCTGTCGCCAAAGAACCCACCTCCCCCAAGGAACTGGCAGGTAGTAGAGAGACAGACATAGACATAGAGGAGGAAAGCAGTAGAGCAAGGGAGCATTTCAAAGAGGTGGAAAGAAAGACAAAAGGAAGTTGATAGAGGAAGAACAAAAAATACAGTCCAACAGAAAGAGATGGAGGATGAGAAATAGACAATGTGTAATTGGGGGTTTGAAATTGAGCATGATTGTAACAGAGTGTGGAACAGTGAGAAACTGAGTGAGTGTGAAGGAGAAAATGGAGAGATGCCATCCTAGCACTGGGAAGATAGTAAGAGAGACAGAGGGGGAAACACTTGTTCTCTATGTAGAGCTGAAGTACCATCTGAAGTCAGAGTAAACTCTCTACGGTTGTTGGCACCTCAGATCGCTCGTCTCTTGCTCAGCAAAATAATTGTAGTCTTTATTTTCCACAAAAAAGTCCCTCATACAGTGTAGTGGAATTAACCTAAAACCTCACTTCCTCCAAGTTCATTGATTTTTTTGTTTTCTGCTCTTGCCAATTACCAACCTTGATTTCTGAACAATGGAGGATATTTACAAGGTCGATAACTCAAAAGGCCTAAAAGCTGTTAAGGAGAAACTAGTGAGTTTATCTTGTTTGCCAAAAGTGATATGTACCTGATGCTGTGACCTTTGTGCAAGAAACTGCACTTCTTGGGCCTTTGCTCATGCTGAATTCTTGAGAAAGCTTTGTGGTTTGGAATCACAGGAGAGAGGGATTTAGTGATGCAAGCATCCCAGCTAACATTATTAGTGTCTGTTGCGTGTCCTCTCTACAAACTGTCAGACTAGACCTGAGAAGGCTTCTTTGCATTGGAATTGACACAACCAGAGCTGTTGAAAGTGAAAAAAAGGCTATTGAAGGTTGCCTAAAGTTCAATACCAAACCCCTTTATAAAAAATATCGTCATGAGGATGTTAAACATTTGCAGTTTTTGAAAACTGGATTTGTCTTTTTAGTTATCACATCTGTGTGCATACATTGTGTGAAATACGCGATTAAGTCTTTAAAGAGGCTGGTATGCTCTCATTATTGTCAATGCTGTGAATATTAGAGGGCGACCGTGGTGCACTGGGTTAAGAGGTTGTCTGGGAACCGGAAGGTCAACGGTTCAATCCCCGACTGGGTGTTGAAGTGTACCTGAGCAATACACTGAACCCCGGGCTCCCTGGGCGCCTGTCATTGTCAGCCCACTGCTCACTATATACAGGGATGGGTCAAATGCAGAGAAAAATGTCCCCCTTAAAGGGATAAAGATAGTATGAATTCTATTCTATTTTCAATTATTCGTTACCCGATAAAAGACATTTTTCTGACACTCTCTTCACAAACATTTACTACAGCATATGAATGTTTAGACAGATGCATACACTCACAGTTCAGATTTTGCCCATAAGAATGTTCTCGTTCCTCAACGATAAAGGATGCTAAAATACGTAGAAGAAGAAAAAACATCAGAAAAAAAGCTTTTGTGATTTGCTATACAGTAAGAAGGCTGGAAGACCTTGGATAGCAGAGACGAGATTTGTGATGAGAACCTCGACATTAAAAAAATCCATGAATGTGCTGGAACATAAAACTACTTTCTGAAGATGTTCCAGTGAGTGTAATTTATTTTTTTATTTTCTAGCCTTAAAACTATTAGTACTAGTTAAACTTCAGGCTGTCACTCGATGTCCCGCCTCTTGGACTGACCTCTTGTGCCAGCTTCAATAAAGTATTTTTAGCTTCCACAGTAGTTGCTCCTGCCTTACTGACAGAAAATATCTGTCAGCTGGTTGACATAGGTGAGAAACAGAAAGGTACACAGACAATTTTGTTTCTAAACTAAAATTGTAATAATTCATTTAGGTTTGTTGTTGTGTATTCACAGTATTATCTAAGTAGTGCAAAACCCCATGACGGTAAAAGCCTGATAATAATAGGATGGTATACTCTTTCCTTAACATGCGATGTACTGATGGAAAACTGATTTTTACGTAACTGTTGTCTCATTGCCAGCAAAAGGCTATTCGATAAAACCGTCTTATTATGTAATCAGGCCCCGAGTCTCTTGATTCAATCTTTTGAAGTGACTTGATCACAAAGATCGCTTAAAATGCTCAATAGAGCTACAATAACAATAATCATAATAATAGTATTAATAGTAATCCAACAGAGCATGAGAATATTCTTTTCGGGTAGATTTTTTATGTGCTAAACCCACTTCAGTGCACTTCAACACTAATCCACTCAGGAAATGGGGGTTTCATTAGAACAAATAAATGGCGACACCATTTCACATGAGTGGCTTAAACAGCTGAGTTGAACTTCTTTATCAGCGGCTGATATGTCAATTCAATTGGCCTCTTTGTATGCGTTGAGATGAGGTGTCATTGAGCCTCACGTTGATAGCGGGAAAGAGACGCGAGATCTGTGCAGCGGCTTAGCAAACGAGTTCAGGGACAGTTTTCACCTTTGTGAACTCTGATGGATCTTAGTTAGTCGGACATTTTTCACAAATTAAGTGAGCTATAATGATATTATGAAAGAGGAGTTGTGGAGATTTTTGATGGTGTCAAGAGCCGTTCTCATTAATAGGCTACTGGATAAAAAACATAGTAACAAGTTGTTTTCTAGTTGTTTTTCTCACATCGGAAGCTATTAGGGGGAAAATTTGTTGTTCTGAAGGTTGAAGGCCAACTAGGAGTTACAAAGCAGCGCAGTCGAGGAGTGCTCATTTGGGCTGTCACAGGAGATCATTTTGCAAACTGGGATCAAGGAATTAGCATGGATGATTCTTTGTTGTAGCAATGAGGTGCCACCAAATGTGCAAAGTCAAAGGTTCCCCCTATAGGCCTAATTAACACTGACTGAAGTGTGTCACTCAAAGAAGCTTCTAAAGATCATCCCAGACTGCAACGACGCAGACAAACAAAGCAATTATTAAAGTTTTCATTTTGACGCTTCACCCAGGAGGAGAAAGTTACCGCTGGCCTTTTGTGTTCCGTGTTTCCTCTCTTTGATTCCAGGATTGCTGGCACTTTCAGGGCAACCTACAATGAGGGATGATACTCATGTGTGTGTACAGAGGCTGTTGGGATTTCTCAGGGTGTAGCCGTGTCTGATGTGTTTCACTGGTTGCTGCATTGCAGAGAAAGGCAACATTGATCTGATCAGAGAGAGAACCGCAGTGAGTCAGAGCGCCTGAGGAACAGAGCAGCTGACAGATACACAGAGAGGCCCCATTAAAGGCCCACGGTTGTCAGATATGTAACCCAACATGAAAAAATAGGCACATTGTGGGTGATGGTTCTCCTTGTGTTTGTTTGTGTGACTGTTTTGTTCACATTAATATGTGAACTGGATACATCATTTTGAATTTTGTAAATCTTGTTTTGAGAAGTGCTTATAGGATTATGTTTCCTTTTTTTGAACGGAAAACAGCTTACATGATAATTGGGGTTTTGCTACAGATAAAAAAAAATATTAACCTATTTTGAAAGAGTTCGATTTTTTGTGATGTACCCGCGGGTGCAAGAGATTCCTTCCTAAACTAATGTAAGAAACTGAAGACAAAGTTGACATTCCTCACTCTGTAAAGATGCATTTTTAAGTTTAGTTGATATCAGTTTTCAGAGGTCTAAGTCTTTAGTGCCAGTCTTTTAAATGCAAAATTCTGTATTTGTTTTACTACTTTCTATTGTATGCCCCTGCCATGGCTCAGAAAGGAGGCAGAGGGAATACCCTGGTCGTCCTAATTCTTCAAATAACTCTGGGAGATACTCAATGTATCTGTCTCACCTCATCATTTCTGCTGAGCCTTTAAATGCATTTTCTTTGCACCAAAGGACTGAGGATTTCGTCCGTCATCCTTAGAGTACAGTTATACTGGGAGGGAATCAGGCATGGACACAGCAACAGATATCCTGTACATGTGGTTATGTTTGTATTGTATTTTACATACAAACCTGAACCTATCCCTCAGTTAGAAAAATAAATCAATGAACAAATAGACAGTATGGAACATTTTGACAATCATAGTTTCACCTTGGAGTTCTAGCTCTAGCGTGCGGCATAATGCCGCATGTGGAGTCAGCATCAGAAGTATCTCTTTAACCTGAATACTAAGTGGGCAATTTTCTATCAAGATTATCAGTAATTACATACTTGACACAAACATTTTATGATTATTTCAAGCAAAGTGCAATTAGTATAAAAACAGGCAACCAAACATTGAATGTGTGTGTGTGTGTGTGTGTGTGTGTGTGTGTGTGTGTGTGTGTGTGTGTGTGTGTGTGTGTGTGTGTGTGTAAGTAAGCTTGGCTACCAAATCCCTGCCGGTCTGTGCATGCATTGGTGTGTTGTGCACAAGGTTTAAGGTTTAACCGTCTCGAGCCAGTGTAAGTGTTCCCACGAGGTTCGGCCAGATAGTGAAACAGCCGAGGACAACACGAGGATGTGTGTGACTCTGTGTGAAGTGCAAGAATGTGTTCTCCCCATGGCCCATCCATGACCCTGTAGCCTGTCTGTCCTCCATGTATTTTAATCTATCACCACTCCTTTCAGTGTCATCCCGTATGCCCGGCCTCATTTTTCACTGCCATCTGTCTCTCTCAATTCATCTCTCACAATACCCCCCCATATATCTCTCTCCCCCCTCACACAGTGTTTCTCAAGCTCTCTCTGTCACTTTCTCTGGTCTTTCTTCTCAACCAGCTTTTTGACTATCCTGACATTTTTGCTTACTTTCTTTGCTGTTTTGCTCCGTCTATATACGTGTTTTCCTCTGATTTTCACTGTTGTTCTCAATGTCTTTCTCTCACTCTTTTGCCTTCTCTCTGTCTCTCTCTCTCTCTCACGCCTCCAGCAGCAGACGACAGGTGGCCTCATAGTGTCGAATGGAGAGACTTTAAGATCTGAAGGTCTCTTGGCCTCACAAAGCGCGCACCCAGACTACAAGCAAAGAGTAATGACTGGCACTTAAAAAACTTGAGCAGTCCCTGGATTCTTTTTTTCTTCCTTAAAGTCTACCTACAGTTTCTCCGTTTCCCTCACCCTGTGTGACTACCACCATCCGAGCCTTTCTTTTTGGGGTTTCTTCTTTTCCTCGAGTGATTTTGTCTGCTGATGTTTTGAGACATCCAAAAAATTGTGATTCCTGCCTCCATCACAATACAACGAAGCATTGCATCTGTGGTTCTCTCAGCCCAGAAAAATGCCAAACAAATGTATTGAATAGTTGATTTGTCATTCGACAGAAATTAAATAGACTATTTTGATAATCAAATTTATAATTTCAGTCATTTTTCAAGAAAAAAATGAAAATATTTTCAGATTCCAGCTTCTCAAATGTAATGTGATGATACCAGTTTGTCATATATGAGAGTAAACTGAATATGTCTTTGGGTTTTGGACAATCACGGAAATTGTCACTTTGGGCTGTGATTTGAAAAGCCATTGTAAGTTTTCATAGATGAAATTGATCTATGTTATGAGCAACACAAACAATTCCATTCACCATTATATCATAGGGGGAGGCAGGAATCTCAAGGACAAGCATCTCAAAATTTGCTAAACAAAACTGCATGGCTAGACACCCCTAGAGGAAGTGACTTTTTGTCAGGTGGGTGAACTGATCCTTTCCTCTCTTCCCTTTTTAATGATATATCTTTCTTCATATTTTTCCTTCTTATCTTCGCTTTTTTTTTCTTTTTACTTGATTTTCTTAATTGTATTCACCTCAATTCACCTCTCCTTCCCCCTATCCGTTTTCAATTCAGTTGTCTGTAGCAACTTTGTATTACTTATGTCCTTTCTATCCATGTCTTTACAACTCGCACTGCGTTATCGTCTCGACATACCGCCACCTCCGCTCCACTCTCTGTATCACCCCATCTCCTTCATCCATCTGCGTGGTGCAAAGGGTGATGGAGGAGAAGAGGGGAGAGGAGTGGAGGATGATGGAGGATAAGACAGTGTTGATGTGTTGTGGTAGTGATGGATGAATACAGACTGCGGCATTAAGAAGACTCGTTCATTCTTAATCTGACACATGCACTGGCTGTACATAAGTGCAGTTAACAAATATGGAAAATAAATGCTCTCCTGATAAACATACACATTACAAATAACAGCTGTGGCGATATTCTGCCCCAGCAAGTACAGCTTCATCAATCTCCAAGCTATTGCACTTCTTTGCTTTCCATTGTCAGCAGACCTCGTTTATACAGGCTTTTGTTGAATCTCTCGTCTAAAAAAAGATTTCCTAAGGGACAAATGAAAACCATTTTGCTAGGTAAGAAGTCAATGGATATTATGTCGGACTTAAACCGAACAAAAACCTGACAAAAGTAGAAACATCCTGAATTGTTAGCCATCTCCTTGTTTTCCATTTGTTTGGAATAAAGTATGATGTAACCACTAAGGATAAAAATGGGTCTGTGGTAATTGGAATTCTAACTGGAACATTCCAGATCCCACAAGTGCCAAACTGTGTCTTCTAGACCTGTGCTGTTTTAAATATTTTGTTCCAAGAACCTTCATTTTCTATCCTTTTGTCAAGACCTGATGTCCTACTCTACATCCCTGATGTTGTATTGATCCTTTTAACCCCCTTGTGCCAAATAGTCCCTTTTAGAACTGCTCAGTCCTTACAGTAATGTCGTTTTCCATCTAGACTAACGGAGTCATTTTAATGTTGTACTTTCTTTGTTTTCTTACTCTCCTGTTCTCCAGAACCCTGACGTTGTTGTTCTGAGTGGCAGATGTGGAGAACGTCACCACCGGGGAGAAGCTGGTGAAGACTGAAGAAAAAAAGCCCTTAAGATCCATTCTCATATTTCCTGTTTACCGTACCGTACCCATCACTTTGTTTCCATGAATATCATTGGGTAAAAGAACTAAACTATCTGGTGTACTATTAACTGCCAATCTTGGTTGTCGTGTCTGGATTGGATTTGTCAAGGCCCAGTGTCTCTTTGGCTGTTGATTGGCCAGTTGCTGCAGGATCCAGCTTTCGGTGTGATCATCATAAATCATCTTTTTCATGGAACGGCACACACTGAATGCTGGATTTTCCACTTTGAAACATTTGTATCAGTGGAAATGGATACAATGGTCGTAGGTAATTTAAAAAGGAAGCATAAAGAGATATGTGAACGTGTTACAAAATAAAGATCGGCAGAAAATATGAACAAACTTCTCATCATCTGAAGCAGCATCAAAATCATGATACCGAGTGGATGGTATTAACAGACAGACAGTAAAAGTTTGATACATCGATAATCACACATAACCCGGATATACAATATGATAGACTGCACAAACAGAAAGGGAATAATATTACACACATTTTTTTTTTGGCTTTGGATACGAAGATGTGTTCAGCACTCGAATGATAATGGCTCACTCTTTCTCAAATGAACATAAGGGACTCTCAACATGGCTGGCTCCAAGTAGCACCACTCCATTCATCCATATGGACCGATCCAATTGTGCTGAACTGAACTGAGCTGAGCTGGTCCTGGAGCTGGATCTCAACCTTGACTGGACCCTGTTATCTCTCAATCAGAAGTCTGTTTCTGGAAAGCACATGCAGTATAAAACAAAAACCTGAACTAAACTGGACCCAAACTTGGACGCAGCGGAGCCTCAACTGGAATTATACACTGGTTAAGGATCCAGACTGTGCAGTGATCTGATGCAGACTAAGCTGGACTAGACTGGACTAGACATTCCTGTTATCAATTGGTCTTGTCTGTTTTCCACTGGATGGGACTGGTGAGGACCCTGTGGACCTTTACGAGCCTCTCTAACATCTCCTTAGGCCCACTTATACAGGTGAGTAATCTGATGATTAGCCCATTAACCTAACCAAACAAGCAGCCAAATTTGGAGTTCTCTCACCCAAAGACCCGGCCTCATTAATTATTGTGAAAAACGGTGACCCACCGGCAGTCACCTTGGTCGTCCACCAATTTTGGGTCCTGCCCCATAGTTTAAGACATTTACACTTTGCACTGTCTCCTCCTGCTGTGAGTGCTCTGTAACCTAATAAGGGAAATGCTTTAACAAGTGCCATCTAATTGCTGTCAGCAAGATAATTAGAGAGCCACCCTGGCTAACGATCGGCTTCGTTACCGCTCTCCACTGACAATATCACAACAGGCCACAGGAAATGCATCCCCCTCCTTTTTGTTTCTCGCTCCTTTAGTGTCTGAGTCACTCATCTCATGCTTCTCTCTTCCCCTGTCAATCAGATGTCTCTTGTTTTTCTCCTACCTGCCTGAGGCAGTGATCAAATACTGTTGGAGAATATAATATGCTGGGAGGATATGGTTATGACACCACAGCCTCAGGGATGGACTTTTCCTGTATAAAGGCGGGTGGGGAGGGGTCAGCAACATATCTTTAGTCATGGACAGACGCTGATGTCTGCTGCAGCAGTACAGAACTCATCCAGTCCCCAGGCTGGAGAGGTTTTCACTGTCAAAATGAAGTTAAACATGTATTAAAGGTAATCAAAAGCATAATCCGTAGTCAAATTGTATGCATCTAGGGTTCCAAATGTATTTAAACCTCTTTCATCTCCAGAGAAAGTATATATCCCATTATAACTGAATGTGGGTGTAAACAAAAACAGCACCAGTAGTTGAATAGTGCCCTTTACACTTTTGAATACTTCATTGCGATGTTCTTTTCCTGGCACACAACTGCTGTTCAAAGTGCTCTCTACTGGACTTGACCTAGAACACCGGTCCAACCATTTGTTAAGATTGTTGATGCTACAAACTGCATTGTATCCATTCAGACCATCCATGTGTTTTACCTAAGAGTAGGTCATGAGCTTTTCAAAAGATGCATACAAAATTACCGTTGCATATAATTATCAGTAATACATCTCATCATGCACGGATATGTATACATCTCATCATGCACGGATATGTTTCCCTAATTGCCGACAAACAATAATTTACTCTAACCGCAGTTCAGTTCATCTGATTCATTGGTTGTGCAGCGGTGCTAGATAACTAAGTACATTTTATGGATTTGCTTTACCCATTATTACTTTATTTAGCAATTTCAAGTTAATTTCAGTCTGGTCAAAGATAATTTATTCGCCCTGACACTCATGAATACACTTATAAACAAACTGCAATAGGATGATTTTTGAATGATAGTCTCCATTTCATCTGCAGGCAAACATACAAAATATGAAAGAAGAGTCCATATACTGCTTTGTCTTTTTTGTTTGTTTGGCAATTATGTCATAATTCTAATATAAGATATATTATATTTAAAGGACATGATAAAGTATTGAGATAATAACTTCTGCTGTTTCTGTGCTTTGACTATAGGCAGTAATACAAAGATGTTATTTTCTCCTGAAAGTTATGGTTACAAGAAGTTGCAGGGACAGTAATGACAACTATCTCCAGTTTTAATTTACAAATGTGACACAAACTCTTTTCGTTGTTCGTTCAGTAACAATATCAATGAACCCCTCCATCATCCTTTGTGGACCTGGTACACAGACACAAGTAAGAGTGGGTACCTGTGGGCACCTCTATTACAGTTATCTCTTTATATACACCTATGACTGTAACTATGTGTTTGTGTGTCCTCTCAAGACGGCATGAACAGTATGATTACACATGTCAAGACACCAGAAGCTGTTTACACATAAACAATGCCTCTCTCCGTTGTAGCTGGGGATTGTTTGAGCCATCTTGCCCATTTCTTACATACATACACACAACCCCCCCCCCCCCCACACACACACACACACCAGAGAAAGGTAACACAAAACAAATGCACAAACTAAAAGCATGGTATAAAAATAGCTCTGTAAAGTGCATGTCCTAAAGTGCCTTCAGTTGGGTTTCAAAGTTAAAGAGAATACTGGTCTATCTTTATTTCTAGATTCTCCGTTTGCAGTTTTTGTTTTCATTGACGTAAATATTTTGGATCGATCGTATGCTCCAGTTCTAATTTTAATCCAAGTGAAAAGCTTATTGGCTCGTGGATAGGTATGATGGAATAAATATCTTTAAGCATGTAGCGATTGACAGTATCTAATGGTGAATTTGCAACACCGAAGGGGAAGGACGTCAATGGGAGAACAGGTAGAAAGGACATTTGATTTTTTTGTGATCCCCTCTATGGTGATCAATATAGTTGCCGTGCCAAGGAAAAATGTAATGATTTCATTCCAACTTTTTTAGAAAATGTAAAATATTGAACCCATGAGGGACTGTAAAACCGTTTTGGCATCCATTAAGCTTAGTGTCCTGTGTATTAAAACAACGATTATGGTAATGGAATTACATTATCAAACACGATGATTATTGATGCCTTGGTTCCGCTATTGTGACAGATGTGGATAGAGGCTAAACTGTCTTCAACAAGTTCTGTGATGTTGACTTACAAGAGTGTGTCCCTCCAATACAGCATTGTTTTGAACATATATCTATTGCCTCCACATGGCTATCAACATGGAGCAACAGAGGTTATGAAGGCTTGAGTTTGGCATTTTAGCCATTGCCATCTTGGATTTTGGCCTTTGCCGTCTTTTTTTGCAACCAGTGAACGTAAGAGACCATATTGAGACTGCAGAGTGGTGACGCTGTGGTAGAGACGTCTTATACGGCTCTGAAAGAGACCCGTCAATGACAAGGTAGCCACTCCCAAGACTTGAAAGTAGCGGTTGAGACCATAAACACATGTTCACAATCTTTACTGAGGTAATAAATCAAGTGAGAAGTAGGTGCATTTCATTATAGACTTCGATACAATCGGACTGGTTTTTGCAACCAGATCCTATCCTGATGGTCATTATAGAGAATGCAAATTTAAGGTACATCGGAATTGGCTTAACTATTAAACTAAATTCAACTTGGTTGTCAGCTTTTACCACTGTATGAGCTCAGAGCGGAAATCGTGAGCTAACCAGTGGGGCACGCTCACACACACTAACATGCACGTAAAGACACTCAAGGCCAGCCTGGCTATGTAAACAAAGCACAGAGAAGCTCGGATGATAATACATACAGAGGGAGAGTGACTTCATCACTCCACTATATCTTCACATAGGAAAAGGTTGTTTAATGCTATATTAATGTTTATTGTATAGAGACCCTATAAGAGGGAGAGAACCAGCATACTTCATAAAATGTCAAACTATTCCTTTATTCCTTTATGCCACAGAACAGTGACATGTCCATGTCTCTCAACCTCTCAAATTCACAAGGATTGAACTGGTAATTCCTTAACCTGACGTTGTCAACCAGACATGTTTTATGTCTACGTCTCTTCAGTTGCACTATTTCGTCTAAACGGCAATATGGTGCTTTTTTCACTTGGTGGGACAGCTTCCATCTGTGGTCGTTTTGCAGCGGCATTTATGAGTCCCTCCCAGCAACCATTCAGTTAATTTCATTTGAGGCTAGAATGGCACAGTAAACACATACACTGTAGGTGTTATTAGGAATTTAAAGTAGAGGAGATGCAATGTGTGCTCCCTCTATGGGCTGTTGGGCTATTCTTATGACTTCAAATTAAGCAGCATGTCACATCTGGTAGCTGATGTGGTGGTGATGTAGCTAGATGTGGCCATGCATACATTACTGCATTTATGTAGAATTATCTGACGTCTCTCACACACACACACGCATGTACACTTACATATCTAAAAATGACCCTGGGTTCTCCTGCTTTCATTACACATTACTTTCCTGCTGCGTGAGTGAGAAGCAGTGTATGCTTCAAGAAGAAACGGGGAGAACACACGTGAAGCCCATAGACTAAAGTGGACGTACAGTTGTCATCGTGACATCACTCATTGAATTGTGTACTGCTGTTTTGAAGCCTCGAGTTCGACGATTTTGCCGTCGCCATCTTGGATTACAGCCGTAATAACAACTAGCGATTGAGACCATAAACTCATGTTCACAATGTTTACTGAGGTAATAAATCAAGTGCGAAGAAGAGTCATTTTGTCATAGACTTCCATACAATCAGTCTTCTTTTTGTAATCGGAGGAGTCGCCCCCTGGTGGTCAGTAGAGAGAATGTACGTTTTAGGACATTTCCACATTGGCTGCAGCCTATATCCAAGGAGAGTCTCCCAACTGTATTAATGTGTGTGTGTGTGTGCACCCTGATGTTGTCTGACCTGTGGAGATGTTAACCTTTATAGCTCTAGCCCTATTTTTAGGCCTCTGCTCGAAAATTGCATACCCATACTCAAGAGAGTCCACAGTTCTAACCTACAAGGTCTATTTAAATACTTTTGATGCTAGATACAGGTAACACTTGCGAGATGTGTTGAGATGTGTTAAGACGAGTGTCCTACAAAAGTATGGCAGGGTGAACAATGCTTCGGTAAAGCGGATCAGAAAAATAGGAAAAGGACGGTAGAATAGATAAAAGTGAGAAGGATGTGCAGAGGGGGGACAGGTAATGGAAAACAGAGGAAGACAGAGGAATGAAATGAAGGTTACTATATTGGAACCCTCCTATCACGATCACGGATTCAGCAAATAAAGAGCGTAGCCGGCTATCATACCTCGGCTTACCTGAATACGTGCAAACCCCACATACAGTACATATGACAGCACACATTGCAGCTCAACATCCTTAACGCGGAGCAGCAGCAGGGCTCCCTCGGCAAAGAGAACCTCCTTTGCTGTTAGCTAGGGTTACAAAATCGTAACCTTCGTTACTCACACAGGTTACGAACTCACACAGGCTTTACTGGGCTCTATGGGTAAAGCAGGTGAAGTCCAATAAATGCATGCCCTGCCACAACATAACATCAACCCAACCACACGGTTCCTGACCGACTAAAGGTTAGTCACCGCAGCCCACCTACCCAGGTAGTCCATAAATGAACTGGGTAGAACCATGGCCCA
This sequence comes from Lycodopsis pacificus, assembly GCA_028022725.1. Lineage (NCBI taxonomy): Eukaryota > Metazoa > Chordata > Actinopteri > Perciformes > Zoarcidae > Lycodopsis > Lycodopsis pacificus. Next base: position 13,617,017 of record CM051696.1, on the reverse strand, counting down.
ACCCCACAGTGTTTGTGTCGTTCCAGCGAGCACAGACCCAGAAAAGGAGCCCGACATGGCCAACAGATTAAACCTGATGAACTAACAAGGCATTGACCAAGACACCGCCGTACAAATGTCCTTGACACTCACCCAACCTAAGAAAGCCGATAACACTGCCACACTGCTTGTAGAGTGCGTGCGAACCACAGTGGGAGGGTCTCTTCCTGTCTATCTATAGGCTTGGGAGATGCACTCACAAAGCCATCCCGTCAGTCGATTCCTAGATAGGGCTTTACACACACTATCCCTGAAGCACACAAATAGCTGTTGTGTCTGATGGGGGCACTGCATTCACCATAAGATGCCAACGCATAAAGTTTGCAAAATTGCCAATGACAATGCTTTCAGAGAGGAGCGTTCCAGAGGCTGTTCCCACTGCAGGGAGGAGTATGCATCACTAGCCGTTGCCTTCTAAGCCCTTGCAAGGCGGGTTTCAAAAGAAGGTCCCCAAAGAGTTCTTACGCCAAAACCCTCATGACAGGAAGAAAATGGCTAACGGATACACTTTCAAGGTGGCATGAGACAGCCGTCTATCCACCAAACACTGCAAAAAGGGAAGAATAGACCCTATTGCACGAGACAGGGGATCTAGCCTCTTTCCTCGAATCAGCTCTGACCACCTGACCACTTTGGCTTGTAAAAAGGCAACGGTGGATCCCGCTCTAGCCGTCAAGATGGATTGCACGACCTGTGCAGACAGAGTAGCCTGAACCTCTCAGGATCCAAAGGAGCTAAATTATAATAAGGCTTAAAGTAGTGGGCATAATTTAGGTTGAGTCCATTTTGAGTGAAAGGGTGCTGTACCAGAGTGCTAGCTGCTACCTGTCTCCTTCGCTGCGTCACACATCTTCAACTCCAACAACGATCCTACCTCTCTGCCCATGTTTGAATTATTCGGGAGGCTGTGTCATCACTGCCAAGATCCGAAGCCGATCATCACAAGCTTTACAAATGCTCTTCAGAAACCTTTGGGTGGAGTCAGAGAGACTATGTCCATATTTTTTGCAGTCTATGGTTAGACCTGGGACAGGTTCGGAAGTACTGGGGGCGAGGGAAAGGGATAAAGTGAGAAAAAAAGACTATACAAATGAGAGAAACATAAGACATGCTTGTTCAGTGTAGACTAACATGGTCTTCTGGTATGTTCACATGCTCCCGCTGATATCTTATCATGCCAGTGACTGGCTTCTTGAATCGTACTGTTCGGATGAAGAGCAAAATAAAGGAGAGAGGCTGCACAAGATAAGCAGCTTCATGAATAAGAGATGGTAAAGGAGAAAAGAAGATTTTTCAGATTTCTTTTTTTAAAGGAGAGGATATGAGATGTAAACGAAATGGGCAAGAGTTAAGAAGGAGAAGTAGGAAAGAAAACAGAGGAAAACATAGGGAGACCAGCGAGTGGGATGTGTGGAGGATTACACAAGTCCGTATTGAGCTCCAGCTGTATTGTGCAGTGAGGTGTCTTTGGTTCCTCAGAAAGAAAACATGGTAGTATGAATAATACACTACACATACACACAATGCATGTTTATTTTTGTAAGTCTTTATTGTGTGACTCTTTACCCCTTTTTTGAAATGGTTGAAAACTACTCAGCGGGGCAGATGATGCCCTCATCTAAACATATATACGTCAACACACGGACATATACTCAGTGAGTCAAAAGACATGACTGTGGAAAGATCCCGTGCCATTTCAATGATGCATGTATGTTTGTGAGGACAATATTACCGAGCAATTGATACTTCAGCATGAATGAGTGACCGCCTGAATTATTCAGAGGACGGATTTATGTGTCAGTCACACTAAAAAGTTGACATTTCTGCCAGTTGGCCATCCAGGAAAAGCATCTGAAGAGCTGTGAATACTAAACGACCCTGATGCAGTAAAAAAAAATGCTTTCTGGATGGTGTTCAGCACTAAAATGTGAGCACCACTGGGATTTGTTCTGCAAAAGATCTAGCTCTTGGTGTTCCAGCGTCAGCTTTTGAAGGTCAGCAATGCAGCAGCGGTTTGAAAGCACTGCTGTCAATTACTGTATTCAATAAAAGTCTACAGCCCAGCACCTTTACCCCATCAAATATATTATTTACATTTTAAAGCAGAAAATATGAAGAGTGGAGATTTGACTCCCTCTTTGGAATATTATCTCAGTGTACCAATGTGTTGACACTCATCCCAGTATATTTGCACAATTTCTCAGCAATGAAAACAATAAAATGATGCTTAAATAATGACAGTGCTGAATGAAACCGTGTGGATGGTCTTTGGCTGCAATCTTCTTTTTTTTCCTTTCGAAAAAGTCAGTCAACATACTGCAGCACTGAAAGTGATTTAAACATCTGGCTCAAGACAGCAGAATACTGAGAGCCTGTGATATGATGAGGGTACGGCTTAAGGAAATGAACGTGTGTGTGTGTGTGTGTGAGAAAGAGAGAGACAGTATAGCAGCTGTGGCTGCAGAAAGTAATGGTATGCTACTGATGGCTGTATATATATCTATATATATATATAGATATATATATATAGTATGATGCAAGGTGCACCTTGAGGATGCAAACAAACGAAAAGACAAACAGGGTGGCACTATTCAGCAGGTTACACAATGATCCAGCGAAACAGAAAGTACCTTCAAACATTCACATATAAATGGTGGCAGCTGTGTTTTTGCAATGATACCTGTAAACTATTTTAGGATTGAAGATTGCAGAGGTTGTTACTATGTTGTGTACTTTACAGCAGAAGCTTAAAAATATGTGTGGCTGACGTATATCAAGTTTAGTACAGTCGGCGGTATCACTGCAATGTCTTTACAATAAACTAAATGCATTTGGATGCAGTATGATATGAATTAACGTAGTTTAACAAGCATCACCCCGCACACCACTTCAAACATATGAATCATGTCAGTGTAAGTTATGCAGTGTGTGCATTTTTGTCACTTTCATAATTACAACATATAGTCATAATGTAACTTCCATGTATTATATTGCCTTACATGTGACACATCATGTACAGTGTTAATGAAACGTCCACTAAATCAATGGCAGTGCAGGTATTCATATACATCTATTGACTGCAGGGACTTTGAGTTAGCACCATTCCATTTATCTCTTTCGACAGAAAACAATTTCCTTCTGCAGGCAGGAAGGAAAATGGGGCTGTTGTTAAATGGGACTGTTGTTGGATTAAAATATTGTGCAGTTTTAAGGTTTTAGCCACAAAACGGCTTTGTGTCCGTTATATCTGTTTATTCGTATTGGGAGGAGAATAAGACGATGGTGGGATTCGTGGGTGTTGAATTGGGAGATTGGAGTCTTTTATGTGTTACAAGCATAAAGTGCTCTGCAGTGGTCTATTGGCTTATCGGCGGATTCAAAGCTTTGCGCAAATAATGGTCTCAGGGGGGACGCTGTGAAAATAAGGATTGAGAGACAAGCTTTTGTTTTAAAATACCAGGGAGAACAAAGAGCTGGGGTTTGTGTGTCTTTTGTTGCTGTTAAATGCTCAGTTCATTAAATTACCTTCTTGTTGAGATGGGTTTGTGGGTAAAGATTTCTCTGGCTTTTTTTGGTGAAGAAGTGACAAATGTCTATTTTCCGTTAGAAGTTAGATTTGTCATTTTTAACAGGTTTTTAGGAGATTAGTCTTTATTTGTCATACAACCCAGGATTTGTTTTCTTCATGAATGGCGCAGCTTCTACCAAAGATGTTAAATAATGCATCAGCTGCATTAAATGAAAAAAATGCTGCAGAGAGCTGCATATAATGCAAAATATTGATATTTTGTTTGCCATATACCAAGCAGTCTGACATAAAGACATTAGCTTTAAAATCACAGTAGTGTCATTGTATCCTTGTCCAGATGGGTTTAGATGTCTTTTTAAATAATCAGCTGAATATCATGAAGTCGAGTACTTCCATGTCACTTTGTCAGTACAATGGAAGGGCGGGCAGTGGTTTAATCAACTGGACAAACATTTAGTGGAATTTGCAGCCTTCTAGTGAGAGTGCACATCTCAAAGAGGGCCAGTGGTAGTCCGTCAGTTCGAATGACTTAGATCTAGTTTGGGTGTTATCACAGCTGATTTGTTTTGTCCAGTTATTATTATTAACATTTAACCATATTCTTTCAGCCAACCACTCGATGAGGCGCAATGTGAATATCCCCCAAGAGGGCTGCTTACAATGTGACAGCTAATCATTTTAGCATGCTCACGTTACACTACTAATGAGGCCAGCAGTGGGAGATTTGTTCAAGTTTAACAAGGAGGTTGGTGGGCTGGCCAATTGCTTTCCGTCACATGTTTTTCCTATAAATCTATCGTCACTTAGCAGAATGCATTTATGAAATTGTTCTAACAGAGGAATCGACAGCCAACGTCGTGTAGCTTTAATGTATTTTTATTTATTTATTCCTGACATGGATGCCGTGCTTTTAGAAACCCTGTTAGACAGTTTAAACAGCTGTGCGTGATTACCAAATGCGGAGATTATATGAATCAGTTTAAGGTTGAACAAAATTAGATTATTTTTGTCAAACACTTGAGTACACTGGATTTCAAACCCAGTTGGTTCCAGTATCTACAGTAGAGCACTGAGAATAAGAAAGCTGGAAATCTCTGCCTTAGGGTTGACTGTCCATCACTGTGTTACTCTGACTTTTGTTTTCTAATCGGGAACAAGATAAATGTTGGTAAATAATGTGGGTTGTAGATGTTTCCGATCAGAGCTCCTAAAGTAGCTGCCTGTCATGGCCATCATTTGCAAGTTAAGGTGGATGAAGTGCTCTTCGTAATTTGAACTGCAATCAGCTGCTAATTTGACCATGTTTTGAAGAAAAAAAAAAGATCACACAAATACACAGACACCAAAAACACACAGCATTTTGCCCATGGCATAATAAGCACACATGTTATCCAGACATTACTTCTAGCTAAACACATCTTTTTGCCCAAGCTGTAGCTAACAGGTGTTGAAAGAAATCTGCTTTGTGATTGAAAATCTTTTGTGTTAATGTCAATTTTTGCAATAAAAGATTACATCATTGTTACTTATTTCATGTTTGGAACTATATTACCCAATACCCCAAACACCTTTAGCCATTAGCTACGACTTTGACACGTTTCGACGCTGCATATGTTTCGTGACAAAACACAGTATTTCAAATGTTTGACTGTAAATGACAGTAAAATGCATACTAATTTATTTCGCTCTCTTTTGTTCCTTTTTTTTCTTTTTTTTTAGACCCAGAGATCCAGATGAAAGCCACATGTCTCAAGTCAAGAAGGAAACAGACAAAGAGGTTTAAAAAATAAAGTAGCAGGGTATCCGTAAGCCAAATCACGAGAATCAGCCTTCATCCTCATCAAAATCCTCATCACCGTCATCACTGAATACGTTTACAGGTCCAGAGTTCTACTTTGAAAATCGAAATATTTTATTTTAAAGAAAAATGCTGTATGACTGTATATGACTGCACCCCCTGCATTGTTAACATCATGGTTGTATCCATCAAAGGCCCTCTGCACATCCTCATAACATTCCCATATCACTGTGGAGTGTGTTGACGTGCACACAGCATGATAGATAACGGGAAACACCTCACTCCATGTTCTCGGTCAAAAGAGTCACATCTCCATATGCGTCTGACAGATATCCCTTTATATTAATCATCAGAATGACACAGGTGGTCTATACTAGCATCTCTCTCATCAGGTCCATGCTTTGACTTTAAGCTGGTTATTGTAAATGGGATATGTGGTACACAGGTGTCATCTTAGATATGTGCTGTCCATATGTGTGTCTGGGTGTGCACGTGATTGCGCTTGCCGCCGTTCCCCCCCCCCCCCCCCCCCCCCAGTGTCATTATGATCGTCATGATTGTTACATTTCCTCGCAGAGATGTACGTTGGTAGAAGAGGAAATAGACGGAGAACCTCAAACCGTTTGACCCATCTCAGAAGAAATACACAAAAAACACAAAAAAATACCATAAAAGCTATGTCTTCACTTTCCTCCCTCTGTGCTCCATTCACTTTTTTTCGGGCTTTATATTTTGTATGTGTACATACAGCAATTTCAAATCTTATAGTTTTGTACATGTAATTTTTATGGTGTGTGGAATTTTTTTAATAAACAAACAAAAATAGACTGGCATTGTTTCTATCTTCTTGTTTGAATCTCCAGCTTTAGTTGTTCTGTATAAAACGTATAATCAACCTTTGGCGTTTAAACAAACACCAGGTACGATTTTCCAGATGTAACCGTAGTTGGCAATTTTCAGTGCAGGTGAAGGTAAACACTGACACAGTAATTTCAAAAGACGAAGAGTAATTTCATGTTTTCCATCTCGGTTGAATGTGACTGAATTTCAACTTTGAAATTTGTTAATTGTTGTTGTCGAGGTGGATGCTGTGGGTCGATAGCAATACTAAACATATGAATGAATTAAGATGTAAAGGTACTACATGTGAAATGCAGAGCAAATCTCATACAGGCAGCTTGCAGCTAACAGCGCAATAAGTGCGAATAACAGGAGCAGTATTTATCTGAGGCGGAGTCGGAGGGTGGGTGCTACACATCTATGTCATTTTCAGCTGTAACTGGCGTATGAGCACAGTGCAGAGCAGCAGTCGTGACACTGAGAGCACACTCACGTGCACTAAAAGGCACACACAGCCAACCCGGCTAAGTCAACAAAGCACAGAGTAGCTTGGATTACAGCACGCACAAAGGCAGAGCCATTTCATTCTCTGCTCAGGTAGACATTTAACAACTATACAGTATCCCATAGCAAATAGGGACGCACCAGTAGTGCTGGGTGCAATACTGTTCTCACATCCGATACCACTTCATGACAACATGACGATGACCTCTCGTCAGTTGTGGCCATAGACCGTAAGAGGTGGACGTAGCCATCGTGATGTCACCCATTGGTTTGTGGACTGCCGTTATGAAGCCTCGAGTCGGCCGATTTTGCGGTCGCCTTCTTGGATTATGACCGTCGCCATCTTGACTTGTTGCAACTTGTGAACAGAAGTTACCATATTTGGAATATGTGGGCTAAACAGGACCATCATTTACAATGAACATCATGCTGTATTGAAAAATACTTGAAACTAGTGATTGAGACCATAAACTCATGTTTACAATGTTTAAAATATGTAATAAATCAAGTGAAAAGTAGGGTAATTTTCTCATAGACTTCCATACAATCAGACTTCTTTTTGCAAACGGAGGGGCTATATTAATGCTATTGTATAGGGAACCTTTAAAAATAACTGTGCAAGTGAATCACAAACAATCTACCTGTCTGCCACCAAACTGCACAGAGACAAAGCTAAGGAGTCGCTGGTGAACAAAGTGGAACATTTAACAACTAAGAGTCAGATATTTCCCTCAGGAGTTGGTGCACACCAGACGAGAGAAGAGAGAACATTGGACAGAAATATAAATGTTGGTGTGTAGTTCAGTCATTGCAGATTCAGTTACATTTTACACTGATGTAAAAAAATATATACGGTATATAAATATATAATATATTCTGCAATGTACAAAAGGAAAAAGAAAGGTGACGTGTAACACAGATCTTCAGTTAAGGCTCAGTGTGCCGGTGGCATCAGTGATCATAGAACAAAATGTCTTTAACCAGTTCCTACTGATGACACATGTTTTTGCTTTCCTCTGCTGCGACATCAACATGAAGCCTTCCTGCACATGACTGGATCAATGCACCACTCACTAGGCCTTTGATTGTGACTTTCAAAGTGGAAAATCAATACAGCTGCCCTGGGAATGCTATCAAATTTGTCCATGGTTATTCACTAAAATTGGTTCTGGTTTTGTACGTTTCAGCACATTAGATCAATACCGTGCATGGACGCATTAATATTCTACAGCCTGACAACATTACAGATACGAGCTTCACGTAAAGCCCTGTATAAGTTGAGCAGTAGTACCTTCCGCCCCTTATTTGTCAATGCTTCCTGTGAACAGAACCTAAATGTGTCTGCTTCCCAACCTCCCTCCTCTCCTATTATCTCCATCTATCACTTCACTCCTGCCCTCGTCGACTCCCCTCAGCCCCCTTCGGTGTTTTCACCGTCGTGCTCTTTTCTCCAAACCAATCCCCTCATTTCTCTAGCACTGTTTTTCCTCTCAACTTTAATACCCAATCTGCTCTACACAACTCCATCCTGCTCCCCGGATCTCCTCCATTCCTCAGTTCTCTGCGTCTTATAGTTCTTGGCAGGCGCCCAGCACCAGATCAGCTCCCCACCATTTCTGTCTCCCTCTCCTCCTTTACTCCCATCACCACCTGTTAACTCGATTTCCTCTCCCTTTCTATTTCTCTTGTTTTTTTTTAAACACACACATGAAGCAGAAGGAATGATGGATGGGGTATAATGAAGGAGAAGTAAGCTAAATATATATTTCTCAACAGAAGTAGAAAAGGGAATGGCTGCTCTGACATTACCATAGCGCCATCAAAGACAGACAAATAGATGGAAAAAAGATGAAGACAGTCATCCCATGAGCTATCAGCAGCCGTGGAAAATGTGGCACCTGGGGTCTCATTTTAAAAACGAAATATTACAATTTGATTCATGTTTCACTGCTTGAGCTCTATACAATGCAGGGATTATTATTGCAGGAAATCAAAGCTGAAGAATAGAAAACAAAGTCGAGTACATCCTGATGAGTCGTTAATATCATTAGGAATTAATTATGAAAGAGTCACCTTCGCGTGGAAGTTTTCTTCTGAGGGTATGAATAAAACAAGAGGCATTTAAGCTGACAACAAACATAATCACTGCGATACCATTACAAATAATCAGTTATTCTACTGAATTCATTAATTAAGGCAAATATTGATGTCAGCATACTTTTGCATTGTTTCGATATGAACTTTCAGCATTGAGAAGTTATAGTAGTTTTATGAAAATCATTTCTTGTTCATTAAAATGTAAATCTATGCAGCAAGGTACTTCATATTTAATTAGACCATATTTACATAAGAGAGTACGTGTTGAATTCCTGTCATGTACTGGTTTCAAGTTAGTGTTTTCTCCAAAAAGTTGACACATAGACACAGAGAGACAGATATATCAGCATGCCAGTATTAAAAAGGTAACACAGAGCACAAAAACCTTTGTCGGTGTCCTTGGCTGTCCTAAGTGGGAATTATGGAATGGATATTTAATTCTGCTGCTTGTTAAATCAAAGCCTTGAAAGCCAGGAAACAACCTATTCATTTTAATTGGTTCGAAAATGAACCACAAGGCCGTACAACTCACGCCTGATTGGACGAATAAGAGGCCAACTTTTCTTTTTTTTCATTTTTAAACTCGTAGCCTTGAGTGAGAAGCCTTGAAAACTCACAAACATACACAGTCACACAGAAAGGAGTAAGACAATGTGAACACAAAGGTTTGAGGAAAGAATTCTGTCTTGAAAGCAAGTTTCTCCTCAGAGGTTGAGCTGAAGTAAGACTCTCTCCATGCATGAGTGACTTCTGCTAAATGTTGCTCTTTGTGCCATATACTTCTCTGACTGACTCATTTATTTCCAAACTACACTTCAATTTCCTGTCTGTGCCACACAACAAACACCAACTGGTTTCTTTTTGAAGAGTGTGGAGTTTTTCCCCTGTTGGTATAGTCTCGATGGGAAAAGGAAAAGGAAAGAAGAGTGCTGGAAGACACGCGGCCAACATCCTAAGATAGGTTTAAACCCAGCATGTGTCGCTGAATCTCATTTGCAAGTGTTTAACGTTCCCTCCTCATACACACTCGGGGGAGTCCACTGCTACACCCGGATGTGTTAATGCCTTTGAGGACTGCCGTCTACTCAGGTGGAGACTTGCCAACTCCCATCTGATTTTCTTGCAAATCCTTGCAATGTTAAGGTGTGAAGCAGTTTTGACGGATAGAAAAATGTTAAAAGATCTACAAATGTGAGCTGCTTTAAGCTTTGACATACACAAGGCAAGTATAGCAACCACCATGGCTACATGCTCAGCCCAAAGTGAGAAGACCCTCAGGCCCCACTTCTATATTTCATATCATTTCACACACTTTCAGTCTTAGCCACATGAACGCATCTCCGTTGGCCAGATGATGAATCTAACAGCAATAAGTTGGATGGTGTTAATTAGAGCACCGCTATTGATTATCATTATTCCATCTATTAATTGAAGAAATCCTTCTGCTTATTAGAGAATTATTATTATTAAAGAAAAAATAAGAGTCTCTTAAAATGAAACTGGTGGTCCATTTACATTCTCTGTTTTAAAGAAAACGTTTTCTGAAATGATAAAACAAATGTTAAAAAAAGACAATTTAAAATGACTTTTGAAAAAGTATACGTGTTATGGGCTACTCTTATTAAGATAGTGTGATTGAAACTGATCAAACTGTGATGAATCTAAATTAACTGAACTGACAAAGACACCAGTGGATGAAGAATGTGTGCACTAAGAGCAGTTATTACAAAAACGAACAGTCCACAACAGCAGCTAGCTTGCTAATAACAGTCTCTAAACTAAAAGAAACTCGAGGGAGAATTGCTTTTCATGGAGTACGGGCTTCTGCTCCATGGTTCTTCCTGTAGCGCTGCTTTGTCAGCCACAATTCATTTAATGGTCGATCTGATAAGACTTCAGATAAACACCACAACAGCTCGGTGTGTCTTCTTTTTCGGCACACAAAGTCTGGGCCTGAATCTTTGTTTTTGGCTCCTTTGGAAGAGCCTCAGAGCGTTTGATGTTTGTGATGTTAGGCAGCATGTTTGCTTGGAGGAGCCTGTCACGCCTCAGCACCATCAAGCCCCCATCCTTTCATCCACATTTGAATTTCCCAAATGACTGAGCTGATCGAAGATGGTGGTAAGTGAGAATGTATTTTTAACAGACTACGACATGTAAAGTGTCTCCACAGTAACAGAAGATGAAAGGTGAGGGTCTGATATTGTACTGTTAACATCTGATACCACTTTACTCCCCCTGTGCCCCTCCACACCACTGTCTCTCCACATGCTGCATACCACACATCACATAGAGACTACATATGAATAAATGCCCTCTTAGTTTTTTGCCTTTTTTGACAACTTGGCTGTTCAATAGCTGCAGCGGATGCATTAAAAAAAAGGTATATGCTTGCTGCCCTGCTGCTACTCGAACGCCCCATCCACAACAGGCAGTATTTATAATATCCCTCATCACTTGAGCAGGGCAACTGAATGGACTTTTAAGACACAACCTACTTGCTAAGCAAATGGGAGCAGGGGTGATGAAGGCAATTGTTTGTAATCAGCAGAGCTCAGTATTTATAATAACGGCACCTCATGGTGTTTTTCGTTTAATCTTCTGCCGACAACCATCAGATGTGTTTTAATGAGGACAGCTCACAGTGAGAGATAACTGGAAAAATCTGCTCTCCCCTGGTTTTATCTTAGGTTGGTTGCACACCACAAGATCTCATCAAGTTTCGTTCAACTAATTAAACCCAAAGTTACCGTCCTCTCCCAGCCCAGATTTTCCAGATGAGGGAACTGCTGTGAGGAAGCCACAAAGGAAAAACATGATGGTGCGATTCAGAAATATATTTTTCTACATTTGTATGCAGGGAACTGCTTAATTGGGGCTAAATCTTGTCAAAAGCATGGCGCGTTTGTCCACATTTGGCAGGAAGTAGCAAAGGGGGCTGCAGTGATCTGAATTAATATGTAAAGAAAACAGCATGGAAACCTGTCCAACCAGCACAACATGCTCATTTGTGTCACATCATCACATGTAAGCCTCCCTCATGGTGCTGGCGCTTTGTATATTACATCTCACATCACACCTGCACAACAGGACAAGACATGAAACAACAAACATGTTGAGCAACAACAATTGCACGGCCTGTAAAACACAAAAGTCATTGTTTTTATGTGGCTAGAATACTTTTCGCGGCAGCCCTGCCCACAGCAGTGCCTTGCTTTGCTCTCGTGTCGGTATACGCCTGTCTGTTTCTTTAAACTGGGGGCTTGCGACTCAACATCTACTGTGGTTTAAATGCCGATACGTTCGCACTCCAAACTGTCCCTTTAAAATATTGACTTTACCTCTGAAACAAATGTCTTTAATCAATTGCGTGATTCCTTGAAAATGATAACATGCTGTGAGGAGCTCTGCAGCAGCTGCCAGACACAGCAAGGCAGATGTCAGAGACTCTGTGTAGAATATATTTGCAGATTATTGATTTACAGCACAGAGGCATTTTTCTATATCCAATATTTGAGATAAGTCAAATACAGAACGTTAAAAGATTTATCTTTCCCAGAGACATGCAATCAAGATTGTGGCAAACATGAGAATCCAAATATCACATTCAAGCCTTTCTTCCACATCAGAGTGAGGTTACGAAGTATGGTAAGGCTGTTCCTGACCAAAATAAATGACATGAAGTGGTCGCCAACAGTTACAATTTTGCAGAAAGTAGAGAAACACCCCATGACTCAGAGGTTGCCATTGTTCTGTGGTTTCTAATGTACACAACAAATGTTCTTTGGCCTTCCGTGTAGAGTCAGCCGAGTCTTTTTTTCGTCGAAAGGCGATGGCCAGGAAGTTAGACATGAAAAGATGCTGATGTTTGGTTTTGGCCATGGTGGTGCTCTTACAGTAAGAGGCTGCAGCTTCCATTTATTGTTAATGGACAGTAGCGTAAAGAGGCAGAATGAGCCCACAGCACTGAATAACAAATGACAGCTCATTCATATTTTGGAGTGGAGAACTTTAAATGTGAGTTATTTCAATAGTACCGGTAATCAAATATGCATTAGGTTGACAGCTGAATTGATTAATACATTTCTCTCTCATATTGAATTGTTCTACAGCTTCAAACCGGCTGTGAGCAGTGCTAACAATAAACTCTCGTGAAAGACACGAAAGTATAAAAAGACATCTTCAGAAAATTAAGAAGAGACAGTGAAAGTTTCACAAGTCAGAGTGTAGTCAGAGGACAGCTTCATCGAAACGATCCCATCAAAGATTAGACTCGGTGGAGCGACTTGATTGAAATGTTACTGCCAATGGCAAAAGCCATCTCAGGCCGGTGTATATGTGTGTTTGTGTATGTTGGTTTCGTGTGTGTGCATGCATGTGTGTGTGTGTGTGTGTGTGTGTGTGTGTGTGTGTGTGTGCTTTCAATGCAGGCCATCATTTCTTATCTGCCATCGCCACTCCCCCTGATCTTTCTATCTTTAAATAAAAAGACCCTATCTGCAGCCATCCATCTGTAAATCTCGGACCATGAAGAGGCTGTTTAATTCATTAAACATCTTTGAGGAGGAGTTCCTAATTTTAGGAATAACATCAATTTTATTTAAAATATAACTCAATAAGTTGTGTCTGTACGTTTTGCCTTTGAGTCATCTTCATTCCGCACATGCCTATTATCAAGAGGCATGGGCTCCAACTCCAATTAAGAAGTTACTGATGTGTTGCTGTAGGGGCAGTTAAAAAGTTTAAAAAGAGGAAAACCTGAATGTAGATTTTGTATGAATGGCTTCGGTTGATTTTGAGATATGCTGTGATTCTGCACTTTGTATTTCTTCCCGCATTTTGTGAACCAATTATTTATGCAAACTTTAAAGAACTATAGAGTTCCAATCAATTTCAACATTATGAACTTCCAATAAATGACCTTTGCTAAGCTGTTTTGTTGACAAATGAGGGGCAAAATGTTTTGTTAATTTCAAAGGCAAAAATTGTGAATGACAGCTAAAAATATGAACTGAAGGTGCTGATATTGAACCCCCAAAGATGATGCTAGGTAGAAAATGAATGAAATAAATGAAAATGATTTTCTGGTTAAAGGTTAAACCTTTTCATTTGCCATTTTGTCTGTCATAGTGTGAAAACATTTGGCTCCCATTTGTGCCAGTGTTACATAGGCAATAAAATGTGAGGTTTCCCAAATATGTTGCCACCATCATACAAGCCCCTTCCCTCCAGATATATTTAAATTACATAACATTTATGTTGGTTTAGCGTTTTTCAACAAATTCCAAGATGATTCCGTTTCTTTTTTTGTGTTTAACATTATCTATGCAATGTTCCACTTCTACTGTAAATAAGAATGAATGTGCTTATTTTGCTTTAAAACAACTCTTTAAGTTGCATTGTGTGAAGTAGTAAACAGACGCTGAGTAGACAGGGTTTACTCTCCACTCCTACTCACATGAGCAGTTTCGTGTCAGCAGAGCAGAGGAGTCGACCCATGGAAACAGATTTAGAGGAAAAACTGCCTTCACTCGTGCTAATGGTAATCAAAATAATCGAACTGTTCCCAAAGCAAACTGAAAGATCCTAAATGTTGTTCATTGTGTGTTTTGGTACATACGTAATGAAAGATGAGCATAAACAAAACCTTGCCCTCCATTATATCTGCTTTTAACTAAATCAAAAAAAAAATTTCCATATGTGTATTCATGAATACAGTATTCAGATTTGAAAACCCCCAATTATACCAGATCCATTTTAATTATTTGTTTTACTAAATACCAGCCCTCCCTAATTAACTGCTGCCTTTACGGTAAACTGAACAAGCCTGGTTTAATCCTAAAGCCTGATATTGATATTTTAGTCATAATTTAGTCATCTAAATTAAGAATATTTTCCCTGGACCAATAAACCCTTTCACGCTTTCTGTCCCAAACTTACGGTCTTAAAGCTGTTGAAAATGTGCATCTTGCAAGGGCCTCCGTTTAGTGTGCACTGTGCAGAAACATGAGCTACTTAATTTGAGTGCTGTGTGTCACGGACAACTGCATTTACTGAGCTGCATGCATAATTCCTTTGACAAGCAGCACCCTTCCCCAAGTATTTTCATCAGCTATGTCATTTACCAATTGTGGATTGTCACCCATTTGTCTCGGCCTTGATTTTCTAGGCCATTGCTCTAGTGAAGTCCTCCCCTGCAGCTGATTGGCTCTTAAAGGAAACGGCAGAAAACACTCTTTAGTATACCATTTTGTTATAGTATTCATGTAAACATTGTGTGGAAGCACCCGCTCCTACAGGTACCAAACTGAACAAAATGATAGACTTAAAGAACGCGTCTTAAAGGATTCAGAGCCGTAGTAGCGATGTGAATGGGCCCTTTGATCCTTTTGTAGTGTCATTGCTTTGCCTATTACAGCATTTGCCCGTGATACTGAAGAAACCTTTACTACTGAGACCTTTAAAAAATCCATCTATGATCCTGCCGTGCTGTGAGTTTGACTTATCTAAAGTTCAGATTAAATCTCTATATAACAGACTCTCATACATCTGTTGAATTCTGTTATTGTTCTCAGTCAGGAATGAGGGCATATTTTGCATTATTTTCTTCTCTTGTTTCAAGTCATTTCCGTCGCCTCTTTTTTTCATGTGTTTGGATATCCTTACCTTATCTTTAATACTTGGTGGGAGATATTTGTACTCATTCAACAAAGCCAACTGACAATGGATCATATCACCAGTGAATCCAATGCATTTTAAGTACAGCAGGATTTAGGTTACTTTTTTGTCATCGTTGTTTTCATGCTGCCTGGCTGTTGGTGCTAATTTGCTTTTTCTACTTTTTCTCGTAGTTTTTCAAATTGCTCTTACCCAAAGGACAAAAGACCAACATTTGTGTATTTTTCTTTTGAAACGGGCGATTTATTACTGGCAGAGTCTGTTATGTTTTCGCAAACTTATTGGCCTATCCCTGAGCTTTGGCTGCAGTTACCTTTGAATCCTACAGAGACACAATCTATATCAGTGACATTTTCCACTTGCTCCAGTCTGAGCATCTTGCAATAATCTTTCTATTTTTTCTTGCGTCATTTTTGTATGTCATTCGATCCCTTTTTAAATTTCCTCAAAGTTCATTATAAGTGGCAACAGTCACAAAGTGGCATAGTGTTGTATGAAACTGACCATTTATTACAGGACATTTCTTGGACATAATTTGCGTATTTATCTAATTTGGACCCGAGGTTTTGGATATTCATGATTGTTTGCTTTCCGATGATTTTTTCATCGATGATTCCGATGAAAAAAACAATACTGTTACGTGTATGTTTTTGAAGATGTCCTTGTCTATCACATTATGATACTCAGCTTTGTGTTCACAACACATCAAGTGGTAATGCTGGTTTGGCTCCTGCCATTAGATAAAAAACAAGACTCTGTGTATGATTTGTTTTATGGCAGATACACAACCGGATATACTTTGATCGTGCCTCTGAAAAGTAAGAGGACACAGGTTGAAAAATGTGAAGGATGCCAAGAACAAAGAAACTCTGCTTCTGAGTGGTGAAAAGAGAAATAGGGATAAGGGAAGCGGGAAACAGATATTATTTATTTAACAAATGCAGGGACAGAGAGTAAGTGGAGGGTTAAGTGGTAATAGGAGAGATACAAGTGGGGAGTTGGGAAAAGAAGCAAGAAAGGAAAAGAATATAAAGTCCAGTATATTACTGAGAGGAATATAAGTCACTGAGTCCAACTTGACGTCAAGGATACTTACTGAAACTGAATAGAGGAAAATAAAACATGATGTTCTCGCTGATGAAGAATAAGTTGCCTTGGCGATGAAGACGCTTCTCATTCAGAGATCCAAGGCTTTAAAACAGGTGAAAATACATTAGGCAATTAACTGACTTAACTTAATTAACTTTATTGATAACTGAGGTTACATGGAAAAATATAACTCAAAGTCCAACACCGTAAACCTTACAGAGTGAGTGCAAGGACGAGAAAACAATGAAATATATGCCTGTGATTATGGAGGCCTGTCACAAATGTGAAGGTAAAGGAAAAAATATTGAGAATAATATTTAAAAAATTGAATTCGGGAGAGAATTGTGATTCAAGGATGTATGGTAAGTATCTCTTCAAGTGTTGAGGTTCCAGGGGCTATTCTGCTTTTCAGACTGAAATAACATAAAAACTAAATTAAAAAGGAACTAAACGTTGCTGTATAATCCATGGAGCTGCTACCAGGCTCTTGAATAAAAAAAGAATGCCTGGAATTTATGAATTTATGTAACAACTTGACAGAAGGAGTGGGTGAATAATAAGATATAAGCATTGCTCAGCTGCCATCAGATCAGTACGGCAATGCTGATTTAATGTGTCTCAGAACTTACAGCAGCTTATAATGCATATATATATATATATATATATATATATATATATATATATATATATATATATATATATATATATATATATATATATATATATACATACATACATACATACATACATACATACATACATACATACATACATACATACATACACACACACACAGTATATGTACATGTTTTTGATCAAAGCAAGTAGGTAAAGGCACACAATACGGGATTGGGAGCATTTTCGATTGCCTCTCAATATGGCGTCGATGAGGCAGCGGCTCACTGCGTAAACAGTGCAAACAACGGAAAACTTGTTGACAGAGCCAACAGTGTTTACCTGAGGTTGTCTGTCAGAAAGGCATTATCAGTTGTAACCGCCACGTGAGACGGTGCAGAGCAGCGTTTGTGAACCAACCAGTTGGGCACGCTCAAATGCACTAAAAGCACGCACTGTCTGCCCGGCTATGTCAACAAAGCAAGGAGAAGCTCGGATAACAACACACACAGAGGGAGAGCGACTTCAATCTCGGTCCGGACATTACTCTACAATATCTTTACATAGCAAACTGCTGTATTAATGTTCAGAATGTCAAATACTAGTGTAAAGCACCACTGTCGATCCGTGAAAGTTTTTGAAAGCACTTTATAAATAAAAAAGGCAGGTCAGATTCAACCGACTGCTTGAATTCATTCTTGACAAGGTAATCATGCTCAGTAGTATAGAACATGTAGGATGCAATAAATTCAGATTCGTCTGTGAATCGTGACAGGTGAATCGAAATGGAATGGTGAGGCGAGTGAAGATTTAATTAATCAAGAGACCAGCTGGGGGCAGTTAGCACCGAATGCTTTCATTCATCTGCCCTTGAACACATCTTCATTTGAAAAATCATTTCCTCTCAATCATATGAATGGATTCGAGTGTGTTCTCATTAAAATAGGAAATTCTATTCCAATAAAGATTTACATTAACTATACATCTTCACATCTTAGCGGCAAACCTGCACCTCCCACCCCCTTTGTCTCAATGCATAGATCAGGAAGGGAACAGAGTCCTGGAAGCAAAACAAACAATTACACAAGTGGTTTATGACGAGTCAATTTCAATGGATGGACTGTCGATCATGACATAGTATGTGACAGAGGTCCCAGATGATTTCACTCAAAGGAGAACTTTATGCTCCATCAACGGTAACATAACAAAGTTAGATGATGCACGTAAGGTTATTTGGACATTTTATATTTTCTGTTTACTTTTACAGCCATGTATAAGCGAGAAAATGGCTTTACTATGTAACGTGCCCCACACTGATGCAGAAATACATTGCCAATTTGATAAGGGACAGTGCACATTAATAAAATCATTGCTGGTAAATTCGCCAGATTTAGCCAAGAGGCTATTTTTCATTTGCCAGTGACTATCTTAACTGCATATTATTCCAGTGATGAAATAAATCCATGTCATAACCAGTTTAGGTTGTAAGTCCCTAAGTACTGTCAGGGAAAGGGTTGCTATGACACAGTGATTACATTAATCTACGTGTCGCAGCAATCCTTTTGAATTTGAGGTCCAGTATTTTCTCATCAGGCATCAAATAGGGTCAGTTATCCTGTTACAATGCTTGTTTTTAGGAGAAAATGATTGAATAAAATTACGAAGTATTAAGACATTTCATTTGGATACACGAATCGTTATATTAATTTTGAAATGCATAAAAATGATCTTTATAATAGTTAATAAATCTTTAGTTGTAGGCCTTCTTAATGTAACCATCTTTCTTGTGGAGATAACTCTCTCAGACTGCAGTTGGAGGTGAACTCTTAGTAACGGGACCGTATAACCAATCAAAATGGATCAGCAGCCACAAAATAAGATCTTTTAAACGTGTTACATCATCTGAGAGCAACCTTTATGCTTATATCAAGATACTGATCATCATGTTGATGCCATTTTGTCAAAGATTTTAATGTTCATTTAATCAGAATTAAATACACCTAAACATGCTGAAATGGGTGTTTTTTACAGGTAGTATCTGGTGCTGGTGTTGTTCATGAACTTTCTGATCACTTTGCTCTTCTGCCTACACTTCAAAATACGACAGATTGCGCCTCGAGTTTACGATCCACCCATGCTGTGAAAATATTGACCTGTCAGTTTATGCAGCTGGTGTTGTTTCGAAGAGCAAAACAATCAATTGTTTTTTTGACCTAACAGATGAAATGGGGGAGAGCGGGAATGAAATTATGGAGGAGGGCAGGGAGGATGGTAACCAGATGTCAACGCTGCCTTACACACATACAGCTGGGTTGTCGTGATGGAGCACATGGCTCAGGATCGGTGCCCTTTTGTTCTTCTTCTCTCTCTCTCATATCACCCCAATAAATCTCGGCTCTTTGTCTCTAAAGCTTCATCAGTATCTGGCTCTTTCTGTGTATCTCTCTCCATCGCCGTGTCTGTCTCTCTGTCCCAAAGGGTGCGTCCTATTAACTGTACGTTAAGGACAAGCTATAGTTGGAGGAAATGAATCCTTCCTCCTCCCATCTTCCCTCCTTTGGCCTCCATATCAGATTTACTCCCCACCCGATCTCCCTCCACTTTTTCTTCCCATATACTCTGTTCTTCTGCTTCTCTTCTATCCGTCATTCCTTTCCTCAATCCCTCTACCTCAACACCAACTCAATCATCCCCTACTCCTCTCTTCTCTTACTCCTTTGCCCCCTCATTACTCACTTGCCTCCTTTTACCAACAAGCCAGTTGCGTGTGTGTGTGTGTGTGCGTGTGTGAGAAAGAGAGTGTGTAACAGTGTGCTACACTTTCACAACACGGTGTGTTTTCTTTGATAGTCTTTTGGCTGGCCTGCATCCCAGTTCTTCCCTCACATGGCTGAACACACAGACAATGAGGTTGTGTTCAAGAGGTTAAGAAAGAAAATTCTCTCTTTCCTCTGCTCTGGCTCTTTATCCATCGTGCTCTTTATTTTGCTTCTTCTTTCCGTCTTTCCCATCACATACAAATGGCGGAGAAGAAAGGAAGCAAGTCAAAAGAAATTACGAAAACAGTGGTGGTGTTCAAACTGGGAAAAGAGAGAAAGAAGATAAAAACATGTTAACATGCACACCGATATTACGTGAAAGGAACATTCGCACAGCTTGCCCCAATATATGGTTTTATTTTTCGAGTTGTTTTAGGAATCAGTGCGTGTTGTATGTTAACAGTGAATTCCAAATAGGACATGTGTAAGTATCAGAGAAACTGTGTGCGTGTGAACTCAGTCAGTGATGTGGTGAGAGATCCAGCAAGTGATTAGGCACTAAGCTGATCTCAAATCAGACAAACAGGGATGCAGTTCGGCTGCCAGAAAGACGGATATGAAATCACGCATATGAAGGCGCATAAGGAGGCTCCATTCTACTGTTGTATAAAATTGCAATATGCCTGTATCAACATACAGATTTGCAGTTACAAATTAGATTAAATAAATCAAACGAAATGTTCCACGATTTCCTGACAACATAATATTTGATTCTATGAAAAAAAAAAATGTTGATGTTATTCATCTCTAAAAATCCATGTTGTTAAAATGTGGTTTTTTTTATAATATGTTGAAAAAATAAAGCTTTATTACATTGTTGTCGGTTTGTAAGTATTTGGAGCAGACAGAGAAAAGCTAAAAATGAATACAATGATTCAACAAACTCCCATTTAGTTTTAGGTCAAACAGTTTGAAAGACTTTCCTGAAGCTGGACTTCAGACACAGAGAGAACCAGTGCAAGAGATTCAGGGAGAGATCGAGGCTGAACAGAAATTAAGAGCAAGAGATGCAGCTATTGTGTCTCTCCAGCTGAGTAGTTCACTGGCATTCTGCCTTCAATGGATGCTCGTGACACAGATAGGATCATCCTATAATCACACTCATTAGGAATTTAGAGACAGCAATATCAGAAAAACTGCAGATTAGCCCAGCCTTAATTTCTTAATACAGCTGGGCAGTTAGCTGGCAGTTTGTCGCTTCAATAGGACTCAGCTTTTGCAAATTATCAGCACATCATTGAACTCACTTAGAATATAACAAAGACTAACATTAGTGAGGCCTCTTAATTTCAGATGCATTGTAATAGTTTGCTGGCAGCCAGCCATTCTGAAAAGGCTTTTAAGTCATGGTTTAAACCGGCACAATGGCGTTTCTTTTCTTTATCATGAGGCGACATAGGCCCATCGAATCTACTCGTGGCTATTAAATAGACCAACTGTAATCTTTGTAATGCCAAGCAAAAGGGATGCTTCTGTAGCATAGCGAGAAAGTACAATACGCACAACAAAAGCTGTAGAGGACCACATAAAAGCATGCGGATGAGTCATAGTAAACGTGTTTTTTTTGGTTTGTTTGATGTCCTCCATCACACCTGTTCAAACGGTGCATGTGTGGCACAATAAGTCAGATGTAGTTCAGTAAGTACAATAGTTGCTTGGGTGTAATGTAAGTTAAGTGAGTTTATTATGTGTCCTATGTGTTTTTGAGGAGGAAGTGTTCATTGTAGTTAAAATGTAGGGTACAGCGTTATTTATCAACAGCTACCTTTGTAGGCAGTAGATCCAGTGGATCGGCAGTAGGTGTCAGTGTTGCGACATAAGCAGTGTCTGTGACGGAGGAAGTCTCGCGTGAATACGCGAGAGGATGAGAATCTCTGAACAGGATAGAAGCAGAAAACGCTGTGGAGCGACTGTATATCTTTGTATTTTGCAGGTAAGCTGGTGATGTTATTTAGATACCCCGGGCTAGTACAATGTTATACTGTACGTTGGTGGGACTGGGTTAGGTCTTGTAAATGTTTATTTGTAACAGGATTAACTGTGTAAGTTTAGCTAGTTAGCAGCTAATGCAAGATTCCCGACCGCCATTGTAGCAGAAGGAGCGCGGGACGGCAGCCGTGGTAATGAGCCCTCGTGTGAGGGAGGCCCCGTCGCTCATATTGTTTCGTTACAACTGTTTAGTATTAAATATGGTGTATTAAATATGGTGTTATGCTGAGTAACATTTAGGGTTATGGAAATATAAGACAAATGTACGGCATATTGCCCTCAAAAGAGTTTTGGAGGAGGCGTAATTGTTGATTCGGTGCATTTGTGATATTTTGAAACTGTAAATGGTGAATACGCGAGAGGATGAGAATCTCTGAACAGGATAGAAGCAGAAACGCTGAGACGCATATCTTTGTATTTTGCAGAACCATTTTCATTAAATGTGTAGCACCAGATTGAGCCTGTGTGACGTCATTCTGTGCACTGCTACATATTTTGGCGAGCCAGCCACGAGGGTCATCCAGCCAGGGATCCATCTGGAAGAGACAAACCTGGATCAACATTAGGAGAAAATTGAACTGTGGAGCAGTTACAGGTCAAAGTAAGCAGAACACTGTTGGCTTTAGAGAAGTCAGATCTCATCTCTGTGTCCGAGTATCTAAAGTGTAGTGAGCCATCTGGAGGGTTTGCAAGCCAAGCTCGACGCACCCTCATCAGGTTGGCTGAGAGAGCTTTAGAAGATATTGAGGATGAAGAAGGCTCGGTGATATTTCAGCAGTTTCTTCAGCATCTACTTAACTTCATGAGTTGCCCAAAAGAGTCAAATCCCAGTGAATCAGACATTGGACAAAATGAGGCAAGTGAGTTATATACATTAAAAGATAAGTATAAGAGATTGCAGCAGGAACAGGATGAAGCCCGACAGCTGCTGGAGGAGGAAAAGCTAAAAATAAAAACACAGGTAGAGGACGCCAGGGCTGCACTGCACTGCCAGCCACACTGCCAGAGGTGACTCTGAGGTGGGAGTTTCGGATTTGTGGGCAGATTGGAGAAGCAGGTCAGAGAGACAAACTGTCCTACACAAGTCTCGTTAACCAGATTGAGGACATTCCGAAGCTGAGATTATTGAAGCAGTCACATGCTGTTTGGTCAAAAACACATTACTAACCTGTGTTGGATCTCCACCCTTTCATACTCATTGTAGGCTACTTTGAAGAAATAATGTATTTCTTCTTGATTACTGTATTTCTATTATTCTATTTTGCATCCTGAACGCATTGATTTGAATGCAGGCGTAATTACTTTGGCTTCGTAAAAGACATCTTACATTAAAAACGTATCTTATGAGGGAACAAATGAGTGTCGAAAGTTAATATGACTAAAATGAGCATTTCACAACAAACTATATTTATCAAATTAATACATGGTGGCATATTGTATTACTCGGAATTGCATGGGTCAGCAAAGCCTATTTAATACCAATCTGGCAGCCGGGCCTGGAGTCTTTCCAAAACAAAGGAAATTCATCAACTGAAGATACAGTATTTGCCGAACCAGAAAACATCCAGCAAACGTGGATTAATACTATAATTAAATGATTCAGGAGACAATTATCAAAAGAACAACATTGTGCAAAGACGTTAAATATCATTACAGACAACAGCGCATGGTATACAAAACTACAAAAGAAATGGACAAAAGGGTCCTGTTATTATAGTCCTATAACAAGTAGGCCCATTATATGAATAATAAACATCATCTAAATGAATTTAATTCAAATTGTATTCACATTTTTTTTATTTTCTGTGAGGGTCTTCATTTATGCAGTGGACAAATAAGACCTAAAACAAAAATATGACCTAATTGAACATGTCTAACTGTCACTCTTTCCCCTGAACTAATACAGGAAAAGAGCTTCTAAAACTGTGTAAAATCTGAAAACAATAAACAGGAAACCACAAGATTGCCTGGGAGAGTGTTGACCAATGTTTCTTTCCTTTACAAACACATTCCTGTAAAAGTAAGATAAGATGACAAGTGCCATTTTCAAGAGCATTTGCCAATGAATTTCTCACCCTGCCTACAGTAGAACTGAACTGAGGCCAGTCCCATGTCAGGCCCTGGAATTGGTAATCAGCTTTCAAGTACTCGACATGCTCTTCATCAAGCCCAATGACCCCGGGGGGGACACTGGCCTGCTGCAGTATAGTTCTTTTTAGTGCATTCAATACAACCTCCATTTCATCCAAATGGTCACAATTCTGAGCAAAAAGTCATAATTTAGTGAAGTGTTTGTGACTGATGTATCTTTGATGGAAAAGAGTCAGACAACTGCTTTAGTGCCGCTCAAATGCATTGTGTCTGGATGATGTAGAACAACATGCTGTGATTTGACTGAATCCAAACCCTCCATTCCCATATTTACCATCACTCAACATGCACTCAGATAAATAAACCAAAGATGTTCCAAGAAGGAAACGCTAGTCCCAGTTGTGGCTGATTAAAGTGCTGCAGACTTGGACCAGAATGAGCAGAATACCGAAGTGAACTAAGGAGGGTTTTGATTGACAGGCAGCTTGTTACTACCCCAATTAGAGCATGTTTGCCACCTCTCGCTGTGCGAATGTGTGTGTGTATGTGTGTGGCTGTGTAGATACTTACATCAGTATAGGTGTGTGAGACAGTGAATCTCTCTCTGAGTGCATGAGTGTGTTTACAAGTCCTTAAGTTGCTGTCCTACCACCTTTAATTGATGTATGTTGTGTTGACTGCTTGGTGCAGCAGTCAGATTGGCACATTGACAGACGGACGGAGCAGGTCTCCAGAGGGAAGGTGGTGATTAGTTCAGCTTTTTGGCAATTCAACTGTCCTCTCTCTCTCTTGGAGTATTATCTATTCATGCTTGTTTGTAAGAATGTAGAAGGAAAAGTGATGGACATGTTAAAAAGAAGCATAAACTGTTTGTAAATGACAACAGTAGGAACTTAAAGTGGTCACTGTGACCGAATGTGTGTTGATGAGTGGTCTTAGCCATGTCAAAGCAAATGAAAATAAATAGAGAAGACCAAAATCAAGTATCTTGATACAATTAATAACTTTCAGCCTTTGCTTGGGATCAATTCATAATAACATAGGAAACATGATGTGGGAAGCGAGTGAGGGATCACGCCCTTTTTTGCTGTAGCAACTCCTACTTGTTGGTCTCCTGCATAAAAGAAGGTAGGACCTGGGGCCTATGAAACTCCATGAAAAGCCCTCAAGTGCTCGCGCACACACACACACACACACACACACACACACACACACACACACACACACACACACACACACACACACACACACACACACACACACACACACAGCTAATGGTTACATGACTGCAAAGCAACCCAACTCATTTTCTACGGTTAAATAGAGGGTTATTGGCACAAACAAGCCTGAGTGCATAGTGCCTCTGTACAATACTGCAGCTTTCTGAACCAACTCGGACTCAGGACAAGCAAAGAACCCTTAAAGCTGAAGAGGCAGACAATGCAACAAACTCAAATACGTGAGACTGTGTGTGACTTATTGCTCCGTCCTTGTAGGATAATATGGACTAAAAAATAAGGAATGTCAGAGAGATGCAGGAATGACTCTGCTGGATGCCGTGAACTAGTTTGTATTGAAAGTTGGTATACCTTCTTGAGTACAGCTTAAAGTAAAGCAAGTTGACTATATACTGTATTTTATTTATACATTCAAATCTACAAGGATCTTCTTGTTTTACACCAGATTCTAGAGCAGTCAGTGCAATTAGCCTCATTCATTTTGTGGCTATTTCTCCACGTATTTTTTATTTTCCACAGCGATGGTAATAACCTTGACATGACAGCCCACGGCGGTAAAATCAAAGCTCCACAGCACACCATATGGTGAGTGAAGCATCACTCCTCTCTGCTCTCCCATGACCAGAGTGCTGTGCGATTTGACCCGTCAGTAATGTGCAACGTTCCTTTAGCGGCTATAGAGAGAATCTATTAACTTACACAAGAGTTACAAAGAGGAAGGCCGTGCGCTTCTGTACGCTCGTGTAATACTCCGTTAAATACACGGTATAGGCCGAGTATAGTTAGAGTAGCTTGATACTTGTGTGTCAACTTCGAACATGTTTCTCTTTTTTACCGGTGTGTGTGTGTGTGTGTGTGTTTGCTGTGTGCTTGTGAGGGCCAAGTTTAGGGTATGGAGTGAGCTTCATAGACTGTCCTCAAACGTGTGTGTGTGTGTGTGTGTGTGTGTGTGTGTGTGTGTGTGTGTGTGTGTGTGTGTGTGTGTGTGTGTGTGTGTGTGTGTGTGTGTGTGTGTGTGTGAACTTAGATAGTGAGTTTTGCGTGCCTCAGGTCTCTGCACCTCTTTGAAGTGTGAGAGCTGTGCGCTTTTAGATATGAAGGCATTTAATAAGCCTCCCTCACTCTGTGTATGAGTTTGTGTGTGCGTGCATGAGTGTGTTTTGCACCAAGAAAATCCAATCTGCCTTGCCCTGTCATGTGCAATTGCCTATGTAGGTGTGTGCGTGTTGATTTGAGGACATTCAATCAAGCCCGACTCTCAGCACCACATGCTGTCATGGTTTGTGTCTATAACAGGCTTGCATGCGTTCCATGAAAAAATAAACACATACAGTAGAAACACAAGCTAACCTCGTGCTGTATATGGTGTTTCGAAAGAAACATATTTCCACCAACAGTGAGGGAGAAAAGAAACTTGTATACAAAACGGCAGCATACGCAGAAAGTAAACGAGTAAACAGGAGTTCATGGTCTCTATAGAGCAAGATGTTCATTTTGTCACGGGGCATGATGGTGGACTCAAACACAGACCAAAAGTAGTGTGAAAAGGAATTTAATGAACACTTAACTAAGAACGTGAACACTACAAGAACACACAGGGAATCCAGGGACGAGACAAGAGACGAGGGGGCAAATCCAGCAGGACAGGCAGACGTGGGGAACCGGGAGCAGGACAGGACAAACAGGCGGGTACAACACAAACAACGACCTGGCAGCGAGTGACTGAGAGACAGGGGTTTATAAGGTGACTTGAAGAGGTGAGGAGAGTTGTGCTGATGAGGGAGTGCTTGATTACTGATCAGCGGCAGGTGAAGGGAGTTGGACTGGTGCCGAGGGAGTGAGGAAGGGTGAAACTAAACAACGACACACAGAACACACAAGACAAAGCCTGATCGTGACACATTTAGTAAATTACGGAGAAAAATTGACAATCAAGCAGGGCGTGCTTAAGGGAGTGGCTACCTTGTGATTGACAGGTTGGTACCATGGCGTTGTCTAGTCTTGAAGTTGGCCATGTTTTCGTCTTACAACGTCAACACTTTGACAGTGTGTTTTCAGTTCATTAATTGTGACATTTTGGCCACCAAAACATTCAGCTTAGCTCCACCCTCTCGTGTCAACGGCCAATAACCAAGACAGCGACGGCTAATATGCCAAACTCAAGGCTTCGAAACAGTTGTCCAAAAACCAATGATTAACTTTACGGTGACTACATCCACTTCTTATACAGTCTATGGGCGAGTCGAGCAGACAGAATCCTAACCAGACAGTTTTCCTCTTCATTCTTCTCTTTTCTTTTTGTCTTTTCATTTGATGGATGAACACATCTCCCAATCTTGCTTGTCCAAGAAAACTGCAGTGTTACTTTTTTTTTTTCTTTCATGCTGAATATAAATCATTTGAATTGTATCTTTATCCATGGTCTGAAGGATGGCAGTGTCAATCTGCTGGTCGGTCAGGCCATGAAAGTTTTGTACCGGCATTAATCATCGCCATAAGAGCGTCCCTACTTACTGTGGAGATCCCTTGGCTTTTCGTCTTTTGCTACCCGCAGGTTTATATTAAGTAAAATGTCTCAACGGCCAATGAAAATGAATATTCCACTAATATAATACACATGCAGCCTAAATAGGATTGTTCCACTCGTGGCACACTTGTTCAACCAAAGGTTGGTGTTGTGATATGTGTGCATGTCCAAAAACCTGTCGATATCCAAGTCTTTCATTAAAGGAATAATAGTGGAATATTGGTGTGCATATAAACTGTCTTGAAAATGTTCGACCAAATCCCATCGACTAAATCCCATCCATCCAGCAACAACAGCTGTTGTCCTCTAGCCCCCTCTTCCTGTCTCCGAACTCCTTCTTCATTTATCTCCCAATTAATCCTCCTTTTATTAGAGCACGTTAGGTCAGACCTCGCCAACGACTGCCTCTCCCTCTCTCGGTCTCTGCTTCCTCCTCTCTCTCTCTCTCTGTTCAAACCTCTTGTTCTATCTCCGGGTCCCAGTACCACTTCTAGCTTTGCTGCATTTCGTCTTTCATCTCCATCTCTTAGCCTCTCCACTCATCTCCCACTAGATCAGTCCGCATGCTCTCTCTCTCTCTCTCTCTCTCTCAACCTCCTGCTGAGCCCCCTGCTCAGCAATCTTGTCATTACACACTAAAAACACCTTTTATCAGATAAGATTTCCTAATAGCACCTCCCCCTCATGTTGTGCGCACACTCACCATTAACAACATCCACGTACGAAACATGCCACATGCACATAACACACACACTGACTGACACACACGGTCAATAGACATGATGATGACTGTGTCGGGACCAACAAGGTGGTTGAATACAGCCGAACACACGCAGAACATTCAGGCTGTCTTCCCCTTCTTGTGTTTTTTTTAGTGTGTGTAACATTTCCGATCGCGGAAGAAGAGACTCGGGAGGAATTCAGTATTTTGCTGAAGGACACTTGAGCAGGATGGATGGTGGCTGTCACACAGGATTGAACACAGCTCCTGCAGCTATAAGGACGGTTTGCCAGCTCACTAGCGCTCGTCACCTCGCTGTCCGTGTGCTTCCAAGTGTGTGTCATTGGAGTGTAGCAATGAGTGACAGCGGCGATAGTCGGAGGAAGAGGGTATTTGAAATATGGGACATAGGTCCTGAACTGAAAGACACCCATATGGATGCAATTTAATGCCGATGTGAATGTGCTATACACAATGAATAAACATAGTCTCATTTCGGTCAAATCAGGATTTGTTTTTTCAGATAGCATTTTTACTTGGGACCACACTGACAGCACGGACTAATGTGCCCAGTAATTATTGACTGCAGATGTCTCAATACCAAGTTATTTATTCTGGACCTCCAGCTGGGAGAAATGGTCTCTGCCGTGTCTGTATTTCCAGGTGTGCATCCCACTGCTCACACTGCTTTCTTTCTGTTCATCTCATTATTCTCTCCATCGTCTTGGCTTTGTTGGCAGCTTAACACAGGAATGGGATCAGGCTGGATTAGGTTTCCTCTTTAGGATATGGAGAGGAGGTTCCTCACTCAATTTGTAATTTTGCGTAACTTACCTCACTTTATCCTACTCTCTCTCTCTCTCTCTCTCTCTCTCTCTCTTCTACCTCCCTGCATATCTCTCTGTTGCTCTCTCTCTGTCTATGCCTCCAACTTCCTCAATATTCATCGCACTCGCTTTTCCTTTGTTGTCCTCCCACTACTCCCTTTCCCTCTCTCCTCGTCCAACTACCGTCTCGTGCGAATTAAAATGTGTTTTGTAAATGAAAAAGAAAAGAGATTGAACTCATTCACTACTGTTTTTGATGCTGAGCCGATTCGATCCACTTTAAAACACACTATATGAGCATACGTCATTGTTCACAAAATAAATAGTACTCTCATTACACCCACCATTTGAGGGGATATAGATTTTGTTGTTGTTGCTACAAAGCCATGAGGTAACAAGACACTTGAGCCTTCTGCAAAACAAAAACAAAAAAGTTGATTGTTTCAGTTCCAAATAAGTAAAAAACAGTCATATAATCTAATTGTTATGGAGCCCAAACACTGTTTGGAAGGCTCAATGTTTATGTCACTAAAGTTACTTTGATTGTTGAAACACAGACAGTTTCAGCATATTTCACCCAAACTAATAAACTAAACTTCATTATAATCGTCATTTTATGCACTGCACATATGTACATATATAATATTTCTGACATCATTTGAAATGTGACATCTGCTAACTCGGTAGTATAGTTTAGTAGCTAATAAAGTTATTGTGATAATTGCAAAAGATGTCAACGTTGGATATTTGTGTTATTTGCCGTGAGTGGTTTGGAGGAGCCTCATTTATGTATAACTTAGACTCTCGTTTTATGATGAGCAAGACACTGAACCCCAAGTTCAAGGACACTTTGCTGTAAGAGGAGCTGGTAATTGAATTGATTGAGTCACTCCACCACCTGAGCTACACTCTCCCACTACTGATAGCTGTCACTAAGGTGTCTTCCTCTTTTTTCCCCAGCTCTCTCTCGCGCCGTCTTTTTCTCACAGTGTGTCCCATTTTGCTTGCGTCTGTGTGTGGAGTTCCTGATGAGGTTAAGCACATGATTAACGGGTCTATCTAACAGCGTTTACACCGCACTCCTCTCCACTTAACTACACAGGAGCGCAGACACGTACACACACTTCTCAACAACACACACACGCGCACACACATCCGCCTCTCCTGCACCTCGTCGCCCAGGGTAACAGTATGTAAATGATATGCAGATGACAGGAAGTCAATTAGAAGACCAGAAAGCTATGACTCGGCAGAACTCCATTAGTGAAGCACTGATCATCTCTCTGGCTGATTGTTCCCCTCCCCTTCTCTCTCCATACCATGTTAATCAATCTATTTACCCGTGTGCTGCAGGTGTGTGCGTGAGCTTTGATCAACATCCAAATCGGTATTTGACTGCACCTTTTCGTCTTGTTTTTTTTAAACATTATGCTGTATAACCTATGAATAACCCCAAATGTCAAATAGTCCACGACATCAGGAATAGTAATCTCGCACTATCCATTATGCAACAACATTAAAAGTGAAGTCTGCAATTCTAATCTAAGACACGACGTCACAAATTCAACATCTCCTATCGTCACGTTTAATAATGATTCATCGGATGAAGTGTGTTGGTGTTTTTTTTGTTTAGCTTTCTTTAATGAATAAAACTCATCAGTGCTGCCTCACTATGTGTGCAGCAAGCGGGAGAGCAATCTGTTTTTTGACTGCAGTGAAAATGTTGTTAAATGCTTTTATTAAAAGGAAAAACACCAACAAATATGGATTGAAGCTAAATATTTAGATAAAATCACATTGTGAATTTTGGAAATGATTACATCTATGTTTTTTCAATAAATGTTGACTTTTGGATTTTAAAACACTCTGGAGTTACAGGAAACGTTTGTCTCACAAGTCGGAAACAATCCTACGCAGCCACCACTGGCATCAAATAGTGTATAGTTATTTATTACCACTGTTATCTTCACTTCAGCGGTCTCTGCTGTGTGTGGAAAGCCACCCTGCGAATGCTCCGCGTACTTTGCGACTTCAATGAGCCTTACCTCTAAGCCCTGCGCTCTGTGGAACAGACGGGCTGAGGATCTTCATGATTGCGGTGCTCTGCCGCCGGGGGAACACTGATTACTGTAGATTACCGGTCTTTATCTGCTCATGTTCGGCTAAAACAATGTTCAGCATTTCAGTGTTGATTTAAGAATATGAATGTCAACGTCATGAATGAAGCTTCAAACTATTCGGTATGACCTTGTGACACAGCGCCTCAATCCTTGAAGTCCGAATTTCCTCCTCATCTTTTATTAGACAGTAATAGCAAAGTAAAGTACAATAGAGTGCCCCCCCCCCCCCCCCCCCGCTCCCTTAGTTATTATACTTCACCAATAGACCACATCAAATAATAGCTCAGTAATAAGTAAAGCGTTGCAACGTGACAGAAGTCAGTCTTCAAGGCAAGTTTATTTGTATAGCACATTTCAACAAGGTAATTCAAAGTGCTTCACATAAAACCATTGAAAGCATCAAAACATAAGGCAAAAGAAAAGAACATTCATTGCATTAAAACATTAAAAAACAGTGTAAGAAATAAAATGCAGTAAAATGCAGAAATTGATGAATATATTAATTGAATTCAAAGCAGCTGTTTCCTGACATGAGGCACATACTGCAGCCTACACGTTTAAACCTGGGCAGCCAACTCTAGTCTCCAACTGCCCTTCAGCCACATGTGCCTGACCTCTTTTTCTTGACCTATTCCCTTTCACGACATTCAACGCAACAAATGTGTACTATCCATTTTATAAGGTGCAAGGAGTCCAATGTCCTGTCCTT
Organism: Lycodopsis pacificus; assembly: GCA_028022725.1. Lineage (NCBI taxonomy): Eukaryota > Metazoa > Chordata > Actinopteri > Perciformes > Zoarcidae > Lycodopsis > Lycodopsis pacificus. The sequence continues at coordinate 13,584,787 of CM051696.1, read as the reverse complement.
TTCAAACATCTAACCTATTTCTAAAAACATCTGATCGTAAATCATGCACGACTGCACCTTTGCCAGTCACAGTTGGTGAAAATGGGTTAAGGGACTGAAGCACACCTGTGTCTGCTCTATTTCTCTTCCCCATCCTTCATTTTTCCATCCCGTCTTCTCTTTCGTGTATAGTAATGACGTTAACCTAAGTGCTTCCTTCCCACTCTCTGTCTGTGTTCCATTTGGCGAGCTCTTCCTCTTCTCCACCGCCGTCCTCTATCTGTCTTGTGTGTCCGTGTCCAGTCATGTGGTTGACAACAAACCTGTCCTCATCTCTGATCCTTCCTTCCTCCTCTTTTGATCTCCCACTTTACATCTTCCCATCAACCCGCTCCTATATTTTTTACCCTTTATCTTCCATCTATCTCTCTCTGTCACCCCTCTCCTCATTTCCTTCCCTCTGTCTCCGTGTGACCAGTCATGCGTTTAACATCAAAGGCAGTCGCTGCCCATCAGGTTGATTCACATGGTACACTGAGCCTCTGACTGGCCTCGGCCAGCACGGCTACACCCAGAAACAACCGGCACTCACAGGCTTTCACCACACATCCATGGACCCAATATATCTTTTCCTCAAGTATAAGTCAAGGATTTCTATAATCGTCTTTCACAGGTCAGAGCACACACACCGTACGTGTGTACTTGAAACCAAGCAGCCCCAAAACACCCAATACACACCCATGTAAGTTTAGATTTAACTTCAAGGTACCGTCAACATCTGTATGACATGCAAATGTGAAAAAAAACATGTTCGTCCTCAAGTAAGCACAACATCTCAACATACACACAGATTTGAAGAAAACACCTTGGCGTTTTACCCAGACACACAGCACACGTGTAGCATAAACACACACCTCAAGGAAAGTGTGTTCAAAGCAAAGCCTGTGCAGTCGTGTGGGATGGAGAGATTGTTGTTATCAGCATCAGAGCAGTTTGAGTTCCAGATAATTGAAAGGAAGTTGAGGAATCTGTCTCACTCTTATCAAAAAAACCACACACACACACACACACACACGCTACACTTTGGAAGACCAGCTTCAATTACTTTTCCTCACTCTCTCATTTTGTACAGCTGTTTTACAGGATCAAAACAGATTTCACTGCACTACGTATGAGTGCTTAACAATATGTTTAATACTCTAAAAGGCTGTTATGTATCGCCAAGAATACACAGTGACGTGATGCTGCTTTGATTTAGATGCAGGGAGTGCTGTCACATACTTGTAGAAAGACCAGTGTTTAAAATGAAGCGATCTCAAATACTTCCGAAAATGTGACGGTGAAAACAACATTGAGCTTTTTCCCCGTTGTCATCTTCCATGTTTGTTTACATCTGCTGAGATTTGTTGCTTCTGTTTCCGTCCTCTTTCCTTTGATAGTATCTCTTTCAGGGAGGAAACGCTGTTCTCGAGTAACTTACTCTTGTGTTTCCCTCTGCTGTACTTGTCTAAATTGTAGTTACGAAATGCCCCTGAAAAACTATTTGGGCTGAGAGTTCAAACTCTCCCTGCCTCTGGAACTAGATTAGTACCCCGATCGCTCTAACCCTGCCAAGACGTCGTCCCTTGAGCTTCAGTTTCCACTTTTTGAATAGATAAGGAGGAAAAACAGTTGGATTGTTGTCCCTGAACCAGCTGTCTCTGAGAGGAAGCAGTTGTGCAGAGAATAAATGGAGCAGGCACAGATTTACTTAATTCACTGAGTACAATAATTTGACAACAGCATACTTCTTCACACATCATTGGCAAATTGGCATTCCCCGAATCAGAGTGGCAAAACATTTGACGATTTGTATTTCAGAGTGCAAGCAGTTTGTTTTTATTCAACAATAATACACAAGAGGTGATTTTCTTTACAGTGATTTTACAACAGCCAAGAGCTGTTCGTGGACTCTGCAGTGAGAAACCCTCTCCCTTATGCTAAAATCACTTTAGCACACCCTCCAGTGGATTATTGCTTTTCATCTTACAAGGTTATAAATTATCATGCATGAGAAATTATTCACGTTCAATTCAGCATTTTTCCCTTTTAATCAATAAAAAAAAATGAATTAAATTCTTCCACTACTAGCGACCAGTTTCTTTACCATCCATTATCTGGAAACACAACCACTCAGGCAGACTTGAAGAAGCACTTGCACCATCCTGTCTTCTAGTCGTCTAAAGTGAATAAATGTTTCTTTCTTTGAAGGTAAAACTAAGTCAAATTTCAGTCGTAGCAAATTCCACCACTCCAGCCTGAGGCGGATGTGGTCAGCTGTAGTTGGATTTTGACTCAAAGTGAAGGGCTAATGTCTTCAGACTCAAAGCCTTTCACATGCAGAGCCTCACATGTCGCCAACAAACTCAGACTTGCCCTGATAGTTCAAATGGTCGTGTCAGTTTTCCAGTTGGCATTTATTTAGTACAACAACGCCTTTACCCCCCCAATCCCCACTCTCCCTCGGTCTTTATCTCCATCTCTTCCTTCTCCTCTATTCCTCTCAGTAACTGCTCCCTGTCTTTCTGTGGTCTATTTCCTCATACCTCTCCTTTACTAGTTTTTTTTTTTTTTCTTAGCGTGGGTGTACTTGTTTTTGTCTTGATTTCGTTCATCTCAAGGCTAGGCATAGAGTAATTGAGATGTGACTTCTATCCTCAGTGGAGCTCACCAAAATACAACTCGTTCCACTGATGCTGCCGCCTAAAATAAACCCATGGGAGGAGGATAAGAGCCAGACTCAACTCGGGGTATATTCATATGTGTGTGTGTGTGTGTGTGTGTGTGTGTGTGTGTGTGTGTGTGTGTGCGCACACATTGGTGACAGCAGAGAGCAGCTGGACAAAGGGATGTAAAGAAATAAATGGAAGACATCTTCTAGACTCCCCATGGAGTAAGTAAAGCAGGGGTGGGTTTGGAGAGGAAGGAGGAGGAATAAAAGGCAGGAATTGAAGGACAGACACATTTGTTGTGTCATCCCCCTCCTCGAATCTTAAGATGCAATCAGACTGGGGCCTGAAAAAAAACAGGAGGGTGATTAAAAGGATTCCCGAGTTTTGAGAAAGTAACTCGTGAAAACGGCGACTGAGAGATGGGATGATGTCAAAAATAACAGATGAGACAAGAGTACAGAAAGACAGCGGTGAGTATTAGGAAGATATAGACCAAGTGGGAGAAGGTGAAACAACGGGCAAAATCTGCCCTTCAGTTTATTTAACACGTTTATTTAACATTTAAAACTTTTTACAAACTTTAAATGATTCAGTCTTTGTGTGATACATGAATATTTTATCCTGTGATTTCCAATGAAGGGTACTCAAACAACAGGGGTGTTTCTGCAGTTGCCGGAGGATACGTGGATATATTGTGCAGCAGGTCAACTAATTAGAAACAAATAAATAGAAATTGTGATTTGATTAAAATCAAATATTTACATATTGAGTCAGCAAAAAAAACAACTGAACAATTTACATGAACACACATTAAAACATTGTGCATGCAATAGCATACGGCATACATATAGTGTAAACACACTTTTAGGAAAGTGCGTTGCAAAGCAAAGCATGTGCAGTCGTGTGGGATGCACAATATGTTGCTATCAGCATCAGAACGGTTGTTCAAGGTGACCCTCGTCAGATCTCACTTCATTTACACACACTTTACTGAAGACTATTGGAACACCATTTTTTTTACGCCGTCTACTGTGTTGTCTAATAAAATATTCTCGGTCCCTTAGATGTTTTCGCCGAGTAATAATAGCAACGTATTTTGTGGAAGCTACGGGTCTTATTTTTAAGACTCAGCCTTCAGTTTGGGTGACTTGCCGTTTCTCGTGCTGAAATAGAGTTTTGTGCTGGCTGCACAATATTACAGTGGGCATTTCATCGTCCACATCTCAAACCCCCTGCTAAACCTGCATGATACCATTGGCCTTGGGGACATGCTTGATATTATTTCCCCGACAGCCCCACCCAGCTTTTTAAACCACTCTGCCTCCACTTCTGTAGTCTATGACGAGCACCGAATGAATAATGCAGTGCGTCTTATAGTGCTCACACTCTTGTTGATTCCTACAGCACTTAAGTTCTGCAGGAGGGCTTAAAACACTGATGCGCTTTTACACTCTCTCCTTTACAAAACAAAAGAAAACAAGCGGCGAGGGAAGAGAAAGAAAAAGGAGGATGGCGAATGAGAACGACCCCGAAAGATGTCGGTGTATATTTCAGTTCTCTTGGAGTGTAAAGGCCTGTAGGTCTTAAACGAGTTGAGGAGAGACTTCACTTCGATTGAAGGAGGCCTGCAGGTCAATGTAGAAGCAGCTACGATAATATTTGGCTTTTGGGAAATCAATGCTCAACCTAGCCAGACTCTTTCAACTACAACCGTCTGAAGAGCTGCTTTGATGTAGCATGTAACTTCAAGTCAGTAAAATGTTGTTTGGATCAGAGTGCCCAATTTAACCGTTCAAAAACCTAAAATCACAGGATACCAGCCAGGTTCTCAGGGTAAGACGGCAGATGTTTCTTTCACCCACCCACAGCTGCAGAACAAACTAGATAGATAGATAGATAGATAGATAGATAGATAGATAGATAGATAGATAGATAGATAGATAGATAGATAGATAGATAGATAGATAGATAGATAGATAGATAGATAGGTACTTTATTCTTCCCCAGGGGGAAATTTGTATGTTACAGCAGCAAGACACACCAAAAAGCAAAGTAACAGAGTAACCAAAATATTAAGTATTAAAAAATGCACAATATATACAACAGAATAACAGAGTATGACAAATTAAATATCAGAATATAGAATATATAAGATAAAACAAAAATGCACAGTATATACAATGAAATAGAGTGGTGTTAAATTATCTGCATAGGTGAAAACAGTGAAAAACAGTGCAAAAATTAAAATTAAAAAATTTAAATTTAAATTTAAATTTAAATAAAAAATTAAACTAGCGCAAAGTGCTTCTAAACATGTGCATTTATTGAGTCGCGTCCCTTACGTCTAAATGACAAATGAAACATAACTCAAAAAAGCAGCCATGTGTTTATAGAAGACGGCCATAAGCAATAATCTGGGATCCCAGCAAGAAATCCATAAATGTTCCGTGTAGCAGCAAAGACGTGATGTGATGACCTTCTCCTCAGGGTTTCCAGCGCCTAGAGAGCTCATCTGTGTGATCTGCAATAAATATATGCAGTATGCTGCCACTGCATGCCAGCAGCATCTTTTGAACTTTCAGGCTCAAGAAACACCTGCAGTTTGTTTTGACACAGACAAGGTTTTGATATCACTATGTATTCAGCATTCCCCATTAATACGTGTTGATTTAAAAGCTAAAGCAGTGTTGAAACTTAATTAAACAGCCTGCAGTATGTAGCATATTAATGTACGTTGTTCATACCAACCTTTGAAGCCCTCAAGACAACCGAGATTATTAAGTATTTTAAGTATTCTGATGGATTTGACTTAAAATCAAAGAAGATAAGACGTGTTCCTTGCATGAAATTATATACACTCATAATACTGCTTACCAAAGGCATGGAGCAGCTGTGAGCCAGGTGAATAGACTTTTTACATCAGTGTGCATTGGATGGTCCTCGTGGGAAAATCTCTGCCACTTGAAATGAAAGAAGCCCTTGTTGATGAGTCTTATAAATATAGCCTTTTAAGACTTTGCAAAGAACTGTAATTATTGCAAAATCTAGAAATAGTGGTGTACATTGCATGGTGCAAAAGCCTGCTGCTATGGATACCTATGTCACCACGTAGAGATAAGCACATGTTGAAACTGGAAATGTTCCAAATTATTTGTGTCTTATTAATCTCTATGTGTAAATCCTTACAATAACAGAAAAAAATGAATCCTCAAGGCTTCAACGTGGATTTTTGCCAGCTTTCTTTCACGGGTTGTCAGGTTGTGATATTTTTTGATAAATGTACTTGGAACATGTTGGCTTTAATTTAGAGGTTCTCAAAAACATTTCAACCCACGACCCATGTGAACCTTTTTTGCTCTCATCCAACCAAAGACTATAGGTAGATATAATAAGCAAGCACATTGCTGTTCTTGCCGAGTGTAAAATAACCACAGGTGGGAAGCCCTGGGCTGGGAGCCTGCTTAAAGTAGGTTCTGGCTGGAACCCATATGGTGAAATGGCTCCCAGCACGTTACAAGTAATGCTAACAACTGACAAATATCATGTGGCACATTGGTCCATGTGCTGCAATTTAGGTATCTCCATATCAAAAAAGTATAATATGCAAGAATTTACATAATTTACCAGAAAACAATGTGACTGATTCAAATAGAATCCCTCTCAGTTATCACTTATGAACCACTAGGATGTGTGTGGTGGTGAGACCCTGCACTCTGCTGATATACGGTACCCAAAACATCCTGAACGAACAACTTCTGGGCCCCACGTGGGAGGGTAACACAGCCAATAACAGCAGGCAGGGTGTGCAGCCTGTTGGTCAGATACCGCTGCTTTGTCACGCCCCTCCGCATCCGATACCGAGACACATGTATAGTTGCATCGCACACAGCTCCCTGCTCTCTCCTCTGCTGCGTGTCTATTTACCGAGGCACACGCCAGTAGAGAGGGCAGGATGAAGCGTGGCCCTTGACTGTATTCATTCAAAATCCGGCAGCATAACACCTTCCCACCTTCCTGCAGGGTTGTGCGGAGATGTGGGTGCCTTTATTGTGCTTTGGAATGTATAGCTGGTGTAAAACAATGTTTTATTTATCTGATTCACTGCTTTGTCCTCACTACCGCCTATCCCTTTGTTCATTCACTCTGTGGCTCGCTCGACCATCTCTGCTATCTCTCTCCCTCACTCGCTCGTTGAGCCAAGAAGGGGTCGTCAACTTTGAATGCTGTGTGTTTCCTGCAACTGTAGCCTTCACATTAAAACCGATATTGAAGCTATTAAGCACAACTACCTCAACAACAGGCCAAGAGCCACAGCGGTCAACTGCTCGCCTCCTGTCGGGTAACAGAGTGTGCATATTGCATATATACTTTTAAGAATTGTATTCACTGTACGGTAATGCCGAGCAATGAGAAAAAGCAAGAGTATTCTCCAGACAAAAATATCAGAGAGAGGCTAGTCTTTGATAAAAATGTATCTCACTTGGAAATGGGGAAAAACAGCCAATGTAGCATCGCTTGCAAATGCCTTTGGAGCATTTCACCGTCTCTATTGCACAAACACAGACCCAGAGATCTCCAGCCTCTGCTTTCCAGGTGACATTTGCTTCTTTTTTCTTGTCTTGACTACCAATGTCAATGTCCAAAGCTGATGGGGTTCCCTGTGTTAATACTGCTGAAGAATAAAGAAATTATCTGGACACTTATCTGTACTTACTAATATAACAAAGTCAAGGGGCAAGAAAAAAGCATGTATGTGTGACCTGAGCCATCCATAAACTCCATTTGCTATAATATTAATAAGTTTATTTTATCAAAATAAGTGATCCAGACTTGGAGAAACATGTTTTTTTTGCCATGTATAGCGTACAATTAACATAATAGAACATGTAGGTTGTTTCAAATAACGCAGCAGTAACTGTTAATTTCAGCTTTAATAGAGCATTTATATTTCAAGTATAATATAACTTTGATATTGGCACTTTGGGTATTTAAAGCACTATAATGTATTAAATAAAATAAAGTAATGTTGTCATTTGACTGGGTTAGAATGATTCTTTTTTACTTTATTAGGGTCTGGACTGGGAGAGTTTAAAAATTCCCACCACATAACATTACTAAGTACTGTATTTACAGTTTAGGTATCAGTGGTTGAGTTGCTGCACTCCGCTAGGTCAGCAGCACCATAGAGTCAAGAAAAGACCGCCACTATTTAATAATGCATGCGTTAAAGAGATTATGAGTAATGTAGTGATGCAAACGCTGCATGGTTCTGGCAGCACTATTAACTGCAGGCTAAGAGGCTGTATTACTGTGGGGACAGCCAGATCGTCTGAAGAGGATTATATAGCAGCATGAAAGGAGATGCCATAAATGCAGAGATATGACAAAGCACATGTGTCAAATTTGTGTGAGGAGTAGGAAATGGGCAGTAATGGTATAGCGGTTAAAGTAGCAGTGCAGTATGTGAATAGATTATACAACTCCTCAAGGCCCAAGCCAAGTTCCTGTGTGTTGGTTGCCGCCTACTGATTGAAGTAGAACGGGTTAACTTTGAGGTTCACAGCAACTCAGGCTTAGGCCCTCATAAGGCGGGATGACCTTTAAGGTGGACCAGCCATTTTTAAATATTTATCTTAAGTGTTTAACTGACCATTAATCTGTCAACATTCTTGTTGTCAGTTAACAGTTCATTATTAAAGGGACATTTTACCCCAAAATCAAAAATACATATGTTTCCTTATGTTTAGTGCTATAATCAATATAGATGGTTCTGGTGTGAGCTGCCTAGTTTGGGAGATATCTGTCTTAGAGATGTCTGCCTTCTCTAAAATGTATCTGCAGTTTGCCTCCCCTCCACGACTTGTTCGCCTCCAGGACCCTGAGGTGGGCAATAAAGATTGTAGCCATCCCTCTCACCCTGCCTGGACACAAACTCTTTGAGTCCCTTCCCTCTGGCAGGAGGCTGCGGTCCATGACGACCAATACCTCACGCCACAAAGACAGTTTCTACCCGTCTGCAGTTGGGCTCATCAACAAAGCCTGGGACCCCTACATCCGCAGCACAATTACTTACATTTACACTATAAGTTGAAGTAACTACTTCAACGCACATACACCAAACCAATGAGCCACACTGAAGTTGCATATTGTGGATGAATGTACAACACAGTTACCTGTGGACCAGCTGGTGTAAAATAACCCTATCACACTGCAGAACACTGAGCAGCAGGCCTATTCATCACCCTATTATGGGCCAGCATGCTAACCGGTGGCTCATGACTCAAAGTCTGACAGGCGGAAGGCAGGCCCTCGGGAAAACATGTACAAATGTGCATGTTGACAATGTGAGTGCAAGTTCTGAGTGTAGACATGCATAATATACATTTAAATACACACACTGATACGTATATGATGCTTTCTTCTGTCGTGTACTTCTGATTTCAACATATCCAGCATTATCCCTGCCAGCACTATTCGTCGAAACACAGACAAAACTGTTGCAGAATAAGTTAGATTCCTCCCTCACGCTTAGAAGACAACAGAGAAGAAGGACCAGAGCTCGTACGTGTTAAATGAGACAGCTCGGAAGACAAGGTGAGACATAAGGAGAGACTAAATAAGACAGAGGAGAGAGGGCAAGTTGAGTAGGTGAGAGAGAGATAGAGACGATGAGAGTACAGGGGAGTGACACAGTGGAAGGGAGACAACACGAAACAGAGTGATAGACAGACAGAGTTTGGTGGGTGGGATGTGATGAAGAGATGAAACATTTCACCCATCATTAGTGAAGTCGTGCAAGTCTCTGACGCTCCCCCAAGGCCTTGCTATGGAGGGCCGCGTCTTTCAACTCCACCTGGCTGCTGTTTCAATCCGTCGGCAGAACACAGCGTTTCACTTTCCCTGGCACCGCTGCTGGGAAATTAAAATCACAGAATCCACTCAGCCACTTACGACCGTGTAACCGTTGGTTGAACTTGACATTATGGTGTATATTCATGTTAGAGAACAATTGCTGCCTCAGATGCACCAACTAATATTTGAAAAACACAAGCGTTGGCCAGCGACGGTCAAACAAATCTCGTCTGTGCTTCTCGGTTTCCCTAACCCCCCTTTATCGCACTTCTCTAGCTTCTCTAATGCGACGTGCGATTGGACGGTTTCCAGTTTGCTCCTGTCGTGAGATAAATCTGAGGAGGGAAGTGAAAAGGCAGCTGCTTGCTGAGGTGCCCTTGAACAAGACACTTAACCCCTATTTGCTGCTCAGCGGCTAACAGATCAGCACCTGGTTGAACTTGGTGACTTCTGGTGTGAAGAGAGGAAGAGAAATATAGCATTCATGCACAGCAAAGCTACACTGGTTAAATAATACGACTTACAAAACACCATGAACTACCTTGGTACTACAGAATAACGATTCTCATTGAATAAAATCGGCGCCAAATTTTAGTACAGCACATCTGGGTGAGATAGTAACTTAGAGTAAAGGGAGAAAGAGAGCGAGCGAGACTATGTCACCCCTGAAGCCTGTTCGAGTCGCAGTGAGTCACGCCCGGGCCACATGCTCCACCTCTACCTATGCATGACGTACAGGTTTTACTTATCTATTCCAAGATGCATCGCAATGCAAACGTGAAGAATTCTCCATCGACGCAGTGACGGGACATAATCGGGAGTTTGGTCTGACTATAGGTCAGTGAGAGATTTTACGGCGTTTTGCTGTCATTTACTGTCGCAAATGTTTCTCTCCTCTCTCTGTCTCCTCTCTGTGAGTTTCACTGAGGGTGGAGGTGGAGCTTTGCACACCCACACTCTCCGTGCATGCAGAGCAAAGAGACGGCATTCAAAATAACTTGTTGCTCTTGTTAATAGTATTAGCTGCTCTGTTTTAACAACGTTGGGCCGAACAAAATCCACTGGCGTTCAGGAAGTGCCCAATCTTAGAGCTGCAATGTGACAACCTTATTCTTGTACTATGAAAATAATAGCAGTGTGCAGTGCGACAGAAAATCGAGGATGCGACACATTGAGATACATCGGGAATCATTGTGATTTTGAATTTGCCTTTGACAATGGCCAGCTTAATTTACAGGTGCTAAACACGAGATTTGGAATTCATTGTGCTAACAGCGCTAACAGTGCAAACAACAGCAAAAGTGCTGGCAGAGCTAACAGTGTTTACCTGAGATTTAATCAGAGGGTGGGTACTACACTTCTCGCGACAAGGGTTTAATCCCTGGAAAAGGGATTCCCAAGAATGCACATCCAAATTATTTCCCCATTCCCAAGTAAAACAGTAACACCATGGATGTATTAAGAGAACTGGATTAAGCCTTGGAAGTGGCGGTTGCTCGGTGGTGCATGAAGCAAAAAAATAAGTTTGACTTCAGAGTATGAAATTACCCGGTTCTTGCGGCGATCTTCCACATCCATGGGGCCCACGGAGCAAGTGGCTAGCGTTTCCTTTAACACCGCCTCCCAGCCAGAATATATCATCGGTTTCATCTTAATGACTTTAAAAACATAAATTGACTTGCTTTCTTGTAGTCAGTTTCAATTCAATTCAATTCAATTTATTTTTGTATCGCCCAAAATCACAAATTAGCCTCAGAGGGCTTTACAATATGTACACATTTGACATCCTCTTGTCCCGGGACCCTCACATCGGAACAGGAAAAACTCCCCCCCAAAAGAAACCCCTTTAACGGGGAGGAAAGAGGAAGAAACCTGTGGGAGAGCAATAGAGGAGGGATCCCTCTCCCAGGATGGACAGAAGTGCAATAGATGTCATGTGTGGAACAGGATAGTGAATTACAACACATTCAATGTAATTACAGCACATTCAATTTGCATTTCAGTTTGCTTATACAATGAAAAATAATCAAGCATAACTTCCTTGACACTGTTCACAGGCAATTTCATATTCCTTGCAGCTATAGCAGAGTTCAAGCTGCATGCAAACTTGATGTTATAAATCAATCAATGTATTTGTCACATTAAATCGTACGAGGTACAACTCCAGTGAAATGCAATCTCGTCAGCTCCATCACCTTGTGAATTGGAGATGTACTGATTGCAGTTTTATCCGCAGGCACAGCGGTTAATACACGGATCGGGCAGGTTGGGTCATAAAATTTAACATTCTGATTAATAACGGATGGATGAAATAATACATCATCGAAGGAGGGAAATATTAATTACAGTACAGCATCTAAAAGGTGAACATAGCAGAACGCAGAGCAGAGCTGCAACATGCTGCTGCTGAGAGACACTTTGCGCATTCATGCAGAAGGAACGAGAGCAAAACTTCACAGACTATTTCAGGAGTTAAAAGTTGAGTTCTGTTTCTTCTGTCAAGTTCATGAATTATTCATCGTAAGCACACTCCGCCTGCTTCACTTCCACCAGTGTCTCTGCTCCGCCAGATCGGCACACAGAAAAAGAGTCACCTGGTCGAGCAGCCCTGTCCACCAGCACACAAGGGTTTATTGTTGGAGGTGAGATCAATACTGCGGTTTCAGTTGTCTTTAATTCTCTGCATTTTTGAGTGCAGGATACAGAAGAGCATTCATTTAGTTCATTTCAATTTTATTTTGTACTGGAAAACAGAAGTAAGTTCCAAACAACTAAAGCAAGACTAAGAAAAGTCAATTTCCAGATGCACCAAACGTTCTTAACCATCCAAATCCGATGTAACCCAGGTGTGTGATGAATCCAACGTGACCATAAATTGGAGGCTTGTCCCCGACTGTTATGATTAGCATAGTTAACGGCCCCTGAACAGTTTGGGCAGGTGTTGTGCCATGTGCAAATACTCTGGGACACATCGAAGAATTGGAGAGATGCCACCAAAAAATGCAGTAAGATGAAGAACTCTGGCAGCCAGATGGACGGACATCTGCAATATCATCCAAGGGTTTATAAAGTCTGAATTGGGATCAATGGACCAACAGTATTTCCTTTGCCCGTATATTTAATGATCCATGTCATAGTTGCTCTAAAACATATAATAATACAAATTAGATTGTGAGATATCCATGTGGTTTTTTTTATTGCTGAAATTTAAAACGTATCTTTCCAAACTGTTTGTGAAGATGTTTTTTTTCTTATCTTGGTATAGTGCTCTTGACCATAAATAGGAGCAATAACAAGAAAACATTGGTGAATGCCAGAAATACCAACAAAGTCATTTGTGTCACACTGTTGCTCATTTAATACACTCAGCGGTTCTGCTGCTTTATCTTTATTTGGTATGATTTTTGTGAAAAAATGAAAAAGATTACAATCATGAATCAAGCCCCAAGCTGGAAAAAGTGGAAATAAAAATGGATTTTTGTTTTGGCCAGATTGTCCAGCTTTTTCTATAGTCTGTGTGCTGACTTTCTGATCTTTCTCTTCATTCTCTTTTCCACTACATTGGGGCACCTATTATTATCCCGTAATTATAACTTAACTGTGGCCGCTATCAGAAAAAGTTTGGCTTTAGCCGCGAATAAATTACTTTCCCTTATCCTCTACCATGTAAAAAAAGAATCAACTTCTGTCAAGCACACGCACACTCTCAAACACACACACACACACACACACACACACACACACACACACACACACACACACACAATACGTCTCCCAATCCCACACATTCATAGACAAGGTGCTACATATACACACACTCAACAAGAGAGAATGAGAATCAAGACTAGAGTGTAATTGCGACCTAAATCCAGTGATTAGAGGGAGAGAAGCGGCGAGAAGCTGATCAGGTTGATTATCCCGAAGCTGACGTCTTTAACTCACAGCATAGAGTCAGACAGAGGACATAGCAGAATAAAGGAGTGGACAACTGTCTCCTTTTATTTGCAGAATAGAATGAGCAGAATAGCCTCTCCCTCACTTAGCCAGCAGTAGCTTAGCAAAGCTTGAAAGAGTATGTGTTTTGTACCGAGTGTGTTTTTCGCTGAATCACAACTTTGCCTTCTTTTAGAATTAATAGTCAACGAATTGAGAATGCTATGCTCACCTTTTTAGAGTAAAACCACAGACGCTTGGCATTTCCTCCCAGATGCTGAACATTCTCAATAAGAATCACAAAACCGAGCATGCCATGTCTTACACTGCTTCCTAAACAAGATAACAACTAATCCTTGGCTGACAATTTGAAGGGGAATTGCCAGAAGCAAGGTTACCATATGTGTGGTGTGGCAGACAAGAAAGGATGTACACTGGATATCCTCCCCACAGTGCTGGAGCTGAATGGCAGTCTTGTTCAGGGACAAGGTCCTCATTTAAGTTCCCGGCAAGGTGGCAGCTTCAGTGGGAACTCGTGATTTTTACTTCCACCTGAACCAGTTCCGTGGCTTACCTTGACATCAATTACACTGAAATAGGTGGAGGAGCCCACTAGAGGGGACGGCAATACAAGTTATGAACATGCCAACTAAAAGCACCATCTGAGCACAACATGCTGGTACTGCAGGTGTAACCTGTCCAGGTTTACTTGGCATTGGTGAATACACAGGCCTTGACATGTACATTACATTTACATTTCATCCCTTGATATCTGTTAATCATGAGAGTGGGAGACCTTGGGACTGAACCTCTTTAGGGGCATAGCCAAACGTGCAGTACAGTCGTACTACCTAAAAGCTAGAGCTGTGCAATTAATCCTATTTCAACAATGATGTTGGCTTCCAAAATTGTTTAATTGTTAACCCTTTCAACAAGAAAATCAACATACAACTTTTATTAATCCACATTTAGTTTTGCAATAACGCTCTGGTTTTGATCCGCTCAGCAGTTTAGGGACGGCCACCAGATCAATGCATTAATCATTCAAATGTATACATTTCATTTTTTGAATGCGTGACGCTTTGACCGGCAATGAGTAATCGTGTTAAATAACTGTGACCTGAATATTGACCAGATTAATCGTGTGTCATCGCTGCTTATGTTGTAGTGATATCAGTGTTTCATATACGACAGGAATGATGGACAAAATGATAAAAATAAGGCCTAAGTTTGTTGAAATGATCCTTTCAAATAACAGACAATTATTATTTAAAGGCAATAACTGCTGCAAATTTGGCAATAGCACCTACTGCAAACAATAAGGCGATACATCTTTGTCTGCAACGGTTGATTTGGTGTGTTGTTCCGATTTTTTAACCGGAGTTTCAAGTGAAGATGGAAACGTGCCGTGCTAAGTGATACGTAGTGCGTCTGTCACGAAACAAGAATATAGAAACATGTAATCATGAAACATTTATGTTGAATGCAACATCGTGTCAATATATTATTTAAACTAGGCCTAGAACGACCCTCAGACCACAATCTGTTTGTATGGGTGGTTTACCATGTACACTTCATTTGTATTCACTTTTGTATTTCTTGTATATAACATACACGATATATGGGTCAGACTGTAGTGATTCAGTGAGGAGAAGAAGAGTCCACAACATGCACCAGCGTCTTGAGGACAAAGATCCATGTGATCACCATACTCCACCCGTAACCCTTGAAGTCATTTAGTGAAGAATCTGCACAACTATCCCAGTTGTCTATACCAGATTTGTATGCAATAAGGGTTGACAACTTTACATTGAATGAAGATATTTTTATAAATTTGGATTAAAAGATTGGATATATGCATAGTCATTAATTTGACATACATTAATCATAATTGTGCACATGTAGACGTGTTCCAACTGCTGTAATTATGTACACATTCAGCCGACACATTACATTAAATAGCAATGTGTGGGTTTGATAGGGACATTATATGATCAGTAATTAAGTGTCAGTGTCTTCCACTTATCCATTATGTCATTATATCCTCTGACACACTTGCCATACCTTGATAGAATGACACTGAACACCCCCCCCCCCCCCTCACCCCCATTAAATAATCAATATAGATGCACATCATTTCCTTTAAATGCTTTAGTCCTTCTTTTGTGTCAGTGGAAGTACTTCCTGCTGTTTTCTTAGTGATGTTTTAAGGCAGGATGTAAACAGTTTAAAGACAGAAGAGTGAAATAAGCATGCGGATAAACACACACATTTGTAGTTAAATGCTCTCGGGTTGTATGTGTGTCTCCGTATGCAGCCGACTATGGAACACAAAAAGGATTTTCATCCGAGGGCAAACAGACATTTAATATTAAGTGATTTCCAGCAGATACAGCTGTACAGATCCTTTTACAATTGAATTGAATCAACTCGGACTATCAGCTGTTATTTCAACAGGTGTTGGAACATTGCTGTAAGCTGTCATCATGGCAGCAGAGGTAAACAGCAGCCCTGTCTTTGTTCATCTGAATAGCAGACAGTCTACACAGCAGGAGGCCATTGGGCAGATCATTTTCTGTTTCAACAATAACTTCAAAAGAAATCGAATTAACAGGCCTGTTTTGACTATTACAAATAAATCCATCTGTACACTGCAACTGCTAAGTCCCTGTTTTTCAGCTGAAGTGACAACAATGAGCAATCAAAGACCACTGGAACATCGACGATACGGGGCCAGAGATTACTGGGACCCTACTCTAATGAAGTGGCTGTTGGTGAGATTTATAGCAGATAGTAAATGAGCATAATAACTCCGCTGAAGTGCAGTCTCATCATTTTCAGCATGTAGGCCATGAGCAAAGTTAGTGTCTATGGAGCCAGTGCTATTAATGTGGACACAGCATAAAGTAAAAGTCATAATAAAGAGATACATGTGCCATTTTTACACAGCAGGGTATTATAAACCACACTGGCTTCATTTGCACTGTGGTGTTGAGCAATGTAATGTAGCCGGTGCTCCCATCAGGAAAGAAGAATATTAAACACACTTTTTCCATGACCGGTTGGTTATGAAACACACAAGCACTTGTAAGACGGTGAAAAGATAGCTATGAAAACAAAAAAACACAATCAGCCACAGGAAGTAATCTGCCAGGGCTCCGAGAAGCTGAGTGCCCTGACAACCATCCAATTGATGATGAATGGGGTGTGCGTGTGTGTAGTGACCCAGTCAATGGAGTGTAAGGCAGGACAGAGGATAAAGGGGCTAAAACAGTGCCTCAACTGTAAACCTCTCAGCTAAGACTCCATAGGCTTAGCTGGATCACTAGCTGGTGGCAGCATTGGCTCAATGCTTTGGCCATTTTTTTCTATTTTGACATCACAAAGTCGTATCTACCTCAATCAACTGTGTGACCGCTCCCAGAACCACTTTCAAGACATTGTGGGGCGGCAACTAAAAATGATTTTGTAAAGAACCAATTATTGTCTTGATAGATCAAATAACCACTTGCTCTATAAAATGTCAGAAAACGTGAAAAATGTAGAAATTGTAAAGAAAAATAATTTCACATCCGAGAAGCTGAAACAAGAGAACGATAAATGATTGACAAAGTTGCAGATTAATTTACGTCAAATCGATCTACTAATAAATTGACTAATCGTTGCAGCTCTACAATACTGAGTGTTGAATGTATCAGCAGTCTTTACAAGACACTGCAACAATCCAATAATAGGTCTTTTTTTGGCCGTAGCAGTTCCATTAAAAGGATATCCTGTCAGTAAGCGATTACATGAGCCAAACTGAGACTGCAGCCAGCATCCATTTCCATTATTCTTTGAGCTTTGATTAGCAGGTTAAAAAAGTAGTGCAGACTCTTTTCTGTTAACCGAGGAATATCTCCTTAAATGAGCAGTTATTGTCCGGAGGCAACCTGAACAGATTTGTCTGTGTTACCACATCTTCTCACTATGTATCACTGCCTCAGACCAAACTCTCTGCTCCAACTGCAGCAAGTGCTGCAGCTGGGAATGTGCAGAATGACAGTTTGAATTCAGCATTTCGTTGGATTGATTAAATTTTGGGTGTTGGGTTTTCAGAGTGTCACTGATCATTGTATGACATGAATTGCTCAGAAACCAAGCACTATCAAGGACCTTTTGACCTTTGGCGATGAGTGGTCTGTGAAGAGAAGATTAGGAGGTTCTTATCATTTTTGGGTCCTTTCACGTCCAACCTGTTTAGTTGGGTTCAAACTAACTCTGGCTGGGGAGTGCATTGTATACGTGCAACCCCCGGCCAGAGTTCGGGGGTTTGCAAATTGTGTCACCAAAAAGTTACAGGCCGGCTCACTGGAGGAAAACTGCATCAATCTCTCTCACACATACGCACACACACGCACACGCACACACACACACACACACACACACACACACACACACACACACACACACACACACACACACACAGGAAAAGAGAGCGGGAGAAAGCGTGTCGAAGGACAACTCCCTCTCTTTACAAGCACCAGTCGCCTCTTTGTCAGTCAGTCAGTAAGAGAAACAGCATCACCTTGCACTCCCAGTAGCACACAGTCCTCTGTACCATTGCCGTTCAGTCAGGCGTACCAAATAAAGTCAAACAAGATTTTTGTTTTTGTCCTTGTGAATGTTATTTTATTCATTTGTTTCCCCCTTGAGCCTCCTGGGCCCTTTTATGTTGTTGGGCTCAGCTTGTGCATTTACACCAGGCTGGTCTCATCCAGCATTTGGAGCAATCCCACAAATGAATTTGGTATGTTATCCACTCAATCATGAACGAGGAGGTAAGAACGCTAAAGCACACACAGGGCGAGCGGAAGGGGCTGTGGATGGGCCCAACAACTAAGGTATTTAATGATCTTTTCCTGAACCTAACCAAGCAGTTTTGTTGCCTAAACCTGAGTTTCCTGTGAAGATGGAAGTATATTTTGAAAAGACTGTATGAATGTAACGAGCAAAAATAAGATAAGATAAGATAAGATAAGATAATCCTTTATTAGTCCCTCAGTGGGGAAATTACAGGATTACAGCAGCATCGCTCACAAGTAATAAATGAAGATAAAAAATCAAGTAGTATAAATAGACTAAACAGTAAACAGTAGTAAAAAATGACAGTAAAGAAGAATACAAAATATACCAGTATGTACAGACGGAGTAAAAATGTGAAATGTAAGATAATACTTAAACGTATTGGATATTGCACGGGATTGACAGTAAGAAGACTATTAAATATACCAGTATATACAGGCGGAGGCAGAGTAAAATGTAAAATGTAAGATAATACTTAAACGTATTGGATATTGCACAGGATTTACAGTAAGAAGACTATTAAATATACCAGTATATACAGGCGGAGGCAGAGTAAAATGTGAAATGTAAGATAATACTTAAACGTATTGGATATTGCACGGGATTGACAGTAAGAAGACTATTAAATATACCAGTATAAACAGGCGGAGGCAGAGTAAGATGTAAGATAATACTTAAACGTATTGGATATTGCACAGGATTTACAGTAAAGAAGACTATTAAATATACCAGTAAATACAGATGGAGTAAAATGTAAGTGTAAGGTAAATACTTAAACGTATTTGATATTGCACAGGATTGACAGTAAAGAAGACTATTAAGTATACCAGTAAATACAGACGGAGTTAAGTGTAAGGTAAATACTTAAACGTATTTGATATTGCACGTATTTGATATTGCACAGGATTGCACGGATTAGGTATTGCACCAGGTGAATGAATTAAAGTGTTCAGAGTGTTCAAGTGTTCATGTCCAGTCCAAATGTTCGTGTTCAAAGTGTTCAAAGTGTTCAAAGTGTTAGTGGTCTCCCACTAACAAAATAGACATGTGCTGCTGACTTTCGTAGGAAAACGCATGAAACATGAGGAGAAACTGCAACAGTGTTTAGTTACATCAGCCCACAGAGTATTCAAAGCATTTTGTGTGAGGAAAAAAGGAAACTTTTGAGAATTATTTTTGTTTTTGTTGTGTTAGACTAGTTTGAAAATTTGGGCTCAGTGACTCCATGGCAGATTAAATTTCCTGCGACATATTTTTAGTGAGTTTTCTCAGTGCCCTGAATGCAGAAGTCCCTGGTCAACAATAGTACTTTTTGTTGGGGGGACAAAATTGAGTAGCATGTCCACTCAATCATTTTGATGGACCAAACCTTCAGACCACTGCCTTCATACACACACACACAAAAGATCATGCTGTGAAAAGCAATGTGAAGGGCAACACACTGGGTTTTAATCCCCTCTGTAAAGATATGAATTCAAACAACTGTGCATGTGTGTGTATGTTTGTGTGCAACCTATTCTGCTACAACAACACCCCCGGAGGATTGTGTACCCTTACAGTGTATTCTTAGCCGTCTTTTTAACAAAAGGCTAAAAACCACATGAAGCTTTCCATCCCACATGGCATCACATGTTGCATATTCAGTACATGAGATACAAGCATGTGTGTGAGTGTGTGTGTGTCCATGCATCTGTGCATGTGTTTAAAAAATCCTCCAGTTTAGGCAACAAAAAAAAAAAAAGCTAATTTCTGTTACACCTCAGATTCTAATGTCTAATGACAAAATACGTTGCATACTGCTGCTACTGGGTCGATCTGAACCGTAAGTTCATTATTTGCATTCCCGTGGTCTTTATAAGAAACTGAATAAATGCCATAACCCTAGTTTCCATGAAATCAATATCAAAGCACTGGTATAATGTGAAAAGTGCAGAAATATCAGTTTGAACATCAGCCAGCAGCTTTCTCAATTTTCTTCAGACAGATTTTCTTGATAAGAAAGGCGAATTCTTTCACACAGTTAATAATATATTAATAAATAAGGGTTGATTAGTTTCACATCAACCTGGTCTTTGTACATCATACAATCAGTGTGAAACCCCAATGAAAATTAACAGCAAATGTCAAGGAATCCAGTAAAACATTTATATAACCTAGAATCATCTGTGGGATGATGTTTTGTTCTCTATTCTGCTGTGTTGTACTGTGAGTGAGTGTGTGTGTGTGTGTGTGTGTGTGTTTAAATGGTTCAGTAATATTTGAAATATCAAGAGATGTACAAGCTTTGTCGAACGGTAGAAAAAGATTTGAAGAGAGGAATAAAAGGAAGGAGACGGTGACGGAGGTGAGGGACGGAGTGTACTGTAACGGGAGGGCAGGGCGAGTGATGGAGGGATGATGGAAGAGAGGTAGGAGTGAGGAAGGAGGGAGGGTGGGACGCAGGTTAGATGGAGGGAGAGACGGAGGAATGACGGAAGGATGGTGGGAGTACAGAGATAAGGAAGAGGGAGGGGGGAACAACAGTGGGAAGGATGGAGGAGGAACAGTATGTCATGCAATGTTTTATTCTCATCCAGAGGCCAGTGAGAGGAGGCAGATACCTGCTGATTATTCTGTTGTATTATCTAACACTAGAGACAGAAAATGTGACTGTTTGTTTGTGTGTTCGGAGTATTAGATAAGAGCTGCTGTTGATAAAGCAAATATTTACACTCTCGTTACTCCCTTTACTCCCCTTTACTCCCCTTCCTTTTCTTTTTGCCTCTCAACTTGTCTCTCCTAATTCTTCTTCCCCTCTTATTGTCTCTCTTATCCCTTCCCCTCTGCTCTCCGCTTCCCCTTTCCTTTCATCTCCCCTCTTTCGCATCCAAACTGCAACAAAAGAAAAAAACAAATCTGAAAAGATGTATGAACTCTAGTCGCCATATGTTACATAACCGTGCTCTAACGATGCATAGAACTGCACACACACACACACACACACACACACACACACACACACACACACACACACACACACACACACACACATACCAATTGTTGAGAGGGCGGAGGAGCGGCTGCAGAGGTAAATAAAGCTCCTCCACATGAAATGCATCAATGCGTCTCGCTACTACCGCGTGTACAGTTCTGTCTGTGCATGTGACTGCAGCAGGGCATGGAGATGTTCCCTTGAGGCGGTCGGTTTCAGACACACCCACAACATTTACATTCACTGAATATGTGGTGTGTATGTGTATAGACAAAACAAGGGACTTACAGATGTACCCGTATACTTTCGTTTAAGTATTTATGTTGTCTTCCACTGTCACATTCCACACATGAAGAAATCAGAGCCTTATCCAAGTTCGCTCCTCCTCTCCCGCCACGCACAGAGGCAGCTTAGCTTTTTGGGGAAGAGTTAATACTTCTAATTTCATGTCGTGAATATGAGGACATGAGGTGTGTTGTTGCGTGAGTAAGGCAGGAACAGAATGGCTACCTGCCATGCCAGGATGAATGTTTGATGAGGCTGATTTTCTCTCTCGACACGTTGATTAAATGTTTATGGGCCAAACGGGAGGGGACCAAATGTACAAGTGTGTGTGTGTGTGTGTGTGTGTGTGTGTGTGTGTGTGTGTGTGTGTGTGAGCGAACGCGTCCACATGTGTGCGACTGCATCGGTGTCTACTATGAACATGATTGAATTCAGACACTTAGTAGAAAAAGTGTGTGTAAGTGTGTTCATGGTTCATTGCGAGTGAAGTAAAATTCTGCACTGCATATTTAGGGATGCAAGCCATTTTCACATTTCATCCTAAATGACCAAATCCTACTGAGAAAAGCGTCTAATCAGGACAAACAGAAACACAAGTTGAGGTAACTCAGATCGGAGCAAACCAGTATAGTATGCAGCAATGACGACTGAAGCAAAAATATACTCATGCACCCCAGATGTACTGAAACGACAGGAAGCGTGTGTGATGTTCATGAAATGTTGCTGGTAGGAAAGTTCGGTAGGGTACGTCTACATCAGTGAGGCAGTAAACAGTTTCGCATGAGACATCATCGGTCAGCATTTTGAATCAGTTTTCATTTTTATAGTTGAAGTCTTTTTTTTTTAACTTGGAACTCTTTCCTACCCCTTCAGGCCTGTAGACGCATCAAAAACAAATGAAGAAGTGCCTGAAATGTCAGTGAATCAGGTGCCAACGTGAAACACATCTCCAGTGGTGGAGGGAGTACTCAGACCTTTCACTTGACAGCGACATATTATGGTACTTTTCAGGTTCATGCGTGTAATTTGGGTTTCTACAAGAACATGTTTCCATGCGGTTATGTTCAGAAGCCCTTTATTTTCCTCATACTGAATGTGCCTGTATTCACCCTCTCTACTACACAGAGTGAGCAGCAGTTCTAGCCGGAATAATAACCAAAGTTAAACTTTTGAACCAGCATGTTCCAGCAGGAATCGTATCGGAAATCGGGGAGAAATGGACAAATGTTTTGCTCAGTAACAACAATGTAAACACAGTGACTATCAGTTCGGCGGTGGAGAATAAAAGAGATGAAACGGTAGTTAAGTAATTATTCCTGGTAAAAGATAAACATAAAGTAATCAAGGTACATTGATTATTGTAGGAGCGATCCTCATATTATCAATATTACGTTATGTCAGACCAGTTAAATGTAAGTAAGGCAGCAACATGCTGGAATAGACCAAATACATATACTTATTTTATTTAAAGACGGCTCAGTAACGACAGTACCAGCATTGACTGTGAGAACTGTGTTTCACAGAGTGTCTTTCATCTTTTCACTTGAAAAGCCTTTACTTGTCAGACAGTTGCTGCCATATTTTTACTTTGACATTTTTTGTCAAAGCAACAGATTATCTATTTGAAACACTTTCAAATAGAGCACAGGCATCTGTGAAGTTTGACTATTAAACAGCGTCAACTTACAGTCAGTATTTACTATCTGTAAAGATTACATTTTCATCGTCTGGATGTTAAATGGACGAGTTCTTTTACCCTTTTGCATGTATGTATGTTTTTCATATCAGCTGTTTAAACGGCTGCAATTACATAAAGCCTTTGTTAAGGAACATGTTTTATGTATCTAATAACACAGGCTCATTAATTCTAACTTAAATATGACAAAGAAATTAAGCACTTTTTTCATAGACATTGACATTGAAATAATTGGCTATAATGCAAAGAGCAGCGAAGCCACGCGTTTTATGTGAACTGTCCACATCATCTCCTCCATTAGTGTAAAGTGTGTCTTGCATACTAAAGCTGTGTCAGCTGTTAACGGAGCAGTCAGGTCAGTGGTCAGCCTGGTGAATCTTGTTGTGGACACCGAGACTTTTCTGATGCTGCCTCTCCTCTCAAGCTTTCTCCCTCTGTGAGCAGTCTCGTGAGTCAAGGAACGCCTGATCAGACAGAAGCTTCAGGACCGGGCATCA
Organism: Lycodopsis pacificus; assembly: GCA_028022725.1. Taxonomy (NCBI): domain Eukaryota; kingdom Metazoa; phylum Chordata; class Actinopteri; order Perciformes; family Zoarcidae; genus Lycodopsis; species Lycodopsis pacificus. Next base: position 13,561,018 of record CM051696.1, on the reverse strand, counting down.
GGTCACACAGTCCAGCTGGCCCTCCAGTCAGTGTTCCTGGCCTTCCTGGCAGACTGGCCTTCATGTAAACAAAGTCAGCTGAGCTGCATTGCCATACAACGTTTCACAAAAGGCAACATTAAAAATAAAACAGTGGCCCATATCTAACCTACTACTGTCATTAATTAACTGGCTTTAAATGAAAATTTGTACATACTTACAACTTACAACTACTTACAACATACTTATTACATACTACAACTACAATGCAAGCTAGCCGCATTAGCAGCAAAGCATGCTAACGTTAACAGGCAAACAGTCTGCTTAATTAACAGTAACTGGAACAACATAAAATTGGCAAACCTTACAGCTTCCATGTCTGAAGATGTGTCACAGACAGCCAGTATAATTACATCCTGAGCTTCAGTTTTGAAGGGAATCTTCTTTGAGAAAGCGTTTTCCTGTGGTTGTGAGGACATGTCAGTCAAAATCCTAAATCATTGAGTCTCCATGTCCTCAGATAATGGAGACATGAAGACTTTACTGTTGTCAAATGGGAGCGACATCTGATGTGCTAGATAGATGGAGCAGGAGCAAAATGGGGATGGTGGTCTTTTCCGACACTTCGAGGGTCTGTAGACACACCGGGGACACATATTTATGTTTAAAAGCCACGAGCAAGTGTGTTTTGCATATGTGACCTTTAAGTACAAGCACCTAAACCGCAATATCAACAAACTCCACGACAAGTAAAAGTTCTGCATTCAAAACCTTCTGAAATAAAAAGAATCATCAGCAAAATGTACTATATCAAAAGTAAAAGAGAAAAAGGACCCCTGTGAATAATACATTAACATATAATATATTACTAGATTGGTAATAGGCTTGACGTGGAGCTAGTTACTGTATTTATTTGGCAAAACCGATTAATTGATCAACCTCTAATAAAATAAGTTACATATATATTTTTTTTCTTTTTCTAAGGTTAGTTGGTTGTAATATATCTAATACATTTCTTATGTAATACAGCTTCCAAATCATTTATAGTGCTCCTTGTAGGTTCCAAAATATCTTCTAATAGCTTGTTTGTTTCTCAGGCGATCAGTGTGATCACATGAAAGCTATCCCATCGGCAACGTTGCCATTTCCAAGCATCTACGCATTTCTAAAGAGATGTTTGAGGAGGCAGTGAACCGGGTTAAGGGTGAGCTGTAAGGTATAATATAATAGGATAGACATGCCTGTTCTGTGTGATAACCATTTTAAGCTCTCTTTATATCCTAAACCATTCACAGATTCAGTTTCCTTCGTGTGTGTGTGTGTGCATGTATGTGTGCGTGTAGGTCAACACACTTGAACACGGAGTGCCTTCAGTTCAAAGCACTGTACCAAATGTTATAGGTTGTGAGTTGCGGGTGCCTAGAGTGAGAATACATTTCTATCAGAAAAGATAAGAAAAGTAGAATGATCCTTCTGTCAGGAACACTCAACATCAAGTTAAATAGCTTTATACAGTTGAGATTCGGAGCTCTCCGTATGTATCCAAGCAGCTTTGCACATACTGCAGTGCAAAGGCAACAACTGTCATCATCAACATAACATACGGTATACTGGAACAGGAGGAGATGATGAAGGTGCAGGGAGAGAGCAGCGAAACAGCGTGAGAATGCAATATTGGCAGCTTACAACAGAACACCGTGTTGAGGTGTCAAACATTATTGCACATTGGTTGGATCGGCTCGCGGTCAGCTCATGTGGTGCACATAACTTAAGTGCCTGCTATAACTAACACAAGCTTGATTTGTGAGGAAAGTGGGTCAATGCAGCAGCGGAAACAACAGGAAAGAGAGAAAGAAAAGAAAAACAAAGAACAGGAAATAACAGAGCAGGAACGTGTATACATATAGCTGAATAAATTATGTGTATTGTCTTATTGGGGTGTGTACTGAAGAAGAAATGTACTATATCCAAGGTATATGAAGACGGCTATGTTCGATCGAACAAAAATGTTTATAAAAGAGATTTGATGTCATCGGTTAGTGCAGCACACATTTGCTGACAAACAAAGTATCACAAAGATGCAATAAAATGAAAAAAAGATAAATATATTTTCAAGCTAAATTAATTAATCTGTCCTCAGTGGCTGATTCAAACTTCTCTTTCATCAAGCAGGTATTACAGCACTGGGCTGTAGAGTGCACATTGCAACTGGACTACATATGTGTGTGTGTGTGTGTGTGTGTGTGTGTGGGCGCCCAAAAAGCTAAAGAAATATGCCTTCAATATGTGTTGCACCCTGAAACACTGCAGCGTTTGCATGCGGTGAGACTTTTGTAGAGAATGAACAAAAACGTGTCCAGGTGTGAAAAGCAGTGAAGAGTTGTCTCCATATAAAATACATCTGGAGTACTTTGAAGACGCAGCCAGCCCCCTGCAGCACCCTCCTAGCAGGCTGAAGCTGGCACCATTTGGACGGTTGAGAGAGAAAAAAAGAAAAAAATCCATTTGCAGTCACAACAAAATGAAATAAATAAAGTTGAAAATGTTGGCCTGAAGACAAAAAAAGTGGAGTAGGTCAATAAAATGCTGTGAAACAGCAGAGGTCAGGGACCGGAGCAGATTACCTGTGGTATACAGTGACACCTATTGTACACTGGGAGACACACAGTGTACATTCTCACACAAACACACAAAAAAATACACACAAGCAAACTTGCCGTTATACTCACTCAGCGACGCAACACAGCCAAAAGCCCACACACTGAGAATGATTAATGCCTGTGAACAACGTTCTCAACTTTCTTTTTATTCATAAATGGAATTTCAAATCACTGCCCTAATTTCTCTTCCCTCTTCTTTCCTTTTCTGGCTCGCTCGCGCGCGTCTCTTCTCACACTTGAGGTTGAAATGGAGATTGTGTTTTGGCTGCAGATGCAGAGCAGACCTCCTTAAAATTGGCTCTCTTAATAATTCAGCGTTTGAATAAAGCTGGAAATCCAAATGTCACTGTGTGTGATTGTCTATAGAAGTGGGACGGAAAGGCGGCTTGTGAAAAGAGGGAGAGCGAGAGAGAGAGAAAGAAAGAAAGAGGGAATGAGGCAGGGCAAGGGAGAGGAGCGAGAGAGAGAGAGAATAAAAGTAGAGAAAAGAAGAGCACGAGAAAGAGATAAAGAGAACTTGGAGAGGGGTGTAATAGGGTCTGAAAAGCCTTTTAACATTAGCACTTACGGGCTACTAAGAATGTGTGCAAGCAAGTAGATAGTAAGGAAAGCCTTGGTGTGTGTGTGTGTGTGTGTGTGTGCGTCTACTGTAGACTAAAATATACACCCCATTAGACATCTTACTCATGACAATCCACCGCTGACTTGTCTTTAACAATCTGACTGCCTGCCACGGGCTCAGACGACATGCTGTCTTTCAGAGGAGAGGGCTCAGTTTTAAAATGAAGGTAAGAAGGGTTGAAAACATAAGGAATCGATTGGTACCAACTCTGTCATGCTTGTCGTGAAGGGGGCTACACAACGACATTTTCTGTTACTTTCAAAAAGACTTTCGTGCTAATCGAAGCTAACCGACCGCTTTCTCTGGCTTCATATTTACAGCGCAGACATTAGAGACGTGTCAATCTTCACATCAAACTCTTGGCAAAAAGGACAAAATCTTTTAAAACACGTTAAATAATTAGTATACCTGTAATTCATGAAAAGACAGTTCCTTTTGGAAATACATTGCAAGACCTTCCACTATTTGGTGGCCCAATCAAATGCGAAGGATTTGATTGAAATCCCTCTTGTAACTGTACACAGCTCAAATATTCAGTTGCACTGGGAAATACTCAGAAGCTAAAGATGGTCTAACTTCCGAGGACTGTAATGATTGGTTAAAGAGGGTCGGCTATCGATCTGAAAAAAGTTAAAATCCTCACCCTCACTGCATAGACAAAACAAAATGTCCAGCGTCGTCCAGTCCAAAAAGTATAGCCTCGTGGTTTAGGAACTGACGAGCAGAACCCTAACTAAACCATGTCTGCCCAGGAGTTAGCTTTGTACTGGGTGACTCTGCAGCACATGATTTAAATCCAATGCCCATGTTTAGTGCATGAAGTACTGTAGTGTGCCCTTAGTAGGCAAAAAGTAAAGGTATAGGGTTGTGAATAAGTGAGACCGCTATTCAAGATAAAACATACTCTTGGCTTATTGTTACACTATGACAAAAACGTTGCCTAACCTTACCCAAGTACCTTTGACCCTGTACCACAACCATCTGTGTATTTTCCAGGAATATTAATACATCAGACTCAATGTCACAAAAATCCTAAGCATCTAAAAGCTGACCAAAGTTTAAAATTGTAATCCATCACAGCGAGCAAAAAGATTAATTTCGTCAAAGTTAAACTTTTGTTAGGTGGTGCTTTGCCTGTGAAAAGGTAGAAATTCATTAATACATCAATTTAGAAACCGTTCTGATGGTAAAACGGGTCTTTGTGTGAATGTACAAACATTGAGCGAAGTAATATCTTTGCATTTACACCAAACTCTCCTGCTAATCACAACTCTTTCAAGCCTCGACCCGAATCAGATGCTTTCTGCAGCCATCCATTATTAAATCAAATAGAAGGCGAGGCTGGTAACAATTAGGGCTTGAAATAGTTTTCCCTTTCCTGCTGTGCATACATCAGAGTATGTATATGTGTCAACATTTTTAATTAGAAAAACAACTCTAGGGGAGCGGGAAAGCAATTATAGTTTTGGAGTTTGTGGAAAACCATGCAGCACAGAGGAAAGAAAGCAGCGAATGAGAGGAAAGTCACATTCATCGCTTTAATATTTAAATTCTAAATAAAATACATTTTAAGTTGGATTCTCCCTTTAGCAATAGACTGTGGAAGCGTAATAACACGGCTGGAATTTAAAAGGTGGTGCACAGCACACAGCACACTGCCCGTCTTTAATATTGATGGACTCTTGACTTCTGGAAGTGCGAAGTGAATCAGCTATGAGGTAATATTATTATCACACTTAACCGTGAGACCTCTCACCTATCTCACCTGGAATCTGATGATTGATTCATTCAGGTGGGAAACTGTCAGCCTGACAGAGAGAAAGGCAGATTAAACAGGGAAAGAGACAGACGGCTGAGAGAGACAAGTAAACAAACACATGGATAAACCAAAAGACAGAAGAGACTCCTGTGAGCTAAAAGAGCGAAACATTTTTGGGAGTTTTGACAAGCTTTGAATTCAGAGTTTGTAGGGGTGCTAATTTAGAATCAAAATGTACTATTTAGACAAATGGACAAACTTGTGACCCAGTGAAAAAATAACCAATGCACTATTTTTTTTTTTTTCATTATAGCAGACAGCTTGTCGACTGTTTTTTATTTAGAAACGGCAACATGTCGACATGCTGTGTGGTTAGTCTGGTGCTCAGTCTGTTGAGTGTGAGACCAGCAGCGGAGAATACCCGCTCAGATGGCTACAGAACGCAGAGATGGCACCTCGCCGGTGTGGGAAGCATTTCTGCACCCCTGCCTGTGGGTCATTATCTTGTTGAGGTGTGTTGAGGTCCTCTCCCAAGAGCAACATCAGGCCTTGGTGGTCGGCGAAGGAGGGGTGGGTGGGTGGGTGGGGGGGGGGGGGCACAGACGGGCCGCCGGTGGGAGAGAGTCTTTTTGCTCTCACACACAGTGGGTGTAAAGCCACTTCCTCAGTGAAACACAGAAGTGGCGAAACTAGCACGCTGGTAAATGACAGCAAGACAGACTGGATTGAAATAAAACAAGAGCTCATAAGTTAGGTGTATAAAATCGGGGGTTGGGGGGGCAGCAATAGTAGGGAAAACAGAATTCTGCCAACAGACTGACAGAGCAGTAAAAGAAATGGAATGCATTATTCACTTCTGAGGTTGGACAACTGAAATAGTCCAGGTAGTGAAAAGTGAGTCTCTTAGGTCTGATTTCCGTGACATTAACTCAAATCCATCTCTGGCTGGTACTGTACGTGTGAAAGAGACAACATGCTTTGCTTCAGTTGGTTGAAGGAATAGCGTAACTTTACTGAACATGATAGTAGATAATGAGATCCCTGCCTAAAATGCCACAGCAATTATGTGAGACATCCTTTAATACTTATACTATACAATGTCAGTAACAAATTATTCCCAAATGCAACTTGTTTGAGATGCTTATTTTCCGTGCAAAAAGCATGAAAAGGAAATATGTTTTGAACCCTTATTTCTTGCACATCAAAAGGTCTACATAAAATATTATCTATAGTAGTCTGAAGTGAATTATGGATGAGCAGTCTAATGAGCAAATTAGTGAGTCAGCTACAGCTGCAGTGTTACTGTCCTCCTGAGAATAATTATTACACACTAAAACAAAACAAAAAAACATTTATTAAATTGTTTCCTGTCAGAGAATAGAGAGCTGGTAAAAATGGAAATATGATGTTAGCATATTCCTCTTTGTTGAGTGACAGTCTGGCTCGCTCGGCGAGGCGCATTGCAAAGCCTCTGACAACAACATCCAAACAGCTTGATAACAATCTGGATGTCCCAGACGAGGTCACGAGCACAGGATGCAATTAAACGGGAACGGCCAAACCCTGTCACAGCATGGGGAGCACCAAGGCTCTACACTGACCCTGCTGACTTGTCTGGGACAGTGAAACAGAACACAGGCCTGTTCGTTCACACGTGGACTGGACAACGACATGGGTGGCAGTGTCACTTTCCAATCCTCCTTCCCTCTGCGTGCACCCTGTGTGAATGAGTAGCCTTGCTTTTTTTCCTGTCCTGAAACAGGTGCACCAGCTGGCACAGCAGGAGCTGAGTCTGCTTTCTATCCTTAGCCTGAACACACTCATCCACGCTGCAATTGAAGTGATGCTTGTTACCGTGTGTATCAATTCAATCACACCTGGGGCTGAAACTTCACTCTCTGCACACTGGGAAGAAAAAAAAGGCAAAACTCGACCTTAACCGTGTAACAAATACTACACATCGGCCTATATTTGTCACGTAAGTTGTGGTCTGAAGTGTCAAGTCAGGGCAGGAATCTATGACACTAGAGTCGTGCCTATATGGTAACCCACACATTGCAAAAATTAGCAAAAAGTATTGTGAGACTCGCTGCTGATGACCTATCCGAACATTAACCATCATGGTCAATGCCTGACCTTAACCAGCTCGCAAAGGTTTCAAATGGGGCACCATCTAGACACGACCCAAATATAGTGTAGTGTGAGCTCTGCATTACTTCCTGTGTGTCATATGCGTCAGCCAGCTGATTATATAGCTGCATAGAAATCCTCATGGTCTATCCCACATTTGTTCATTATCCTACTGTAAAATAAACAATCCCTCCGTTTATTATCCTTTGTGTAAATCGTTTTTGCAAGATTTGCAGAGCTCCACAAGAACAAGAAAAATCAGTGTGCGCCCACTCACATTGCAGCACGGTAGAAGTCAAACAAGCTTCAGATGCATCAGAGTTGTGTAGCTTAGTGACTTTCCCCTACAGCGGTGAAGTCAACTCATGAATTAAAGATTTTGTTCTGTGATTCTTGGTAAGAAAAACAGCGTCCTATTACAACACTTGGTTGTTAAGAAGTAGAACATTTGAGGTCAGTGTAGTTTCTCTCGAATCATGCATACTATCCAAGCACCTGAAGAGTGTAAAACCACTTGTGCCTGACATGCTCATGGCGTTACAGAAACACAGTGCACACACTCAAGCTTTTATGGACATGTACTTTTTTCTTATACACGTTGACTCCTGATCTCTTCTTTCTCCTGCTAGCCATGCTCGCTCTAGTGGTGAATACCTCCACTACAAGAACGCCGTTCTGGTGCTGCAGAGAAGTGAGTTTCTCTCTAAGCCTCAAGGCCACTTTCTTTTCAAACCGTGAGAAAGGAATCCTAACCACGATGCTTGTAGCAGGTTAGTGTGACTCACTAGGTGAAAGAGTATTGCAAAGAAAATGTACTGAACGTTTTCATAATCCCCTGGTTTCTCTGTAGGGTCAGATGCACTTATTTGTCTGACATAGTATGTTTAAGTCCAGCATTGTGTCTCAGGCACTGTTTACTAGGCTACATACACATAGATCCTCTGTATGTTACATTAGAAATGTAATAGAAAGTGTCTCACTTGAAATATTGTTTATTGCAGCTTTGTTGAACGCTTCATTCTATGGTCTGTTGTTTCTTACATAGCAGACCGCTGCTATGAATAACAGGCTGGTGCCATGGACACAGAATTATGTTTTTTTTTTTTTTCTAGAAAAATAAAATAATTTTCAAATCAATATTTAGTGTAAAATCTTTGATTTTGTTAGAAGTAGCCTTGTAATAAGCTGGATAATGTACACTGAGAAGGTCATCATTGCAAAATGAAACCTTTGAGGATGATTAAATTCTCGCCACGTCAAGGTTCATGACCAGCTCGCTGTACATTGTTCCTTACTAACCATCCTACACGCTTGAAATATAGTTGATTACACGTTTCGATGGCAGCCTTCTCTGAGTTAAAACTGTAGTGCAGTGTGTCTGCTTCCCTGCGCTCACTGGCAAATAACAGCATGTGCTTGTCTGCCTGACTAATTATAGCAGCTTGATTGCAATCATACCTTCCCGTACAGCTATAAATACTGGAAGTAAATCGGGGAGCAAAGAGTGTACAGGACTGATCGATAGAACACTCTCAACCAAAGCAATGCTGATTAATGACCTGATTATGGAGCACCGTGTTGACATTTATGGGTTCTAGTAAAAGGTAGTCATAGCCTAACATATGTCCGACACACGTGAATCCATAGAATCCATTGAGTGAAATCAACGGATGAATCAGCTCCACTTGTAAAACAACAATAGGCAGAAATGGCAGAAGTCTAGACTCACTCATAGCATTAAAGGAGTAACTGCACACTAAGCTACAAACTAAATGATATCACTGAACTATGTTGAAACGTCAATACAGGGCTTAATATTGGTATTTCTTACCAGGTATTTATTTACTAACTTTTGTGTTTGTGTCCGTCGTAAGGCTGGTACCTTGAGGAATTCTTCATCAAAGTCGTGAAGCCTGTTAAAAGTGCAGTATCTCCCTGCCATCAGCACTGAAGGACGACTAGACTTATCCAGTCATTAAACTTAACTTCTCATTTATGTCCAAAAACGAGTCTCTCTATCCTCACTTGAATCTGATCTGATAGCGCTGTAGTTGTTGTTCAACATGTGCATGTCCTAAAAACAACAACAGGGACCAAATATCAATGGATGCCAAATTCTCTAATCATCGGAGTTCGTTTGAATTTTATGAGACGAATGTTTCAAGCTTCTGCTGTTCTCTCGGGGGGGGGAGGTTGTTTGTTTTTTAATTGTTTAATGTGTTTTGAAGTCCTCTGGGACTAATTCAGGGTTTCACCAATAAACTTGACTCGTCTAATGAATTATTGTTCAATTATAGAAATATCAGGTGGGAATACAGAATACACTCATGAACAGGAACTAAATCGGGGAACTGTATTTATAAATCACTGGTGAAACAAAATCACTATTATAGAGAAAGTGAAGCATTGTTGCCATTTGGCAGGTGTTATAATAAGTTGCTACAGTATAATGTCACGTAGCTCAACAGAGCAAGCATTAGCCAGAAAGAAAACCAGCTTTAGTTTGTTACCAGAAACAGACAACTAAAGCTTTAGGGAGTGGGGGGGGGGGGCACCTGTAGCTCCCAGTAATGAGGCAACACACAGAGTCACTCTGTCACTCAGGTGCAGAAAGGACCAACAGCAGAAATGGAGGTGAGCTTGGAGACAGGCTTATGCTGACCTTAAACTAAATGACATTTGAAGCAATTTACGAGTTTTCGGATAATTTCCAGTTGTGGTAAACTCAGCGTAGATACATGTGTGCTCCTTTCATAAAATGTGTCATGTGACAACTCAGTCATAGCTGTCAGAAAAACAAACAGTCTGGCTAGCATCCGCTACAGGTTGCAATGTTCATTATACCCAACCGTACACAGTAAAGGTGAGGACACATTAAACATAATATGGACAACTGTGCTGCAACAAGCACTGGATCTTGCAACCAAAGCTCACCAACATATTTGGCTTGGGGCTGCAGCAGCTGCACGTATCGTCTACTTTCTCCTGATGAGTCTCCCAAAGGTCACAAATGAAACAGAGCTTGTTTAATAGCCGTAGAAGCAGAGTGATGGTGATGATCAAAAAACAGGTTGCTTGTTGGGAATAACTGATAATAAATTAGTGAAAATGTAATTCTAGGGATTTGTATGCTTAGTAATTATCTAGTAATTATCAACTCACAGTTTCGGCACAAGAGGCAAGCGACAAATAGGAGACAATATTGGAAAACAATAGGTGGTGCATATTTTACACTAACTGCATGTTATTACAGAAATATGTGGAGTATAATACCAAAGTAAAGAAAAACCTGCCTTGCCATCATGCTTAGCAGCATAGCTGTCCCAAAACCCTTTTCCATTTCTTAATGAAGCATAACACTCTACTGTAGAAATGTTGTCATTGTGTATCTGCAGTCTAAGCAGCCATATCCTTTAGGTTCTATAACTGCATGTCTGATAGATTATGTCAAAGCATTTCATTTGAATTTCTAGGCAAAATACTCGATGAAAGCCAAAATATGATTTTTTTTTTATGTAGTTTACTTTATCAAATAAAACTTGAAGAGTCAGAACTGTTCTTTGTTCACTTCGATATGGCTGTTGTTTTGGTTGTCAGAGCTACAGAGTATTAAAGCATCTACCTCAGCCGAAGTTATTTTTAAAAATGATCTTTCATCATATCGGCTGTGGGAAGCAGGTATTTATGGGTTAGAGAATAAGCTCCAAAAACGCCATATTGTGCATCCCTACTGACAATAGGTTATATCTTGATGAACCCCTGACATTTTCTCAAGCACCACCATGAGGTAACATGTGTGGTTTTGAGTGAACTATCTCAACAACTAAAATGTGGTAAAGCCAAAACAACAGCATGTTCTGGCATGATCTGTAGACTCTTAACAATCATGTGGCCATGTACCTCAGGCATGCAGCGCCACCTTGGGTCTGCCCAAACAGTTAAAAGTTAAATCAAATGTGAGCCTGGACTCAGACCAGCTAGTGCAGAACACATCACAGACTTTTAGCTAGAAGCTTTTCAGATTGCAGCTCTTCCTCAGACAGCTCCACATAGTACCAGCAGCCTTCATGACAGACGCTCAAAGATCACATGGAGCTGGAGTTTTGAAGTAGCCAGCAAACCAGTCAGTCAGTTAAGTCTCAACCTAGCGGTTTATTTGATTAGACACTTCCCTTTTGGCTGCCAGATTCCTCTGCTGCTCTCGCCTCAAGGCAGAAATTCTTCTTTTACTTGTATCATGTTCCTTTTTTTTTTTTTTGCGGTTCTGTCGGTATGGTAGCTCTGAATCAGTCACTCTGCTATGACATAGAAACAGAGATATTTGATAGTTAATCCTATGTGGCCCAGAACTCTGTAGCTACTATATCATGACACGTAGAGAATATAAATGACTTTGATCATAGATCGCAGGTAGCCTTTGGCCTTTTCTGAACGACCTCCATCTGACACAAACAAGACCATGATACAAGCGATCAAGTCGAGGTGAAAAGCACTTTTATTCACATCTCTTCTTAACTGTCCCCAATTACTTTAATTAATTTCATGTTGCAAAGAGACAGGAATATCAGATTTGCCTATAGGCGTTTTACCCACAGTGATTTTGTCACATGGTTCATCAAGAGTTTCATTTATGAAAGCTTACATGACGTCTCTTTAATGATCACAAGTGACAAGCATAAAGCATCTCAAGGGAACTTTTTCACACTTAAGTAAAATATATAAAAAATGAGTGAAGTTTTGAAACTTTTTTTTTTAAGATTAATGCTCCACAGACATAGTTGTGTTCCAGAAAAGTTCTGGGGTAACAAGGCATGTGACAAATTCGAGAATATGACAGCTCAGGACCTACAGCGAGAATTTTCTCGGTATCAACAGCACTTTTTAAAAAATTTTCCGAACACTCTTCTTCAACTTGTCGTGTCTTTCATGGGTTTTTTTTTCCTTTGCTTTGATAAATCTTAGTATCTTATAAATCTTATAATTGGCAGTGAAAGGAATCCATTATTCTTTGAATGTACAACCAGACTGGCCAATTACAGTGAGAGCAAACGTAAAGCCTGAGAAGACTTTGTGAACACCATGCCCTGAAGGCTGCCATATACAGATCAGAAGTGACTGTGTCATTGGCATGAGAATGTCTGCAGTTTTACAGCTTCTCTTTTTTCTTTAATCCTAAACCATTATCTGATTTCCTGTCTTGAAGTCCGGAAATCATTTTGGCAAGTGAATTTTTTTCCACTAATGTAGACAATGATAGAAAAGTTGCAAAAGTATCATATGCCATATGTCATTATTGTCAATGACAATGAAGCAGGCTTTTAAGCCACCAGCTTTTAATACTCATGCTGCTCACACACCGGGCGCGTTTTTTGATTGACGCGCGTCGAGATTACATACAAAGTCTATGCACAGACGCGATGAGACTGGCGCGCCGCGATTTTTAGTCTCATCGCGTCTGTGCATAGACTTTGTATGTAATCTCGACGCGCGTCAATCAAAAAACGCGCCCGGTGTGTGAGCAGCATAAGGCAGGCGCAGCTCCTTTGATGAACATTAATGATCCCATCAAATACCATCGACTTACAATTAGATCGGAATGCATTGGAAGATATCACACTGAAATCTTGCACTCTCAGATCCCACCTTCACTTTTGAAGCTTTTTCTAAACATTTTGAGGAACAAATCATCGTTCTGATGTTGACCAACTAATACTTTGACAGCTAAGGGCGCTCAAATCAGGATGTTTGGGGCCGAGCACGGCTGTGCACGGATTGCAATTGTCTTGGTTGTTTTTTTCAAAAGTATTACCTGCCAATTACATATTTTCTTTCTAAGAACTATTATTAACAGCAAGGCTCCAGCAAAACTTCTTTCACCACTGTAACAAAAAACCCAATTCAACTGTCCCAGAGTCAGTGTAAACTGCCAAGAATGATAAACTTTATCCATTACTTTGTTATCGTCATCTATACGCTATTTGCATAAAAACACACAACTCAAATGATTGGGAAATAAGATTGTATTTTTATTGATACAAAAACAAATATTGCTATTACATTTAATTATGAATTAAAAGCTACTTAGAGCAGGTGTTAGGAAGTTATAATTCCCGCTCCGCTGGGCTCGGTGTATCTGAATGAGTCTGTAAGTGTGTGTGTCCAGCTGTGTTGCTCTTGGAGCTAATTGCAGAGCAGGCAAATGAGCATTAAACACAACATATTGAGCGCACAAACTTCTTGATGTATTTTCCCTTTGCCCGGAGTATTACATTTTCACCAGGATAAGCCAGTAATCCATTACAGATGCTGTTATAATGCCAGCCTAACTGATAAGAAACAGAAAGATTAGCTCAGTTGGCTAGGGAAATTACAGGCCAATGTCAGCCTGACCTGGCATTTTGATTCGAGTGTGTCGGAGCTGACAAGCAGCGATTGTCCGCAGTGCTGATGAGTGCGCTCGGTGAGGCAGCTGGAAATGATGCCAGTACTTTTCTTGCAGCCTGCTGTCTCGTCCATTTATTGGCACACACTACAATCAGGGAGTTGTAAAATACACAGTCGTCTTGATATGTTACAGATTATGTGGTTAGAGAGCAGGCTGACAGAAATGTGACTACAGCACTGAAATGAAGTGCTTTGTGTATGTTTCATGATGCAATTAGAATAGTTCTTCCAGGAGGAGTGTGTTTGTGGCGCATTTTTATTTTTTTCCCCGTTTCTTTCTTTGTTTGATAGCAGAAATGAATCTGGTCAAAAGCCAGCCTCTGGGCCTGAAGAAAGAAGGGATTCTCTGACAACAACACCCTCAGATCATGAAATGTAGCGGTTCTATCACTTCTTTCTGTCCTGATTTTATGCCTCCAGCATAAAAAAACCTGAGAACACGTTCTCTGTCAGACACCTTGTTCTCTTCAGCCTTCTTCCTCTTATCTCAGCCGATCTCCTTTGTAACCCTTCGCTCTCTTGTCTTTTATTTCACAATAATACGCGCTTTCCACCGTCTTTGTGCCCCAGCCTCGCCCTGCCCCTATCATGTACTGATGCACTGATGTGTGACGTGACCTTAAAGACAGCAGAGCTGACAGGCTCTGTCCTTTCATTTCTGGCAGACATTTTTATCTCAGCATGCATTTTGGCACTGTAGAGATGCCGTAGTGTTCGACAGATGCACTCTAGATGTGACAGGGATCACTGGGGATCACAGACACTTCTTTACACAACTTCCTTTCTATTTCTTGTTACTTTAACCACAGAGCTTTTTGAAAGCTCAAAGAGTATAACACACACTCAGAAAAATACTTATCACTTACTTATTTCCAAACAAGACCTCAAGAGGACATGTCAGCTCAAAAACATACTGAACCCAATATTTCAAAGAAAAAGATCCGCTGTAAGCTAAAGTGTTTTTATCACCCAAGGGTGAACGTTATTTCAGCCAGTGCAGCTCAGCGTGTCCTGATTCGATCACTTTCTGTGGCCAAATAAAAAAGTGTTTTATATATCTGCAGATTGGGGCTGGATATAGAGTACCCTTAGAGCTTTAAAATGTGTAGGCTAGCTCATCGTAAACTAGTGGTCATGTAACTTACAGTCGTATTCCTTCAGGCAGTGAGAGATCAAAGTGTGTCAGGTTTTAAAAGTAATATAATTGATTCCTGAGGCAAGAGCCTCAGACTGTAAAGCTATATGGAATCACACAAGGGTAAAATATGAGTTCCGGCCTAAAGAAAGACAAATATTAATATTATTAGAGGGTGGAAATATGGTAGTCTAAGCTTGTTCTTCCTTAACAAAGAACAAAAATAACTGACTTCAAAAAGAACACAGCAAAAGGTTAAAAACAACATAATAACAGTCATTCAGTTTTAATACCATTTCAAAATCTTGCATGCTGATAAAATAATCTGGTTTAAAATGTCTAGTTCACACAGAGAGAAGAACCAAGTCTGTTGCAGGGTCTAGGAATGACGTACCCAATTCATCCGCATGATCGAAGGTTGCAGCTATTACTTTTAACTGTCAGTAGAAAACATAGATGAGGAGGCAGTTTAAATATGGCCATAACAGAAACATTTAAAAAATGTAAATTTCCCATTAGAGAAAAAAAACTGCTTTCTTATACAAACTGCAATGATGTGTGCAGAAACCCAAATCAGGGACAAACACCTTCATGCATGGTCTATTGCTGATAGGTTTCTCTGTGTTGTAATAGTATTCCATTTATATGTAAAGAACAGTTCTGCTGATTATCTGTGCATCACTGTAATGCTGCACACAAGGTATCTAGCATTACTGTTTGAAAATCCCTGATGTGTAAAATAATGTGGAAAGCCGCAATCCCCCACAGTGAAACGCAGTGCGCTTCAAACAATTGACAAGTTGTATCAGAAAGATCAATTAGGGAGATTAAAATCACTTTGCATCTGAGAACCAGTCTTGGAAATCTGGAAATTGAACTAAAAGGGGGGGGGGGGGGTGCCAAAATGCACTTTTGGTATTTTCCCTGTTCTCGTCTGGCGCACTTGTAGCACACTTTGTTGCAGGGTGGGACCTGAAAGAATAATTGAGTGTGCACGTAGAGCTTTTGGCAATAATGGCCAATCACATTCACGACTTTCATCCCCTTGAAACAAAGAGCTCTCCCCTCCAGGACAGTTTGGGAATCCTGTGGAAAGTTTTCCTCAAAGAAAATGTTATTGTTGTCTGGGACGTGCAGAGTTTTAAAGATGAATGCAGCAGCTCAGCTGAATACCACCGTAGGGCCACAGTCCAAATGAAAGGAGGATTAAAAGGCAGTCTTGTTTGTTCATGTCGTATTTCTTTACTTTTGAAAGTTTCATTTAGTTAAATGAGAATGTTTTACATCCAGAAATAGCCGCTGACTATCTGCGAGTAAAATAGCAAAATGATAGCAGCATTTATCAAAATGACAAGTGTCATGTGCATACAAGCATGGAGGTGTCTTTGCTTATTTCGCAATAGTCTGGTGCTGGCTGCACAAAATGTAACCAGCAGATGTACGTAACTGTGGCTTGCCAGTGGGCAACATCACTCCAATTAGCAAGAGACTGCAGATGGAACAGATTTAACAAACATTTAAAAAAGGGATTTGTGATATTTCAGAGAGGATTGTATAGATCTGCCTACATATTATGGAATACAAGTGTGCTGAGCTGTGGGAGGCAGCGGGCCATGCAGAACGCAGGGTTTCCGTCAGTGTATTTGAAAGCCCAGCGGCCCAAGTTTACTCCCCGCCGGGCCGATAAAACTCCTTGAAGGAATGACTCAGTGGTTGACCAGCTTTTCTCATTTTAGTGACCAGCTGCTCCTTCAAGTTTTGCTCAGCGCTCTTGCTCAGGGGTTGCCGTACACAGTACGCCTTCGGATGTGTATCAGCACCCCCCCCTACCAAGCCTCGCCTCCCACTGGGACGCACAGCAAGTCACCAAGAAGCCAAACCCGGCACAGCTGAGGACCTCAGTGCGCCCCAGGAAGTACTAGTTTGCCAGCGTTCGGAAATAGATACTGTATAGACAGCCTGCTTTTGAGAGGGGTTGGAGTTCTCCTTTCATAATGAATGATTTCCTGGTTTATACGACAGTCTGAACCCTAAACTGAAACTAATGATGATGTTTTTTGTTCATTTATGTTAGAAGTTATCCTGTAGATTAGAAAGATTTACAGACTGAACTAGTTTATTTAGTGCAGAAAATTGGAAAAATAAAGAAAATTGCATTTTGTGTGGATATCTCTTCACTGAGCTTGAAGAAGCTGTCATAAGGTGTTATGTCATGGCATAACCACACTCCCCAGCCATTATAGTCACTGACAGCCCCACAATGTTCAAAGGGTTTCATAACCTTTCATGCAGAATGGGTAAAATGATCGAAAGTCGTTCTGATACTTGACCTTTTTAACATAATAACATGCTTGTAACGCCTAATGTTGCAGGACAGGAATCAAACAAAGAGGTGCACGAGAGCACTGCAGATATCATTTGAGAGTTTAGACTGATGGTTGTGAGCTAAGGCCCTCCACAGGACTCCACAGGAGCCAAACAGTTTACTCTTGGACCAATTAAGAGGATCTAGTAAAAAGAGATACAATGATCCTATATAATCCACCAAGATGTTTGTCTTCATAAATTCAATTTTGTTATTTTCCCATATTTTAAGACATTTTTTCCAATTATCTTTGACTCCATTGTGTGGCCCTCTTTAAGGTTTTTCAGACTGTACATGTTTACTTTGATGCAAATAGTTATATTCAATGGAGCCACAAATCTGATAAAATGCTCCCAAATACAGTTTACAACATTAAGAATATCTTATATCTGTGTACTGTGACTGCCTAGTTCATGAGGGCTGTTATCTAGTTTCTTAGGTTCACAAATTATCTCTTCAAAACTTGGCTGATCTGTCCAGGTTTCACACCTTCCCTTAAAGATATGCACATAGATGCACACTGAATGCACAAAATATAGAGATAAATAAGCACACACACACACACACAAACATAGCATAGCCTGAAGTAGCAGAATTACAAGATTCAATACATCTATTACCATCTGCACAATGGGATTAGCTAGTGGTGTGGAGTGTACACACAGACACAATTGGACTGATAAACCTGAAGTGCAAATATGCACACACACACAAACCGGCAGTAATAACTGTCTGTGGAAGAAGTAACAGTTCCTGCTCCTTTTTAACCACAAGTGTTTAATCCAGCTGAATTCATTCTGAACTGACTAAGAGCTCATATTGGCAGTGGAATAATTCAAAAAGTTAAATCGTCGAACGAAAGGAGGTATTGTACACTGTAGGACAATTGGTCATTTGACAAAAAAAGTGAAGAAATCCAGACTTTTATACCAGCACACAGTGGTGTAGTACAAAAAACACATGCTATGTAATTATTAAAATACAACAAGGCGTGTGCTCTGATCCAGGTAGGCTACAGATCAGTATTGATTGAATACTGAAAAGATTCAACAGTAACATGCACAGATCTAAAAATGTATATGTTCACATCAAAGGGTGTAAATGCATGTACATGACTTGCAAATTCATATCGATATGTTTGCCATTCAAAACATACCCTGCAGTTCTAGTTAGTTATTAGCGATAATGACTCATTATATAGCACGGATTTAAAAAAAAATGTAAACAACAACAACAAACAAATGCTCTCTCTCAACCAATTGGCAGACCTTCTGCACACGCCCATTCACAAATCGCAGAGCATCAACTGGTGACTGAACGGCAAATAACACATGACCAATATTTAAAATCCTGCAGGCTCTTGTTCCTGCCACTGTGTGCATTGAAGGCAGCTGGCTAGAAGACAACGGTTATACGATCCAGACAAACAACTGCACAAAATATGACATTCATGAAATCAGCCAGCACACTGCAGAAGCCACAGCGGGACATTTAACCACGAGGAAATAAACCAATAGACACAGAGAAAGCTACAGAGGCAGGCAGGTTGGATCCACCTTAAACAGGCACCTGATCTGAAGTCAGCTTCACCTGTAACGTCTCCACGGTGAATCCTGGTCTGCAGGGTGCAACGCTGAGGGGCAGATAATAAATAAAATAAAAACCTCAATGAAAACTGGGGAAGAGTTGGCAGCAACAACAGAATAAGAGGTGTCTGTTTCGTGACAAAGAAAGATTGTTAAATCTTTTAAAGATATTTTTGGATAGTCCTGGCTAGCCTCGATTTTAACGTATTTTAAATGAGTTGCCCGCAACATTTTCTTTCCTAAAAAGAGCTAGACTCCATATTCAGTATTGCGTTTTGCTCATGACACTCTCTGAAAATATCTGGAGAAACATAATTGTTGTGTATTTAACACAGATGTAGCTGAATGGATCCGTGAATATGCTGTCTCAAATATTTCCACAGTACAGAGATGAGTTCCCTCAACAAAAAGCCAATGGGATTATTCCATGTACGTTATTGCAGAAAATAATCTGTTTGGCAAACACAAGTTTAAGATAAGATAAGATAATCCTTTATTAGTCCCTCAGTGGGGAAATTACAGGATTACAGCAGCATTGCTCACAAGTAATAAAATGAAGATAAAAAAATCAAGTAGTATAAATAAACTAAACAGTAAACAGTCATAAAAAATATGACAGTAAAGAAGAATACAAAATATACCAGTATATACAGACGGAGTAAACATTAAAAATGTAAGATAATACTTAAACGTATTGGATATTGCACGGGATATTGCACGGGATTGACAGTAAAGAAGAATATTAAATATACCAGTATATACAGATGGAATGATACTGACATGTTTTGTTCAGTAAGATCATCTTCACAAATGAACACAACTGTTATGATTGATGATGCTATAAACCAACTGCACCTGCACGGTCCTATGACTTCACGTCAGCGTCACAAAGCACCTGTTTTATTTACTGACGCATTTAATATTGTAGAACAAAACATTAAAGTGTGTGAAGCTTGTGTTTACCACAGACCTTTTCTCAGCCATCAAACAAAAAAAGCCATTGACTTCGAGACAGGGGAGCCGGCAGTACAAGTTCATTTCCAGGTTTTGGACTCATTCCTGCAGCACTTTGTACCCACAATCTCATTGGATATAAATTAATCTCAACTGTTGCTATGAATGCTGGTATTCAAGTGCATGCACATTGAGTGTATTAGCGTATGGCAGTATGTGCTAAAAGTATTGAACTGTGTCTAAGTTTGTGTTTTTGTGTCAGTGCAGTAAGTTTGTGTGTCCATGGGATGTGTTTGCTGGTTTGCATCAACCTTAACTCAGCCCAGCGATTAATAAAACATATAGTTACTGTCGGGATGTGTGTTCCTGTGTATTAATGTGTGTGTCAGGAGAGAGAGGGACTGCAGCAGAACATGGCGCCTGGAAATCTAGGTCATCAGCGAGAGAGAGAGAGAGAGAGAGATGCATTATAATGACAGCAAAGAGGGGAAAAAGTTAAAAACAAAGATAGAGGTAATCAGACAAAAGCGAAATAGAAGCAAGGTCAAGGGAAAATGTCTTTTTAGAAAAAGATGTGCGTGTGACAAAATCACACACTCAGATCACTTGCTTTGGGCAGGTGTGGGGACAATAATAACAACCTGTAACTCTATGACTCTTCCTGCTGTCTGTTTGTCCGGATAATACAGCGATAATTACAGTTACTTAATGCCTAAACCAATGTAATATGTTGCTTTGTATAAGCAGTTATCCATTTGGCATGAGAGTAGCAGCCTTTGGATGAATTAAATCATTAAATTATATCACATCATTTATCTAAATCAACTGCTTAAGGGATGCAAAATGACTGTGAATATATATTGTACTGTCTAAACTTCTATACGAAGGTCAAGCAGAGACCTATAGGCCTTTGGCATTTTGACTTGTCATAGTTGGAATAGCACAGGTGTCTGAAATTTAAAATAAAGTAGTGTTCCACTGAGAACATTATTCTAACTACTCCATTACTATAAAATATTGTACTCTTTTTGAAATTTATTTTTATCTTTGTGACTACGTTTCATTCATTTATTCTCACACAAGGCTGCCTCACAAAAGAGCCTCCAGCCTCAGTAATTATCTTGTTAAAATAATACTAAATGAAAAACATGTATTTTCTCTATAATGCACAGAGTAGTTATATTCTATGGGGTTTCTGCTGCAGATTGTTTTAATTGGCTGTCCAGATCATGGCACTCTTTTAAGTTCCCCAGGATTCACAGACACACCGCCAAAACACACACACACTCACACAAACACACACACACACACACACACACACACACACACACACACACACACACACACACACACACACACACACACACACACACATCTCCTTGACCCTAAAATCTGCGAATCAGCAGAGGAGCTTCATTAGAGGTATGAAGAGTAATCAAACCCTGCATTGGTGCATGTTGTGTGTGAGCCCCAAGGGGTCCATTAAGCCAGTGATATTGTTGCTTTGTGTTTGGAGGAGATCGTCATGAGCTGATTGTGCTGTAACCCAAGCACAAACACACATGGCTTAATCAGCAGTTTGGAGTATAGAGTTGCATAGGATAATACTTTCATCATAGTAAATGTGCACACACACACATATGCAAAGAGGATGCTGTGACAGAATGTGCAAATTCAATAATGTGTTAATTAACGTGACGCCAGCAGAACGATAGCATCGGGACATAACTCAGTGGCTGTGTTTATCCACACAAGGAATCGTATTCTTCACTCAGTAACCTGGCTCCCTTCAGTAAGCTGTTGTTGCCCTGCATGCAAAGATTCCGTCAGCCCCATAGGTACATTTTAATGTCTACGAGAAAACATATAGCTTTGAGCACTACTTAATGTTACTGTTGGGATGAGCATTTCTTCCTCTTCTATTCGAAGCAACCTGTTAATGCTCATTTAAACGGAGAAGAGGAAGCTGCACATTTACATATTTCTGTACTGCTGGACCTTTATGTGTTTTGGAGTGACACACAGGTGCGCAGAGTTTATTGATTTATTGCCGACAACATTAATGTTGCAGGGTATGTGTGTCTGTTTTGGATACTGGTGCACTGATGCCACTGATTGCCAAGCTGAACTCTTCAGGGATCTAACCATGTGTGGAGATATAAAATTGCCAGAATCTGCATGTAATGCTAATGAAAGTGCCAGACTTGTTCCAATATGTTCATACCCCGAGACTGCTGCTAATTTATTTGTGTTCTTCCTTTCTTTTTTTTCAAAATGAGACCAGTATGATCTCTTAATGATCCGTGATGCTCGCTTTAGCACTGTTCTTTCAATAAGTAATTACTGCAAGTTATCCACTGGCATGTGGGCTTTCTCAGCTCAGTCCTAAGTTGTTGTTGTTTCTTTTAAATTGAAGGTTCTCTTAATCTCAATTTGCTGTTCCTGCACACATGGAACATATACTTTTATACACTCAGGGGCCAGTTTATTTGGCACACCGAGCTGAACAGTAATAGACTCTGTGCAGCAGACCTGCAATTTGAAAGATTATAATGTTCCAGTTGAAACTGTTTCAGAGAGGTTATTGTTTTATGTAAAATAAAATAAAAATTCATGATGTTTTTCCCTTACAGCCCATTATGTCCAATATGATGTTTTCTCTTTGGGCAATCCCATTACCCGAGACAGTTGCCAGTCGTGACTATAGCTGCATGGGTAACATTCCTAAAATGTATTTCCCCACATATTTCCATCCATTTCCATTTCCAAACATATACATCCAGAGGACTGAGATGCATATTGCTGCACTGAATCTACTCAAAAAACAGCATAAGTGTAGGTTTATGAACACTCGCCTAAAGACAATGGCATAGAAATATCAAAGAACACTAAAACATTAAAGTCAAATACCCACGCCGAATGGATTATCCTCATGTTTAAGGACTCTGCAGGGGTTCCATCAAACAACAGATGTAGTGAGATCAGAGGGCTTATATATTATGTTCATATCCCATTTGAATGCATCCAGGACAGTTAATGGTGCAAGAGGAAAGAAAACCTTAATTTTCTGCAGGAAAGTGCAGACAGTGAACTATTACTCGAGAAACAAAAAATAAAACAGAACATTCTAAATGATATTACTGTAATATAACAATAATAATGTAGAGGTAGTTCACTCCTGGGCTGAATGTGTTATTTTTGTTATAGCAATAGAATCGGATTCAAACATGACACATTTGCACAAATACTCATGTCAATGTGATGTAAAACCTACATTGATTTAAAAGCAACAATTACAAATAACTGCACCAAAAATAATGAATTTAGAGGCTGCAGACTGGAGTTTGTAATGTATCTTTCAACAACGGAGAGTCAGGAACACCACGGAGGTTTTATTTCCAAGTCAAAGGTCAGTCTTGAAGATACGACGCTGACTTCTCAATTGACTTTCAGTGAAGAGACAAGGGAGAAAGAAAAGTAAAGACATAAAAGAAAAGTAATTGGCAGTTTAGTCTGAGAACATGACCCAGAACAAACAGCCCCAGATTGATTCTGTAGGCATTTAGCTGGTGCTATTGAGACTGACACAGAGAACAGCATGTACTGTAGGTAACGATGAGAAGACCAATAACTGAGTGAGAAATAATAATGAAAACATTAACGCTATACGACAACTGGATCTGGAGCAGCAGTGAGATGACGACCAGATGTCATGAAACATTCCACCATATGGTCGAAAGGATCTGCAGACAATGACACACACTCAGTCAGTTATAATTACAAAGGCACACACGGTGAATTGCATCGGCAAATACACCAAATGCTGGGCCACTTGTGTTTTTATGATGTACATTGCTGAGATTAATCAAGGTAAGAGCTATTAACCATTATGGTTTCATGTGTATCAATCAAAGTAAAGGGAAAAAGTTGAATGTTTCAAACGACAGATTGTGCCAAGATTGTGGAGCTCATGACTCAGTCCTTTTTTTCGTTCAGTGAATGGCATATCTCTCAGCAGCTTCTCAGAAACAAATACATTCAATTGTCTCTTTGAATGTCTACTTCAACTTCTCAGGCACCATTTTAGTGCTCCACACCCGAAGGCCTTTAAGCTGGTAGTGTCTGCGTTTTGAGACAACAGGCTGACAAAAAGACTTTTTGAACTACAAACAAAGAGCAAGAGGAAGACATAAACTGTGTCTGTGCGAGAAAGAAAAACAACGAGGGGCCGAGATGGAGGCACCTGGATCTATTCATCCTCTAGTTAAGTCTTATGTAGAGATCTACGTCTCAGTTCCGCATTGGAGCGTTGTATTGATCTCTTTTCTTTTTTTCCTCAAGAGAGACAATAAGAGAAAAAACAAAGCGTGTTTACATGCATGTAAAAGATCAGCTAATCCAATCGCAAAAAAATATATATTTCCACACCCATAGTACTTTTTACAACGACAGATCTGCTGCTAAGACTCCTGCTGTCTCCCAAATATTACGGTATAGTAACCAGCTTATTTCAGAGCATACTACACGTTCTCTGAGGTCCCGTGTTAACCGTATTGCTCCAAACCTGGTTTCTTGCATTAAAACATAGTGACACATTAAGGAGGTTGACCGGAAACTTTGTGACAAAATACATTTCGAAGATACATGTCCTCCTCTGGAGGAAGCAGCACAGCACTATCTTTAAAAAGAGTGTTCCTGCCAGGCTTTTCGGCAGCACCTCTTGGGTTCTGCTGGCTTTCTGCATGAGCAAGCTAGAGTGGGATAGAGAGCAGGAGAGAGAGAGACAAGGTGAAGCTGGTCAATAATGTGTGTGTGTGTGTGTAGGTGTGTGTGTGTGTGCTTCTCTGAAAAAAAGATGGAAGGGAGGAGAGAAATAATTGTTGAATTGTTTTTTTATAGAGCTTTCCCTGGGCGATTTGGATGCAGATTCATTAATCTAAAAGCAAGATGTATAACCTCTCTCAGGGTTTTCTGGGGGGAAGCATGCAGCAAGGGAAAGAGAGCAGCTACACTTCACTATTTCTTCTCCTTCTTTCCTCTTATTTTTTAGCCATTTCTGGTTCTTTGATTGTTGCTCTTCATCTCTCTCTCTCTCTCTCTCTCTCTCTCGCTCTCTCTCTCTCTCTCTCGCTCTCTCTCTCTCTCTCTCTCTCTCTCTCTCTCTCTCTCTCTCTCTCTCTCTCTCTCGCTCTCTCTCTCTCCTCTGTGCTGCTCTGCAATAAAACACGAGTGAACACTTGACAGAAAATAGGGTGCATAAAAAATACAGTGAATTCAACTGTTTTGAGATTTGTGGAGCTCTTCAGGCAATATAAATAATCTATCTACGAATAATTCATGTTTGATCCATATTACATATGGTTGTAATTGACTCCATGACACCAGCCGGGACTTCTGGTATACAATCACATCATCTCTTTGATTTACACCAGACTCCATTGCATTTTTTAAAATCTTTTTTCGTTTTGTTTCACCGGGGTCGACAAAGGTTTGCAAACTTTGATTCCAGTTTGCGAGGTAAAGGATATAATATGTTTTATTCTGAAATGTTTATCTCATAAAAACAAGCAAAAGAAACACAAACTGAAGTGAAAGCCCTCAGTGAGCACTAGACACTCCTCATGAATCCAGCTGAGTTCACTACATCGCTTCATCATCTGAGATCCACATTTTCATGTGGCCTCTGTGGGTGTACAATGTTGGTTTAACCAAAATAAAAGAGAAAATGCTCAAGAGATTGACTAAACTGTTCCAAACATAAACAGTGTGAACACACTTTGTTGTGTTGCTTTGCTGGACTACTGGATGCAGACACCCACAACTCCCTCAGATTACATCAGCATCTGGTACGCTAAAAGCGTGCGCGCGCACACACACACACACACACACAAACACAAATGTAATCACACACTCACTTGCTCAGCTTTTGCCTTTAGCTTTCCTTGACCAAGAAGGTCACTTCAATTCTTATTCACAATAACGTCCTGGCAGACAGCTTCACATTTATCTCCCATCAAATTTAATAGCACATCAAAACTGAACTCCACAACTACAGCTCAAGCATCAGCTGATATTTTACCTTTACAAGGGGGAACACAATGCAGTATCCTAACTACTGCAACTGGAGGGGATCAGAGTCTTGCTCATGGATACTTCAGCAGCATGGCTATTTGAACCTTGATGTGAGGACACTTACGTTAATATTTTCAATGAAACTGACAACGACACACATCATGAACGGAATTTGATTCCAAGGAGAAAAGTCGAGTTTTGATGGAGCCAATCTCTCGTGGCCATAACAAGGAAAACAGATAAAGACTTTCACAAATGACATTTTTGCTTGCAGCATGGGTGTTACAAAGAACATGAACGATGTCTCCATTCTAAGTGTCCCAGAGATTGTGAGCCAATATGCACATTATGCAGGGACCCTGCAATCAAAGCAGCTGAATGGAATTCAATTGAATTATTTACACCTATACTTATCCTACTGTGACAAAATGTCCTCTGTGAAAAGGTCTATTGGGCCAAGCAGTGTGCCACTTGGCCTTTCCCTCATATATGCAGGGAGGAAATCCAACATAAAGGGTAAAGTCGTTGAATAAAATGGCAGCTTATTTTCTTATATTTTGATACAGGTGTATGCAATTGTTCTCCAGTTACTGTTTGCATTGAGGTGTGTATGTGCATCTGCATGAGTGTGGTGTGTTTTGACTAAACAATGTCTGACTGGTGACCTGCTCTTCTTCCAAACCTGCCAAATTGAATAGACCTGCAGCTGCCCTGTTGGCATAAGTGCACATACGCATGCGCACACACACACACACACACACAAACAAACGCACACAAGCACATGCACAGAGACATCAAGACGTACACATACACACACGTACACTTGTGAAGTGCTGATATGCGTGAATGCACAAGGACAAAGGACATACACACGTACCCATCCCACACAGACACACACACACACACACACACACACACACGCTCATACAGTATACACCTGTGGGAAAATAAAGAGAAGCTCTGATATGGTTGGTTGCACAAGGTCAAACCCCACATTTGAGTATGCAAACCACACACGTACACACTCAAATACACAGATACACACACAAATGAGGCCGTACAAATGCATACTGGCAATTGGATTGAGCCGCAGGGGGTGAAGAGAGAGAGAAAACAGGAGTGGACAATAATGATAGAGAAAAGGGAGAAAAGGGAAAGAGACTAAACAAAGAGATGAGAAAAAAGAGGGAGATAATTGCATGTACGACAGAGCAGGAAAGACAAAAAAAGGAAAGGGTGTGCTACAGAGAGAGTCATGGGGTTGGAAAAAAGGATAGAAAATGCTTCAAACCCTCAATTTAGACTCCATCATTTATATTTTTTCCCCATTTACAGTGTTTAATCCACGGATTATCTTATTTTTATAAAAATATCAGTTGATAATAAAATATGTTTGCAATGAAAGCCAGGATAATTTAAAAAGAATGCAGTAAAGCTTCTCTTTGCAGAATACAGAGCACATCTCGTTCCTTCTGCGATGCTGCTGTTGGTCGGTACGGCGCTATCAGCGGCAGCTGTGAGCTAAAGAGTAGGACACGCTCACGTGCACTAACATGCACTAAAAGGCACGCACAGCTGGCCCGGCTATGTCAACAAAGCACAAATAAAATACCACACATACAAAGAGCAATGTCATTCTCTGCTCAGGTAGACATTACTTCACTACATCTTTAGATTGCAAACATTTTTTTGCTGCTCTGATTTCAAAATCAGCACCTTGATTGAGTGGCAGGAGTTAGTTCAGGAAACAATGGTTATATAGTTTGTTTTTATGCCATATTGCAGGAGGAAATGCCAAACAGAAACACGAACTACATGCACACACATATATGCACATGTATATATGCACAGCTTTTGATCTCCATGCAGAGTTTTTTCCTCACTCTTCTAATGTGCCTTGCAGATATTTCCCAGTGTGGTTCATTCAAGCATGTAATTTGGGTCAATCACTTTTCCAGTATGTGTTTGAAAGCTGCAGTTAGTTAGGTTGCTCAACAGAGAATAATGGTTGGCAAGAACAAGAGTCAGAGAAGAGGAAGTGGAAAGGCGATGAGAGACCTTAATAATTCAGCTTCTGGCATAAATTGCTGAAACTGAATATATTGCCAATTACTTTTTAGATAAACTTCCACTGAACTTTAAAATGTTGTCAAATGTTTGCTTTGAAATGGGAGATGAATGTCATGTTGTAAATACTTGCAAATGTCATTCATTCATAGGCGAGGTTTAGATAAATAAAATCGATAAATAAGAAATCTTTTTTACTGTAAAAAAGTGTTTATACGAGCCGAACATTGGGCCTTATGCAAGAATTATTCAGTGGCTTACACCAGTGATTTAAAAGGACTTGCTGCTTTCACCAACTTGATTTTATTTTGAATTTTCTCTCAGGCACGAGTGGTCCAGTCCTATCGAATCATTATATGCAATTAGTCTGCTGTTATCTGAACCTTTTTTTACCTCGTGGATCGTATATATTTTTACTACTTTGAAGAAATTTAGCATTAGAAAAATCCTATAAAGATTATACTATAATAATGTTGACATTGTCCTGTTTGACTCTGCAATCGAACAATTCAACATTGGCTATTGATGCTGATGTATAACAATATCAATATGAACATCTCAAGTTGTAGAACAACATAAACGATGCTCAAATTGAAGGTTAATTTGTCGCTGTATATAATAAGGTCAAAGGCAAAGACAGACGGATGGTTCTTCACATGCAGGTTTATGCAGGTCGCTGTCTAGGGGAACAACCTCCATGACAATGAATGACAGGGACACATCAACAATCATGGCGCATATTCTTTCATCCATCTCCGTGATGGAGACTTCCCCTTGACCCTCTCCCATTGCAGCCATCGATCAAACGTGCTGTGGCCAGACATTTTTCATATTGAACCATTTTTTTTTCTTTATTTCAGTGAAAGTATGACCCAGGTGACACAGCGTTAACTTCCCCCTTCATTTGTTCCATTGCCTTGGCTTCATCAGGTCCCGTAATTCCGCTGCTGATGGTGATTTTCCTTCATGGGTCTCAGAAAAGCATGTCTAAAATTCTCTGGTGCAATTTTCATGAATGATGTGACGGCCCCTGTCTCTAATCACTGCAAGTATGCTTTTGTCCCTAGAGAGCAGATTACCTGATGCGGAGCACCTGGTCCAGGAACAGGGAGGGCATAAAACCCTGCTCTAGCGTTGCTCGGGGCGGGTTTACTCTCCAGCATACGTGGAGTGTTCCCAGCCAGTTGCTGCCGGTTATTTTGGTTTTGGTTTCGCTGACAACACCCACACTTCTTCCCACACGCATCCACATTGACACTACTGATGTTATTGACTGACACACTTCATAACTTCAACTATTTCTTTATTTAGTTAAATAAACATTTTACGTTACCATCATTTGTTGTGTCTGCCGTATTTGTCATGGCCTAGGAGCCGGGTTATGACAATGAACACTTCGGGACATATGGGGCTGGACACGTAACCTAATATGGTATTATTGGGGCGTTAACAATGCTAATTTGCAATTCTATTGAACGGGCACTCATTAATGCACAGGTGGTCATTTACCCAGTTATCTGAAGCTAGGAGCTGGATCTGACGTTGCACACTTGTACGAAGAGAGAAAGAAGAAAAGGTTAAGATAGGATGCGAAAATGTTGTTGCATAACGCCAAATTTTTGCATTATCAACAGAATGTGAAAAGGGTACAGTTGTGACTTTGTCAAAGATGTCTATGTATTGTGTTGCAGAGATATCTATTGAGATGAGCATGCTAAACAGCTAGCCCCGCCTGTTCACTTGTACCTCGAGAGGCAATAGTGAGTCACTGTAGCATCTAGTCAGGATAAAAAAAAAGTAGATCTGCCCTGAGGGCTTGTCAATCATGTTGAATGTTTGTGTATTGGATTAAACCCAAACTCATATTTTCGTTTGGTCCTCCCTGCCATCAGAAGACTATTCGGGTCAAAGGGCAGAGGCTTTGGGATCTTGACCGTCACGACTCACATTTAGACAATGCAATTCCCAGTGCAGTGCGACTGAACTCAGGGCACTGCCCCAACTCGCTGCATCCATCATAAAGGTTAGACCAAGGGAACCAAATTCACTTGAGAACCGGGGAGGCCAAATAGTGCGACATTTCTGTAAAATAGACTTGAAGCACAGTTCAGGTCGCAGTTACATGAGACACAGCTGATAAGGATGCAGACAGCTGCTCCACAAAGTCAAAAATGAGAGTGTATCTATAGAAGCGCGAGTCAAAACACCTCTGACACCCTCCGTCCTGGACACGTAAGGGCTGGAAATCTCTTCCTGTCATTCATGTTTTTTCAGGTGGTTTTACATTGACCTAAGCCAGACTGTACTGTATGAGTCTCTACACTAACCGTGCACTGACATAAGACGCTGCATTGTTTTAACAGTTGAATTTCCTCCATCAGGGATGAATACAAGTGTTATTTTAAGTGAAAAAGGGTTCCAATTCAAGTACAGTAAAGATGGAGAATATGAAATAAGCCCGCAGGATTATAGTCAGTGTGCTGTGCACAAGGATTTACAGCCTTGTTGCACCACAACCACACTGAATGATTAAATCTTGTTTATTTTATGCCTCCTTAAATGTGTATTTATCTCACTCTTGCGGTGATGTGCTGTAATCTTTACTTTTATTCGAGACTTGTTTACTAAAATAAAAACCAATAATAATTAAAAAATACACGCCAATTTACACCCACACATCTACGTGCACATCATACAATGTATGGTCTTCAATCCTTTAATATTACAATGCATTTGTGTTCGAGCTATACATCTTTCTTTTTTTGGTCCTGTGAGGCACAGAGAGAAAACAAAGCAGGCAGGAGGTAAAAAGAGAACATTAGAGGAATAAATTAAGGACAGAATAGCACTAGAAAAAACCAAGTACAGTGGAGGACATGAGCTGAAGAAGACAGAAAGGATCAAAATATAGAGAGAAAGACAACAAGAGCAAAACGGGACACTGGGGGTGGACACAGGGAAAATACAGCCAGGGGCCTGGAGAGAGAGGCGACAGTTGGCAACAGTTTGACACAACGAAGGCCAGAAGCACACTAGGGCTGCACAAAAACGAGCTGCCGCCAGAGGGGTGGCTGGGTGAGAGGGGAAGAGAGAGACAACAGAGGGAGAACGAGGAGATGGAGGCATATTGATGTGTGCATGTGAGGCACCAGAGAGGCTGGGTGTTGGGAATGTGTTGGCAAGGCGGCACACTTTCTAGAGGACAGGCAGAACATAACTGTTAGCAAAACTAAGATCCAAGTTTATCAGAAGGGCAAGAAAAGAAGAGGATACAGAAGGCTACAGATGCACAATGTGACATCATCTTCAGACAACTTGATCAAATGTAAATGTACAAGATAGTATTTGCTAAAGTTGTACATGCCCAAGACATGCTATTAAAGGAATAGTTCAGTCAGTTCATTGAACATTTCATCACACTGGCAAAATTCAAACACTCAGAGAAAATGCTCTTGGAGTGTGATGACGTTGTTTAATGACTGAAAATACCGGAACAGTGTGGGTGGGTGGGTCAAATAAACACAGGACTTTGTTTTAACCAGCAGACCTGTTTTAGTGTCCCAAAATGTCGTTGAATAAATTTGAAGTTACGTTAGTGACGCTCGTGATGAAAGTGATGGCAAGCTTGGTCAGATTGAAAAGAGACTGACAAGTTTGGAACGTCACTATGTGACAAGTTAGGATGACGACAAAGATGTGTGAATATGAAGTGGAATATTTAACTTTTATTTCAACTCTGGTCTCCACCAACTTCTGAGGGAAATATGTGGCTCTTTCGAGCAAAATGCTTGAATATTTGTGAGAGCTTTCATGCTTTTTTTCCTGCTTGCTGAACAGGTAGTGTTCGGTATCTGTGACGATCACTGGAAACAGACCAGGTGGTGTAACAAGTAAAACTCCATATCCAAAGGTGTACTCCAAATAAACAGACAGGGGTCAAAAACCAGAGAGTCAAAAACCAGAGAGTGTCAAGATCAAGTCACAGGCAATCATAATGAAAAGACAATCTGGCAAAGAGCAGGTATTTACTCTGCTCGGATTATCTGGGGAATGAGTGGGTAGAGCAGGTCAAGTGGGATAAGTGGCAGGTAAGGGGTTACTGGAGGACAGGAGGGACTAGCAGGGACTGGAATGAGAAGAGAGTTAGTAATAATGCAAAGTAACTGAGCACACTGAATAAATGAATACTGAATAATCAGGGGGGAGTTATGACATTATGGGAGATTTTTTCGCTGCCTGCTGTCCCTTAAAATGAGGTTGATTAGAGTGAGCCAAAACGGTAAAGTCGCAAGTCTTGAAACCAAAACAATGAGCTGAAAGACACTAAACCGTGTCTAATTGGAACTGAAGAGCTGGGTGATCATTTTCTGTGTGACGTTCACCATGATTGACCCCTTTTGTATTATATATATATATATATATATATAGTCATTTATTTCCATTGTTAGGATACAAATTTTGATCAGTGCAGCTTTAATCAGTGTTCATCATTATTTTGCTGATTTTTCCTTCAAAACACCTGCATTATGCTCCACCAGCTGTTTCGGGTAATTTCCTGAATATTTCACTCGACATTTTTCAATCAAATATGTAGACAACCAAGTCACCAAATGTGGCAACAACAGGAATCTGTTTAATTTGTGGCCACTTCATCAGTTAATTTGCAATGAAGAGCTCTATTTTAGTCAGTTTAAGCGAGAAACAAAATTGTCATGCACAAGATTTCACAGCTGAGTATTACAGCAACAGCAACAGGAAAATTGTTGTGGGTGGAGCTGCGAAATTGATCTCATCTCATACACCGAGGATAAGTCCAGCATTTGGAGATTCATTTTTAAGAGCAAAACTTCAGGGAATACATGTATCAATATTTTCATTGGCTCTGGGTAAAGAGTGCTGCTTTGCGTATGTTGTCATTTGGTTTGATAAGGTTAATGTTTTAGCCGTATAGGAGTGTTGCCCAAGAAGACTGACAGTGCCGTGACTGTGACTAAGCCGTAGAGACAGCCACTAATCAATTCACTAACTGCTAAATATTTGTGCTGCTTGAATTAAATCATTATGACTGTCAAGTGTGATACGCGTGGAGTTCTGAACTGGTATGTGGTTAAGGTTAATCTAGCGGAGGAAGAGCACAGGCCGATTTTTTTCCTGGCACAGCAATTATACAAGGTGGCCTTGCAGGCTAATGACATGAATTGATGATTTCATTTAATTTAATTCTGAGACAGTATATGAAGAAGTGTCCGAAGGACGAGAGATGATACACAGTGTGCGTATACCTTCAATTGTATCACGGTTGCCTGGTGGAAATACATAAAAGTCTTTCTGAGTGAGCATGGATATAGATGGGCCTGGCAGCAAACAGTGCATCAAAGCTATGTGACTGTCTGTTTTGTTTAGGCTGTCTTCTTCTTTTGTCTGTTTGTCTGCTCAGCTGACGGACTGGTTTGCAAAAATTGTTGAAATATTGATACAGCAGGAGATTTAACATATAACGAGGAATACATGCCAGGGTTTCCAGTAAAATAGCAGCACACTGACACTGAGTGTCTATCAGCATGTGCATGTGTTAAAACTCCCCTTTGAAGGTTGTTTGGCCTTGTACATTGAAGCGCTTGAGATGCACTCCTCCCGACTAACTGCAGAATCGCTGCAGAAAAATCACTTCTTTTAAAGATCAAATTACTTTTTTTGAAAAATGGTCACATTGCACCATCAAAATATTATTTGTTTAACTTCCTCCCTAGCCCTGCTATCTCCTCTGCTATGGAGCCGAATCCTGGCCAATAGCTTTGATAATTTGAAGGAAAAAAAAAAAAAAAGAAACTGAAAGTTCTTGATGTGGACGGCCATTTACTCTATGGAAAGGTGACACTGATAACTTAGATATAACCTAAAATGTTTACATGTAGAGAGAGATTCTATGTGAGCGCATGTATCAGGCTCTGTGCAGCTGCAGCCACTGTTGAATTATAGTCGACATGGCAAAATCCCCACTGAAATAAATCGTCTCCCTTTATGTATGGCCTTATGTTATGATCATCACTAAATATTTCCCAGAGTATCTATTAAAAAATAGCTGCGATTTCTTACTTGTGCCAGGTTGTTTGGGTCCAATATTTTTTTCTTCAAATGATCAAAACTACTGGCCTCCATTCTCTGCCCCCCCGCTCTCTTTCTTTCCACCTTCTCTCCATCTTGTCTATAATCTTTGTTGATATTCATCAGATGAAATGAGGTGGAGGGGCAAAACTCCATTAACATCCTGCGCTCTCCTGAAGATCTGCAGTGACATGTCAAAACATTAGCAGTGACAGATGAGTGTGATCTACAGCAAGACTGACACACATCTTACTTCCTTCTCAGTATTTTCCACTAAACACCAACCAAACGGAAGAGCAGCCGGCAAACAATCACCCAACAAGGAAATATGTACAAACGGATTGTTCATTACCAATCCTGGCAGGATTATTGAGGATATGTGTGTGCATGGCGTTCACTCTCAGGTGTGTTTGTTTGTGTGACTGTGTGTGACAGAAACATGTAGAGCCAGAAATATACAGAGCAAGAAAAAAAGAGAACATACTGAGGTAAAAGTAGTGCCAACTATCAATTTCATTGAAATTTGATAGTTTGTCACTTGAGGGAAAAACCTTGTTATCCTGGAAGCTGAGGTTAATACAATGTGACAAGCAATGTGTTCAATGTGATAAATCCAAAAGCAGAAACCTCTAATTATCTGTCCAGTGACTTCATCAGCAAAACAAAAACACGCGTTTGACTGGGAGGTTGATTTTGAAGGAGCAACTCTGTTGTCATCTTCCGTGATGTGGAATAAAGAACTGCTGTCTCTGGAGAATCCCGCAGTCTACTGAGACTCGATGACAAGCAGACAGCACGTTTTTTTTATATCTGTTTAATTTCATCTAAAAATGGGAATCCAATTATATTGCTGTGTCTTATGCAGAGTGAAGAGATAAATGAGACAATAGGTGGGAAGATAGGGGAACATATATTCATGTAAATGCAATGTTTTAGCCAACCTTGCGGCGCAGTTCTAGAGAGAGCAATGTTGGTCAGTCTGTCTTTGGTTAGGACTGAAATGCCTCAACAAATATTGATTTAAATTGCCATGTAATTTGGTACAGGCATTCATGTTCCCCAGAGGATGAATTCTAATTGTCCTTGCTGATCCTCAGACTGTTCTTTTAAGCTACATTTGTGGGAAATGATCGGTAAACCTCTGACTTTAACTCTAGCTCCATATAGGTACAAGTTTTCAGTTATTCAGTGAAATAGCTTGACAAGCAGATGGGTTGGCATATTTGTTTTTTACGAACACAGTGGTCATCAAAGTTTACTGCACACACAAACATTAAGCTATTGATGTCTGTGTAACTATAGTTTAGATTGATGTAAGATACGAAACATTTATATTTTGAGTTTTACAAATCCTTGAAAAAATGATTTGTATCTACTGGCTCTGTGTGTTTCCTTTTGTATAATACACGACACACTGACATGACATGTTGCACAATAGGTTTGATTATTTTTCTTGTTTTATAGTAGAACCTCAGAGGAACGATAAAATAAATCCAACATCATGAGTCTCATGAAAGCAGATAAATGAGCTAGTAACCCCAGCATCGGCAGCCTCCTGATGCTACTGTAGTTCTATTTAAAGCAGGTACAAACGCCATGGAAACTGCGTTTCATTATATTGGTCTCTAAATATAAAGAAAAGCCTTCCTTAAACTCATCAGCCAACTTGGGAGAAATGGCGTCGCCCACCACTTCTTGAAGATGCTGTTGATTTGGATGCATGATTTATTTATTTTTTCTTCCTCTGAGGCGATATGCACTGTAGTTTCTATGAAAAGATTCCACAGTGTTTAAACATTCAGCCCAGTCTGAAAACATACTTTCTTGTCTGTACAATGTAAACATAATGCTGCTGGGATGTTTAATTTAGCTATAAGATGCAACATAAGACAGCAAAATGAAACTATGTTTATGTTGCCAGAGCTCGGAGGATTCCTGCAGGAAAATTGAAGATGGTGCATAACATTAATGTCCCAACATTTAAGGTAGCAATCCAATTTGTCCAGCCAGATTCATATTTTTGATATCTGTATTGAGAAGCATACTTGTTTTTCAAGGGGGTTGTGCTTGGCACCAATGATCCATCCACAAATATGTCCAACACATATTTAAAATGTCCCCAGATAATCAAGTTAGAGATGGAAATAACTGGTACCAAACCAAGTACTGTATATCTTACTAAAAAATTCAACATCATCCTGATGCAGGCCATGAATATTTAACAATGTCACCAGCTTGGGATGCACTTCTCCCACCACGAAGACACATCTCCCCTTCTTGTCAGCAATGGTGGATTGATCCCGAAAAATAACTCCTTTGTGGATCATAATGGCTACCCCTCTGGTCTTAAATGGGAAAGAAGAGTGGTATACTTGGCTGATTCATCTACATCTGAGTCTGCAATGTGAATCTTTCTTTAAATGCCTTTCTTGCAAAAACATAAACGTTGACTTGTTAGATGTGCCAGCACCTTACTCCCTAACTGGTTCATTGGTTCCCCCCTTCCTTGATGTCAAAAATCCTGTAAATAACACTCATCCCAACCAACCCTAGCAAAAGCATAAAACCGCCACCTCACCGAGTGAACCAACTGCAGGAGATATACCAAAGCTACGATGTATGAGAAAACAAATACAGCCAGAGACTTACTAAATGAACCTCCAAATCAGAGACTCTCCCAGAGAGTGTTGGCCGTTGTCATATTGGCACAACATAACTAAAGTCATTAATGAGTTACCAAACAGGACATAGATTACAGGTGCATATTTTCAAGATGAGACGTGATTTTCTTGTTTTGTCTTTAATTAATCCTTAATGTTTCTGTGTATATTTAGGTTGAACACACATGTGCCGTCCTCTTTGTTTACCTTTTTTTTTTACCTCTCCATGCTTCCACTGGTTACCCCGTGTTTAATGTCACATTGCAATGAATTGTGGGTAATTCTCTTGGGCAAAGTCTGCATCCAATGCTGACTTACGGAAAGGGTTCATAAAGGGCTCAAGATGTCTGCGAGAGAGCCCTCAAACACTCGATGATTTGACAGTGGGACGGCCCTAAACCCTCACGGACTTTACGGGAGCGCGCCTCAAAGTCCGTGAGTCCATAAGGGGGGTCACTGGGATTGGGCCATGGTAGTATTGGCACTGGTGGTGAAGGACTGAAGAGCAACCACTGAATATGATCGGCTCACAGAGGTCGTGGCAGAGCCTGAGTGAAAGTGAATGCCCTCAGTCAGCTGAAACAGAAAAGGAAGAGAGAGAGAAAGTTCCCCTTTCATATTTGGTTTTCCATCTATTGTTTCCTCTAATAAGATGTCATTAAGGGAGCCAACTCATTGTAAATGTAATAATTCAATAATTTTAAATGTTTTTATTTTCTTGCCAGAAAGAAACCTTTCAAGTCGATTCAAAGCATCTTTCAAATTTGACTACAGGCTACAGAAACACTCTTCTCATGTGAAAACTCAGGGTTGTGAAGTGTATGCAGTGTATTTGAATTTTATTTCATTTCTGTAAATGGTTTTTATTGCATGCAAGTGTATTACCTGTCAAGAATGAAATTGTTCCTTTGTCTTACTTTTTCTATATTTCACATTTAAGATTGGACGGTATGAAAGCATTCTGTATTGTCTTTCTGTCTCGCCACGAACAAATATTCTACCAATTCTGACTGTAGAGTTCAATTGTTCCTGCTCTCCATCTTTAGTTGAAATTTGAAATCTGATCTCAGTCCTGTTCCCTCTCTGAATTGTATCCCTGCTTCCACAATTATTTGCTCTCAGCTAAAAATATCATCTATATTGTAGAACAACATCAGCTTGTATGTCTTACAGTACACGTCCTGTGTTAGGGGAGAGACGTGGCCACATAGATTTAAAGCACAGAACAGATTATTTTATAAACATATTCCTAAAAGCACAACATCAGTTGTTTTCATCTTCAAGCTATAATCAGAGTAATCAGCAGTTGTAATGTGTTTTAGAGCTGTTTTGTCAGTTTTCACCGCAAAATACAAGCAGATTTACAAGCATAATACATATTTAACACACTAACTCGCACACTAATCTCTATAGATTGAGCGGCGACCCTTTGTAATAGTGCATTCCTGGATGTAAGTGCAGTCTTGATGCTGCATCATTAAAACTCTAAATTAGTTTCATGATTTTTCTTCCATTTTTAAGAAATGGATGGATTTGGCAAAGATTCAGCACCACCCTACTGTATGTGCCACATCATAGCTCGCAGGCCGTGGCGAGCTTTGTATTGATTGTCCCAAACATGAAACCTACATTTGCAGCAAAAACATTTAAAAAGGGGAGGGTTTATTCTATTTGTCAACACAGTCTCATGGCAGTTATTGAAATCTTCACAAATTAAAAGTGATTCCTGCAGGAATTTTCCATTTTTTCATGCTTTTTTTAAACTTGTGTATTTCAGTTGGAAGTATCTCTCTTTCTTTTTTCTGTCAGTCAGTTCTCGTGGGTGAAAGTATTGTTTTAGTTTGAACCATCTCCATCTCCATCCATCCAACACAAGTGGTCTTTCTAAATATTTAATTCTACGTCACTTGCTCTGACCACTGCATA
Organism: Lycodopsis pacificus; assembly: GCA_028022725.1. Classification (NCBI taxonomy): domain Eukaryota; kingdom Metazoa; phylum Chordata; class Actinopteri; order Perciformes; family Zoarcidae; genus Lycodopsis; species Lycodopsis pacificus. The sequence continues at coordinate 13,522,554 of CM051696.1, read as the reverse complement.
GTCTCGTGGATGTGTTTAGAACCATGAAAAAAGGATCATAATTGACTTTCCATTGTTTTCGGGTCCACGTACGTACATGAATCACTTCATTTCAAATGTGGGACTATTTCACAATCTGCCGGGAGACTGGGTTGTGTCTGTATGGTTTGGAAAAGTGCTGCCACACTGGTTGAATCAATCTGAATTCATTTCCACAGCCCTGCCACCTGTGCTTAGTTTTGTTTGTATTTCTGCATTAAAAATGATTTATATCATCCAAGCTTTGTGACAAGATAATTTATACATTTCAATTTTCTGTGTGAGAATCAATGGACCAAACTGGACTTCCCATCTGATATGACGCTTCAGCAGAACTAATTTAGAACCACAACAGCTTGGTTCGGAGGACAGCTTGGAGATATGTCCTCGCTTATGGGCGGCAGATCAGTAAAAAAACAAAAGAAAAACCAAACCACTTTTAATGCATTACTGACTTTTGGCTGGCTAGTCACCATATTTGTGTTGGCTGATCATATTCAATATTTTACAGGGTGGTGAATTGCGGCAAAACAGCTGCTCAATTAAGAACACAGATTCTTTAATCAGTGTTTGCTGGTTTCCCTGGAGGTATGTGGCTGATGCTCCATATGTGCTGTATCAGCAGCATATGTCATCTGGAATAAATGCCAATGTGTGTTTGGGAGTAAAGGGCAGACACTACAGGTGAATAAAATATACAGTATATATCACCACGAAACTTCCCCAGTTGATTACTTACATTACGACAATTCTTTTTTTATATTACAAGTTTTCTGAAGTTAGATGTTTAAATATGCCATTGAGGCATTGTCTCTCTGTGTGCCAATTTACATCACTTTTCAGAAAAAGAACATCTGGACATTGGACAAAGCCAAATTCTTATTTAATTTTGTTGACATATTAGAGTCAAGGATTTCTACAGAGGGAATTTGGGCTATCTCTTTTTATCACTCTATAAATCAGAAAATACAGCACAGTCATTATGTCAACAGGCCATGTTTAAGGAGTAACATGTTTCTATAAAACATGCTATGAATGATATATGAACAAACCCCTCTTTCAAAACCTTCAGTGTGGTGCTACTGAAGTGCAGATGTCTTGCTCAGAGTCTGAGAAACCAACCTTTAAATAAATATATTAAAGGTAAAAATCCATACATTTTGCAAGACACTACAGAGGAAAAGGGGAAATAAAATGCAACTCATAGATATCATCATAAATAATGTATAATACATAAAAACTATGTATTAGAGTTATGTTTAAATATGCAAAAGGCATTATCTAATGCTGACTTTTGGTAAATAGCAGAAATCTGCAGATGCAACTAGACAACGTAGTAAAATCAAAAACCTAAATGTGTAATTAAAATGTTACACTAGTCTGACAGAAGACATGTTATGGAAGCAAATAAACCCCAAATCCCCAAATTGACCGTAGTGCTTAAAAAAACAATGTCTCGCATTGGGACATTCGTATGTCCCTCCCTCTGCCCACACTCATGTGTGTTCCAAGCTGCATGTGTGGCTGTTTGCGTCATTAATCCACAGGTTGTGTGTTTGTCCCTCGGGAGGAACTTGAAATGCATGAAGCCTCCTCTTGCCCAGATGTCTGTTTAAATAGGAGTGCTGTGTGGATGAGTGTTTGTTTGCCCAGCACTGCGTCACATGGCTGCTGCACTGCTCTCTAAAGGACAGCCACATTCAAAAGCTGTACACATCAATAATATTTACACACACATAGACATAGTGGAATATTTACACATTTGTTCTGTATGTTTGCACTAGTTTTGACCTTGAAATCTGGGAAACATCAGCACCAGGCCCATGATGTCACAAACCGATACAGTTTCTTTGGTGTCAGCTGTACATCTACAGCTTTCCTAAAGCAGCATCCCAGTTCAGGGAATGCATCCTTCAAAGGACCAAGAACAGCTATCTGTCTTAGTTGCCTTCACACTTCAGACAGAGTTGGAAATATAAGTGAAAAACGTAACGGACTACAAGACAATTCTAGTGTACGAGGTGTATGACATTTTCCTTCACACAAGAGAAAGACAACTGGCAAACAATGTACTAAGTTAATGGAAAATACTACCATGTTACTAACTTTTATCTGTAATGTCCCACGATAAATGGAGTTTATGGCATTAATCCAGTTCAAGTAATGCATGTACAGCTTGAAATTAAATGCTGTTTTGTCACAGTAACCCAATAAAAATAAGGATTACTGACTACTGAAGACTCGACTGAAAGGATGCACCTGTTTCATCTTCTGAATTTTGCCAAATGGTTGTATTTTTCTGCTCCTATTGAAGGAGCATTTGGAGTGGGGCAGCCTCGTCAAGCCTTTATGAGGCTTCCGTTCTTTAAATGTGGACTCCAAAGGATCAAGCCCCTCGAATTAGGATGCAGTAATAGACTCTGGGGTTGACTGGCACAGGAGTAGAGTCACCTTGTGTGAACAATCATTCTATTATGATAATGCAAGTTGAACTAGGGCTGGCATTAGCATTAATATCAACAGTTTAATGTGGCTGTTAAGTTGTGGCATGGGGCAGGAGAGCAAAAGGCTGACGCTTTGTCACAGAAGCGTTGAAGTGTTGATAACAGACATAGAAGAAGGTGCACAAAGGTGTATGTTTGGGCTGCAGCCTGGGGTTTCCTCCAGCTAGTTGGCAAGCCAAGGTGCAGACAAGAGACAGCAAGAGAGACACACAAGATGTCATGAAACAGAAAAGGTTGAACAAAGCATCAGGGATGTGGCTTACTCACCTCTGGTTCCTGTGTGTCCTTGTACTGGGATGTGTTAATGACTGGATGACTTGTAGCAGGTTAGAGCCGTCAGTGATCCTGATATCTCCACTGACAATAGAAGCAGCCCAGCCTGTGTAACTGGAAGATTACACACATGGCACAAGGGAGATGTGTGGTATGACACGTTGAATTAAAGAATGATAAACCTAATTGAGCAATTTATTATTTATTCTTTTCATACTCCCTTCAGCTGCAGGGGGAAAGCGTTTGGTGAATGGACAGAGCTTCTGGAGCTGATCCAGTTGTAACTATGCACAGTGGCTGCCCTGCTAAAGGTGTTGTACATGTGGTATCACTAACATGACTACATTGGAAGATATGACATACAGAAAGAAAGTCGCTTTGGGCCATATATATGGGTCATATATTAAATATAGTTGTCAGTGAGGCCATATTAATCAACACACTACTTAAAAGTTAAAACAAATAATGTGCTCCTTCTAATACCTTCAGTGCATCTGAGATTGGAGAATTTGTCAGTTAAGAAAGGACAAGAGTTGAGAACAGTAGAGGGAGATATTAATTCAAATAAATCACCAGGGAAGAGCTGAGAAAACTGTTCTTGCTCTGTTTGATTACAGTGCAACAATATAATAACTTGTAAAAACAAACAAACGTGCAGAACAGATATCAGTGACTGTCGAAAGGGGGAAACAGCTTCATAATGCAGTTTTAAAAAGTCGTACTTTGCAGCCTCGTGTTCTGGAACAGGGAGGCAGCTGTATTATATATGAAGCGGTGGCTTTGCCAGATATGGCAGACTTTATGCTGGGTCCTCTCAATCAGTTTGAAGTATTATGAATATTAATGCCTGGGGGTTTTGTCATGAAGTTGATGTGGACCGTGATGGATTTAACTCAACAACTAACAATGCCAGAGTGTGTAATTCACTGGGACTCTTTCTTTGCTCTTTTGATTTATCTGACAACTGTATTTCCTGATAGAAAGTATGAGGCTGAGAGTAGGTATGGAAACTGTTTGGATTGAGAAAATGAATAGCTATTTCATATTTCAGTTCAGAGTTAATGTTTATGTCTGTATAAGCGTTAGAAACAGATGATATAAATCACCAAACAATCTGTTGTAAGGCCAATGTTCAGCCTAAATGAGCTAATAACACACTCTATTCTAGCTTGTTCACGCAACACAAAACTAGCCTTGAAGATGTATTTCTGCATTCAGTTACATAGACATTTGGCTAGATTTAGTGGGAAGTGCTGTTGACTTACAGAGACATGTTGTTTAGACTGTTTGGACTGTCAGAACAAAATGAGAAAAGTAGAATTGCCTTTAATAGTATTTGGAAGCTGTTGCTGTTTTATGGCCGCATTATGGTTCCATCACAGTGTTTTTGGGGGAAGCTGATATGGATTCTAGACAGACTGCAGTCTGCTTGTTTCACTCCGCTGTTTGCTGCAGGGACCATAGCGAGGATTTAAAACCACAGTCACGATTAACTGTATAACCTGACAGCAGCCAGAGCGCCCAGGGGAGAGGCTGAGCGGGCCCAATGAAGATAAATAGCAAACTGAAACTTAAGTAGCTTCAGTTAAAGGCAAATACCACAGAAATATGTTTAAAAAATGAATCTGGTCAGGGGCAAAACAGTTTGTCATAATGAATAATATGTCCTATAGCAATAAACAAAAAAAGAAGATTATCCTGTCAGGCCACACAATGAGGCACTGCACAGCTCTGTTGAGAAGTCATTTGGAAAACACTCATTTGAGTGTGAAAGATTAAATTTCTCAGTCTTGTAATAGGTTTGGTAATTGAGGCGACCCAGGTTGCACAGTTTAATAACATCAGAGAAGAGAGTCCTGTTCCTGGTTTCATTGAAAATAAGTTGTTGTTGTTGTATATGCATTAATAGGTCACAGGCTGCATTTGAAATGGAAACCAGTGTAACCAGCAAGTTGCCATTTTACTTTTAATAAAAATGTGCCAATAATCAAATGTGATAATGGTCAAGAACCAACCAGAATAGTTTTGACGTAGACTGCAATGACCAGTGAGCTCTAAAAATGATTATGTCCCTGTAGCATGGCTCTGATATGACCCAATATGCTCGAAACATATTCCAGTGAGTTCCTTACTATTTATATCTTTACTATGAAATGTAATAATAATGCATTAATCACAATACCTCTACAAAGAGCTGTACAATTATTTTTCTTGGTATTTTAATCTGTTCTTGCAGAGTTTTTGCATCAAACAAGCCTCTTGGATTTATTATTGAAACTGGACTCCCAGGATCAAATTTAATGTTCTATCTTGCAACATGACCCCACCATTGCAGCACCTTTCCCTGTTTTATTGCATGGCTGCTTTACAGAACACCCACCAAGCCAGAGGCTGTGCCTGTACCCAACGCTGTGATTCTGCACTAGTGAGTGAGGATTTTGGCTACCTGTGCCCCCAATGTCATATTTTATCGATCTTGTCACAACTATAACCATTTACCATATGTTCCCCGGTAAGCACTATAATTTACATGTTTGGACAACAAAATGACTTCATGAAATGTGTCCAAAGTTGTGATTGCAGCATGTAGCCTGGATAACTTTTAGTTTGTTATTTAAAATTGTAAATAATAGTAACACAAATAACCTCATAACCAACCTCATAACTGCTTCGTTTCAGCATATCATTTCACACGCTTGCAGACATGCAAATAGCTCAATGTATTCAGGTGTATGGCACGAGTATACATAATGTTATCAAACACACCAGCCCTCATGTGGATTCATGAATGGCATAAAATAATGTGCATCATGTGATTTGAAATTCAGAATATTGAAAATAAAATTTAGATTTCTGGAGGGTTTTACTGTAATTTGATTGCTGCATTTAAAATGGGTTTCCATGGGTGTGGCGCCGTTCAGAATCACTGAAGAAGGCACACAAGCTCCTTGGCAGCGGGGGGATCACATAAACAGCTCATCAGACATGTCTTTGTTGCAGAGTGTCTTTGTTCATGGCACTGTGACATGTGGTGCAGCGAAACATGCTTTTCTCTGGAAAAATCGGGCTGACAGGTGAAAACCTTCCAATGTGGGGGGTCATGAATTATAGAGTTGATGCAGTTTAATTGTATGTGTCTTTGGATTTATTGATGCAGACATACATCGTTTAAAGAGGTGCGTGTGTGTGTGTGTGTGTGTGTGTGTGTGTGTGTGTGTGTGTGTGTGTGTGTGTGTGTGTGTGTGTGTGTGTGTGAGTGATGTAGTGTGGAAATGTGGACAAGGATTAGGATAACGGGAGGACTGGCTTGATTGCGATTTATTAATGCATGTTACTGGATTTTGGAGACCAGGCAAGATGCCGAATATGAGAGCCGAAAGAGGGAGGGAGAGACAGACGATAGGAGAAATTACTTGTAATCACAGTGGCAGTGTCCAGTTGGACAACTTGGGTACACTTATAAATAATTCAAAGCTTCTGGCGATGCATGTAATTTCTAAAGGACACATTCAAGAAAAAGAAGGAGGCAGGGAAGAGATTGCACGCTGACAGGGAGAGGCCTCATTTAGAGAGACAAGAGGGAGTGTAGTGTGTCAGTTTATTGTTCAGCGTGTCCAAGGTCAGGGGGAAAATGAACTGCCTGAAGGGTGCCGGCAGAGCACAGAGCAGGGCAAAGAGGCAGACAAGAACCAGAACAAGAAAGAGTGAAGGTGGCAGGAGGACCTTGCAGGGGGGGGATACGGGAAGTGTGCCGTAGAATGAGAAGGAGATGATGAAAGAGGAGAGGGTTAAAAAGGAGCGAAGAACAAAGGATTCCACTGTCAGGAGCATTGAAGAGGGCAAAGACAGAGGGGGGTGGAGAAGAATGAAGGGAGATTAAAATTAGTAAAGACAAATATGACATTAGACAGAGGATGTTACAAAAGAATCTGGAGTGGAAAAGTTGAGAAAAGTGGGAGAAATCCATGTATAACAGCGGCCATTATGGAGAGAAGGGGGAGAGAAAGTAGAGGTGAAACACACTGCTTCACGCTCCCTACAGTATGCTTCCTAAATTTGGAAGTAAGGGCGGAGAACCTGTCTGAGAATGAAAGGAAATAAATGCATTGAAAGGAGTGGAGGAGTTGTTACTGCAAATCCTGTATTACATAAAAACAAAGTCAACACATGTTGCTGGAGATGCTCCCACACAAACTCTCGTTTTTGTCTTATCCCCCGTGCTTTCATTAACTCGACCTTCTCAGATTACCTCGCTCTCCCCTTCACTTCATCTTCTCTTTCTTTTTCACTCAGATTTTATCCCGAAACAAACGCTTCCTCTTCTGCATGGTTCTTTTCTTTGACTCTCTCTGTCCCTCTATTCCTGAAAATGGCTTTTGTCCTGCTGCACAGATCCATTCATTTCAAAACCCACACCAAGGACAGTCGTCAAAGCAGATTATGCATGTATTGCACATTCTGCGGAGCGCTATCTAATTCTTTTATTTTCTGTGTTTTACAGTGCCAACCACCCACAGGCAGGCTGAGGTACAATCATAACTACCACCAATGAAATGCAGACAAGCATTCAAATAGAGAGGAAACAATGCAAACACTGGGAGATGTGTTATTCATTTCTGCTTTATTTAACATGTCAGTTATTTCTGCTGGCAAAGACTATTTCACCATGTTAAAGGCGAACACACACATAATAAACTGATGTAGCCATGTTGTTGCAGAAATACCAGTAATATGCATTACTCAAGGAGATGTGCTGATAATTTACAGATTCTTAATAGGAGTAAAAGCAACACGACTTAGAGTCTACAGCCATGCTAGCAGCACTGAAAGGCTGTTTAGTTTGCTCTGTTAGATGTTCACCAGTTTGGCATGATAGATGTAATAATTTACACTAAACACAAAATACTGCTGGGGCTGATGGGAATTTGTCCCATTTCAGCAGTACTTTGGTCACAAACAAAAGTAGTAAAGTAATAAACGTTTGACTGGTTGTGCATGATGATAAGTATGATGATAACGGATCGTTAAATCATCCGGAAAAGGGTTTGTACCAAATTGTATGGCCATCAATCATAATTGCAGAGAAATTCAAAAACCATGTCAACCTCATGGTGGCACTAGAGGAAAGGTTAGAGGATCATCAAAGTCATGAGGGTGCATCATCTAGCAGCGACGAATAACTGTACAAAATCCACCTGATCGTTGTTTGGAAGAAGAGGCACAAACAGGTGAGGGGGCTTCATTCAAATAAGGTAGTACAAAGTAAGTTAATCATATTTTTGGGTCGACATTATGAATAATAAATCAATGCAACACTCGCTGGCCAGTGGACGGGTTCATCAGCATAAAGACATAAAGTTTATTGTGGATAAAGCAGGAATGTCTGTAAATCAGTCAGCATTTATCTATGAATTAAAATGAGTAATTATTCTAGTATCTGTTGTCCACATCTTTTTGCTGCTGTATCACATTTTAAGATATGACATTACCATTAACAATGTAAAATACAGTAGAAATATGACTGAAGTAGCATTGGATTGATGATACTTCAGTCATCATTATTTTAATATCTAATTATAATCATTGTACTAAGTAACTGCTGACAGAAACAGAGGCACATCTTCATTTGTTGAGCTGTTGTTGTCATGAGTCATTGTGTTTGGCTCAGTTGGTTCAGAGCAATGACACCATGGGATGTGACTGGCTGAGGGCATATCTATTGATCATCACACCCTCTTATCTAGATTCCACTTTACCCAGCCCTTTTATACTTTTGCACTGCTAAATCGACATGAACCGAAATAGCAGGTGTGCAAGCAGATGTCCACGCAGTCCGTGTGTTCAAGATCTACCGCTTTCAAATTGTATTTCCACCAGGTTCCATCAATTATTCACGCTGTGAGGATGTCTCTTCCCTTCTTAGGGCGCAGCAGCACACATCGGTCAGCGTCGTCAACCTGTTAGGCCGTCCCACACATACTAGAAAAATAAAATGGGCTGCATTTTTCGTTTTTTTTTTGGTGAATGAATATAAGTACATCTGGATGGTCAGCAGTGACTTGCATTATCTGTCAAACTTAATTGGTTTTGCAAGGGGTTAAAGTTGCAAGGGAGAAATGGTAAAACCAGCAGTAATTGTTCGCTGGTCAGATAAGAGCTGAAGGTTACAGCCACCTGGCTGAACTCAAACCACCAACATATCGTCACGGTCACCAGCTGTTTTAACCGTCCCTGAGGGATGTTAAGGACGTTTCAGGTTGTTGTAGCTGAAAATAGTGGAAAAAGTTTACTACAGCTTCCATAGAAAGAACACATCTTCATTTCAGCCAGAAATGTGCCTCCAAAATAGAGGAGAGAGAGAGAGAGAGAGAGAGAGAGAGAGAGAGAGAGAGAGAGAGAGAGAGAGAGAGAGAGAGAGAGAGAGAGAGAGAGAGAGAGAGAGAGAGAGAGAGAGAGAGAGAGAGAGAGAGAGAGAGAGAGAGAGAGAGAGAGAGAGAGAGAGAGAGAGAGAGCAACAATCAAAGAACCAGAAATGGCTAAAAAATAAGAGGAAAGAAGGAGAAGAAATAGTGAAGTGTAGCTGCTCTCTTTCCCTTGCTGCATGCTTCCCCCCAGAAAACCCTGAGAGAGGTTATACATCTTGCTTTTAGATTAATGAATCTGCATCCAAATCGCCCAGGGAAAGCTCTATAAAAAAACAATTCAACAATTATTTCTCTCCTCCCTTCCATCTTTTTTTCAGAGAGAGAGAGAGAGAGAGAGAGAGAGAGAGAGAGAGAGAGAGAGAGAGAGAGAGAGAGAGAGAGAGAGAGAGAGAGAGAGAGAGAGAGAGAGAGAGAGAGAGAGAGAGAGAGAGAGAGAGAGAGAGAGAGAGAGAGAGAGAGAGAGTAAGCTATTACTAGATGACTTGATAGGCGTAATGGCTCTGCCGGTACATCAGAATGATTGAAATGGAAATGGATGGAAGCTGTCAGGAAGGTTGAAAGTCACAGAGTTGGATAAATCACTGCGGGCGTGGGAAAAGTTGTGTAACTTAATTATTAACATTTACTTTACTTTGACCTTTTCTTTTCTGGTTGGTTTGTTTTTGGAAGTTTTTTTTTCTTTTAAGTTATTTGAGAGTGTGAGTTTTGACAGTGTGACATGTGTGTCTTTTGGATCAGTAGGCTGCCACATAATTCTTCATTCAATGTCAGTCAGTAACACACACACACACACTTGAAGCCTTATGCCTGACATGTAGAGAGACAGATTATTAATGCACACACACGCAGCTCCATATCCTCGGCTGACTTTTGGTCATTTTGCAGTCAGCAGCACACGGCACAGCTGTATGTTACAGGGTGGGATGAGGAGGAATACATTATCAGAAGTGATGAAAACTGGTTTCAGTCATGACCAATACAATTATTTATTAGCCCTCTGTAAGATGCTGTAAGATAAGGACATGAAGTGGATCTTCCATAAAGGTTTCTCCCAGGAGGAAACTGATGTTGTTGTGTGGGAAGTGCAGACTCACCATGACTGGGCATTCATCTCCTTTATATTATAGTGCGGGAGGGGTTATCACATCCGGTCTGACACTCCACATGTCATGATACACACTACAGTCACTACAGTTCAATGTTAGACATTCACATCATGGCCTCAAGTCTATAGTTACGGCCTAATGCTTCAAACAAAGTGCTTGTCAGATCGTCTAGTTGAGGCTGAAACATTCAATTCAACATGCACCCTTCATGTGGTGATTGGCCAGGTGGGCGCTGATGTGTAAATACAAGGCAGGGTTTGAACTTCTATTTTTACAGTTTAATTTGCATTAAGAGTTAAATAGACGATAATGAATGGTATGCTTGAGGGCATACCTTTTGATTGACAGGTCGCTACCAGAGCCGTGTACGGCGTCTCTACCACTGCGTCACTCCTCCGCAGTCCAAATATGATCACTTCCGTTCACTGGTTGCAAAAAATTCAAGAGGGCGACGGCCAAAATGCTGAACTCGAGGCTTCAAAACCGCAGTCCACAAAGCAATGGATGGCGGAGAAGACGTAAGATTGTGAGGAAGCGTTTAAGAAGCGCAAGGGACATTTTATTGGTGTATTTTCTAGCCATTAAAATGACCTGTCGTTCAATATATTATAAATATTATAAATTCAAACTAATTATCGGCACATTTTCTGTGACGAGGGAAACTGACTTTTCAAGTCTACAAAAGGTGAATATTGAAAATCACAAAGATTTTGGATCAATGTTTGACACATTTACGAAGAAGTTGGTATTGTTTGGTAGCATTTCATGCAAGAAAGAGCAGCAGCATTGTTTGCATGCAAGCATTGTTTTGATTGGGCCAGCTTGGTTAATTCATGGGAGGGACTGGTATGATGAGTGTCAGAAGGGAAAATAGTTGATCATCGGAATGTCAGAAATGAAGGTATAAACACTATAAGACAACCCCTGAAACAGATTACTGATGACCCAAGTTTGTGTTTTTTTGTGTCAATATACCTGAATTATATCTTAACATTGTGTGTGTGAGCATAATGTATGCCAGCGTGTGCTGAGCATCTGAAATGACCTAAACCAGGGGTCAACTTATGCTTCCCGAATAAACACATGCACACTAACACGCATTTTCTCACACTGAGAGCCAGACTGTCAGACGGCTGTCAGCAGGGTCGATCGTCCCATCAGCCCTTTTGCTGCTGAGATGAATGATCAGCCGGGTTTGAACCTACCTGATATGATGCTGGAGGTTAAACAGAGCAGCAGTTTAGCATTAACTCAATACAGGTCTGATGAGCGCTGACGGCAGATGTGAAGGCCAGTAGGCTTCACGATGCTTGAATTTCATTTGAAGCTGCCTGCAGAAGAATACAACATTACTTTACAAAATGGATGTGATAGGTGATTCCACCTTTGTGACCCTGATAATATACCTCTAGAGAGCCCCATTCATCTTTTCCCCAACACACACTGACACACAGGCTTCCGTTGCACTTGATGATGCTCCTACCTCTTTTTTAAGGAAAACTTCCCCCTGATAAGCTGCTCTTCATTTCAGAGCTATAATGACACATGGATGGGTGCTTGAACATCACCACAGTGAGCAGCCCAGCCCCCGGGCCAGTTTCATACTACAACTGACAATTTAATTCCGATTCCAGTGGTGATTTCCACTAGCGCACTTTTGTTCTGTCATTTAGCAGACTGTTTCATCCTGTACGATGAGAGACTCAAAGTCACATATGGCGTGACCTGGAGACCCCCCGCAGTGTTTGAACCCTTCATGCAGTGGGGCTTCCTGTGAAGATCTGAAGCGTAGCGTGCGAGAGAGAGTCTTGCTATTTGTTTGAGCACACACTGCTCACAGTACAACGGTGGAAACCCAAGTTCTAATCCACACAGTGAATCCTGCCAACGAAACCATAGCAGAGAGAGGCACAGAACATTACCCTTTTTGGTAACACTTTATAATAACTACACACTATGAAGCATTAGTTAAGAGTAAACACTTAATTCATCATTTATAAAGCATTGTTCCTACATTAATAATTCATTAGTATGCAGTTCATAACAACAGTTATAAATGTTTTTATTCTATTACGTGTTTCATTATTGTGTTTTCATACTTTATGAATGCTGGATTCCACATTTGTAAATGAAGTATTATATATTTTACAAACCAATTATTAAGGAGTTGTAGATGATTAATAAGATAATTTATAAAGTGTTAGTAAATGATGAATAACTTATTTAGTGTACATTATTCATGCATTTATATATATAATGATTTAGATATGCACTAATGGTTAGGCACTATTTTAATATATGCTTTATAAACGCGTATTAATACTGCAATTCATGATTAATTCATGATTTATTAAGGTAGTTACAACTCATTAGTAAAGTGTTTTATGTGACCTCATCTAAAGTGAGGACTATTTATGCCTTATAAAGCATTTATTAAGTATTTCAACTATTCTGAAAATAGTACATGGAGTAGTACATGGAGCAACAAGAAGATAAAAGAGAAAGGGGGGAGCAGTGACCTCCTGTCTCTAGTTTTAACCTCATGGTGACATTAAAAGTCAGTATAGAACCACAAAGTGACATTCATACTCTTGTTTTTTGTTTCCCTCTGTTTATTGTCCATATATCAAGCTAAGCTAACCTGCTGCAGGTTGTAGCGTCGTATGAATGGACATCAATGACAATTCTATTGCTCTTCTCATCTAAACGAATAAGCACATTTCCCAAAATGTCGACCTATGCCTTTATTAGATTCAGAACATAAAATAACTAAAATCTGTCACTATAAAATGTGATCAGCAGAGAGGAAAGTAATTGTTTGTCAGATTTGCTTAGCAGCTCCATCCCCCTTAATAAAGTATAACAGAGGGCATGTTGCCAGCAGAGACGACAAACAATACAAATTAGATTCATGCCATTGCATCCTGCACATCTTCTAGCCGTTGTCCAGAGTTATTGCATCATGGCTCAACCAACTGCAACTGGACACAACCCCCCGGCGTTGCATTACATGTCACACTGCGTTAAAGAACTGACAAAGTGTCCAAGTGTCAGCTTCAGTTGTTGTCACTTCAGAGCTTTGGTGTCGCAGTCAGTGTTTGGCTTTTAAGATGGTAATGTCCTGCGGATGCTTTATAGTTTAAAACATGCTGTAAAGCCTTGAAACCAGCCTTGAAACCAGCCTGTAAACGCAACTTTTTAAATTCCTGTGAAAACCGTGTTGAGGGAGGAGAGGACACGGGATGACAGAGGGGGAAAGAAATAGAGTAATAAAGAGAGTAGGAGTGGCAGAGAGACCGACAGGAAGCGACAGAGAGTAAGAGATCAGATAAAACCGACAGTGGAGAATCAAAGTTAATTTGTATCTTTGATGACCGCGGGACATCCAGAATCTGACTTAAAACATTAGCGAATCTGATATCTCTTCTATCTCTGCCCTCACAATACGGACCCGCTCTTGTCTCTGTCGACATCCATTTATCTCCCAATCTGTCTCCGTGTCTTCTCAAGTCTTTTTTTTTTCCCAAAAAAATTCTTCATCCTATTTCCCTTACATCCCACACAGATAGCTGTGGGATGGTCAGTGCGTAAGTGATTTTTCTATCTCTGACGCACTTCTTCCAATTCTTTGCTATAAACACACTTTCTCGCCTCGTCTCCTTGTCTTCCATCTCTTTTATGTCCCCTTATATCTTCTGTTTCTCCAGTCCTTCCTTGTTCCTCTCCTCCTCCTCCCCCCCCCCTCCCCGCCACCCTTGTGCCTTTTCCTTCTGTCTCTGTTCTCCCCCTTTCGTACCATTCCCTACCCCTCCTTCCTCTCTCTTACTCCCTTTTTTTCCTTCTCTGAAATGTATTACTGTCATCTAGTGTTTCAAAAATGAAACACAGCAGCAACGTCTTTGATAAATGACAAGTCTGTTCCTCCTCTGGTTAACAGCAACAGTGCAGATTCCTTCAATTTTTTTTTCTTTCTTTTTTTGCTGGGTTCTGCAAAGTCTTGTACAAAGAGAACACTCTGCATAGGGAAATAATTAACATTCTGCACGGCGTGTCCAAAAAACGTCATGACTTATTTACTTGCTCAAACACCAACTAGCCCCCATAACACACAGGTCTCGCTCTAGTTATCTCCAGTTTAAAAGGAAATGGTGATGAATTATATAAGACTCATATATTACATACATATGACTGTACAGCCCAGTTTGACCAAACTTATTAATGTGCAAATACCACGTAATATCAAATCACGCTCAACAACTCCTTGAGTAGAAGCTAATTATCACTTTTTATCACATTGTTCCTCCGAGGATGCAGTCACCCTAAACTGTAGATGTCAACCATCTACTTTGTCTTCCCTTTGTAGACTCATTTTGACAGCCCTCACACCCAAACGTCATCACTCAGTGTGATAGAAAAGGATCTCCACATGTAAACGACTGTGTGATTAAATTCCTGGATCAAATTGAGGAAAAACGATGACATATTGTCGTTATAACCTTGGTTTGTCAACCATGTTGGCACTGTGCCGTCTTGAGGTGTATTCCATGATAATAAACAGAAAGCCTCCAGTAGGTGTGGTAGATTGATTACCTCCTGGTACGGGCTCTGTCATGCAACGATTTGAGAGAAAACCCATCACCACAAACATGAAAAAAAAATCTCTTTTTTTGGCATTTGTGTGCGATTGTCATTTCCAAAACGTGACGACATCACACCACATGTTGACAGACATCTGTTGGTTGTCACTCAACAATGTGCCGGATGAATTCAAAAGAGGAATTCCAGTTACTGGCAGTATTAAGCTTAACCCAGAACACTGGGTTTTTTTGTTATCTGCCTGAGGCATCTCATGATGACGTCGATGGGAAATGTTAGTGAACATTGAGTGCTTGCCAATTCATACTGAAAGCATTTGTACATTTTGTGACACACCAGATCTGTTTTGGGTGGAGTGTATTGCCCAACACCCTGAAAATGTTTCTCAATATCCAACTGACAGGGAGAAAAACTTCTGGCAACAACATGGACAGAAAGTTCTGGGTGAAAGGTTTTTCCGTTTTTTGACAAACGGTTCCCCGCAGGCTGCGTTCGGATCCGTTTGGCTTGCCATGTCTTGTTTGACTGACAAAGCTGAAGTGATGTTTTCTTGAACTTAAAGTGCTTTGAGTGGTTTCTCTCATCGAAAACAGATTGTTTTAAAGTAAAGGTTATTGTAAAACGGTAGTGCTTTCATACTCGTAACAACACTGATGACAGTGACGAATACAAATACAAGGCGTTGTGTTTCAATACGCCTGCTCCACAGGCTGCCTTACCAACAGTCTGCTGAAATGGCTTTCTATGAGTTATAAGTCAGATCTCATTGTGTGAACAGCAGGCACAGCTGTCTGACTGTCAGGTATGTGAAGGTTAATGCTACTTTTGTTGGGTGCAATATCAATTTAGGAAAGCAATTATTGCATGCATAGCCCAAGTTTCAGTTCAGTAACTTTCTCCAGTAGCTGGTGAATATCTGGAGAGACCTGGATAACTACAATTACACAAACAAAAATGAGGAATGTCATCTTCAAGGGCTGAGAATGTTGAACAAATTTGGATCATAAAAAAAAAAGAAATAGTGGAGGAAATTGAAGGACTTTTTGCTTGAGAAATCAATGGAGTGCATATCCAGTGGAGGACGACAGAAAATAAGGAGTGACTCTGTTAATCTGACATGAGCAGGAAGATTAATCCACCACAGGGTTTTGGACCGGGTGTGGTCATGACCAGCCTGGTGCAGCGAAATTGGAGCCAAGCAGCCAGTTGTGACCGAAAGCAGAGCACGGCCTCGTGTGTTTATCCATGGCCCAGAGGTATGGAGCTGCAGATCCCTTCACAGCCATGTGTGCTAACACACCAGGGATTTTAAAGAAGTATGATTGGCCACAGGGAGCCAAAGGAGGGAGTTGTAGGATAGAGCTGACATGAAGGAATTTGGGGAGGTTGGAGACAAGACAGGCTGCAGTATTTCGGATGAGTTGTGGGGGCTCAAAGAATTGTTTCAGGGCAGACTACAAGAAAATTGAAGTAGCAATAATGGAGCCCTGCAGAGTTCCTGCAGGGGATTCATCTGGTTTTATAGATGCTGTAGAGAGTAAACCTGAAGGATCGGGAGGTATATACAATAGCACGACTTTTAAGAAGTATGAACAGAAATGTGGTTTGATCCATGACCATGAAATCTCTTCTATGTTCTTGTTGTACACTTCTAAGTAAGGAGAAGAAACACATGCATATAAAATCAGACTTTGGGACAGTGACAGCTGTTCTCTACAAAACTCAGCCATGACTCCAATGCAGTTTGGTTACACCATAGCCAACAAATTAGCTAAATCATCCATTTTTACAACTGATGCACACAATCTCAAACCTCTTTGCTTGCTCAAAGCATAATCACTGCACTGCACAGCTTCTTTATGGATTCACAGTTACATGTATTTGCTTCACCTACATTGTGTCTCTGGGCGGAAGTTGCTGTTTGGTTTCTACAATTGTTCAAGGTGGATCGCAACTACCAGTTTGTGGTCAAAAGACAGAGTCCACATTTCTAGTTAATTCAGTGTATTCGGTGCTTCCTTTGAAAGCGCACCGGCTCAGCTGTTAAATCAACCTCTTTCATTTACATATAATAGGGTTGAACCATGCAGTTGCTGCATTGCACTAAAGGGAGAAGTTCTGCTGGTTCCGAAATTATAATTTTTAGAACAATGAATCCACCAGGCGGCTGAATACGTTTAGAGCTTATGGTTACCTCTGGATGTCTGTTTAATGTCGGTGTGCTCAAGCCATTTCAGAGAGTGATGCCTTTGCAGTTCAAACAAGCTGACTGTGCATACTAACGAAGGCTTCTGTGAGGTGCAAAATACTGTATGTAGCCATTCAACACATTGCATTATTTTCAGACTAAAACCAATAATGTGTTAGTCTGTCCCTAAATACTTTCCCTTTCCCCTGTTTTGTGACAGCCCATTCATTTTTAAATCAATGTTTGTCGTTTAAAGGGTCTTTAAAAACATGTCGCGAATACACTTTCCTTTTTAAAAAAATTTAAAAAGCTAAATGACTGTGTAAAACATCTGGGCACTATAGTTTCCAGCAAATGTTTCTCCATCATAAGTAAATAGCGCATGTTTTGAGGACTACTTTCAGCTGCAGATTCTGTGCTTGAGTCTGAGTGTTTGCAGCAGCAGGATGGTGTACGGGATGACTCAAAATGAACAGTGTCCATATTCGGTGTAATAAAGGAACGTGTCAGCCAGTGCATCTGTGTGGCTCACTAATGTGTTTCAAGTGTTTTTGAACAACAAAGGAGCAGCTATAAGGCACAGAGGAAGAAGCTATACACAGGCAATGTCTGTTATTGTTTTTGTTCTTTTCATCAGATCTGTTGACAATAATGAAAGATAGCTGTATCCTTTAATATTGAACCACACTTCCCCCAATCTTAAATGAGTAGTTTAATGGTTTAACGGAGTTGTTAAATTCTGCACAACCTTGCAACAATACAGAGCTAACACTGCATAGAAGCCTCTAAAATTCCTCCCTCGTATCACCAACGTCCTGCAATAATAATCTCTCAGTTGAGATGTGAGGTAGACTGCTGGGACGATCCGGAGCAGTGATTGCCTTGTTGTCTGTAGATTGTTCGGTAGATTGATACATCAAGTGAGCATCCTACACCATGGTGTGCTTTTCTCGACACTAGAACACGTTATACGTCTCTGCATCAGCATCTGACACAAGGTTTATTATTATTCTCTTCAATTCAATGTTATTTGCTCCATTACAGCTTTTATTTCCCATAATACCTTTAGTTCACACAAGTTTAGAACACTAATCTTTGTCACTGTCTCTCCTTTAACACTCGCACGATCTTTTACGCCCACATACATCCGCAGCTGGGTAGCATACTACTTCATTGGCCTACTGTTTTGTCAATGTGGGTATACCTGAAATAGACCCTGCTTTCATGTAAGACACACTCATGGACACATTAGCACAACATTACCGTCACCAACTTGAGGATGCTCGCACAAACACACAGCCATTAAACAAACTTAGAAGCCAGACCTCTCAGATGTGAGTGGACACCTAACCACACACATGTGTGCACACATAATGATGAAGTGTGTGCAGTTGGATTTATTCATGGGAGCAGAATTACAAACAACATCAAACATTGTGCTATCAGCTTGGATGAGATAAACATACATCGAGATTGGGGCAGATAAAGCTGAAGACGACAGTGGAAAATGGACCAGCACCCAAGACATACAAGTAGAGTGGATAATGACACGTTGGGGTGCAGACTTTGGGTAAACGTCTTAAGTAGAACATTGTAGTGAGCTGCCTTACTCGCTGCAGATCCACTCCACTGGCATTTACATTTTATATTTCGTAGTTAATGGCCTCCCTTTGAGCAACCAGCCTGAGCATCATTTCAACCACCTTCACTCGCAAACCCAGAATAATGACGCCAACTTCAACCTGCATTTGATCCATTTATATGCGAGAGCTGATTCAGGTTAATGCTTAATTGTTCACTTTCATATAAGAGCTACGGGCTTGAAACTCCATACACTCCATTTCCAAACAAAAGCATTTTACGAGACCAAACATAGTTATATCTGCTGAGCAGAGGTGTCCACTATCAATTAATTAAAAGTACCTGATGCAATATTTAGCCTGAATATAAAACATGACACAGTGCTTGTGAGCTGGTTTAATTAGTTCCCTTCATGAAATATATGAGTTCAACGTTCACAGACGGTAATATATACTTTTGCTGCCATGTCCTGTAAAAAATTAAATATTGTAAATGACGCGGCAAAAGAGAGAGAAAACCTTTCAGTAATCTCTTAGTAAGATACAAGCTTATACTAAAATAGCAGTCACTGCCCGTCAATATGAAATGATAGCTAGTGTACTCCCCTTTGCAGTGCAAGCATACGTTATTTTGTTGTACAATACACTGCCTCTTTTGTCGGTGTCTACTGTAACATACAGATGTAGAGGCTGAGACTAATTGTGTACAAGCGTGTCTTGTTGATCCGCTGAACTACTCCAAACATTCAATCCCTGCCCCCTTTTCCACAGTGTCCCGCTGTGCAGCCGAACCAGTAAAGTGTCTGGCTCATTCTTATGAATTTATTTATTTATGATTGGGTGGACTGCTACATAAGTCCAGATTCTCCTGGGATCTTTTATTTTTCTTAAGTGAAGTCACTTGTTTAGCCCCGGATGCGTCTGGAACAAAGAGTCTGCTAAACAATGCCATGAATACGCCTCAATGAACAAAGTGATTGTTGACAGAGCAAATGTGCTCATTTATGTTGAGCAGTTTACATCAGAGAGCTGCGATACTTGACCCGCGCTTTGATCACAACGCATGGATGAGAGTTGTGATCATTATCCAGTATTTACTTTGGAACCAAACATGGGTTGCAATGAAGTAGAACTTGTTGATGATGTTTATGTGTTTCATCAAAATCTTGGTTGGGACTTTCAGAGCGCAGTCAGAACTCAATACAAACAGTACAGGAAGTTTAAAATCATCTCATTTATACGTTACAGAATAAAAGCTCCAAAGCTCTGGGGCATTTATTCTGCCAAAGCCTCATTTGATGTAAATAATACATCTTGGTCTTCAGGCTACCGGGGTAACCTAAAATATGAGCATACAAATCAATCCTCCTCATGTTTCATCAATTTAACTACTCTCTTTTATGGTAATATTTAGGAGGTCGCTCCATTTTCTATTATATGGTACATGTGAATTTTAGAATCCACCCACCACTGAGTCTCATGGGACTATCTGGTGCATCTTGGTCATTCATCAAGTTGACACCAATGCCATATAGTCATGTGTATGTGTGTGTGGTCAAACCAGTTCACAACCTTTGACACCATTCATTCCTTCTCACTTCCCCACCTACACGTATACATACTCGCCCTCTGCTGCCTGGCTGTCCGCTAGAAACAGCTCTTGGATTTTTCCAGTATGGGCTCCTGGATGTTTACAGAGGACACTTGTGAAATTGTGTAATGGTTCAAATGCGAATGTGTGGTGAGGAGGTTATGTAAGTGCATCTCTCACGTCTGATTCATGCGTTCTCAGATCGGCATGAGTGTGTTTGTGTGTGTGTTCGGTAAGGGGTGGCACTCTGAAAATGGTTGAGTTGAAACACCTTTTTTTTTGCCCCTCAGCGTATTAACACATACAACCAGCATTCAAAGTCTCGGAGAGACACAAGCAAGGCCAAGCGAGTGGGTAGAACATAAGACAGAGAAGTGCACACCCACAGAGACATATGCACATAAACACCTGCAGAACTGCTTGAACAATTTCAGTTTACCTTAGAAGGTCAGAACACAGTCGTGCGTGTTGTGGTAATTATTCAGTTACCCAATGTGGGGAAACTGATTTGCCCTTTCAAACCTTTTTGCGAGGGGGAGCTAATTGCAGATCCAAACATGAGCTCCCAGGCTGCCCTCATATCCAGTCGTGTTTGTTCAGGCAGTCCAACCCCACCCCTCTTATCAATACACATCTAAACTGTTTCTTATCTCAATGGCTAAAGAATAACAGAGGGGAAAACAATCCATCGCTCTCCATTGACTTTGTGGGCAGATGGAATTGATGGCACCTTCACACAATAGCCCACAAACAGCAGATGAATGCCTTAAAGCTGCAGAGTGGTGGGATGCACTACCAACAGGGTAACGAACTTTGAACTATGTGTTTATAAGTTGCCCGACCCCCCCCAAAAAAACAATAAGACGTGAGGCATCAGCAGAGAGAAAGGGAAAACTGTGGGATCCTAACGCTCAGCATGTCTAACGTTACATGTGCAGCAAGCATTTTTGTCCAAATGTCAGTTTTGGGGTATTAATATTTCTGTAAGTTAATTTTGACACTATGCAACTTCAGTTTTAGTGTAATATGGAGACATCAGAAAATTATGTAGTATTATGTTTGCAAGTGCCATAGCTAACTTCAGTAGCATACGCTTGCTAACTTGTCCCAGTTATCAACTCCACCTAGACATAGGGTGTAAAATAATCCTTTGACACGCTGAAAAAAGACTTTTTCTCAGCGTTTCAGCCCGTGGCTATCGTTTCCTCTCCAGTTGACGTGGTTTATAGAGTATATGACGCATTGCCCTCTGTCTTTATACTTAAAGAGATGACTGGGTCTTATTAGCTTGAGCGTCACAGTGTTTGGGAACAGTGTGCACTGCTGGCTAAAATAACTATTCCACACTTTTTTGGGGTCTCTGAGTTTTGGCAAATTTCTTGCATTCTCGCACAACACTCGGATTCCATATTGGACACTGAAGATCATTTGTGCTTATTAAGTGATATTTGCATTGATAGTTGATTGTGTGTGGCAGGTGATCCTTTAGTTATTTGTCTTTTGGCTTGAAATGGTGTGAAAATGTACTCATTTCCTAACATGAGAGTGTTAGTTGCCAGCTGTGAAACACAGAAGCAGGGAGTGGTATGAAGACTCCTTGTTTCAGCAGGCCATGAGTCAGAATCTCTGTAACTCACAATTGGCAGCTGTGTGTTTAGTAAAGTGATGGATTGCATTTACCAACTGAACTAGAAGTGGGGTTGGTAAAGTGGGGTTTCCTACTGCTGTGTGAATTATGTGGGAGTGAATGAGCTTATGACACACAGCAAAACTGATTGAAAGATATCTTAAAGTAAATCGTGTCCTTTTTCCTGGAATTGTTCTGAAGGACCCGCGGCTCAGGAAAGACAGAAACCGTTCTTGTTCTTGTTCCCTGGCTGATGACTGATTTTTTTTCATGTATACTTGATTATTGTGCATGCGTGTGTTTTGCCTCCACCGACCTGAACACTAATCAGTTTCCAGTAAACTTTTGTGGTTTCACAATATGTCTGTATTCCTGGATGGACGATATGAAAGGGTGTGAGCATACTCTATAACTTGTCTTTATGTGTAAATGTCTTTTGATCTAGGTTGTGTGTGTGTGTGTGTGTGTGTGTGTGAGAGAGAGAGAGAGAGAGAGAGAGAGAGAGAGCGAGAACATATACCCTACAGCTGATGAAGGCTCAGTCACAGAGGAAATAACAAGGCTTTATTTCCCAAAATGGCCCTGAGTAATAATGATACCTTTGTCCATTGACTTACCGACTCCAGCAGAGAAAATAGAGCAGAACATAATGACACATATGAGTTGTGTAATGAGGACATAGTTTGGTTCACTGAGCTAAGTACAAAAACCTGAAGTGCATCATCATGTACTAGATATAGAACTTGGAAGTCATTTCTGCTCATTCAGCGTCATGCTCATGACAATAATGAGTGTTATAATAGAGGTCTAATCCTGTCTTGGTGTCATGTGATTAGCTCATATGGTCTCAATAGGTCACTACAAGTCATGTGTATTTATAAAGCATAAGCGTCTGAGCTGTCAAAAACCAACATGTTTGAAGGATGCATATGTATATTCGATTTACATATTTAAGTTACATTTTTTACATCCAAATGCAGGGAACATGAAGTTCACAGCCTGGTTGTGTGTTCTTGATGTTCAGAACATAAACAAAACACAAGATCAGACTCAGATTAAACTCATTCTGCAATCTAAAGTGCTCTCTCAAAGTTTACTTCTATGAGTATACAGTACAACTAGCAGACTGAATTGACATACTCTGAGTGGCTTGTGTTATTTTCTGTCCTGTGATCTGTAAAACATTTACTGCAGTTCTGTTTATTTCTGCGTTTTGATTTCTAGCTTCTTTCAATGTTATCAAGTTACCAAGTCGGGGTCTTCACAAAGACAAAATGCATTATTTAGAAGATACTTTCCACTTATTTCATTGTCAAATACTGTTTTTGAGTTGATGAGGTGTAACCTACATGAGTAATCCAGCATGTGTGACTCACTGTACAAAATGTACAAAATCTAGAAGATTTGACACCGACACCGCCAGACTCTGAGTCTGTTGTACTGACTTTGAGCAGCAGGTGGCAGCACCACATTAGTAAAACAGACATTAAGAGAAAGGATGTAAGCTTCAAAATGTAAAGCAAATGTGTGAAAGCTCATGAGGCCCCACATTAATGGCAAAAGTAAAAACAGCGTTGACACAAACAAGCTTAAGTCAGGAAATGTGTGGCTTTTGATTAATGTGTATATGTTCAGCAGTGCTTACATCTTTCTGTTCTTTTCATATTGTAGAAAGCACCAATATTTGGGATTATGATTGGAGGGAGCAGACTTTGTAAGTTTTTCTTAAGTTGACCTAAATATGTCCTGGACAGGTGATATATTAACGGTAAATGAATTCAGCCATGACAGCAGTGCACTGTTCTTTCAAAAATGATTACTAACCTGGTGGAAAGCAGGCCGACAGATAAGCGGCAGACGCAAAGGAAAACATTCTTTTAAAAAATGTCAGAGGTTTTCTGTACTTCTGCTTTAGAGGTCCACCCTTCTAGCAATGTGTTATTTTTCCATGCCATGTTCACCACATTTAGCTAGATTGTTGCTGTTTTGTATTTCTGCTTTGGTTCACATGACCAGGCCTCTCCTCTCACACAGGTTTTGTCACAAAACTCCAAGTCAAGTCTATTGTGGGTGAGGGATCATCATCAGTCATGGAGTGAACTCCACACAGTCTAAACCATTAAAAACAATGAGTACATTAATAATGTTCAATGCACACCATCTATTAATGTCATTCAGTTTGTGTGAAGTCTGAAAGCTCATTGTGTTGACCTTCTTTAGAGTTTACAGTCAGTGACATTTGCAGTCTATTAATAACGAGGTGAGCCTGCCTCAAAAAGGTCAATATGTTTTTCGTGCTGTGACACAGGAAATAAACAATTCATCATAGTGTACAGTGTGCTTTCTGTCACTCACATTATAGTGTACATGCCAAAATGGGTTTAGTTACAACAGACTGCCTGCTGGCTTCAAAACACAAGCAGAAATCTGTTTTCATTGCATGAAAAACATTCTGGGTAGAGCCGAAACTCTAGTTTTGCTATTAAAGCAGAGCTGCGCCTCAGACAGACAGGAAATGGAAAGGCTTTCAGAAGAGGAAGTGAGGCCCCTTGGTACGTAGGAGAGGAAGGTTCCAGTGGGGGGAAAGAATGCTATTCAAATCAAAAGCCTTCTTGGTACATAATGTACTATGCATAGTGCAGTCACACTTCAGCTTATACGCCCTCTCTTGTTCTCTCTGTACCAAGGAGCAAAGAAATTATAGTTATTCCTGTTAAGCACCTTATTGCATCACCTTTGGCCCTCTTAGCAGCTGCTGCATGTTTTTTGCATCGACTCCACAAGGGATCACTAACATTCAGGTGTTAAAAATGACCTTTGCAGACATTTTGTGCTTCACACATTTGATGTGTGAACGCTGTTTTCTGGGGTGTTTGAGAGACGGGTCATTTACTTCATTTCACCCGACTTCCTGGATGACACAGCACTATGAAAGAAAGCTTCATTGCCTTGGGGGTACTTATTGGTTATGGATGGATAAAAAGTGAGTGTGTTTGCCTCAATATTTAAGGACAAGTTGAACATTTTGGGTAAAATTGCTAAGTTGCTTAGATGAGAAGACTTTTACCACTTGCATGTCTGTATGCTAAATGTGAAGCAACAGTTAGCTGCAGGCTAACATAGCTTAGCACAAATTCTGGAAACAGGGGGAAACAGCCGCTAACAGCTTAATTATTCCAACAAGCATCTCTAAACCTCACTCATTTTATCTGAACAAAAGCAAAAGTGTATAAACTACCAATCCCCATGTTTTTCGTAGTTCGGAGTCATGACTAAGAAATAGTCCAGCAGATGACAACCACAAAACAGTAACTTGTTTTTTGTTGTTTCCCATATTTCCCCTTTTGCTGGTGCTAGCATAGATTACAAACATTGAGATTGGTATCGAACTTCTCATCTAACTCTGGGCAAAAAAAAGATGTATTCATTATTTCCCAAAATGTTGAACCTATGCTTTAGGGTTTGCTCTGGCAATAAGGCATCAGTCTACAGGTTTGGATGGAGCCAGCGGCCGCCAGTCCATTACTCCTCCACCACGGGCCTCTACATGTTGTAACCATGCCTGAGGGCTCCACCACCTCCTGTTGTTTGCATAGTTATGCAACCAAGATGCATCAGACGAGACAAACCTATTAACCATTCCAGTCATCAACAGGCAAATGCTGCTTTCATACACTACACTTTTATTCTGCCTGTCAGATCACACTTTAACACTTTAAGCCTGTTCTTGGTATACAGTTAAAATACAGTATTAGCCTACAGTGGAAATGGTTAATGGAAAGGAAGGGCCCACTTCTTCCGCAGGGTCTTTATTTCCTTGTGGTCCTGCGTGTACAAACCGTGGAAAACCACCTACAACTCCCTGACACAACTCTAGAGTCACTCGTGGCTGCTTCTGTCAAACCACAGGGTCTGTATGGGTGATATGATGTCTAACGGAGGGGTGTTTGGGGTTTTACCTCGAGTAAATGAACATAAGCGACGAAAACAACAGCAGAAATGGCTGCCTTGTCATATTCTGTATGTGAGTGATTGCATCCACAAGTGTCTATGTGAATCAGTACATGTGATGGAGGCTCAGTAAAAGCTAAAAATACATCTGCTTCTCTGTACAGCCGCCACCCTAATTGTGTGAGTGTGAGAGAGAAAGAAAGGCTTATACATACAATAGAGCAGAGTATACAGATGACTTTTCTTCAGTATCAGGCAGCTTAAAATGATAATGCCTTTCTTATTGTCCTAGAAGCATTGTGTTTGTTGAACAGATTGAGAACCTGTCATCACCTGATGTGTTCTCTCTGGAACAGATTATTGCAAATATGTAATGTATCAGCCGCTCTATCGCCATGGTGAAAATAATATTTGGTGGAGGAAAAAAAAAAAGCCAAAAAGAAACACCCGTTATTGATTACCTACAAATCACTGAAATAATCCAAGCTTTCTCAATGCTACATTCCTCTTCAAACAGCTGGTGATTTGTGGCGTTACAGCACAAGGAAGACGCTCCCCTCAACAAATGAAAGACAGATGTTTCCGTGGTGTGTTTGCTGCAGGTTAAAATACATCAATTGTGAGCACAACCGAGACAAAAAAAAATATCTTCTAACAGTTGAGGACGGAATACGTAACGAGTGCTGTCATTGACACAATGATTTCCTGTTCAGCCACTGCTTGAGTCAGTCATTACACGTGCAATGAAACATGTGCAGCCAACAGATGGCTGTGAATATGAGACAGACTATTCACAGTGAAACAATTGAGTCACATTGTGCCAAAACTATGTCAACATTCTCAATGCTTATATGACTGTTTTTGACATCTTATACCACACATAGCGTAAGAAGAGCTACAAAGTCTTAGAAACACTTCAGTCATTCTGTCTGACGGCAGACTAATTAAACGGTTGTCCAGAGGACTGCTTTGGTCTTGTCAAACTGACAGTGCAAACCATTTAGTGTTTAATATAGTGCCGCATGAATAAGGCTGAAATTATGACTATTATGTTGATCAATGATGAGATCACAGTTTTTATTGGTTATTCATTGATTTAAGGGACAACATACTTTTATTGCACATTTAAATAAACAGAGCACTGTTTTCTCTTTGATGTTGTGCCATGTTGCTGATAATGTGAAAAATCTTTGCTTCAAAAGAAGACCGGTCGCTCAGAGCGGCGGCACAGAATCAGAGCCTCGGATCGGAAAAAGAAGACGCTGGTTGCAACGTTCTTTCTCTCGGCGGCCTCTTCCGCTCTCTCCTCATTTTCGATCAATTGAAACACTGATGCTGAGAGAAAAACACTGTATGAGCTCTGGCTTCAGATATGCATCCAGATTATTGGGAGCCGTTTTCATATTCCCAAGACAATACTGACTTCCAAAAGTGATTCAAAATATTTATACACAATTTATAAGGTTTGAGGTAAAACACGATTTTGTCTTGGAGGTATAGATGACATGAGTTAAAAGATATAGGATACTGAGGAAGTTAGATGGTCAAAACACCTTAAATTCCCTATTTGGCAGACTTCCATCGGCTGCTGGTTCATTTTATACAATACTATACATGACAAAGGGCCAAATATGACAGCAGTTTAAAGAAAATTGTAGAAAGGACTTAAAGACTAACACAGTCCGTTTCGTCCAGTACAATTGTCTTTACATTACCATTAAAATTGTTGTTTCAAATGAAATGTAATTTTTGCAGTAGTCATACAATGCAGTGAAATGTGGGCAGTAGTGTTCCAGGCAGAATAGCGGGGACCACCGATTAAACCATTGGCCCCACACTGACCTCAGCCCCAGATAGTCCGGATTTAGCCTCAGACCTTGCCAACTCCTAGAAATCCACACACTGGACCTTTTAACATGTATTTGCTTGTTTTTTGAAGGGTGTGAAATTTGGGATCAGGGTTATTGTCAAAAATCATCAAATAGCCATTTTTGTGTTGCCATGAGGCCAACTCTGTGTCACATTCGTCAAGGCAGCAATGGTCGACCAGTACATGGCACCTGTATGGTGTCTTATCAACAATGACATATGTCAAATGTGCCCTATAATTATAATGGAAAATAAGTGGTTAGATGAGCTGCACTGTGGTTATTGGCTACACACAAAGCCAGAAGGGACATTCTGTGTGCAAGTATTTACCGCACCCTGGAAAATAATCATCAGACATCATTCCAATCAAGGATGTAATTAAGTTTTTCACGAACTCATCTATCATGATTGAAAGCACTGGGCTCGATCACCTGGTGTTGAACTAAACCTTTTGATTTTATACTTTTATTGATACAATAGACTATAATACTACATGCGGCTTAAAAAAAAGACTTCTTGGTAGACTATCCAGACTAATTGTGGTGAATTTAGGTTATTCAGACATTGTCAGACGTCTGTCTGACTTTTGGGATCATAAAGCACTTTGACATGGATGGAATAAAACAATAAACCTGTGAACTTCACCCACGCATGAGCCTCACACACATACACACACACACCGACCTAGTAGAGACACTCCTACGTCAGCTGACATTTACAGCACATACTCACCCAGTGTAATAAAACAGATACATACACTCACAAGAACAGACACATACTACCCTAGAGATAAACACACACATACATAATCAGCCAGGGATAAATGATAATCAAAATCATTTGGGGAGCAAATAAATCACACTTACAGAAACACACTAACTTATGCACGGATCAGCATATACATGGTGAATCAGTTGACAGAATAAAACACACAACCACATGTAACCACATGGCCACATGAGCAGCGAGACTTTAAAAAGAAAGTGTGACTGTGTCAGCAGGGTCATGGAGAGAAAACATTAAAGTCCTAATTCGTCTTTCTATACTTAGTACCACCATCTAACTTGAATCACTACATCTTTATTGAATAATGCCTAAAATAACAGCATAGGGTTAAAGGCCTGACCTTTAAAAACGGAAGGAAAAGGCTGGAAAAATAATTAGTGTTAGAAAAGAGGTAGTTGTTACCTACACACAATAAAAACTATAAAAAACACACACATGCACTTCCCCTTAATAAGCAGTTCCACTCACTCATCCCGGGCCATCTTTACCTTTTGAATGATTTTTGTATTACTGTAACCGTAATTAGTTCAACTTTTTGTGAACTATTACTTACTCAGTTTTAGTCAAATTTGTCACACTTCTCCCAAAAAAAAAAATAAATAAAATCACTTGTCATTATATTAATTATACTTGTTGGTGTTTCTCACATCCAGCTGACAGGCCATGATTGATGTCACTTCTCTCCCACAGCGCTGTGACCACGGGTTATCTCCCACTGGGATGTAGCCAGAAGTGCAACGTGCTTGATAGTTTCCCCCTTAGAGAAGTTCAGCGTCAGCTTCCGGTCCTATTTGTCCTTTTTAGACCAATCATTACCGTCAATGTGTTGAAATGTTTGCAGGAATATGACATACAATACTCAACATAATGTAACTACTGAAAATCCACACCTGATGCGTGACAACCTTTGTTATTGCTATAAACATTTCCCCGTGACACTGCCAGTTCCTCTCGAGTCAAAGGACTAGTCGATCGGGTTCTGATTGACCTGGATAAAATACTGTTTCCAAGATGAAATTCATTTTTTCCCTGTGACAGAGCAGACACACACCCTCTTTTATCATTGTTGGATCAACACACACACACACACACACAGTTTTAGTAGTCATAGTCCCTTTCTCCCAAGTAGCTCTACAAAGCAAAATACAATGTGCGACTTTAAATTGTGTGTTTCCGTCACAGTTTCCCCCCTCACAGAACACACAGCGTGACCCTGACCAGCAGCTAAAAATGAAAATAACCAAGAGGAAGTTAACCTTTAACAACGCTTCCAATACAACAGTTCTGCAATTTGACTATAAGACGTAGCTTTGCAGAAACAGTACACAAACAAGCATTCACACTCAAATAACTCCTAAAAAGTGTGTGTATGTATACGTAAATAAATGACACGAGGAAGCAACTTGACAACATTTCCATATGCAGTCGTTTCCTGAACACAGCTCTGAGGGGCCAAAGTGTGACAGCTGAGAGGCTGAAAGCAGTGAAAGACATTTTATACACAGCAGGTTTGTGTTATTGGCTTACACTCACTGATACTAATGACATGCCGACTTTGTTGTCTTGGAGAAATGTCAAATGCAGTAGGACAGCATACCATTGGCATGACTACGTGAGTTTGATGAAACATCAACAAGCTTCGTACAGTACTTAACAGTATGCTGATATCATTACATTACAACACAGTGTTTATTCATTTTATTTAGTCCGATTAGAGTGCAATAAGATAAGAAACAACCCTTCATATATTAGAGGTGTATCGTTGTTTGTCAATGGCGGCTAGAACGACACAGCGTATGTGACGCTCGTATCATGTCAGACGACATCATTTGTCTTTGCCTTCCAAAGCAGTTACAAGTCACTGTTCTAAAGAAATCTGTTTTATGATGCGACAACATTGTGGTTAAAGGTTTTGGCTCAAAAACAACTTGTTTAGGTTTGGGGAAAGATTATGGTTTGGGTTAAGATAAATACTTAGTTTAGGTCAGAGGAGGTTCCTTGTCATGGTGGCAATAACGAACATGTTGTGAAGGTTTCGGGAACGACTGTGGTCATGTTCAACAAACAACATCGACTGTCCCGTGTTTTGTTGACCTGTCCCTGTCCATGGACCCCGGGGCCTCCTCCCTGCGTGGACTTTGTCACACTGTAATCCCTTCATATCATTTCCTTTGCCTCACTGAAACGCCTAATGTAGCCGCCGTTCAGTGCAATACAAACAACTCTTTAACAGCAGATCTTTAAAGTGAACTGACTATGCTACACAATCTGTATAGCTTGAAGCAATGGAGCTCCCCTGGTGACTGAGAGCGCAGTTGTCGGCCAAGCGTGATACACACAGTTGCGTGATACACACAGTTGGTTACTTCCTTGTTAAAAACTTTTAAAAAGGAGCGTGGAAACTACAGAAACAATCATAATCTGATAAATTGGTATGAACAGCGGTGCGTTCACTTACTGTTATGTAAAAGGCCTAAGAAAGCATCAGATCATCACTGTAAGTAATTACAGTAATGACATCAAACAGACTTCAGATTGCTGTGGAGGAGTCGGGTGTTGAATCAGCCCACTCACTGTTTCCATTGTGGAAAAAAGTTTTCTTGCCTAGTTTATACAAGATCTCACTCATTATGATTTAGCATTACTGCTAATCTGCAGTGCTCTTTGTCATAAAAGCTGCTCCCTCAGCTTTTCCATGTCTGTCCAGTCATGTGGGACTCAAGTGATGTCATCCGTGTTGTAGAAATCTTAGGAAAGTGATTCACCGTACATGTATGTACACAAACAACACTCCGACTACTTTATTACCGCTTGTGACTCATTTTAGGTGTTTTGATTTTGAGCCAAGCGAGTGTGCTTTTTTTTTCTCTGCCTTTCGACCAGATGGCTTCACTTGACACACACCCCTGTTAGGGTGTGTGTTCACGGAAGCCAAGCCTGCCCTGTCAGGTGAGAGTCAGCTATTCTGCACTGACTGTAGGGCATGTGTGTGACGTGTAGAGCAGCCCTCGGGGGTAAATCTACAGTGTTGAAAAGATCTTATCTTCTTCTCTCACAGGTGGAGGTGGCTTTGCCTCGAAGGAAATAAGGAAAGAGCTCAGTACATTTCTTTCTGATTGATGACACCAATTAAATTTTGTCTGAGCCAGACGAGCCTGAAACATACAGTTCATGTAAAGACGCATGGGATAGATTTTGAACCACCTGAGGCATTTGCTACAGTCCAGAGTTGTAAATGCCTTTGAAAAGGCAGCTAAACATGCTTCCACTGGAATCCGGTAGGTGTAAGGTAACATAAAGAGGATAAGGCTTGTCCAGTTGAGAAGTTGGGGGTTTTGTGTATACTTCTCAAGGTTTGAGATCTTCTCTAATCCCAGCTGTATGTAATACCTACAATACTTACAAACTACGAATTAACAATTCAGTGGAATTATTTTAAAGGGAATCTTTCACTTATTGTCTCACAGTAATATAAAAACATTTGACATGGTTGCATCTGCCGTTGGTGTTCGATTGATATTGAAGTGTGACAATGACGCATATTTCATTTATTTGTGGATACACTTCATGGAAAAACAGCTTCTCGGTCTCTGGCCCAGGTGTTTGAATATATAGTCTCAATAATCTGCACATTCAGCCTATTCATAGTTTTATGACTAACTAATTACACTTGAAGTGAGACTTTGTTGCCTTTGCTAACAACTAGAGCTGGGCCGATTACTGGTTTTGGTGGTCCGGTTTAGTTTTATGCAAATCGACTTAACTGCCATTTAGCATTATGAATTAAAATGAAAAAGCATGCCCACATTCGCAACCTCTGCTGACAGCGTCCCATCGCTATTGCATCCATAATAAGCAATATGACAACGTGGTTAACATAATATAATGTTCGTTTGTAAATGGACTACTAATGGGTCTGTGTCTGACGGGCCGTGCACAATTTAGCGCCGAGTGTGCTTAACGTTGTCGAGTGTGCGGTTGATCGAGAGAGACAGAGAGAGATGACGTTATGTTTAAAACAATGTAATTGATTAAAATTAAGTTTCAACATTTGAATATGCTTTGGCAATATGTACAGTGTTATGTCATGCAAATAAAGCCAATTTGAGAAAGAGCTGTGAACGTAGCATCACAGTGTGTGTACAGTTGAAGATGTGGGTATTAAATGCCACGTAGCGGCTGCTGCGGTCCGGTCCAGTGTTTAAACCGGTTTGAACATTTTTTTACACCCGATCAACAGTAACAGCCAAGTGGCGATGATGATCAATGGAACAGCAACCATCTATCTAGATGTTGTTCCCTTGAGGGAAAAAGAGAAAGTAAATGTAGAGCTATGACGCTTAGCGGTTATGACAAACATACTGTAACGTCATGAAAGACTTGTACTGTAACTGGTACACTACGTGCGAAGCTATACGCTCTCATGTGATGCAGACTCAAATCAAGAGATTGTGGTCGTGAGTCACGTCGTTAGTTCTTGGATGGTACATATTCTCATCGTGTGAGCTCGTGTCACTGCGGTTTAACGCAGAATATGCACACTGACTCTCTGTAGCATTGCAAACAAGGGGGGGAAATGAACCGTGAAGTGGTGGGAAACAAAGTGTATTATCAGGTCTGGAAACTTCTCTGTAATTTCCTGGTTTCTTGTACTGACTTCAAACTGAAGTAAAGTGGCTAACAATATAATATCCTTTTCTCAGATGGCACACTGTTGTTTTGATATGTCAAAAGAGAGCCAAGCAGGAAATCTCAGCTTATGATGTCATAATCGCTGTGCATGGTTTCAGAAGGCATGGAAAGCAACCTCTTATATCCTGCATGCCAAGATGCCAAGTACATTTAGCACACCACACACATTTCTTGTTTATAGACAGACGGGTAACAGTAAACATGCATACTGTAAAATAAACATCTAAAAAGCAAAGGAATATAATACAGTACAGTACATTATGGTAGTTATGTTTAGTGAAGTATAGTTTAGTATAGTTTTTAGTATATAGCCAAAAGTACAGTAAAGTAAAAGTATAAACAGTATAGTATAGTAGTTTAGTTCAGTGAAGTGTATAGCATAGTATAATATAGTGTGCCGCATAGTATAGTATGGTATAATATATACACTATTACACAGGAGAGACATGGGTCACATAAAACCTCTACAGTATGGAAACAGTTGTGCATGTTTCACTATGTTCAACACAGTTAGGAGTGATTATTGTCTCTGTTTAACAAGAATACAAGGTTATATTGGGTAAGTGGGCCTCAATCACCCGGTCTCACCTCGCCCACATAACTACTTTATTCCTCTGAATCATGCAGTTCTAGGATTTGTGTGTTTATGACATCATGAGAAAGCCTTAATTCCCATCACTGCAGTTCTGGGAGCGACCCAGTGGACACAATACTTCTTTTTTCACATCACAGATTAGTCACATTAGACACAGTTGGCTGCCTGATGGACCAGAACAAAACTGTTGAAATGTATTTATGTTATTGTATGTCAAATCTTTGTTCTGGAGGCACACATAATGCACACTCTGTGGAAACAAATGACCCCCCCTTGGGGTCAATGCAATCTGTTTATCCGTTGACTGCTGAACGTCGTAGCCCTTTTTCCCCGCTGTAAGAGCTGAGCCGCTGAAAAAGGAGAACAGAGCACAAACTAACACTGAAACAAGCTCTCAAGGACAAGAGTTGCTGGTGATGATACAAACTTGGTAGAGGGAATGAACTGTATGTGTGTATGTGAAATTGCTCAACAGATTCACAGTCGCTTTTTGTTCAATTCTAACACGTTATCTTTCCATGTTGTTACTTTATACTTCTACCACACTACATTTCAGAGGAAAATATTGAACTTTTTACTCTGAAAACATGTAAAAATAAAAAATATATAAAATATATGGTATTGTAAGATTAAACAAATCTTATTGAGACTTTTCACCTCTTCATATCCTCGTTCATTTTAGATAATTGTCCAAGGCCCAGATTGGTGAATGTTATACATAATAAGCAAAGATTCGACAAAAAGTCCAAAAATGTAACTTAACTTGTTGCTGCCGAACCAGTACCTTTACTTTAATACCTTAAAGGTGCAGTGTGTTGGATTTGGTGGCCCTATCTAGAGCCCGTGGTTGGGGTGTCCGTTCTGGTCTACTGTAGCAACATGGTGGCCGACTCCGAGAAGAGGACCTGCTCCGTATGTAGATATAAACGGCTCATTCTAATGTAACAAAAGAACTACGATTCTTATTTTCAGGTAATTATATACGAAAGAAAACAAACTCCTTAATATCATATTCCATTCCTGCCAATAGATCCCCCTAGCTGCTTCACACTGTTCCTTTAAGTATGATGATCATACATAGATACAGTTACAATGATTTTGAATGCAGGACTTTTACTTGTAATGGAGTAACTTTACATTGTCGTCTACTACACAACTACACGGTACTTTTACTTCAGTAACTAATACGAATACGTCCTCAACCCCTCTGCAATCAATACTAGATAGTGTAGGAATGTAAAAAAATACAAATCTGCGTAAGTTCACACATTTTGTCGGAAATACCAGCTGCCTTCGAATGCATTTTGGCTCCACACAATCAGATAAGTTCAAGATTGACCTTATGACAGACAGCTCTGAGAAATAGTGCATTCCTTTTAGCTTGTCAAGCTCCAGCATGAAGGGTCCCAGCTGCTGCCCTGACGCTGTGCACTCAGCCCCGCTCAAACCCGCATAGCACACATTCCTCACTGACTCACCAAACATGTGTGTTTTCATCCCTCTACCTCTTTTAGTCTAGACCTCTTCTCTCACACACTCACACAGTGTCGGCCTATGTTTGTGTGTTGTCTGTCGTACAAAAAAGTCAATGACTCACAGTCCACTGTATACTATGGTTTGCCCAACTACTACTTTAACTGCCAGTCAAAACACTCAATCCACCCTGTTGCAGTCTTGTTAACAGGAAGCTCCTCCTTATCAAGAGCATACTGCAGCAAGAAACACCATTTTGTTTTGTACATTAAACACACAAGCCAGCTTGGAGATGAAAGGATTGTTTTCTCACTGTATACCCACATGCACACACCGGTGCCAGCACGATTTCCTGCCACAAACTGAAAACAGGTTTCACCTGCTGATGTCATAAGACCTCGCCTTTCTCAAATTTAAGCAATGCCGGGCCACACCCTGGAACTTGTCTCCAGGCGTTACATACACACAAGCATGCACACCTACCCACCCACACACACATACACACACACCCACACACACATACCCACCCACACACACATACACACCCACACGAACACACACACCCCAACCTATTCAAGTTATATCAGTTAATTAGTCAACAGTTAATTTTTTAATGTCAGGCGATTATTTGATTCATGCTGCTTTTAATACCAGTAATTTCTTCTGTACACTGTTGTCATATTGTTTTCATTGTTGTGTTTGGATTATGTGTACAGTTCATTCTTCAAATCTCCTTAGTTACCATCGTGTAACATGTCACGGATCAACAACAGTGTATATTTTTTATTATGACTGTAAACATGATACAGTTCAGGTTTTCTTTTGTGTTAGAGTATGTGTGTGTTTGTGGGTGAGTAGCAGTTTTTGTGTAAATGACAGCGTGTGTGTAGGTGTTGAAGTCACAGCATTCTGACCCAGTTAGCAACACAAAGAAAGTGTTGGCGCTGTTGATGCCTTCGTGAAAGATTGAAGACAGCCTAGAGAAGAGAAAAGGCCCAAGACTATTTATGAAAACATGTTTTGCTGGGCTGGATTGTTGGCCACATTTTACTCCCCTTTTATCCACAAATGCCGTTTTCTTGCACAATTATTGGAGGTCCTTAACAAAAGCCACAAGACCAGATGGACAATGCAGCACTTGTCAATAATAAAGCTGAATAAAGAAAAAATGGGATGCCTCAGCGTATGTATGTATACGTTGGAAACAAAGTAGAAGTCTGTAATCTGTAACTTTCCACACAATCAAACAACAGCAATAAGATCTAGTTCCCTCGTGGGGAGGAAATGATGAAGTCAGAGTGCAGCTGTCATGGTCACCTGAAAGGTGTAACTTGAAAAACCTGATCAATGTGTTTTTTTCCAACATGCAAATTCGACTGTTTGAATTCATTGGTGAATTAAATGGCAACAATATGGCGAAAGTACGTTTGCTTTTGAAACATTGGAAATTGTGATTCACATTTCAGCCTTTGCACTTTAAAAGGTGTCATCAGTGATTCTAATCCTTTACACTTTTTGTTAAATCCAGTGAATATCTCCGCACAGTCCACTAGCTGTCTGTTCTGTGTGTGCGCTAAAAAAACAAAGAAATACACAGGCCTCGCTCTGTCAATGGGACACAAATAAAGTGGGCCGGAGAAGAGAAGAGAAGAGAAGAGAAGAGAAGAGAAGAGAAGAGAAGAGAAGAGAAGAGAAGAGAAGAGAAGAGAAGAGAAGAGAAGAGAAGAGAAGAGAAGAGAAGAGAAGAGGGATGGTCAATCTGGAGGGGGTTATTCGTTTGGGTGTTGAGTTTAAAGATTAACAATCTTTCTCCAGAATCGCTGACTTCACCTTTAAGGCCACAACAACTTTCTGTTATCCAGGCTGATACTAAAGAAACAGAGCAGTAATGCCTGATATCAAACTGGCTCCTTCCTAATGAAATAATGACACCAGCATGGACTATAAATGTGGCTGTAAAGAACAATAATGAGCGTTGTAATTACTGTTCAGCTAGTCTACAACGATTGCCAGTGTTAGTACGCCACATTTAAGCCCTGTTAGCCTCATAAGACAGCACTAAGGGGCTGTATTCACCCATCATTAAATATTAAGGTATTTGAATTTATCAAAGCAACCACTGCTGATATTATTCTGTATGCTTTTCTGCAAGTGTGACTGTGTTTGATGTCATTTGAAAATGACTTCTCGACATTTTTGAGGGACAGCTGTTTTCCTCCATTTTGATTTGCAAAGAGGATCTGGAATGTGACATATGAACATGATCTTGTGTTTTTACGATCTACACACACACCCACACACACACACACACAACTTCGACATTACATCTTTACACCTTCATACCGTTTCACACACTATACAAGAGAGCCTTTCAAATATAAGGAGTGAGTAGTTGACAGTGTGTGCGTGTGTGTGTGTGTTGCAGTTTTGTGTTTGTGTGTGTACCTGTGTGTGTATGTCAATAGTGGTGTAGTGGGAAATACAAAGTGTATGTGAGAGAGAAGAAGAGAGCTGAGGGACTGGACAGAGGACAGAGGAGTTTCAGTCTCTCTCTGTATTCTTTCTGATGTAGACCGAGTCTTTCTATTCACATTTGATTTTTTCATAACACTAGTATGTAAAACGCATGCATACTGTATATCAAAGCGAGCCTCTCTGTTAGAATAGACGTACGATAGATCCAAATAAAATAAAACAATCGCAAAAAAAGTGCTTGCTTCATATTTTCACCAAAGCCACTGCCAAAACAATCATAACGTACATGTCAAAATACATAATGCAAAGCATATACTGTCTCCATCATATCTTTCCCAACATTCTCCACATTAACTATGACCACAGGCGTCCTCGACGGGTTCAGCATCTGAGGTCGCAGTCAAGTTCACCCTGTTGTCATAAACTCACCTGGACTTTCACTCGTCATAAATGTTAAATGTATGAGTCGGTGTCATGATTGGCACCAAATGATCCTGTCTTGTAAAGATGTAAACATGGTTCAGTTATTAATCTTTATTATCGTGTTGGTTGCTCT
Organism: Lycodopsis pacificus; assembly: GCA_028022725.1. NCBI lineage: Eukaryota > Metazoa > Chordata > Actinopteri > Perciformes > Zoarcidae > Lycodopsis > Lycodopsis pacificus. The sequence continues at coordinate 13,484,249 of CM051696.1, read as the reverse complement.
TGACAAGACAATGATTTGCTAGACTGACAAACCTGACCGGGCCTTAAAACTTGACTATTAAGACAACAAAAGTTGAGCTCAGTTGATGAAATTCAAAGAAAAAAGGAAGAATGAAATGACATAAAGTAATCATCTAGAGTGATATGAAGAATCACTAGTCTGTGGAGCAGCTGCAGAGCATGTGTGAGCTCTGAAATAGAAACACCAAGAGGCCCGAATGGACAAAAAATGCAAACTCTGTTTCAGTTTGTGTGTAATAGCCAAGACACATCTGTGAAACTCCCTCATTCGGATTTCTCCCTCATTATGTGCGTGTTGTTCCTGCAGTGCAGCCAGGAACATACTTTTCCTTTTAAAGAAACAGTGAGTTGGAGAGAGCGCGTATCGGGCAGAATATTTCCTTGGCATACGGATAGAAAGGTAGGGCTAATACTTGTGAATAGGAGTTAGAGACACGGGGCCGCAATCTCCGGAGTCTGGCATGCAGCAGGGATAAGAGAAGATAGTGGCACGACATCAAAGAGGCAGACTGCACGATGACGTAGAGTGTGATGGTTGTTGAACTCCAAATATTCATATCACTCTAGATGAAACAATATGACAGGCTCCTGAGGTCACATTATAATATTTTGCTTGCGTGGTTACATTAATTATATGTTTTGTGTCACCAGCAAAATATGAACAACAAAAATAAGGTACATTTTTCTGAGCTTGCGCACCACAAATAAAGTCATCAATCAATCAAGTTGTGTGGAACGTAATAGAGGTGCACCTATATTTATGAAACAACACAGAGACTCCTAGGTCTACCAACCTTTTTACCCGGACAAAGGCAGCGCAGACCAGATCCAATCCTTCCGTTCTTACCTTTCACAATAAAAGCCCTCAACATTTAATATTCACAGTGTTGTTTAGTTGTCACGCCCCTGGTGTTTAAGGCCTTAAGAGCTGTAGAATGTACAGTTGTCACATTATAAATAAACTGTAGGCATTGAGAGTGCCTGGAGTGGTAAAATAAATATATCAATAATGTTCTGCCTGCATTGTTTTAATGCCTTATTGCAACACACTTGCTTTTTGTATAATTTTTCATAGACGGAAGTAGGTGACGCACGTTAGGTCCATTTTGAGAGGAGAGTCAAAAGATGCGCCAAACGCCCCTTTTGGGCCATAAATAAACAGCTTAGAGCCTGAGGAAGACAGCCTGGGTTAACAAAGGCAGTTGATAACGTTGTCGTGGTACCCATCATATTGGGGCTGTAGGCTCTGTCGGACTTGCTTTGTGGTACGTGTAGAGAAGGTTAAGATTCCTGTTACACTTTAAACATGCTCTATAATAGTTTTCATCAAGTGTTTATTTTAAGTACATAAAGGAATATAACACCAGAAAATGAAATGAAATTGCTTGGGTCCTGGATGGCTTCCTAAAGCCTTATCTTTCCTCTGGCAGGTGCTGTGAGTCAGACACTTCAACCTGTAAGCCATATATGAGGCTTAATCTCTGCTATCTTAAAGTTCACCACTCGAAAACCAGAGGAACAGGACAAACCTAAAAAAAATTTCTTGAGCCCTGCAGCAGCAGCTGTCCTCTTCTGACAGGGTTAAAGGATGATGAATGAAGGTAAAACCAGTACAGTGGACCCCCAGGTAACTGCTCATGTATCAATTAAATTAAGCTTTACTGGCATTTACATTTTCATGAAAACAAAAATAATGTTGGTGGAAATGAACGTAATTTAGAGTATTAATTTAAGAAGAAACAAAGGCAGACAGTTCAAAAATCATCCGATTCATATACCGGTAATCTCCTGGCAGCACTGCAAGAGAGATTTGAGTATATATATATATACCAAATAAATTCAAACAATTTAGTTTACTGAGGGAAAATAATGTGAATATAATTATATGTGATCATTGCTGTAGATCATCAGTATGATGCATTTCTCATTCAAGATAATTTCATATTTGACTTACATTTATATTCAATGGAAAGGAATTTTAGAATAGCTCTCACACAGTCACAAAACTACAGTTGTAGTGGAAGCTGTAAAATAAGAGACAATCAAAATCTTACTCCCAGGGTGGTTTTTATTCTGCAAAGAGTGTCAAATTTAACCTTTTATGAGGAAATTCATTAAAACATGTTTCTAAAACTTAACAAGCCCCCTCTATAGTATGATAGTTATGGCACTGCTGATATATAATTTAAATATTCTTCTGTTTTTTAGTAATGTTTATCATCTATCATCTCATTTACAGGCAGTTTATAAACGTTCGGGGTAATTTCGCTCTGAGCCTGAGCTCATTTTCTGGCAATTGCTTCAGCCTGCAGCTTAGAACATTTTGTTTCATTTGTTTCATTTTCCGACTGCGGCTTCCCGTCTATCCCTCCCCCCTCATTCTTCTGCCTCTCTTCAAACTGGCCCCGTTTCCGTATTAGAAGGAAGCGCGCTGGTGCTCTGGAAAAGTGGGAAGGAAAATGGAGGAGGGTGGGCGGGGGGGGGAAAAGACCGACGTTTTGAGAAATAGTATAACTTCAGAGAATTTGTGGGAGGTGACACACATGCTCGAGGGCAAACAGAGTGAAGAGTTGGAGGATTGACAAAGTACAAAAAACTAAAAGAACAATTATAAACGGACATACAGCTGTGTCTATTCTACTTTTATATTTCAGAACAGCAATATTGCTCAATACTGAAGTGTTTGTGTTAAGAAACATGAAAGTTTGAGGTTTTGAAAACCCCCAATAGACGGCAGGTCAGTGATTTCCTGGAACTGTGAGGATGTCTTTCCTGGCAAACAAACACAGTGTACAACTACTACATCCACTATCCTCTTCCGTTTCTGCTACAGAAAGCAATTTTTCACTTTTGTTCCTTGTAGCTCTTTATGAAGTCAGTTTTGCATTCTCTGTCAGGGATTTTCTGCATAAAGGAATCATCACCACCAAAACGAGAAAGAATTGAATAAAAATGAAAAAAAACTCTGCAATAGTGCTTTTAATCAAAAAATGGTCTTTGACTTCCAGCAGTCAACTCCTTCACAGACATATTTTACACATGTGGCTGGCACTGGATGAGAGCGGACAGGACGTAGTGTCTTCACTGGGCCTGAATACTACGCTGTAAAGCGAGTAAACATAGCTGGCGGAACAGTTGTTGGCAGAATGCATCTTTAACGTTGGCTAGTGGTCCGCCAGAAGAGGAGGGTGAAATGCTCCGAGGCAGGATGTGACCTCGGGATTGAAGGCCTGCCGTCTCCCAACCCCACACCCCTCTCCCTCAAACTCACCCCTCTCCCCACCTTCCAATGTTGTAACAAATTATTTTTTAAATCAGTTTTTTTAATAAAAATTTCGTTTACTCAAGCATAACAGATTTTATGTTGATCCAATGGTCAGAAAGAACAAGAAAACACATACATTCACGTCAAATAAGGTAACGCAGACTCATAGCCTGCACTGTTCACAGACCGATCATGATCGAGGTCTTTCACCACCCAAAGGCCCATTCTGAGCCAGTAAATGAACGTATGACTTTCTATTGAACTTTAATCAAAACCATATGTGGTACCCTCACTGGAAACTCTCGGTGGCGATACCCACTTTCTCTACAATTCTGTTTGTTTCTTTTTTTTTCCCCTGGTGGACGAGATTCCTACTTTTCCAGCAGGCACTGAAATCTGGCCATGTCCTTCCAGCTTTGGCAAAAGAACACCATGATTAAATAGTACCAAAAATAAAACCTCAAAAAACATCTGCTGAGTTCTTGCAGCTTAACGTTGTGCCTATAGTGGACGCGGGATGAAACCTGGACGGCAGCCACGGAGCCAGCCTGCTTTATTTGTGGTAGAATCACAGCAGATCTGCCACAGGGACCAGTGGGAAAACACCTCCACACTGACTGAGTCATAATGTAGCGACGGATACTGATATCGCCTGACAGCACACAGTGGAGACCTTGAACTGACAGAGAACCTGCAGTGTACACACACACACACACAGAGAGAGAGAGAGGCGTGGGTCGCCAACTTGCTGATAAAGCATTAACTGTGCCAACATGCTGAGGTTTTCAAAGGATAGCTCAGTATTTGAAAGATACAGTATTAACCAGGAGGGAATCGGACTCGATGACGGATTTTCATGACTGTTATTGTGTTTTACAAACTAATTCACTTGGAGAGATGGAAACTAGATGAACTTTGTCGTACTCGTAGGAAGCAAATCCTCTCAAAAGTCAGGAATAGACCTCCAAGGTAGCTTTACCAACTTCATCAATCTCAAAGTGTACAGTATTATGATTACTAAATGAAATTTGAAAGATATTTATGTACCCACCTTCTTTGTAAGGGGTATTTATCATCCAACCATCTAATGTTCCACTACACAGAAGCCAAACAACCTCAGCTGACAAAATTAAAATATAAGTACTAGTATACCCAACTGTACATGTTGTGCAAAGACAAAGATCATTTTAAATGCTGTAATTATGACTAATTATAACTGCTCAAGAGGCTTCATCTTGCAACACAACCCAGATCGTGTCCTCTTACACAAGAAGTTGAATATCATCAGCCGCTCCTCTTCTTTTCGTTCTCATTTTCTGTTTTGCTCTCTGTCCAACTCGACAGGTAAAGTAAGGAACTAAAGTAAGGAACTAAAGTAAGGAACCAATGTAAGGAACCAATGTAAGGAACTAAAGTAAGGAACCAAACTAAGGATTTACTGCCAAATGGCTGCTGCATCCACATGACCGGACGTGTAAAGCTGAAATAGGAGCGATCTTTAACTTTCTGCTGCATTTCTAGGACTGACTAAGTGAAAAGTGTGGATGTATGCGACTTCAGAAAAGAAGATCAAATCAATTCCAACACAGAATCTAATTTGTTTTGTGCCACAATCCTTCACGGTGAGTGTGAAGGATTGTGGCTTGAAGCTGATGTGAGAAGTGCCTGTTTGTTCCTGAGGGGGAAAAAACTTCACACTGAGAAATTTGTTTGGGCTGTGGATGAGAAATGTATAACTCTGTGGAGAAAACACCCTTTCGGAACAGAAACACACACACGCGCACACACACACACACACACACACACTCCGGATTTCACTCTGTTACAAGAATCCCCCACCTCTGACTCCCCTGAGGCAAAACAACAACTTGCTGAAAAATAATTGCAGCATTATCCTAAATTGCTGGTGCAGCTGTCACAGTAAAAAAATCAGCACATCATTTGAATTATCGCTATTTCCACTTGAACATCCGTCTATTGGCAGAGTTTGGCCCACAGCAGAAAATTCCTCCAAAACCACACTTCTGTACTAATAGAGGAAGCATGACACATATGTCCTCATTACTGATGAGCCTTGCAAACAACATTGCAATCTGATGAATGTGCTTTTTTCCAAATCTTTATTACATTATGTTTACAAAATGTAAAGCCTGAATTGTCTTTTTGTCAGAGGTATTTCTGTACAGGTCTACCCCCGACGTTCTGGACTAAAAAGATGTGAGAGTTACTTTTTATACTATTGCTTTGAGTGTTCAGCTGCATCACGCCTGATCACGCCTTGAGACAAAACCCTGCAGAAACAAGTCTAACCAGTCCAGTGTCATGCTGATGTGTGCCACAGGCTACACCTTCAGGCTCTGCACATCTTTATTAACCCCCTCAGTACACAGTCCGACCTCCTCATAAAAGACATCCTCAGTGTGATCACTGACAATGGGACAAGTTCATCCTTGTTTATTCATTGTTGATTTAAAAAATAAATAATAATTTTGTTATGTTATGTTGCAATGCAACAGCCCAGGCTTTTCTCTGTGTAATCCTGGAAAATGAGGTAAAAGCACAAAACCGAATGAAAGAATAGACTGGAAAATAGGCGAAAACAGATACAACCTGAGAAAAATAAGGGTTTTGTTTGTAGTGTAAATCAATGTACTCTGTTAATCTTGACATTGCTGGTTTCATACCCCCACATGTTTTGAACAGAACTTCACAATTATTGGTGAATAACATGACTCGGCCTTGATAACACAAAACTCGAGAAGAACATAACAGAACCTAACCGAGATAAATGTGGAAAGTAGGAGAAAAGAGACCAGAAAATGGGTTCGGTCAAATGTTTGATTTGAGGAAATGAGGGTCAGTACGACACGCTCGAGAAAGGAAAACACCAGACTAGGATTGCCAAATGACTGATTAGCGGTTTCTTTGTTGCTCCTAAATGCTGACACATACACAGAAACTAAGTCATAATCTCTTTTGACCTGCCAGATTACTGGCAATGGTGCCCATACTTTACTCTGAGCAGTGAAATAAACATAGAGACAGATGATTTTTACAACATGTGGGGATTTCTCGAGGTCTCCAGCCCCCTGCTATACTGCCACAAGTGAAAGTGTTTCACTTTAATATTAGTTTTTGTTATTGCTTTTTCCTGGTTTGTCTTTAATCCGTTTGTTACGTAGCTGCAGCACCGACTACTGCAACGTTGTTTACACCGTTTAAATCCTGGCCTCTGGGAGTTGTTTGTTCTTTCTCTGTTCTTTGAAACAGGACTAGTTCTGTCAAGTCAAATGACCCTCGCAGTAACGTCTGTGTTTGCACGATCACAGAGCATTGCGGTGTGTTCAGTGCATGATTTCCAAAGTCCACGGTCCCTATCAAATTATCCTATACAGATCCCCCTTATCTGTTACATAACATTTATAAGATAAAGATGGAGACACGGTGTACCTGCCTCTCCAAATATACTGCGTGTATTTGGAATGGCAGGTACTTTCCCCGGGCCTATAATGTCAACATGGGCCCCCGACCAACTTCAGCCAATGACTCACTTTCTCTCCTCCCTCCTCGTGCTCCCTTCACTCCTCTTCCTCCATCTTTCTCTCTTATCCCGATGCATCACCTGCTAAATTCAGAGGCACGGGCAGCTCGGTTAGCTCCGCAAACCTGCTCCGCAGCTGTTGCTAAGTAACTGTTGAACCCGTGCCTGCTTATGTGTGCAATGTTTGGCATGTCACCATAGCGATGTTACGGAGGGCAGGGTTAAATATTTGCAAAGTATCACTTATTAGAGGCACAGGCAAACGTATCCGTCAGGGGCTTGAGGTGAAACTGAGCCTGGGACAGAGGGATACAGGAAATGAAAAAGAGAAAGGCAATAGAAACTAAAGAGAAAGGTTTCATTTAATTTGAAGATTAAAAAAACATGTAACACCAGAATAACCATCGCCATTGCCATCAGCATCAATTTTGTTTCAGCATAACGGAAACCAAAGCAGCCCTTTGGGAGTTGTCTCTGTATTGAGACCTCACCTGGCTCTCACTATGAGCCGTGTGATGATGACTTAGCAGTTTACGGCCATCCAGGGTGAGTCAGACTCCTAAAAGTCCCTTTTATATTTCCCTCCTATTGGGACATAATAGCACTAGTTATTTAAGAATCGTTGAGGGTTCAATATATAACATCAGATATTAAAATTCCTCCTCATAATAATAACTGTACTTCAGGAGAAATTAATAAGTTCTTTTGGACTTTAGCACCGCAATATAGTTGAACTTACTAAAAGTCACCAACTTTCTAAAGGTTTTCAACCACTAATCTAGTCTCCTGATTGAGTACATGTAAAAGCAGATGCTACACGGTTGATAAGGATAAACATGGGCCTAGTTAATGATCCATCTATACAGCTTAGTGACACCACACAGTTGCAGTACATGACGCAGTGCAAGCACACTATAGGGATATGGGGAATGATCTGCATGACCTGGAGCAGCTTCTTCTTCTCTTCATGGTTAATGTTTTACTGTAAAGACATTTTGGTTCCTTGATGTGCAAGTTAGTTTTTAGCACAACAAGAGGACGTCCAGCTTTTTCTTTTTACAACATGAACTTTTGTTTTCTTTTAGGTTTCATATGCCACAGACATTAAAGAAAGCACCCATTTCATCCCATTGGAAGATGTCACAGCAAGACAGATGTGTCAATTGTATGCTATGGAATAACAAGATTGTCATATTAAGGCTCATGTGATGAGAGGGAACTTGCGTTAGAAAATGAAATCAAGCATAGTGAATGGTTTCTATTAAGGGCTTTCCTATACTATGCCGTCCCTAAACATGACAACATACTTTCACATCTTACACATACATTTCCCATGAAAACCTATATAAACACCTATAGGTGTAAACACCTAGGATTAATAACAATTGTACAGGTTTTGTTAATGTGTTTTTTTTTTAGTTGTTTTTTTTAATATGGATTAGTCACAGCTTTGCAACCTATTGCCTCCTCTTTTTTAATATTACAAATTTCCCCACAGACGCTCTCTTTTATAACACGTCTGATCAAGTCCAAACATGTTGGAAAGCTACATGTACGCTGGCATGTCATTTAAGAAAAATCCCAGTGGAAAACCTGGCATTGAACACTCACTCACTTAGTCACCAAGGACAAAAAACAAAAACAAAAACAACAACCTGAAAGCCACAACTAGAGGGGATGCGCCTTTAAGTTTGTGTGAGCTTGTACATGTGAGTGAGTGAGTGAGTGAGTGAGTGAGTGAGTGAGAGCCCCTCCCTGTCAGAGTGACTTTCCATGCAGCCGAAGCAAGAGACAGAACAGAAACAAGAAGAATGACACACACACACACAGATACAGAAATACACACAAACACATGTCACTTCAGCCACTTGGTCGCCTTGTGTTTCTGTGCCAGTGTACTGGCATTCTGAAAAGTCTGAAGAAAGTACAGGAAAATTGAGAAAGAAAAATCATGTCACACCATTTATTCAGTCTCATAATATACTTTCCAAATGCTGTCAGATTTATAGTTAGTTAAGTGATGTAAATCTCGCTGCAGTTATTAATAGCTGAACATGAGAGGCCTGCTTGGCCTTAGGTGGCCTGTCCGTCTGTCCACTTGTCTGCGTATGAGGGCTGTGAGTTGTCATGACGGTGCGTAATTCTCACTGAAAACGTCTGCCATTTTTAAGAATATCTTAAGAAAATCGTAAGCATCCATATGGCATCATTTAAAGAGTTATTGTTACAGTACATAACATCAGTGGTTAAAATCCCTTAAAATACAGTTTAATAAACAAACACAATCGTGACAAATATTAAAAAGAAATGGATATTTAAATGTAAGAAAACTGAAAGTTCCGATGATACACTTAAGAAAGTACAGTGCGATCAGAACGGGCAGAACTCGGACGTCTTCTGGCGGTAAGTTGTAGTGAAACTATGGTTGTCTCATAACTCACTGCTTGAAGTAGGAAGTTACTCAGAAAAACATTTAATAAGTTGTTTTACTTCGCCTGTGTACTTACAATTTTGTGAGACTTCATAGTCCAATAGAGTTGTGTGATATCTGTGGACACTTTTTGTGGATCACTTTTTTGGTAAATGAATTACTCAAATGAAAGAGTATGGGGAGGTTGAGAGAGTGTCCGTAACCATGACTGCATGTATACAATTATTTAAGAGGCATGGGATTATTTACACTGGGATTAAATACTTCTTTTGTTTTAAAGAATGCATTGTAGTCCAAATGATTCATTCCTTAGAAATATGTCAAATAAAGTCTTGCATCCTTGGCCTTAGGGTCACAATGTCTGGATCACATCTACAGGACGGACAGCAAAAATTCCAAGGCACAAAACATTTTGTCATCACGGAATATAGTCATGAGCTCTTGTCTCAGCCTTCCTTCTCTCGGGGGCACCCTTCTTCAGTTTACCGCCATCAAGCGTGAGCATTAAGCAGTTATTATTGCAGTGACTTTTCTACACTTACACAACATTTATTACAACGTCAGCACAGTCATTGCCAGGACTAAATATGAGTCATGTGAGTGGGTGACACATGCAACAGCAGCAGCAGTCCAGAAAGTAATGTAGTCTCCTGATTTGCGGATATCAGCAAAAAACTTTTATAGAAATAAAACGGAGGCTGATGGAAATGTTTACATGCATCAGATAACTGACTTATTCTTGGAGTTTCACCAAGCCAGGAGACTCTTTTATTTGAATCTCTCTGAATCACTCTCACCTCCTTTTCCCCCCACACATCTCATTATCATGATGTCTTATCATGTCTGTATTCATCAAGCTTCTGATTTAATTAAGGAATCATCAATACACACAGCGATGCAGTCACACAGTTCTGCTCAGATAATGAAGCTATTATAAGCTGTATCATTTATTCAACGTGCTATAAGTTAATGTACAAAGAGCGTGTGACATGTCACACAAGTCAGGTGACGCTGTGTGAATACAGCCCTCGTAATGTGTGAGTCAAGGGGATAACCTTTAGTGAGTGTGTATCCAGTAGTACCCTACAAAATAACACAGGGTCACGTAGCACTCATTATGTTACAGTAATACGTTCTTGTGGGGAGAGCAGCTGCCACGCTTCTCTGAATTCCTTTAAGAAGGAAAACAAAAAGACAATTGCTCACCATGAAAACCAGAAGAAGAAGAAAAAGACACTAACAAAATGATTCTGGTGATAACATCTTTAGTTGGGTTTGTGGCTGACGCAGGTGCGGATCTTCAAAAAAAAAGAAAAAAAAGAAACACCTTTACAAAATGTGCTTGGTATGGTTAAATGTAAAAATTCTAAATATAAAATGGTACAATAGACACAGGAGAACTAGAAGAACAGCGTTGCGCATAAAGGATTGAATAAAACTTCATGTATTTCTTTTGACTCACTTCTATCTTGTTTCCAGCCCAAAGGTTTCTGCCTTCCACTAATCAATACTATAAATGGTTACTCTTCTGATAACTGTTGCACTCTTTCTTTGCTTTGGTGGAATATTGGAGCCCCATTGAAATACCAACAGAAACCAAAGGAAATACGGGGAAATGTTGCTGTGTGAATTCTGGTAAACAATAAGGTTCAGTGATATATTCTCTCCTCTCTGTGGGTTAAAACGCTCAGAAACGTTACAGTATCTTATCAGGGACAAGACGACTTGTTACACTTCCTGAAAACCATTAGTCATAGAAATGTATATGCTGTAATTACGCCTGTGTACGCGTTTGCCACAGAAAAGCTCATCTCTACTTGTTAAATGTGGGATGAAAAGGACCAGCGTTTAGGTCTGAACAAACAAGACTCATTTGCCACTTCGCATGTGGGTGCTTCACATCCTGAGAAATTTCACAGAATTGGAATGATATATCAGAAGAGGAATAAACAGGAAAAACAAGCTTGTGCCATTGGCCTGGATTGAGAGCATGCAGGAGAGCTATGTAAATAAGCCACTCTGCTTTCAGATGCCGATGAAACTAAAGCATTTCACACAGCTAACTAAAAATACACAGTTTCTTTCTATTTTTTGTTGTTGTTGTTTTACTACCCGCCCTTCTCTGAGATCACTATGAAACTTGAGGTGGAGGGAGGGTCATCCGGGAACTTAGCATGTGGGAACTCCTACTAAACGTTGGGGGAGGAGTTAAGGCAAATAAAAGGCAAGGGGACCGAGCACAGATCTAAATTGACTTAAGTCTGGACATAGGTTTCTAACAGTCACCCGTGGATCAGAGCTGAATCTTCTTCTTTTGGCCAAAGGGATACAGCATGTCCGAAATGCTTGACGATATTTTCACGAAGGTGAGTTGACGCTAAGGATTGTTTTATTTTGTTTTGGAGGAAAAAAAAAAACGGCTGATAAAGTTGTCATGGGTCCGCTCTGTGGGTCCTCTCCCTAAGTGTTTGTTTATTCCGGCTCATTTTGTGAATCACTGATTTGACAGTGAACTCGTTTTGAACTGGGTTTAGTCACAGAGGGTTTCTTCAGTTTGAAGGCTTAATGAGATAAAGCAGACAGTTCGTGCTGGCTTGTTTGTTTCTTCGTTTCCAGACTTCCACTGTCGGAATATTCACGAGAAATAGAAAACAGTCAAAAACTGCAATTTATCGACACTGAATTTGTATTTTGTGATTGCATGTAAATAGCAGATAAAACGTTTAGAACTGTACCGTTTTTTTCATGGTTGCCTTCTTTATAACTTTGTTTTGGCATTTTTGTCTCATTTTGTTCTCTATCAAAAAAGAAATAAAATATCTCGCATATGAACCGATTCTATAACAGCTTGTCTTTTTGCTGAATACAACACTAACTTTGAATAGATTTGTTGTAGAAAGTAGGTTTAAAGAGAACAATTATGCATATACAACATCCAGTACAACTTGCTTTGAAATGAGTAGCATGAAGGTCTGTATAATAACTATGTCAATCTTCTCCAACAGAACTTTATGAACCTGGCCCTGGAAGAAGCCTTGCTCCCTAAACAGTCTCAACTCAAAGGCCCGGGGCAGAGTAGGCTGAACAGGTCAGCCTCCTTCTTCTCTTCCCCCTCCCCTCCTTCCCCCTCAAGCCACAGCTTGAGCACCGAGCATGTCAACAATACCGACAACGGCAGCCCTTTCTGGTCATCCAACATCTGGAGCCAGGGCCCCGTCTCAAAATCTAAACAGCTCCCCTTCAGGCCCGACCGCTCCATGAGCCTGACCGAGTCCAGCAGCAGCCTGCTCTCCTCCTTCGGACAGCTAAGGAACCTGGAGGCTTTTCCCTCTGCCACTACCGTGGCTCCACCACCTGGCTTCCCTCCCTCGTCTCCCCTCCCACCCCAGGTTCAACCAGTGGTGGCCCCTAATCGTTACAAGACGGAGCTGTGCCGTGGCTTCCAGGAGACTGGCAGCTGCAAGTATGGCAGTAAGTGCCAGTTTGCCCACGGCGAGCCGGAGCTGCGTGGACTGTTCCGCCACCCCAAGTACAAGACAGAGCCCTGCAGAACCTTCTACAACTTTGGCTACTGCCCCTATGGCTCACGCTGCCACTTCATCCATGAGGACAAAATCAACGGAGCTCCGTTGTCGACTGCCAAATTCCAGAATCAGCAGCAACAATTTCCCACCAGCACCAGTGGTCAGAATCCACGCCACCAGCTGCGCCAGAGTGTCAGCTTCGGCGGGTTTCTGGGCTCTTCACGCTGCTCACCTCCTCCATCATTCCTTTCATCCTTCAATGATCCGAACCTGGGCTTCAGCCGTGCTGCCTCCGTTTCTCCCCCTCCTGCTGATCTCCTCTCCCCAGTGTTCAGTGACTCCCTGCAGAGGGAGGCAGCAGCATTCCAGTTTGGCAACCGTCAGATCCGTGCCAGCACCGGAGACATCCACAATAGTCCCCTCATCCTGGAGCCAAAGGCCTCACACTGTGTGTGTGGCCATGGAAATAACTTTAACAGCAACAACAGCAGAGCCACCAGCTTGGACGACGGGCACAACCAAGACAGCAGCATGCTGTTTCCTGGTCCCGGAGGCCACAGAGGATTCGTGAAGCCTGCGGGACTCCAGCGTTTCTCCTCTGAGGACTCCCTGGAGGACAGCTACAGCAGCAGCAGCGGAGGCTCCAGTGGAACCGAGTCTCCAACATTCGACGCAGCCACCAAGAGGCTCACTGTGTTTGAACGCCTGTCCCTGTCCGACTAAACGCAGCGAAAGGGAAGGAGCTGAAGAGAACTCTGACACCTTGTCACCTGTCTCTGTTTATCTGAACTTCTCTTCAGAACCAGAACTGATCAGGACAAGTCAACTTGACACAACACTTAAAGTTCTTAATTTATGTTTGTAAAATGGAACTCGTCTTGGAAACAAACTACGTACTGAGATGATTTTAGAATCCAAATGTTATCAGACTCTATTTTTATACTTTAAAATATTGTATAGCCTATTAGACCTTTGTATGTGGTCTTCCATAAAAATTAACTCTTTTGCAGGTGTTGCCAGTACCAGTTAACCTGGTTTGCCCTTACTGTTAATCTGTAGTGATCAAAATGGCGTATCTTTAGCGATAATCATTAATTCCTCTGTCTTTAAGATTTTCCCTGCGTCATAGGCCATTTACTCGTGGTGCCACAAACAGTATGTTTGATTCAGTAGCCTTAATCAGTGAGACCCGACACGTGTCATTGATGCCATTTTATCTGTGATATGCACTTTACAGCTAATCAAAATGGGAGAAACTGTCAAGTCTCCCAGTAGCATTCAACCAAAGCTTCATACTTCACTCTGCTCTCTGTGTGTGTGTGTGTGTAAGTGTGTGTGAGTCTGTGTGTGGGTATGTGTGTAATCATGTAATTCTCCCAAAACCTGGGGTGCGAGCATGTGTAAGTGGCAAAATACTGAAAGATCAAAGTGTGCTAACAGAAGAAAAGAAATGATGGTCAGTGAGTTTAGTTAAGGATCTCTGTTTCCTGACACACTTTCATTCTGTAAAACATTCTGTTATCTTCGCTAGCTTGTAAATTGCACCCCATCGTTTTATTGTCCCCTGTTTCTTTGACAACCTGGTTCAGGGACTTTAATGCCGCAGTATTCCTTTTGGTCATTGGTTGCCTTGTGTTGTTTAACTTAAACTAATATATTTATTATGATATTTATTTGTGTTTAAAGAAAACAAAATGTATTTTGTACTTTTATTTATGGAGAAATATTTCAACGTCTGTGAAATACCAATGTGAGAAAAAGCAGTAAAAAAAAAGAGAATCCTATATTTTTAATTGCCTGAAAGGGAAAAAACTTAATTTCTGAATAAAGAAATGAAATTACAATGTTCTTTTTCGACTCAAATTTGTTATTTAGTGAGAATTAGATGCTTCATCATTCTTACTCACCTTAATTATAACTTTCATCTTCACAGTTGAGTAACTTACTCCCCCACAGAACTTTATAGAGATTTCAGTCGAAATTAAGGGTACACATCACGGTATAGTTCAAGGTACTTTTCCTTGAATGTGGGATGTTATTAGTACTGGCATAGATTTGTCTTGATGTGTTGGTACAGTCAATAATATTGTGTTGTAAACAGTAAATGGCTGCATGAAAAATAACTCTTTTCAACCTCTTAAGAAACTTTTTTTCAGCCATTTTATGATCAGTGAGTGAAGATTCTATTATTTTAACTGAACTGATTTTTCCTGAAAGTAAATCCTAAATCAGGACAAAATACTGTCGAGCTGACAGCCTCATAATGTCCATAATACCATGTTTCACTTCTGAGAGTTGGGAACATTTCTGCCATGTTATTATTATTAGTTACATTATACAACATCATTTGTCCGCTTGGGGAAATTAATTAAATGTTATTTTTCTTGCTTTACATACATGCATGCATCTAGGGACCCTCGCCTGGTCCATTCGGGACCTGAACCTGCTACCCTCCCGATACCAAGCCAAGTCCCTGTTCTATTACAGGTTGCACACACAGGAACAGAGAAAGGACAGCCTATACTGCATGTGGAACTCTAAGCCTTTGTCTCTCTCTCTCTTCTGTTTCATGGCATACACTTTGTTGTGTATACAGTTCAGATTACAGCATTTGGATCACCTCAAGAACGGTGGCACTTATACACATTATCACGCCGCTTTTAAATACTCAGGTAAAAGATGTGATGCTTTTTTACATTACTCCAAATGAGTGTAAAACAATAACTTTGGCTCTCTGAAAATCATTACAAATACGTTTAAATAAGGTCCCATAGTACACATTGAATATCAGGTCCCAAACCACAACGGGTCAGGAGCAGGTCCCGCTGTTCACAAGCAACACTTCTTGATCTTTCCGATCAAACTTAGTAGATGGGCACGATGGACTGCGGTCATAACCAAAGGAATGTCAAAATGTCAGAATCAGATAACGCAGCAAAGTTTGGGCTCAATGTCAGAGACACCAAATAAAGTCAGTTCTGGAAAATGACACACCAGGAGCTCTGAATGAAATCTACCATTTCTACCAGAAACAGGGCTCTTGCTTAACATCCTAACTGATCCACATCCCTGTTGAACAGCATTCTTGTATCCCAGAGTTAAGTTAATCATGTCATTCTGTTTTGGGAAAACATCTGTCTGTGCTTGAGTAAAACAACCATTTAACCAGTCAACAGTTAACCCTTATAGAGTTCCCATGCTAAGGGGATACACATAGTTCTCTCTCTTCACTGGAAAGTTCCAGCCGCTGTCATCTCCAGCTTCAGCCGATTTGATTGATCACCTCTGCTCCCTGGGCTGCATTACCATTGTTCAGAGCCTAAATGATAGGAGCTGTTATGCACAATGGAGATGGGATTGTGAAAGGCACATTAACGAGTTAAGCAGAAGTTCATGAAAACCTCCTGTTGCAATTTCCACTTTACACTCCCAGTGCGATCTTGTGTTGAGCAACCCGTCACCACAGCCACCACCCCGCACATACCGTCAAAGCACTTTATTCTGTGAAGCAAGGCTGCCATCTGGAAAGACAACATTGCATTTGTCACAGTAATGGTGTCTGAGAAACAGACACAAACAAAAGGCCCTGTTGAAAAATGAGGAGATGAGTTGTTGCATTAGTCTTAAATGTGCGAGACATTTTATACGAGTTAAACTCAGAACCTGCAACACTGCCAAACAATGACTATATCTTTGCTGTGCATGATCACAATTCTGCTGTTTTGTGAAGTGGTGTCTCTTGATTGTAATATTAAGCAGATGATGATTTGAACTTAAAGTAACATTATTTTGATTTGATTTAACATTGATTTTTTTAAGAACTTCAGAGTCTAGGAAATAGGCACTAAAAGTTTTTATCTACAATGCTACACTGGGACTGCTTCGTAATCATTTGTATTACTCTTTCTTATTCTGTAACATTATAAACATATTCTATCTCGGCATTACTTTCATTGGCCTCAATCCACATCCACACAAACTCTGGTGTGGTTTGTTTGTGGTGGGGAAATATGGTGACCAGACCGCAGGATTGTCTGATAGTGGAGTTGTGACATGATTAAATTGACAATCCGAAATAGGCAAATTTCCAGCTTCTAGGTTCCAAGTTTATAAGTTCCTCAATAAAATGTGAACAAAACCATTATCTACCTGGTCAATCATTTATTCAATTAAAATACAAAAGGGGTCTCAAAAAATATATTTTCAATACTTGGTTCGTGTGTAAAATGTGAAAACAAAATATATGAGTACTTGAAGAGAACAATACATTGTTGTTTTTTGTTGTTTTTTGAATCCCACCTGAGGACCCAAGCTACACCCTTAGGTGTTCTTCCACCTATTTTAATGTCACATGCAGTTTGTGATTTCCCTAAACATAGCAGTATAGTATAGTATAGTTATTTTATGCTCATTTGAAGGGATAAACCCAGATTTTTATGAATTGCATTTTTTTTCAACACACTGTTTAAGTTGAATGTGGGTAGCCTGTCCATATACTGTATTTTACGTACTTTTGAAATAAGCCGTAACTATATGACCCCGTTATGATTTCTAAAAGAACTGAGTTTTACACATTCAATGACCCTCAGCTATGCCCCCCCCCCCACTTTGCTTTGTGTCTTGTTCCCCTTCGGACCAATGGCACGATGTGTTGCTATGGCGATGGACAATGACCACAAAGTGTAAACAGCGAAGACAAAAAGAAGGGATCAGTGTGCGTTTGTGTGTTCACAAATATTAACTTCCCAGTCAGGTTCTATTAGACCAGACTGGTTAAAGTTCACCAAACTCTGACATGACGAAACACAGTAGAGCTACATTCTTTATACTTCTATCAAACTAACTTCATGTGAAAATCCAAATTAAACTCCTGGCATCGCAGATTAGGCTCATGTTCTATTATATTTTTTCGATTCTTTTTTCATATCACATCAACCCCGCTATTTAACCACGGCAACAAGTCAAGCCTAATCACCACCACCTTCTGTGGAACGGTTAATGATCAACCACAAAGCTACTGCTGTCAAAACTCTCTTTACCCAAGTCACCTGATCCTGAGCACTGTGCACACAACACAACACACACACACACACACACACAGACAGACATACACTTTAGAGATAAAGCTCAAACCTGATCTAGTAAAGCAGTTACATATGTAGTCTAAAGGTGAGAAAGACACAATACTCTTGTCGAAATAAAGTTAAGCAACAGTTACCAAAGGACAAAATAAGCATTTTTGCGTGTCGTGTGTTTACAACGAAGAGAGTTTGTTCTGCTGCAAAGGTTGGGGTAGGTAGAAGATGAGTTACCTTTTTAAACTTCACTTGGCTGTGAGTCGACAGGTAGGACCCTGTCGACTCTGTTTTCTTAATTATAAGTGCAAGAAATAGCAGTTGAGAAAAGGTGAAACTTGAGCAATCCTGTCTTATCTGAAGTGGTGACGAGTGTGAATTTGTTCTTATCATCAGGTAAAAAGGGGAGTTTCTGTCAGCAATCTGCTTCCAAAGTTGCTGCTGGACAAGCCAGTTCTGTTGAAACTTGTCAACCTGAAGCAATCAGCAACCGAGATTTGATCAATCATCCAGAATCAAAATGCACGTCACGTTCCTACCTGTAAAATGTGCTTATGTGCGTGTGCAGGTTATCATGTAAATACTCAAGGCCAGTCAGGTTTCAGACTTTTTTTTACAGCTTCTAGAAACCTCTCTCCCTCCCTCCCTCCCTCTCTCCCTCCCTCCCTCCCTCCCTCCCTCTCTTTCGGTCGTTACCTACGGATTAGGCATTACGGTTGAGTAATCTTTCAACCCCAAACCTCCGTCAACCCTTCAGAGAGCGACGGAGTACGTTATGTAACTTCTCCTTTGCCAACTAGGTCATTGGAGAGCACTACCTTTTTTTCTTTTCATGGAAAAGATAAAAACCTAAGAGGTTAATGCACCTTGAAATACTTGGAAACAGGAATGTTCAGCTTTGTCCCATATACTCCCCTTAAAACCACCTCTTTATTCAAGAGTTCCCTGCAGTTTGGAAAGGCCTCGAAAAAGAGTGGTGCGCTAACTCGACAGCATTATCGAACAAGATGCATGAGCACAATCTCTAAAGACAAGCAGCAAGCTCTGATACATTGCTATGCTTCTTGTGTTGAACAGCAGTTGACGCTGATCCACAGACTCGTGCAATAAGAAGGGTGGGGGGGGGGGGGGGGGGTCAAGGTGCGAAAAGTGGACGTGGGACACTGCATTGGCTTGTGTAGTTGTTGATAAAAGTTGCATCCGAATAACTGGAAAAGTTAAGGATTTGTGAAAGTCCATTTCAAATATGCGCTTTTCTTTATTTTCCAACTAATTGGCTAACTGTAGTTACGGAAGACATTCCAATTGCTTCTGATTGTTTTTAAAGCAGAGACGAAATGAGAAATCCATTTTAACAAATCATACAGACTCATATCTTGAAGCACAGCTCAACCCTTTTTTAGTGAGTTCACGCCAAACCTTTCAAGTGGCACGAATCAATGCAAAGTCAATGATAAGATGCCAATGGAAGCGAATGAGGCAACCCCAAATGAGGAGAATGAATACATGGAATTCATGTCGTTCGCATGAGTTGACGACATTCAAATCGAGCGATGCCGGGGTCATGAAAGCCCATCAGTGCTGGCCTCCTCCTCCAGTAATCACCGTCCCTCCTCGTGGTCTTGAATCAGAAACTAGCATGGCTGACGTTTATAAACACAAACAATCACACAAATCATTTTTCACAAGAATGATATTTTATTGTCCGTGTTTATCTTATCACGTTTTATCAACACAGAACACTAATCAGTGACAAATACTGAGTATGACTTGACTATGCTGAGTATCAGCTAACTGACTACAACAGATGACTAAGCTTCTTACTTTAAGTGCACAAACAGGAATGGGTAGAATGCAACTCTAATGTTTAAATTGCTTGTTAGGAACATAGAAGCATGTAGTTAAGAGCCACCACATTAATCTGCTTATCCCACCATGCACCAAAACAAACCCCTACTGCTAAACTACATATTTACGTATTTGCTAGAAGGGGAGGCGGAAGAAATAGCAGCGTCAGTAAGTCGGTCTTGGCAGGGAAGGAAGAGGACATTTTTGAGCAGTGACATCACAGCAACAGAGTGGAAGTGCTCTCCTTTTATAGTCATGTTCTCTCTCTCTCTCTCTGCCACATTCCTCAGCTACAGAACTCAATCTACTCCTCCTCCTGCCCTCTTTTCCTCCGACTTCACTCCTACAGCCCAAGTGGTGTGACGCAAACGCAGGGAACAGAGGGAGGAGGAGGAGGAGGGGGGAGGGAGGAGGAGGAGGAGGAGGAGGGGCGAGAAGAGTTGGTCAACTTTGCGAGGGGGAAGGCAGAAAAATTCCCTGAACCCCCCCCCCCCTCCGAGCCCTCCTCACCACTTCTCTTTTCCTTTCACTCCACTCTCCTCTCTCCACTTTTACTTTCACAGGCCGGTGTGATTTGGCACAGGCGGTAGACCTGAAGGAATTAATGTCACAGTTCTCTGTTTCCGATTCACAAGAGCACCTTTCATTAAGTTTCTAATGTGTCTTGAGAATCCCTGCTACTCCCAGAACGGCCTCGGGGGAGCCTGTCACATTTCAATACGAAGACAGTCTCTTTACTTTAGAGATTTGTTCAAAAACAAACACACTTTTACTGAGGTTGACAAAGTATTGCAAATAGAAGTGAGAAGCCACGACTGCCAATATGAAAAACATATGCACTCATCCCCATGAACAGCTATTACATACATCACATTCTAGTTGCTGTGTTCTTCCTATTTTACAAAACAAGAAGTGAATCTAGAGGAGTATGTATGAACTCATCCAAACAGCAGAAACAGCACCCGTGGGCTGTTGCGTACATATAAAAAAAACAAGATATGGAACTTGGATGGCAGCCTTCTGTAAAGTTATGATCCCACCGGAGTATAATTGTATTTTATATGAATGACATTATAAAGAACTGAATTTTTCTGTTCACCTTTACATGAATTTCTGGGTAAATGAAATGTAAGCTTCGTCCAAGCTTTTAAAACACAAAAGCCTTCAATGCTACATTGCCCGTGAACCCGAGAGCAAGATGAGTTTTGTCTCATCCTTTGACTGCCTGGGTTTTTCTTTTCTTTCCTGTCAAACAATAGTCTATCTGGTGCTTTACATTTCATTTTCCTGTCTGAATACATTTTGCTGACCCAAAATCTTGATGAACTCGCTGGAATGAAAGCACACTTGCTTGTTTCTTGTTTTCTCCATGATTAAGGTTCATTTAACTTTAGATCTACTCCACATGTAAGCCTCTCCCCCCCAACCCAGGGCTGAAAACCCACCCTCAGTTTAACACCCACTTTCAGGCCCATATTTTAAAAACATGAGTCAGTCTAATAGATACAAAATGTCTGATATTGCCAGAATTGTCAGACTTTTATAAACCGTTGCCCTAGTCTGTTGAGTTGCATAAGGCTGTTGGCCAGTATAAGAAAGTCCCTTTAGACAGTTTCACATCTGTTTGTCGTATTAAAGTACATCTTTCACAACTGGCTGGCCCATACATGTTCACTGCACGCTTCCTGTTCATGCTCGCACTCAGTACATGCTTCTCCTTTTAGACTTCACACTTCCTGTTTTCATGTCCTTTTCTTAATATGGTGGGCTATGAAAAAAAAGTAGCACTGCGTCAGGGCCTTTATCAAGAACAGATGTGTGACATGCGTATGAGAAGAAAAACAGCTTTCTGTTAAAGGAGAGGTCTCGTTTGTTAATGTAGTGAAGCAATAGTTGTATAGGGTGGATACTACAGTATACTAATAGTGATTGTATTATTTGTAAAATATTTTCTCAGTTTGAAAACCAATTGTTTTAGTCGTTACACTATGACACAGTGTTTAGTCATCAAAACCCATGTTCTTTTGTTCTGCATAGCTCATGATTCGCAGGCAACATTTCAAAGCTGTTTAAGGAATAGTTCAGGTCTCGAGGAATTGTACCATTTTGTGTTTACCCAGAGTCCATGAACATCATGGATGCCTTACTTAAACCTCATAATTCAGTTTTAGGCAGCAGTAATCGATATTGTTGTACCGACAATGGATCAAAGGACGGTGTTTGATATGGAAGCGGTCACTCATGGGGACAAAACCAGAGAGAATTGCTCGACAGAGCATTTTAGCATTTCATTATTTAGATTTTATGGTCCGCAACTTTACAGTCTTGCGGCTCTCGTCACAGTTCCAGGCGCAGCTGTTTTCAGCAAAGATAAAACCCACTGTGCACATTTAGCAGCTATTTAGCAGTTATTCTTGTCAGAGGTTAGTGAAGACAAGACCAGAGTTAGAAGGAAAGTGAATATTAGACTCAAATTTATTACCAAAAACATGCTGATTTTGGTGCCATATCTGTATCTGCTGGATGTGTAGATGATTAACTGTTGTTTATTAATGTTGACGTGAAGGCAAACACACCATATATGTTCAGCCCCATCACACAATTGAACCCTTTCCAACAGCACAGAAATAAAAAGAGGACATTCTGTGCTTGATTCTCTCTGGTAAATAAAACGAAAAAGATTTGCTTTTTGAGGAATTGTACTATTTTTCCAGCTTAGTCAGATCAAACCTGTTGTCATTGAAACAATAAGCCTAAGTTATGCAAACGTTAGTGATGTATGCAAACATTATACATCATCAGAGAAGATTAAAAATGGAGGCCTATTAGGAGGTCTTTCTCATTCTTCTTTTTCTCAATTTAAATATTCAGACGAATCATCTCTTTTCTAAATTGCCTAAATGTCCTAATTTTCTACTGCGTGGCACTATTTTCTGTGAGTCACAGACAATAGAAGTGATTCACGTCCAGATCCTCAGAAACAACAAAGCCTCGATGCTGAGGGAGCAATATTAAAGCTCAGCTGCTTCTTGTCAGTGGAAGCGTTATTTTAGGAAAAGTGTAGTTAGTTTTAAGCTAAAATCAGCAGTGGGCTTGTGGCCGCTGAGCCAATTCATGACACAGCACACACATCTTAGCCTGGCGGACAATAGGCCTCTCTGTGAGGAAGCGCTCACACACATATGCACATATGCACACTGTTTATACAGGTGGGCAGAAAAATAAGTGGTTAGCGAGGTGTGTGTGTGTGTGTGCCTGTGTGTGTGTGTGGTGAGTTTGGTTATTGAAAGGAAAGGAATGGATATGGCGTATGTGTGTTTAGCCTTGGCTTGCCTCCCAAGAATACATACCATAGTGACACTAGCAGTGCAGAGATCAGCTAAATTCCTTATTATGAAAATAAGCATCACAGAAACGTAGAGGAGAGGAAGAGAGAAGGGAGGAAACAAGAGGAGAGGAAAGGTAACGAGAGGAGAAAAGGACGAAAACAAAATCAGGCATAAATGGACAGAATACCATGAACACCTATACCCTTATGCAATACAATGCACGTAATGTACATATTACAAAACATTATCTCAACTCAAGGTCTTCTTAACGGCTTTTCCTGAGCTTTCAACAACATCTCATGGTCTTCTCTTCATCAGCAGATGGAACTGGCTCAAATGTGACCTCAGTGTGGAACGTCAGTGACGCGATAACAAGTGGTTGTGCATGGGGATATTGAAGGGATCTTACCCAAATTTGCTGATGAAGACCATGTGATGTGGTTGAAAGCTATGAAAAAACTGGTTAGAACACCAACTTCCATGTTCTACTTCAATATATTCATTCTACCATATGGAGAAAATCAACACCTCTGTTTCAACATATACTACCTTCAGTAGTTTTTATATATATATATATATATATATATATATATATATATATATATATATATATATATATATATATATATATACTGGATGAGACATTATGTCCTCCAGCTGTGTAATGTAAACAGTACATTTACAGCATCACACTTAATCTATCGCCCTTCCATCCACCCCGTCTCCTAATGGGATTTTTCAAACAGTGACACTCTGTCATCATCATCAAGAAAGCAGTGGTCAAGAAATCACCGTACAAACAAAAAAAAAAAGGTTTACAGCCGTCAACCGCACGTAGTTCTGAACCCATAGAGCACACTATTGGGAAGTTACGAACGTTAGTGCATGCGTACATACAGACGGTCTCACTTTTTGGGAAGTGACTACAGCGGTACTGGCGGCTGTAAAAAAAAAAAAAAAAAAAAGAGGAAGCAGAGATGCTGATGACGCTGGACAGAGGGTTTGGCTCGCAGCCCAGCAAAGAGTTAACGAGCAAATACTGATGGTTGCTCTAGAGGTGCCTGTGCTCTCCTTTCCTTTTTGAATGTAGCCTCGTCTCTGGGACACACACACGCACACACACACATGTACCGTTCATCATCATGACATAATGTTTACATTACTCTGGCGCTTCTTAGGGAGACTGAATCACATCACCTAGAGACGCTCCCAAACAACAAAAACTGAATGTGTGTGTGTGTGTGTGCGGTAATTGCTGTCATCGCCTTCAGACTTTTCAAAATAATGAAGTAAATATAAAAGTAAATATTTCAACAAGTCTTCAAAATGTTAGATGTTTCTTTGCCAAGCATGTTATCATTACGAAGAGGTTTAATGAGCAAACCTTTGTGCTGTGCATCAGATCTAGCCGGTTTTGGATGAGGATGAAGGGAGACATTGACATCTTTATTTTACATTGAAGCATGGTAATACAATCAGCATCATTTCATACAATATGAAAAAACGACATCCCTGCAATACCACAATAAAACCAAGTCAAACAAAGCACTCCAAAAAAACGATATCAAAAGAAAAGGATCGCTCCAGGATACAACTGCTGACTGTTGTATATGATCAATCAGACTAATACCATCAATTCAAGTTCCTGGTGGGGTTTTAGTTTGAAGAACATAACCTAATATCTTGTGACTCCAAAACTGAAATGTCCAAACGGACTATCAGAGCCAAAAACACAGTGCTAGTGGTCGTGTACAAACGGCTTAGTATACCATCTTCATATTTTTTGGGGATATTTCAAAAGAGAGAAAACAATCTAAATATTTGGAACTGTGGTTGACTATTCCTTTGTCACATTATACTCAAAATCCAAGATGAACTGAGCAAGAAAGCTATCGCACAGAAATGGCTTCAGGAAAACTCCCCAACCAAGAACGACTGGATTGTAGTTGTGAATGACAAACTATAGAGGGTGTACTACAGAGTCTACAGTACTATAATGGAAGCAATATGTAAAAACTGGAAAGAAATTACAGATACTGTCTATCCCTCTAAGAAGCAACCTATTACACGTGGCTTTTAGATAATTAAGGTTGCATATGTTATCATAAGTAACAATTTAAAGAATACGAGAATATGTGCTCAGAAATCAGATTAAAAAAAATATGCTTTATCCCTCCAGGTCAAACTTTGGACATACTTCCCAGAATCTTGCACGAGAAGATTTAGTCTACACATCAAATTCCAGGACAACATACCATTATGAAACAACTGGCAGCGTCATTGCCATGATTCACAGTTAACAGACATGCTGGCTGGTACAAAACATGGAAACTACTGGGGAAAGATGTCACAGGCACTTCCCATAAAACACAGAAACCCGCATACTTGAAACAAACACACACACACACACACACACACAGGGATGCAAATGCAGGCAGGCAAACACATCCCTTCAACTCTTATATTGATAAGTAACAGAGAGGAACGACAAGGTGGAAAAATACAACTAAATGCACACAGATGAGCACGTACACACACAGAGACCCGTTTCTACAACAGGTTTCCTGGATACCAAAGCATAAATAAAAGAATGTGGAAGAGGTCATTTGATATAGGGCTCCAGGTCCATCAATATCCATCTGATCAGACACACAGATCAATATTATGAGCTGTTGCGTGGATACAGTTGGATGAGCGCAGTGAGAGAATATACAGAGCAGGAATCATCCTTAAGTACATTTTGTGACATGGAGACAAACGCTGACGCTCACATCCACACATCAGCTACGATCGTAGCATTACTGTTCGACTCGGGTTAAAGGAGGATTTTTCATACAGACACACACACACTCTCTCTCGCTCCAAGG
The DNA here is from genome assembly GCA_028022725.1 of Lycodopsis pacificus. Taxonomy (NCBI): domain Eukaryota; kingdom Metazoa; phylum Chordata; class Actinopteri; order Perciformes; family Zoarcidae; genus Lycodopsis; species Lycodopsis pacificus. The sequence goes on along the minus strand of CM051696.1, from coordinate 13,458,349 downwards.
CCAATATGTAGAAAGAATATCTTGGAACACAGCTCTCAAAGTTTAAAATGAAGGTGGAGGTGAAGTCACAGCTGACATGAATAGGTTGTAATGACAAAACAAAAGTTTAAAAAAGAAACATTCCAACATAAAATGAATGGCCAAACCTGCTGTCCAACTTGAGAGGGTCAAACACTGAAAAGTACATGTGCACACAACTATGCATTCATAAACACACTGAAAACACACTAGCTATTAAGCCTCATACCAGTCTTACCACATGAGCCTCACACAGACATAAACAGTGCCTTATAAAACGCTTAAATATAACAGTTTTGAAGCATATCATCTTTTAGGTAACAGAAATTAACATAATCTAAAAACCCTTCCACACATGATAGATATGTCTTGCTTGTTTTAGAGCAAGGCTGTGAGGTGAACACATCAGTTACAGTATATTCATATTGAATATTGTTATTCCGTATGTCCATTTACTACTGAGATCCTTTTTTTAGAAGCAGAAGAGCAGTTTAAAGAACCATTGTTTGGACTGCACAAGGGACCTCATTATCTGTGCACAAATATCTCCGTGCAGCAGTAACATCCAGTATGTGTCACACACAACACAGCCAAAAGGAATTTTTTTTTGTTGTTGTTCCACTCGAGTCTGTTTATTTTGAGATTAAATGTGCTTTTGTAAGATGTAATGTTGGCCTCTGGGTTTCAGCACACATTTCTGAGCAACAGTCTGTCATGACACGCAGTCTGATAAGGAACATGCATACCCATCATCTCGTCATTATCGCAGTTTCATTTAATTAACCCAAATGACCAAAGGATTCGCCTGAGAGCGAACTGGAATAAACATTCCTGTTCTCTCTCAGTCGTCACAAAGACGACAAATGTGATGATGTCGTACGTTTTCAAAGTCTTCGGCAGCCTTGACGAAAAAAAAGATGGAAAAATATCTTGAGGAATTTTACACGCAAGACATGTCTGACACTGCAGAGTATAGCAGATGCTGCGTTTTGTCTGTGTGTTCCTCTTTAACCAGCTTCAATAAATAAATGTGTGTGTGGCAACATGACTCCTTATGACGCTCGTTCTGCATTCGGCTGCACTTCAGTGTGCAAACACCTGACATCACTCTGCTCTCTTTTTATGTTAGTGATCTTGTCCCTCTCTAGGCCTGAGGCAGTTATGAAAAAATCCCTTTCTGAGATTTTACTGAAGTAGATTTGTACTAATTAGGTTCAATTATTAGGTCCAATTATTGGACCTAATTATGAGGGTTTTTTTGGAGTTCTTTTTCTAATAAACTGTTGTAAAAACACCAGGACAACCTGACATTTTTTGTTTTTCACATCTACTTTAAGTTAGAATATTTGAAATGCACACAACCCACTCACAAACACTTCTATTGCTTCTTGAATTTTCAACATAAAACAATTAAACTATCTATCACAACACTTATTGCCTTTCTCCCTTTTCTTGCCGTCCTCCCCTCTCTTCCACTCTGCCTCCCCGTATCTCTCTGCTTCTGGCTCAACGTGTTCCTGCAATTCATTTAAAACATGAAGACTCCATTTTCCCCTTAATCAAAAATGATCACAGTCAGTAAAACTGGGGCTGGGGATTCATTATATTTTGGTCGAAATCTCTGATCACATTCCTTTTTGCCGTTTCCTGAATGAGCTCCACATTTAAGGCTTTGCTGGTCCCTCTGGTCACACATGAGGCAAACGGAAATACAAACTGATAAACCATATCTGTGTTATTGCAACAAAGATTTGGTTGTTTGTCTTGTTTTGGGTTCAGGAGGATCTCCAGGAATTATTGCTTAACACACACACACACACACACGCACACACATAGTTGTGTGGAACACTTCCAGGGAGGTTGTGTGAATTCCCCTACCAGTCTGTGTTCTGCACTTGGCCTCATAGGCTGTATTTGTGTGTCTCATAAAATGCACTTGTTTCATGTGAAAAGCATGCACAGACAAGAAAAAATAAACAAATACACATATACAGCCTGAGGTAAAAGACGCAGATGCCGTTTCTAATTTCTTTATACAGAAAACTGTATGAGACAAATTAATATAATCCACTCAGTGAAGTCCACAGAACTGGTTGGAAATGGTGCAACAGCTCCCCTCACTGGTGAATCAGACATACAGAGGAATTGTAAATTATATTATGGTGTTTTACATACATTGTCTTCGTCATTAAATCCATTCTACTGCACATTATCTCACGTCACCCATCACAATTCTAATATGAAATGTTTCACACAGCAACCTGTCTTGTGCCAATTAAATCCACAAGTTGAAAAGTTGGTTGTGTAGCTGTGCTATGGGGATATTTTTCTTATCAAGTCAAACTTTTCATCTTTTTTTGGCTGCCAGAAATGGATTTCCATATAAAAAGTCATATGATTGTCTCAAAATTAAAGTCTATGCTGCTTTACAGTGTACACTAGCCCAACATTATAAAATAGAGTATACTGTGTAATATCCAGGTCAGCATCGTTCCGTTCAAAACACGTTTAAAAGACGTCTGTGGTCTCCGGTGAAGAGACGTTCAAAACTGGTCTAAGTCAATATGTTTTTAATACTTGTTTTATTTACAGATGTCCAGCTTGAAAATATGGCAGATCTCCTGAAACCGGCTCCTGTGTGGCTTTGAAAACGACATTTAAAGAAGGAAAAGGAGATTCTGTTTTTATATAAAGAACATTGTTTGTAGTTATATTGTGCTTTAATAAATTCAAATGAACTGTTGCTGTGTCACTTGGTCTTTTGTCCTGTAAGTGGAAACTGTTGATGTGTTATATACCCAGAAGCACTGTAAGCATTTCAGTAACAATAGTCAAATGCAGAGAGTTATTTAAGAATATGTTACGAGTAGTTACATTTACAACCGGCCCTTTGTGGGCGACCATGATGCTGATGTGGCCCGGAGTGAAAATGAGTTTGAGACCCCTGCAGTAGAGGGTGACAGTATACATGTCTACATGCACACATTATAACCCACAAATAGAATGCTCCCACATTCCCTAATGTGACGAAAAACAAAAACGAGAAAAGAAAGAAAAAAATAAAACATAAATCCTTTTAATTAAATTGTATTCCTTCATCACTGACACTGCCTCATAACACAGAAGACATTCCGGTTTTTCTCCTTGAAGCACAAACATGTATTCACTTTCATTACATTTTCTTCCCTTTGCATCAATTTTCCTCTTCTTGGGGACATTTTGGGATTATTTGTCGATAATTTTCAACTCAATCACTTGTTGGACAACATGTTGTTGCCGTGAGTGACGAATAGTGGTGTAACGGATCCCCCCTCACACATGTAAACCACGGATTGATTACAAAGTGTACCTTCACCATCACAGTGTGAAAGAAAATTGAACTGACAAAGTTAAAGGCCAATATGGAAAAACGTCATTTTGCGGGTCACAAAACCGACATGCATTGTGGGAGATGTAGTTTATGGTCACTGTAGTCTACTGTTATCTTTAATTTTTGTTTCTGCTGAGAAACAGTCAGTAACGTCCAACAACACATGCCATTTTTATCTTTATTTGAAATTTCTCTAAGTGCCTTTTGTTGTGCCTTGTTGTGCCTTGTTGTGGAAAAGCCAATAAAAAACATTTGTCAAAAAAAAAAGCAGCAAAAAAAACAACCGATTTATGTTATAATAACAGAAATGTGCTTAAATATATGTTTACATTTATAACTGCATGTACAATATTTTTACACTTGAATAAACAATAATCAACTGCAGAGACAGTTGTTTAACAATATGTTAGGGAGTAGTTACATGTATACAGTCTTACAGTTACAACCCTTTGAAGACAACCATGATGCTGATGTGGACCAGGGTGAAAATGAGTTTGACGTCCCTGGTCTATACTCTTCCTCAAGCAGGCTACAGAAATTAAATCACCTTGCCACCTTGACAGCAGAACAATTACAAGGCAGGCAAAAGTAAGACGCAGACAGCCCTGCCTTGGTCTGCAGGTTGTTGATGTCCCTCTCTGTAGTGAGTTACATCCATGAATCAGTGTGTGACTGTACTCACCTGTCTCCGCGGCCTTCTGTGAATTAATTTAGAGTTGAATGAATCTCTGCAATCACATCAGGGATCATCGTCAACGACAGCAAGAAAGGCCCCACACGCCTCATTAAAAGCAGACGTCCCGATGCAGATCCATAATTTAATAATATAAATGCATGAATGTGCTTCTACTTTTCCAACTTGGAGCTCTGTCCTCCTGCAAACCGAAGGCACTGGTCAGGACTTTTTTCTTATGGGTGCGATGTGAAGTATAGTACTGTGACACAGTTGTGTCCAACCCTATGTAATCAATTAATGGTCGTGGGGCTGATTTGTGATCAAACTTCAATCCACCAGAGGGCAGTAGAACAGAGCAAATGCCAATATGAACAAGCCAGCAAAGTTCTCAGAAAACTATTCATGAATGCACCTTGCTTTGTGCTTGGGGACATTGTCATGTTGAAACAAGAAAGGGCCCTTTCCAAAACCCTTGCCACAAAGTTCAATGCACACCATACAGTCTAAAATAGCAAGGGAAGGGCGTGGAAATAGTATTTGTACAGCACCTTTCAACAACAAGGCATAGTGCTTTACGTTTGACTCAATTGGTATTAAGACAAAATATAAATTGTGCACACAGCCATAAAGAGACTATATAAAAAGACGTGCAAAAGGGATTTCAAAAGAATAAAATAGATGAAAAGAATAAACCAAAACAGCATAAGACAGATTAAACAGTAGAATGAGAACTACAGTGCAGCTACAGTGAAATATAAGACATGAATATCGATTACATATGATATGAACTAATATTGTTTATTGCAGCATTAAGAGTTATCTTAACTGGAAGTGAGGAGGCTAGCCTAACCCATTAAAACACCAACAAAGCAAAAGCACAAAGACATGGGATCAGTGTCCATATATTTTTGGCCATATAGTGTACCCCATTCTGTCTGGTGTAGGACCCCAGATTCTCTTCCCCTTTCCTCCGAAACAAATGAGTTAAAAGAACTGATCTGAACTCTCCTCCATCACTCTCTCACCCTCTCCACCCTGAGTCATTGTCTCAGTCCTCTGTGGACATTTGTCACTGTTATCTTGTACGCTCTACGTACTCCTCTCTTGCTCTCCTTGTCTCTAGCTTTCTAATTGAATCCACAGGAGTGAATTCCAGCGGGCAGGAGAAGGGAGGAGGTGATGTCAGAGGTCAGGTGACGACCTCTGACCTGTGAGTAGAACCCTACTGTGTGGCGTACCTGGATGTGTGTGCTCGTGTGCATTACACAGAAACAAGAGAGAGTCATAGTTATTATGTGTTTATGCATAACTAAACATTCCAGTGCAGTTACTTCCTCTGTAAACTCAAGCAGACAAATTTCGTGGAAAGTTTTATTTTTTAGACTTAGTTACAGCGCTGCAGGTCTTGCTCTGTCTCTCTCTTCCACACACATCAAAATGACTTTAAAATGAACACTTACAATCAAAGTTTACTAGATTATGGGTCAATAAATGTGGTCAACATGCATCTCTCACTCGTTTCCTCTCGGTTTGGGCTGATAACGCGGCTGGACACGCCGCTAGTTAATTGCTCCGATAACATCTGCTTCCTCTGCATGTCGGCAGTGGTAGAATTATAAAATGCTGTCGATCGGTAATCAAGGCTGCTGTTTGTTTTCTTCTGGGAAAGGGTCGCGTGATAAGGGTGTGACGAATCAGGCGAGTACTAGTCGTGACTCTGAAGACCCAATCAAGTAGCGAACGCGGGTGTCCACGGTGTGGTTTCCAAACTTATGCGGTTCCGCCTGTCTAGACTAGGAGGTAACCCCGGAGTTTTGAAACGTATCCGTCCTTGGAAGCGTTTTTTAACTTTAAAAACGTAAACTTTTAAAGCTCCAAAACTCCGGATTAGTGTGGATGCTAAGTGTAAACATAGCAAAAGATATGGGTTTTAAAATGGAAATGTATAGTGTGGACATGGCCCAATACTTAGATGCGCGTACTGATTGTAGATTTGCTAAAACTTCACTGTCAGGGAAACTCTTCCTAAATCCCCAACTCTCTCTGTGACTCCCTGTAAGCACAAACACACACACACACACACACACACACACACACACAAGCAAATGGGGCAGGGGGTACAAAGAAGGAAAGGGGGGGGGGGGTAAAAGAGGAGCAGATGTTCATCAGGTCTACAGATCCCTCCTCCCCTCTCCTTAATATTTCAATGGCAATAGTAGCCTCTTATCTGAAGAAGCCTGTGAGGGGCTGTGGAGGAATGACTTCACTTAATCATGAGGCTTTCAAAAGGCTGAGTGTGCAAGTGTGTGTGTGTCGTTCTCTCCAACACACACAAAACAAATGGCGTTCCAATACAATTGTTTCACAAGTTGTCTACAGATTCACACACACACACACACACACAGTTGTGATTATGGATTAGCTAGCTCTCCTACCCTGCCTGTCCTTTCCTTACATCCCCAGACTAGCTCTCAGACTATTTCTTTCTGTCAGTGGAAACACACTGCAATGTATTTTCATCAGGGGTTCTCTCAAATATACGTTGTTTTATAGGGCAACCCCACGGTGCAATGTCACCTCTGCAAATCTCTTCTAATATCAAGCAGATGTCTTCCTAATGACTTGGCTAATTATTTCACTGCAGTAATATTACCATGTTTATGAATCTGGTTGATTATTCCCAAATCTGTAGATTAACCTGGTTGCAGATCCAGTCTTAACCAAACCACCTCTCTCCTTCCTAATGCCTTTACTCTCATTTCCTGCATCCTCATTTCTTCTAAATAGCCCCCAATCCTGCCCCTTCATCCCTCTCCTCACCCCCATCTCTTTCCCTTCTAACAAGCCCTTCTATCCACCCATTCACTGTCCTCTGTGTGTGTGTGTGTGTGTGTGTGTGTGTGTGTGTGTGTGTGTGTGTGTGTGTGTGTGTGTGTGTGTGTGTGTGTGTGTGTGCGGGGGGTAGCGTCGCAGAGGGCGGGCTATTAGTTTGTTAGTTGGTCCTGCAGCTCATTGAGCTCATTGTGCTCCAAAGGCCCTCTAGCCCAGCTGGACTCAACAAGAAGCAAGAACTCTCATTCAAACCTCTCTCCTTCTTTCTCCTCCCTCCTCCCCTCCCCCTTTCCTCCAGAAAACTCCCTTTCTCTCTCGACTCCCAGTAATCCCCATCTCACCCAAAAGGGATTTGTTTACAGAAGTTAACTGTACCTGCCGACCAAATAGCTTGTTTACAGATAACACTTGTTTACTGAACCAAATGAATAGACGGTTTGAGGTTTACCTCAAGGCACTTGTGTTGTTGACATCCTGTTAATGACTTGTTGTTCGTAGTGGTGTTCTTCATCTTCGGTTGAAAAACAAACACGCAGAGCCAACCTCTTAAGACAATACATTCATTTGGGCAGTCGCTCACGTCTGGAATAGCACCCAAAGGTCAGTCGCAATATAATTAGGCCTTGATCGCACTTGGCATTAATTGCACCTTGGGTGAAAGCAGGCTGCTTTATATATACGGGAGGAAGCACAGCCAAAAAAAGACGACTGGGATCTTGGTTATGTGTCCACTGTGTCTTTTAAGGCTAAAATAGTTTTTTTAAATGTGTCCGCATAGTGATGTTGGAAATGCAAAATACATTCCTGACTGCATTGAAGTTTTTAGTGTGCATATTCTACAACAAAAAAACCCCAAGCTACTTTGTCAATGAGGAATAACATTGTATTCCCATTTTTATTTGGACCACACAGCACATATGACTTAGCTACTGCAATGCTGAAATATGTCAATTTTTTCTCTTCAGAAGTGATACGTTTATTGATGATGAATTTAGATGTGAATGAGGAAGTGAAGTATAATGACAAAAGGCCACCCAAATGTCACTCAAGACGCATTTAGGATGCTACAGTCCAAGCTTAATTGGATCTCCGCACAATCTGATGTATCTGGACGATACTGCGTCAAGACTTGACATTATGAAGCTATACCTACATACGGTGGTGGTTTCAGAGGCGGTCACAAGAAATGAATGCCCATTTCCTTTATGAAGATTTAGCTTCGTGGCAATTTTGATAGTAACGGCAGAGTTTGACCGGACAAAAAAGAGGAAAGACGTGCAAAGACCTGCTGAAAGAATGTTATGTTACCATGGCACAAGTGCGCTGGACACCAAGATACTTCTTAAACACCTTTAACCGCAGATATGTGAGGAAAGACACCAATTCAGCTACAAAATAAGTCAAAATACAGCTGGCTGAGTCAACCTTCAGGCTGTATAGAGCAGACCTATAGGCCTACCATTGCATCATCACAGTACTGGGGGGATGGGGAGGGGGTTGAGACCATCCGTTAAACACACACAAGCATGTATACACACAAAAACACACACATTTAAGGGTGACCACTTGGTTGGACCAAAACAAAGCTTTTTGGCGGGCTTTGTTCTCAGCTGAACTCATCTTTCGAAAGGGGCTCAGAGCCTTTTCCTGGCTTTTCATACTTTGGAGGCCTAGCAATTTCTGATGTTTTTCTTTATTTTTTACTCTATTGAGGACTGTACATTTTTCAGTTTATTTCCCCTGTAGGTGCAGCCAACTGTTTGCAACTGTCGCAACCCTCCTTACAATCCAAGGGGTGTGACAACTTCACTCCTGGCAGACCTGTGTGGGTGTGTTCTTGAAATTCTGTCTTTGTGGCCCTTTTTTTGTCTGAGCTTACTTTGACAATTCCTCCAGGCTATAGGGTTTAGGGTTACACGTTGGGTTGTGATTCGTTTAAGGTTTGGATTTGGGGAAATTAAATGTTGCTTTGACATTTCTGATCCTTGCAAAGATAGAGGAACAAACCTCTGTGTGTGTGTGTTTGAGTAGGATATTCTCATGGCTCTGTTCTGCAGTGGGATTTTTCACACATCACCTTTGAAATAAAAGACTTCACTCCTCCTTGTCTGTCTCATGGGGCTCAGCTGTACCGTCTTTTCTACCAATGTGTTCAGTGCTCCTGTTTTCGGCATGAACTCCTGTTTTTGACCTTGTGGCTGCCATTTCTTGTTACTGTTTGTCTACTTTTCTATTTCTTGAGGCCCCCTTTGTGTTAAAGCAGGGGTGTCAAACTCATTTTCACTCTGGGGCCACATCAGCATCACGGTCGCCCTCAAAGGGCCGGTTATAAATGTAAGACGGTGTAAATGTAACTACTCCTAACATATTTAGTTTAGTTTCCCGGGATATCTGTGACTTCCTCAACACCTACTTAGCAGAAACAGAGGTTATTTTTTCCATGGTTAATGGCGGACAGTTGAACGGCTTTCAGGGCGATAAGCCACGCCCCCTCTCCGGCGCGTCCAGTGCGAATGAACACAAAATAGCCCCCTCTCCGTCTCATCTCATAATTTCAACCATGGGGATATTTTTATTTTCACATCTAACTTTTAATTTTTGTAAAAAAATAAAACATTAAAAAAAAAAAAATCTTTTTTTGACAATTCCTCCAGGCTATAGGGTTTAGGGTTACACGTTGGGTTGTGATTAGTTTAAGGTTTGGATTTGGGGAAAAAATTTTTTTTTTTGCTGGGGGATTCGCGGGCCACATAAAATGACGTGGCGGGCCGGATCCGGCCCGCGGGCCGTATGTTTGACACCCCTGTGTTAAAGCCTTTCTTTAGCTTGTTTCAGCTACTACCAGTATACCTCCTCTGTCCCATCTGATTAAAACCGTATGTCCTAAATGACTTAAAATAATTAGAATATATACTTTGATACAAATAAAAATAAAATAGATCTTTATATATTAAAGGAATTAAAAATAGGTCAGGTAAAAGGACGTTTTTCGAGCAGTCCCCATCATGTTTTCATCAGACACAGTCGTCTGATGAAAACAACTTTGGGCTGACTCGCAGAGGCGTGGGAGGGGCTAACGGCAATGTTAGTTTTTAAATCCACACGTGGTCTAGGGGTTCTTGGGCTTGTTTAGCACCGCGCACACAACCAGAAACTTCTGAGCAACTCATGCCAGCGAGTGGCCCACGTCTATCAACTGCGGGGGCAGACGAGATCGGACGGAAACTTTTGACAACTCAGCAGCGAAATGCCATCCTTCCCCCTCAACCAGTTCGCTGACCTGGAAGACATGATGTGCAAGGTAAACGCGGAGCGCAAAGAAAAGTTGAGCGGAGCAAAAAAAAAGTTGGCTAGGTCATGGGGTGTTAACGCTAGCTAACTGGCTACACTGCTAACTTTACGCTGCTAGCTCTCTTCGTCTGTTCAAGTGTTGTTCAGCGGATGCTGCTGGTGTCCGGTAGCAATCGTTTGTTTTTAACCGGTGGCTTTATCGAGCTTTTGACGTGTTTTTTTTGTTGTTGTTGTGATTTGAAAGTTAACTTTCCCTGGACTTGAAGCTAACTTGTTTTAAACTGGTGTTGCGATTCATCGTAACATCATGGGCCCATTACATCTGCGTTGATAACACTGAGACGTGTTTAATTCACTGTATCCTAGTTAGTAGAAGCAAGCTGTGTACCAAAGTAATACTATCATTTAGGAACAACTGCACGAGGGTGTTACTAACTTTACTGCGATAGCAATATAACGCTCCTTGGTTATATCCTGCCCCTTGCTTACTTCAATCACAACAGAAGATGCAAGTATGTGTAGGTTGCAGGTTAAACCCTGTTTGGTCACGTTAGTGTGGATAAATAAAGGAAGGAAAGAGTGTTGCTGGATTTTGATCATGTTTGTGTGACTAAAGTCTTTAAAAGGGACTTGCTCTGCTCAAATGGCAGCCTTTAAATTATTATTTCATTAATTATTTTCAATTCATCATCTTGTGGTGACCGATCCATAAATACCAGTCCAATAATCGGTTTGCCTGCTTTCCCTTTCTCTCCTGTGGCTGCTTATATAAGACACTGCCTGTTTGGTCATTTTAGAGGAAATTAGTTTGAGACAAAATACAATCCTAAAAGAGGGCGGGTCACATTGGAAGTATTGCTAACTGAAGTACCATGCAGCTCACTTTGTGGTGTGTGTTGCATGGCAATACAACACAAGAAGTTTGTTTTTATGTATACTTGTATGCCAGTATTTAATACCGATCATCCATGAATAAAGTTCTTTATACAGTACATGAATTTATTCTGCCATACATGTAGAAAAAAAAAAAACAGTAACATGCATTATTTATTAATAGTAAAATATATCTGCGAATGTTCTTCTGTCCATTTCTTTTTACAGCAGTTACTGAATCGTGACTTGAGGGAGCAGAACCGACCACCTCCATCATCCTCCGTCAGTCTGGCAATGGGATCACCGGGCTGCATTGGCCAGCCGCGTAGCAACATGTCGTTCTCCCTGTCGTCTCTCGCCTGCCTCCCCGCTGATCCGTCAGACGGTGTATTTCTGACCTCCAGCCAATGGGGGGAGCAGCCAGAAAGCCCTCTGCCCACCCAGCTCATTAATTCCACCCAGTGGGCCAAGTCAGGCTTCCTTGCCCAGCGCTCCCTCAGCATGGTGGAGACCGGCAGCACCACAGCAGCAAGTCTTGGCTGGCCGGGGACTGACGTAACGCACTCCCAAAGTGACATCAGCCCCACTGCACTGAACACCAGCACCTCATCCCCTTCCTCCTCGCGCTATAAGACTGAACTGTGTCGATCTTTCACCGAGAGCGGCTTGTGCAAGTACGGCGGGAAGTGCCAGTTTGCCCACGGGCTGGACGAGCTGCGGGATCTCAACCGGCATCCGAAGTACAAAACCGAGCCGTGTCGCACGTTTCACACCATCGGCTTCTGCCCCTACGGGATGCGCTGCCACTTCGTCCACAACAACGAGGAGGAGGAGGAAATCAAACATTCCCTCGCTCGCTCCGCCTCGTCCTCGAGCATTCCCCAGCAGCCGCCTTCCTCCTTCCGCTCGCACAGACCTCCTCTTGTCAGACAGGGCTTCAGCTTCGCTGGGTTTCCCTCTGCTCTCCTTCAGCCTGCCCTTCCCGCTCACCCTCCTGCCACTGCTTTTTTCACGCGTGATCCACCAGCCTCTCCTCCTTCCTGCGCTGACATTACCGACCTCCTTTCTCATGCCTTCCTGGAGATGGACTCTGCCTTCGAGGCCTCCCCTGCCGACCAGTACCAGCCCCCCATAAGCCAGGTCACTGCAGCGGATCCCCGGTCTCCATTCCTGCCTTCCCCAGACTCCGGCTGTTTTCCATGCGGGCTATCTCCGACCGCCTCCCCTTCCCTGAGGCAGAGTCCCAATGCTACTGGGGTCTTTCCGGGGCCACTGGGTGCACGATCCCTGTCCTACACCTCTCTGTCAGACCAGGACCAGGATGGAAGCAGCTCTGCTAGCTCGCTCAGTGGCTCTGAATCCTGTGGAGGCATTAATGAAGTCAACGGCAAGCGTCTGGCTGTATTCAGTCAGCTCTCTGTTCCCTAGGATGCTACTGGGTTCTTTGCTCCTGTGTGGCATCAAAGGAAATGAAGACTTATTGACTTAATCAGAAAGCACAGAGAGATTTGGCTATTCGATCAATGTGGTTTAACTCTCACTGTCGTATGCGTAAGGGAAGCGACAGTGCAGAACCCTGAAATGTGTGTTGCCACCAAAACAGAGTTTATATCAAAGACAGAAGTTATATAGTGCTTGAGGCGATTGACGCTCAACCAAAATCGTATGTTAGGATGACAAATAGCGACAAAGATATTGTAATCACAGTGTGATGAGTCCAACCACACCCTTTCTATTACCGCTATACCAACTTCTGGGTGATCAAAAGAATGTGACGAAGCCAAAGACAGCTTTGTAGCTCCAACGTTTTGATTATGGTAGCACAAACACACTATGTTAACTGTACACAGTATTGTTGAAACTGTTATTATTTTTTTTATATAGAAATACAGTCAGGTTATGTTTAGATCACTGGCCTTGAACCCGAATGTAAAGTTTTTAAACAAATGAAGTGCCTGTTGCGTTATTTAGCAGGTCACGTGTTGAAGCGATATTTGCTGGTTTGTTGGGAGAGATGTGTGGATGGGGGTGCAGGTCTCTTTATTTAGCCAAATAAGCTAGAGTTCAAGTCTCCTTGTTGTTAAGACGACTACAAGTGTTCTTTTGTGTCTTTGTGTATTATTGATAAACTGCCACCAGTAAACTGTCAAATGACCCGATATAGCCTGCCTGACAGAAGGAGGGGGGGGGGGGGGATTCAGTTTGAGCTTAAGAAAGAAAAAAGCCATGTGGGCTTCACCATACTTTCTTAAATCCCATGTCCACGACTTGCCGACTGGAAAAGCAGGGCATGGGTACGGGATAGACTAAAAATAACCAAACGAATGAGATGCCGTCACATAATTCTGCATTTTATTTTGTGTAAAGCGATGTGATCTGAAAAAGGCACTTGGCATGGAAGGAAATTTTAATCGAGTCATGTGAATCTTTCATGTCCTGTTTTACCTCCTGAGTTTTCCTAAATATGTATTTTAGATTATCTTAAACGCAACATTCCCAGGAGCGGTTATTTCTTCTTTTTGTTTTTCCTCTTGTCCAAAGGCAGCACTGGTGTTACATTTTCCATAAATATTCATGTTGTTGTGACTCGGCACACCATATTTCATCTCGCCGTCATTATTAATTCTTCCTGTTTTGGCTTTGTCCTGTTACGAATGTGTAGCGTTCCTGCTCACATGTACGTGAACTGATGCCTCACTGAGCTCGAGCCAGCATTCTGTAGGGTTAGGGTATGTATGCTTAGTGTTATAGAAGTGTTACTTGTGTGTTTTATGACATAGTTGGTTCGAAGAACAGACACTGTGCTGTTACTGGTCTATTTAAAATCGCCTTTCCGTCAACGTGTTTAAGGCCTGTTTAGTGTTAAAGGTGATCTTTAGTAAATTAATTTATTTTAACATATTTATAGAGGACTTTGAGTTGGTGATGCTTGTATCAAGTTTAATATATTTGGTTTCTCTTTCTTTGCTATTTTGTACTGGAAATAAAGTTTTGTTTTTTTTTTTAGATTTTTTTTCTTTATAACTAACTTGAGTTTGTTTTCAGATTCTTGGGGTTACACTTAAAATGATTAATCGGGTAGAATCTATACAGGTATGTGTGGCACATCCGCTCAAAACCCTTGTATTGAGGTGCTGATGCAACAATGCAGACGTTACGACACTCTTATGTTTCCGCTCCTGTGTGTAGTATATGTGCAACAATGTTCACACGTTTGTGAACAAGAAAGGAAGAAAGCAAGCAGGAAACCAGTGAACTGTCAGTTATGATTTTCAGTGTAGATAACATTCCCCCAGTGGCCCTTTGCTGTGTACACACACACACACACAATGTCAAAAGTAGGTTAGTATGTGTTTCAGTTAATGTCTTAGTTTAGACTGATTAAGCTATTGATGTCTTAAGGGACAGAAACTGGATGTCATTTCATTTTTATGTAGGATTTTTCAATTTTAGTTTTTTTTTTTTTTATGAGGCTAGAACATTACTTTAAAAAAACAATAGTCAACCAGTCTGCTGTATGACAGCAAGACACTAGTGTGTGTAGTCATGCCATTGAGATTTCATGTGGAGATAAGAAGTCTTTTGTTTAGGGTTTAATCTGACCAATCCTGGGCTCCCACCCATGTCCCTTCTCCCTCACTGAATCCTTCCTCCCTCACTTTGTTCCTCTCCTTTCTGTCAGTTACATCCCCTCAACACTTTCTTGCTCTGCGTAGCAGCTGAGTACTAAACTTTAATCTTCTGTTGCTACGGTGAGCAGAAGACGTTTGTACCGGCATTGGGAGGGTTAAACCACAAAAATGTAATTGGTCCTTGTAAAAATCCAACTACATATGATAAAACAGGAAAACAACCAGGGATATAAAACCAGTTTGTGGTCTAAATTGTGTTAATTACATTAAGTTTGTGAAGAATGTTTACATCAAACTAATACGGTATTTCATCATCACTTAAATGATGGCAAGATTTAGATCTTTTGTCCATTCACGATGTCTCTCAAAAAAACAAAACAGGGCTATAGATGCATGCACATGGTTGACCCCCCCAGGAATCTCTTTTAATGCACACAAGAGCTGTCACTGTTAACATGAGATGGGCTGGCTGTGTTGGAGTGAGTAGTGGCTGTTAGGGGGTTAAAGGCATGTGTGTGCTTCTATGGTTTCTGTGTGTGTGTGCTGAATTGTGTCTGATAGACATTCTCCCACACTCTTGCCCTGTGGGACACAGGCAGGCAGATGGCTGTATTCAGGTCCACCACAGGTCAACATATGGCCCTGAGAGACAAAGTTTGTGTGTGTGTGTGTGTGAGACAGAGAATCTCCTTCTTAGGCTGGTATGCATGAGTGAAGGAAGTTGAATGAGTAAGAATTGGGATAATAGTGGGGTAATAGTGGAGGCCTACATAAAACGCTGTGGGATAAGTTGCGAGACAAAGAAGTGGGACAATTTGAGAGGATGAAGGCGGGCACATCGAAGCTAGCTAGCAATTGGCTAAGCTCCTACTGTTTCCTGACCAGCTAACTATTAACGTTAGTGCTAAATAAATCAGTCTAATGATTACCGCACTAGTGCTAGTTCACCTAGACAACCGCTACGTATTTCACTACTGAGAATACACATGCTTAAATATTAAATGGATACAACTAACTAGCTCCAGCAGACTATCAGTAGCGTCCTTCTGTTAGCATCCAAGTAGCATAAAAAACCTGTTGTGGAGCAGCCTAAACACTTATTCCTGCTCTATTCAGACTTGTGGGTGTTGTGCAGCTGCATTTGATGAATTAACTACTTCATTGACATTGTTTTGGACCCCAATTTAGTACTGGCACGACCAAATTGTCAGGGTTCAACAATTACTTTAAACGGCATCTCTGCCTACAAACTGCAGTGAGCCTTCAGGGAAACCTAACCCAGATCAATAGTCTGACAACTTCTCACACAAAAGACTTCAGTCAGTCCATGTGGACAGTGTTACTCAATTCTAGCAAGTCATCAATTTGAGAGGATGAATGCTGGTTTTACTTGCACCCCCCCCAGCACCTCCTTTCTTTCTGCTCCTGAACACACCCCCCCCTCCTCCTCCTCCTCCTCCCACCCTTCATTGACCGTTCCTCTTTGTGATATTGTGATGCAGGAGGAAGTGGAGCGAAGCCATGTAGAGCAGCACAGAACAGCTGTGAGCTGAACTCTCACCATCACCCCTCAAATTGCAGCGAGCCAGTCCCCAGTTTCCCCTCAATTTATAATTTGTACATTTATACATGAAACTTTTCTCACCTTCTTCATCCTTCTCTTCTCCTACACTGAACACACACACACACACCTCTAATAAACTTCTCTTTTCTACCTTTCAAGTCCCTCCTGTAGAGGCTCTTCATTCTCTCCATTTTATTTTCCTCTTGTCCACTCTCTCAATCGCACCCTCTTCTCCTCAACGACTTTCTACAGTGCAGCCCCCTCTCAGGCTTTCTCTTTAATCCCACTTCCCCCCCCCCCCCCCCCCTTCTCTCAGACAGGATTTGGGCAAAGTGTTTAATGGTTTGCAACAAATGGTTAAAAGAGTGGGCTATAGTCAGGTGCTGCACATTTATGCAGACTCCTAACTCAGTTTTCTTGACTGTATTCTTCTTTCACAACATCTCTGCAGTTGAAAAGAAATTCCAAAAAAAACACAAATTTTGCCTCCGATGCGCTATGCAGATCAGCAGGACTCGAGTGGCAGTCTACTTATAACCAGGGGGCTTATTTAACTGTTCTTGCTCTCTTAAACTCATTCAAGCACACTTGTCTTGAGGGCCAGCAGGACATAACCCAGTTAGTGCTAACCCAAAGTTTTACACAAAGGAGTTAAGAATATATTAAAGGGAATGTCGCCCTTCTAAGAAGTTGGAAGACTTGCAAGAAAGAGATTTTTTGAAAGAATGACGAAAACTGATGCAGCGTAAGCCGAGGCATCCTGACTTTTAATCCCTTGCATGGGTCAAGCTCCAAAAACACTGGATTCTACACTTCCCATTATGCAACCGACAGCAGCTCTTGTATTAGACCCTTCCTAACCCCATACCATCTGTTGGTAACGCAGGCTTTTTGTAAAACAAAAGTAAAAAATCTGTGTTGTCCAAACCCAAGTCTGTGCCTCTTTAAGATGCAGTCGGACTCATCGATGCTTCATGGTGGGGTTTGTGAACAATCATAGTTGAGTTGAGTGGCTATTGTTTCACTCACTTTGTGTGGCAGGAGTGAAAAACCTTAAAATTGTATTATAATACGACACTTCCAAATATATATCATTGCTATTATTTCAGTCAAACGTTGGCCATAGATGTGCATGAGACGTTCACTTGGCCGCTGAGCGTGGTTTTGCCCTTCGTTATCGACTGCCCTGTTACATTCAATTTCTGCTCTGATGTCGTCATTCACGATAATAGCTATTATATCACACATTCAAGGAATTATTGACGCTACGTTTCTCCTTGTATGGTGAAATACACCCTCCATGTTGTGTCTAATACAGTCGGTAAGTTGTTACAGCAGTAAGAGCAGATGTGGAAAGCAGAGTCGTTATTCAGGGCCGAGCCTGAGCGAGAGTCACATTGGAGACGCATTAAAAGGATAAAGTTACATGCAACGACCCTTTGTTGTGTAAAACTATCACACTGATGGCATTAGAATACGGGAACACAGTTGTTAAAGCAGAGTGAGCAACGTAATAAATCAACGAGAGCAATAATGTCCATGTGGTGCTAAACCAAAGTAAGGATTAATGAAGTGTCAAATATTTTACCAAATGTGAGGATGGATTTGACAGAACCTGGGTAGACTCATTCTAAACACTAACGCAAAATGACCATGGTTTTCTTCAGAACTTTTATACTGAATATCTGAGAAGTGCAGTACAATCACATACAGTAGAACCTCTTAATACCAAGCTCATGATATGGATCAGCAGCCTGAAAGAAATAGTAATACCTTAAGCAGGGATGATGGGAAATGGAACTGCTGTATAGAGCACACAGTGTAATGTGTTGTTGTGCAGACGAGTAATACAGAATAAGGTACACATTTACATAAGAACATTTTAACTAAATAGTTCTCTTCAATATGTATTTTGTTCTTTACAGTATTATGAAAAGTGTCAACAAGCTTTGAACTCTTTGCACGAATATCTTTTAAGTTGATGTGCAAAAATAGTTTTTGATTCTTTTTATGAATTAAAACAAACATGCAAAATAGAATATGCAACGGGTATTTACACATCTAGTGTTGCCACAGATTAATTATAATAATAATTAATGGTAGGCATTGTGAAGACTCTGAAAAACTATTTTGAATAACATTTTTAACGGTTGATTATTTAGTGATACCAAACATTGTGTGAATAAATACACACGGGGGGGGGGGGGGATTTCACGGCACTGTGCAACCGCGTGTGTTCAACTGCAGCTTCTTCTGTTTCCCAGACAAACACTGAGAGTACATCAGAAAGATTAACTCAAGATCCGAGGGAAAATGTGGCCCAGACATGGACACAGACTTTAGGCCACAGGGTAAAGCAACAGACATAAACACGATGGCAGCTTTATGTGTCCCCCTAGTGGCACAAAGAGGCAACAGCATCGACCAGTAAGATTTATTGTTTTGTTCAACAGGCCTTGTTTTGGGGAGTTTGTGTCACATTATTGTTTGATTCACAGAAATTGAAATAATGAAAACAAACAGCGCATACGTACGCTGTTTTAGTATTCATATTTGAGGAGATTTTTATACAAAACAAAGTAACATTAACAAATGTCACCCATAAATCCATGTTGCAGTTTACTGTATGCAAGGAAAATATCAACACTACATACAACTCATATCAATGCTGTAAAAAACATTTACATCTTGGTACAAAAAAATAATAATCTGTAAAGTTTGCGTGATTCTCAGGAACTGTCACATCTAATAATAGAACATAATTAAACTAAAAGTCCTGTATGAATGACTCATTCTAGATTTGCATTTTGACTTCAAATGAACTGGAATTTAAAAGACCACCAGCATGCATGAAGCAGTCAGCTCCTAAAGGCAATCTGCTCCAAGGCAGAACAAAGCACCAGGAACCAGGGACAGGTTCTGTGTGTCTGCAGAGCAACACGTGGGTCATAATGAATCTGATGTGCCAAAAGGCTCACTAGCTACTATTTGGATTGATGCTAAAAGAGATGGTATGGTGGCTGATGTCTTATTCTAAATTATTTTTCAAGTTCAAATATTTCTTAGTCAGACCTCTACATTTGGGCACTCAACATTGCAACACATTGCATAGCATATGAACTTACTTTGTGATCTATACATTTACATTACTGTCTTGATATCACTGACAGTCAATATTTCAGTGGTGTCAGTAAGGGCCCGCCTCCACTTCTTTAATGAAAACATAAGTTGAGAACACCATGCATTGTTTCACTCAAATGGGAAATAAACTATCGAAATGCAAAAGGAAAAAAAGAAATAACTTGTTCTGTGTCAGAATACGATAAGTGAAAAGTTAGCTTTGGCTAAGCCTTTTAGCTCTGGTTGTCAGCAGAACCTGGCTAGTCCTGCTTGACCCAGGTGAGTAAATTAGGGTGGTGTGTGACTCCCTCTGTGGTTGGACAGGAACTAGTATCCTCTCTTTAGAATTAACAGAACCCCACATGGCCCTGTTCAGCAGCTCCAGTGTAGCACGGGAGTTCAGATCACAACTTCTGGACCACCACTTGGAATTTACCTGTCAAGACAAAATTAAGGAGCGGTGAACCATGCGTTTGGACTTTAAGAGACACACTGGATGAGTTACAACAGTCTGGGTACAATTGGAAGCCAATGAGCATGTTATGTCACCTCGCTCTTTCCCACAATAAAGAGTCGTGATTGGTATTCTTTTAGTACTTACAGGACGGCATAACAGAGACCTCAGCTGTCACCACGCTGTCCAGACCAAGGTTAGACAGAGCTCCTCTCACAATGCCACACGAAAAAGCAAGGTACTGCGGGAAAACACACAAATACACATTAGCTTTAACACGATGGATTCTGATTTATTTGGCTGTACGCCAAAAAAAGCCTGAAGTGACAACTACTTGTAGTTGATCCCCAGGTGACAACAGTAGGAATATTTGTGTGTGAGAGAGAGCGAGAGAGAATACAAACCTTAGGCGCCTGATCCAGGTACTGTTTTCCATTGGAGAGCTGAGTCAGCAGAGAAAACTTGTTGTCCTGCAGGACATACGTACCCTATGGCAGGAAATGAATGCATGTTTAGTGACAACACTAGTTACAAACAATTAATATCCTTCTGTATATATTCATTTCTCAATTCACCAGCAAGGACTCCCTCAATTAGGGTGACAAAGTAATTCTGAGCACTTAAACTTCCTGTTGGTGAAAAGACTACTCTTAACTTTTACTTTACCTGATGGTTTGTTCTGAGGTTGTCAACCTGCCTCCTGAACACCTTCGTCCAGAAGTCTTTACAGACAAACTTCATTACATCCAACTCATCTTTGAAGCTGGGAGAGTCCCTGGTCAACCTAGACAAAGCAAACATAGAGACATGTAGAGTAAGTGAAGAGGATGCATGTCACAAAGCATGTAGCATTACACATACAGTACGTGTGTGCTCGTCTACCTCTCAATGAGTCCTTGTCCTACCCTGAAGCCCATGCTTTCAAGGACAGAAACACAGACAGCCCTGTCCTGAAGAGAAGAAATGCAAGCTGTCAATTTGCTCAGTGGAAAGAAGCTAGCATATTAGTGTGACCTGTAGAAGCTAAAATATTATAATGTAACGATGAGCTGTATTGTGAGGCCTGGGAGAGGGAAACACATGGTATTAACGTTAGCTGGTAGATGGTGCTTTGCAAGGTGATTACAGACCACAGTGTAACTCAAAGCTCAGTCAGTTGATTGATGAATGCCTTTATTCAACACACCTTGTTGTCCATCTCTTCTTTACTGGATTGCTGCTCCTTGTAAATATGTGACACGATCTCCATATGGAGAAAGTCAAACAGAGACTCGTCTGCCATTTCTGCCAAACACACAACCGTGATTATGTTGCTCAATTTAACGCTTCAGTAAAACAGTTTCACTTAACCTAGTTAGCTTTGCCTCAAAAGAGAGAATCATCAGTTTCGGTAGCTAACGCTAAAGTTATATGTGAAGACCTTCAATGACGTTAACGTTAGCTTGATAGTAGCACTAGAAAGCTAGCTTGTGTTGTTTGCTGGCATTGTCCAGGGCTAGTTTTTCATACCTCGGTATGAGAGAGAATTAGGACAAAACAATGCATCTAACATTATATGTGGCATAGCGTGTAGTTATCTAAATACATTAAACAAAGTAAACTGTTAAATGTACTGTACCTGTCAACAGACTGTATGCTACACGAAGTAAACACAAGTCAGCTTCCTGGGTTGCACTCGATATATCTACCGGGTAAACTTTGCCGTTCAGGATTCACCCAGGCGGAGTTAGCAGCAGTTTTCCCTTCTGTCATAACGTGAAAAAACATCGGTGGTTGCGGAATACATGCTCTACCAAGAATAAATCATACACCCAGTAATAAACCACATCCACATGCTGTCATGTGGAGGGCTGGTACCATAGACACTGCCTGAAACCATTACAGAAAACCATGTTTAATTTCGGTGTACGCCGATTTTCATTACAAACAAACTCTCGATTATATGGCGCAGGCGTTCTAATCGCGGTCTGATTGGTCAGATATCACGTGACACCATAGCTCACATCGGATTGGTTCTTGGAAAACAAGCCACTTCCTAGCTGCTCATGTGATTTGCATTTTTAAAATCAACAGAGAAGGTTTGACATTTTGGGCTCTATCTTTTAACGTTTAGCATTATGTTACAGAATACCTTTGACTTTTATTTTTACTGAGCAAAGTGAGCTTGCAACAGGAAGTGCCTGAGCTTGTCCTTTCTCCTATCGTTTGTTTTAATGTAACGTTAACGTTAGCTAAAGAAGTTTCGTTTTGCGTGTAGCCATGTCCAGCGGGTACCAGATAGTGGTGCAGGGTGAGGCCTCGGAGACGGACTCTGATGATGAAGTCTACATCACCTCCATGACCGCTCCCCAAATTGCCACAGTCGGAGCCAAGGTAGTCTTGCATGTCTTCGTGTGTTTTAGCGCGACAGAGATGTGTGCGTGTGTGTGTCATTGATCTATTCAATCTGCTGTGATGTCGTGGATGCTGTCAGGTTCCCGGGGAGGCGTCTGAAACAGACAGTGACAGTGGGGATGAGCAGGCCGCGCGAGGCGTCTCTCTGAGCCAGGACAGCGCCCAGATACTCGGGAGAGACCTGCCTCCTCTCATTGTAGTCAGAGACCACCCTGATATACAGTCGATAGTGGAAGACAGGCCAAGTCCCACACACAGACCACAAGGTGAGGAATGCAATACAGCAACGTCATGATTAGAATTAGTAATGGTAATACTTAAAGTGTGACAGACTACTCACCACTCAGGGGTCAATTTGAGAATGTAATTGTGTTTTTCCAGGTGACACGCTGTTACAACAGAAGCTGCAGGAATCGAACAGTCGGCTGTATTCTGACGTGGGACAGACGGTACGGCAGGTTTATGGCAGCGCCAGTAGAGAGGTACGTAGATGTGTTGGATGCTACTTTTACTACATCAGAGATTCTATGATACGCATCTTGTAACAGGCTGTGGTTGGAAATGCCTTAATTTGAGGGTTTGTTTCTGATCGTTTTTGTGAAAGGTTCAAAGTGCAACAGCTCAGCTAAATACTTCGCAGAGCGCCATCATCAATGCGTCCCACAGCATCAGATTAATCCTGGATGACCTGAAGGCTGTGTCCGAAAAGATTGACATCATCACCAGCTGTCAAATACTGCCCGATATCAACATCAATAATCTAAATAATCATACTACTCCTGTACCTTAAATATATACATAATGTATAAATAATAATGTGTTAATAATTGTATTATAATTGTATATTAAATCTACAGTCACACTTTAGATTGATTTGTCTGTCAGGTGATGTTCTCTCTTCCTATGTTCTACAGCTGTCTTTCAGGCTAACTGATTCACATTTAACATTGGAATATTCATAATATACATTTTCTTTTCTAGTGGGTCTTTGTAAATCTGATAGGTCAAGGAGGAAGACTTGCTCTGGCACTGTAATAATTTGTTTCCCTTGTGTGTTAAAATTGTGACATAAATGTGACTCACGAATATAAATATATTTTGTTGGAAACTTGAATGCTGTTAAATCGTTCATAAATGTGTCGTCTGGTATCAAAAAGCGAGAGCCCAGAGCTGCTGCTGATGGTTCATTGACGTGGCATTGAATGAAAGAAAAGGTTGAGATGATTGAAACAGTCCTGAAGAATCGTCTCACTTTCAGTTTATGAATATAGTTTATTTTCAAAAACAATACCATTAGACAAGCAGAAAAGAACACATAGAAACACTGCATACATATTGAAGACACAATTTACAAAACTAAGTTAACTTACAGTCAACATACAATCTGCCCAGGGTTGGCTAAACATCTCACTTTATGGAAAAGGGCTTTAGCTTTGAGGAAACCTTTTCACATTTACAAACACAACTACAGTGTATCAGACTGAATGCCAATAAATGATCCTAAGAATATATAAGCTGATATGACAGGCCGGTCTTATATGTAAAACAATCTCCTGTATTCAAAACTTCCTGTCCCTTCTCTCTGGTTGTCCTTCCATCCCATCCAACAGCTTCACCATAAACCCACACAGTCAGTGTGTCAGACAGGTGAGTAGATATAAACTGACACGACTACCAGCAGGTTGAGAACTGCGCCCACAATACCAGTGATGCCAAACATGTGCTCGGGGTCCAACTTCCATCTGGCTGATTCAGGAAGCACGCTGACAGAATCGGCCACCTGAAAGAGACGTGCAGTGTTCATGTACTCGAGGCAGGAATTATTAGATTTACTTTTAGTGTCTTGACATATTTCAGCCACCTGATGGCGCCGTCGATACAGACACGACCACTCCAACGAACGTTCCTGTTCTCTTCTTAAATCCATAATTTGCTATGTATAATTATGTGTAATATATTATGCTATGTCTAATGCAATAGTGGAAGAAGTACCCAGATATTTTATTGAAGTAAAAGTAGTGAAACCAAAGCAGAAATACTCAAGTAAATGTCATGCAAAAAGTATTATCATTGAAGTACCACAATTAAAAGTATCTTTTCATTCATCATTAAACAAAATTGTTAATTTCAGAATAATATCTATTACTGGATTATAAGTATTGATGGATTAATGTGTACATCACCTTGACGGCGCAGCTGCAGGTGCAGGTCAATTTGAATATTATTTTCTACTAAAATAATTAAACCCAGGGGATCATTTTATCTTAACTGATAATGTTACTTCATAATATAGTTTTTCATATTATTTTGTATCATTAATCACAATCTGCAAAGTACCTCAACCAAACAAATGTAGTGGACTAAAAAGCACAATAGTTGCCTCTGGATTGTAGTGAAAGTATAGTAGCAGCAGAAAATGGAAATACTCATGTTAAGTACAAGTGCCTCAAAAGTGTATTTAAGTACTTTAGAAAATCTACTTAATAAAAGACAGTTTGTCATATTTAATTGATTTATAGACACATGGTGGTGAGAGATATTCTGTTCAGTTACGTTTCCTTCTCTGTCTAATATAAAGTTACAGCATATGATGAAAAGTGTTCCATGTATTTGAATAGGAGGTGATGATAATGATGAGCTGAAGTACCTTTATTCCCCCTGAAATGTACCTCTCTGCTGTTTCTCTTTCCTCTGTCACTCCTCAGATCTGTTGGCTCCATTTCTCAGCCTTCAAACTCACGCAGAGCGCAATAAAAACTACTTCAACCTTAATCCTGTTCAGTCCAAAAACAAATAGATCCAAACATTCACAGGGACGATGACTGGCAGGAGCTCTCTTCTTTATACTCTTCTCCCGGGACTCCAGAGACCCGCAGGTCTGGAATAAATAAGAGGATAAAGGGATGCTGGTCTTTTTTCGCTGTGCAGCTAATGGCAAAGATTGTAACACAAGGCCAAGAAGCTGCTTGTAGCTGCCTCAGTGTGTGTGTATGTGTGTGTGTGTTTTTGCATGACTTGTGAGGACATAAATGTGTTTACACGGTCATATTGTTATTGTCGTGGTTTAAGGTTAGGTTAAGGTTTAGAGAAATGGTTAGGTTTAGGCTGGGTTAGGGTAAAGTTAAGTCTCCAGAAAATGAATGTAAGTGAATGTAATGTCCCCAAAATGAAAACACGAGTGTGTGTCCAGTGTGTAAGAGTGAAGAGGCTTTAGTGCCCTTGTTTGTGTGTGTGTATTGTAATTATCACTGTCTTTAAGTGTGATGGATAATATTTGCCACTTGGTTTCTGAAGGTGTGTGTGTGGAGACAAGTTGAAAGCTCTTTATGAAGATAAATAAGCTCCCAGTCGAGATATTTGTACCTGTCATGTTGAACAAATCCAGTTTCCTTTAGGGAATTTCTATTTCCATTATTGTTCGATGTTTAGCTTGACTTTATTAAGCTAAACAGACACACACTGTGCAGCGCTGATTCACATCTATCTAACTTAAAGCAGAGTGTTTGCCATTGGAGGAGATTGGTAATGGAGCAACATTGAGTCTTCATTACAGGCAAAGCTGAGGGGCAGAGGTAAGAGGTTAGTTAAGGTCGTGGTGAACCTCTCTCAGTCCATTCTTTATCGAATGTCATTAGTCGACTAGTCCATGAAAGTGCGAATCCACTTAATGAGCCTTTCAAATATTTAAAAACATCAGCTTAAGGTTCAGGAAAAAAAGCAACTATTCATAAAAAATTGCAAGAGATAGGCTATACTGCCTGATTTCTGAGACCATGAATTGAAAAAAGGAGGTTTAAAGCAAATGTGTCTCTTGGTCAACATTTGGAAGTACACAAGTTAGATTCATGTCGTTTGCTTGTGCTGAAGAATAAGACCCCCAAATAATAAAATTACACTCAGTTGCCAGTTTAGTGGGTCCACCAGCTAAGCTGTGTATATGTTCAGGTGTTTTTATTTATTGGTTTATTTGATAAGGGACAGTGCACATTAATAGAAACATTTCTGTAAATGCGGTAGAGTTAGCCAAAGGGCTATTTTTCATCTGTACTCCCAAGAGGCAGATGTTACAAAATAAACCTAAAAACAGAATATCATATAAATAGCATCCTGGTCTCACTGGAACAGAGGCAACAGAGTACAGAAGGAGTCAAATAAGTGATCAATCAATTAATCAGGGACTCTCGTGGGATGCAGATAATAATGAGACCCTGGGGACGTGTGAATCTGCAGTCTTCATTTGAGGAACCAGCAAAACAAGTATTTCTCGCATCCTCAAACATCAATTATCTCTCTTTCCATAGAGAGTGGATGTGTGTGTGTGTGTGTGTGTGTGTGTGTGTGTGTGTGTGTGTGTGTGTGTGTGTGTGTGTGTGTGTGTGTGTGTGTGTCACTCAGTCCCAGCTGTCCTGGATGAGCTCCAGGTTTTGAGGGCTGCATGAGTGATAAGTTATTTTTCTTGTAAAGACAAATACACAAGTGATCTAATTTCTAACTGTGTCAAGCACATCACTGTTGATTACTAATATACATATTAGATTACCTTCAACATTCAACAACAAGATATTGAGTCTTCATGTCCTCCTTGACAAGGACATCAAGGAGTCTTTTTTTAGAATTCAACAAATCAGTCAACAATGCTGCGACAGCTGATTTCTCCCAGTGGGAAAGTGATCCCGTTTGAAAGTGAAATGTGAACGACTTAGATCTGCACTGTGGCTTGTGCATTAAACGGAGACCAGGGTGCATATGACGGAGTTTAGAAACAATAAACATGAGCAAAAAACTATTTTCCTCCAAGGCTGGTGAACTTCTTTGGGACTTGTTACACTCAACAAGCAAGTAGGACATTCTATTACTGTTTACATAAAACATCTTTCCTTGTTCCAGTGCAGTGGCTTGAGGCTCAGAGCCAGGGATGGGGTTCATGCTTGAGCTGGCAAACTAACTAAAGACTAAAATAGGAACAAGGCAAACAATGGACCAGGGCGCAGAGGAGAGAGTGTTTGCGGTATAGAGAGTGCAGAGGGTAAGGGAGAACAGAGAGGAAAGAGACACTAGATCATTAAATCATACTAGATTATGTGAGATGGAGTCAGATCTATCCATGGTGTGTATGAGTCTTCTATAACTACTTTTGTGTTTGTGTGTGCACAGAGGGCAGCCACCCACATCAGCCAGGTCAGTGATTGTCTCATGGGGTGCCTGAGGACGCACTGTTAGTTTATTTTGGCTCGTTGAGCATGGCTGCACACAACGGCACAGGTCTACCAAAGCAGCTATACTACTTTAAAAGAGCTCCGCTCTGTGGGTGATGCCCTTGTTTTCATACTGATGGTGCATTCAAGACAACGTGAAATTAGGATGCATCCCATTGACTAGCCAGAAGAATAAATGAGAGGGAAAACCCTCAGAGGACCTAAAGGGAACAGCAGCGCCGAGCACTCAAGTTGAATCAGGGTGATAAACAGTGATAAAGTGGATACGCAACTGGATTTCAAAACCGGATTTGGAGGAGCTCAGCTTGATTCTCTTGTCAGCTGAAAGGACTTACTTTCAGGCTACCCAATTTAATTTAAGACAAGAATCATCAGGGCAGAAAGATAAAATCCCAAGTGATACGAGTATGAAAATAGAAACTGGAAATGTGATCATAAACGTACACATGTTCAACATGACATTATCTACATGTTAGTGTAGATAATGATGTGAACTATGTGTGCATCTAAATTATGATGCAAACCCCTCATTTGTTGGTCATTTATAATTCAGAGTAAACAATATACAAAAAATGGCTGGTGGACAAATGACTCAAAATCAGACTCATATTTCATATCTGCACTTATTTTGACATGTAAAGGTGATTTTAAAACTAGAGTCACAACAAGAGATTGTTCAAATGCCTTTTCAGATTTAGTTGGGATTGTAATACAGTTATTTTAAACACTTCTCTTGGTTGGCAGGTTTACAGCTAACTACATATCTATAGGAGAAAAAGCGCAATTTTATATCCAAAATATGATCAAATCAAAGCAGTTGACCATTAAGACATAGATTGTAATGTCAACAGTTAATGTTTTTGCCAAACCTGATTTTATAGGATTTAGATTTAGCCATTTATATCAAAGATCAGTGAAACTCTTTGAAAACAGTTTTTCGTTTTTATTGGCATTACTATATATCAATTATAAACATTACATGAAAGTACACCAGATCTCACAGCATTTGTCCATAGGATCGTCACAAACTGTTTCTATATCAGCTTCATCAGAAATTGACATAATGTTCTTTCAAATGTACAGTTTGATTTTCAGCTTGATTAGTGCCGTAGCAGCCACTGTCCTGGAATGTTACTCAGTAAATCAGCACGTCACACAAACCTTTGGTTAAAGGGAATTCCTCATGCTTTCTTACACCTGGCAGTTGAATCACTAGTCCTGCCTGTTCATGGAATGATTTGCATTCAAAAGTAAAGAGAAATGTCAAACAAACACTTGTTTTCATGCATGCCAGGACCATATCTGAACATTCCATTTCTGAACATTTTGCTACAGCTAATGCAGAAAGTACTGGAACACTGGAGTTTGTTTTGCCCACATCTTTTTACAAAACGGGGCAGAAAGAATTCAGCCATCCCGTGTTTTCCTTTTTCAGTGACTTATCTTTTGTCAGAAACTGAGATAACTCAATATTCTTCAGCTTTGTTGCTCTGAGATAACATTAAAATATCTTAGGGAGCCGCTTGTCCACGTTATTTTCTCCTGTCTATAGTCTCAGACAGTCTGTGGCCAACATGCCCTCTCAGGCTAAAAACCAATTCAGCTCATGCATCATGAAAAAACATGAGAATCCGTCTTCGCTTTGGCAGAACATAACACAGTCACTGTCTGGCTCATATTCAGAGAATGAGCATTTTTTTTATCCAGACTCCAGAATGAGCATTTGCCTGTCTTTAAACGTTGCTTTCTTGTTTTCAGTGTTCTGTGTTAACAACCTGTGCCTGGGGCAGCGGTTAGGAGTCCCAGGTGCACTTTGATGCATCTGTTTTCCCTCTGGCATTGAAGACTATTTCCACAGCATACCGTGCGTGCACATGTTAGCCTATTTACCTTGAACAATGATAAAATAGAATACCATAAACAGGCATCAAATAAATCATAAACAATGCAAACAGTTCTGCATTTCAATGCAGGAGTGAGACATTTGTATTGTTGAAAAAAAGGTCATGCTGTGTGTGTGTGTGTACTTGAGGAGTTGGCTGAATGTCTATTGGGACAGCAGATGGTCAGAATTCTCCCTCTAGGCGCCTCCTCGCATTGGCCTGCTTGACAGAGAGTTTGTCATATTAAAACTGGTTTCAACCAAAAACTTGAATTGCGTGCAGAACGTACAATAACATGTATCCCAGATACTGCAGCCAAGGAGTTAGGCCGTCTTATCAAGAGTGACTGCAGACAAATCCTTTTATCAGTCAAGTATCGAGGTTCTTCCCCTGACCAAAGATAATAAAGAAATTCCAATGAAGACTATACATCTGCAAAGATTTTGACTTTAATCCTTTGCAAATGCTATTTAGAAAGGCTCAATATACCATATAACAATTGGTTGGATAAGATGGGTGAGTAATAGATATTTAATATTTGGCCACTTTCGAGTGAGGCACCATTTTAAAAGGATTCTATAAGTTGAAACCAATTTTGTCAGCAGTGGTGAATAAATCATTTGGTACTATTTTATAGATGAGTTAGAAAACTTTATTAGGAATGTTAGCTTGTGCTTGTTTCTTGTTTAATATGGTAATATAGTTATGCATGTTGGTAGTCACTATATACATGCTCATGGGATATTGCAATGCCATTTTGCATTAGTAAATGATAATATATTAATTATTAACCATTAATAAAGACATTAGAAACAACTTGTACATACTTTATAAAAATGTGCCTTGGCCAGTAACGGCAACCCAGAGTCGTCCTTTTGAATGGCTTTAAATTTATCTACAAAGCATTCGTGGATAATTTATCAACCATTAATAAAGCCATTATAAACCTGTTATAAGGAGGCCTTTATAGACGTGGTTTGCTAAAACCTTTGTATCTGAGTGAACCTGAGTTAAACAGTTGAGTATGCTTATTCATTTTGTTTGCTTACCAACATCAAGTGACCTTTTAGAGGCAGCACAAAGTGAGCTGAAAATATCTCCAGTGCTTGTATTCAAAGTCTATTCGAATATGTGTTTCTGCACAGCTGTGGCTTCAACCGTCACAGTCTGACAGCAGATGTCTGGCAAACCAAACGTGGCTTTGGTGCATTCTTAAAATGGGTTGAGCTCAACAAACTCCACTGTACAGTTATAAGATGTGACAGGAAATAAATGTGCAAGTCACATCGATCTCAGCGGGCTAACGTTCGAATCTCCTGATGTGTGCTGAAAGATGGTGTAAAATTAAACTCATGAAAGAGATGCACGTACAGCAAGTGTGTGTATGGGGGCTTGTCTCTATCTTTGTGAGGACCAGTTTGACCATTAAGTATAGAGAGTGAGGATGTTTTGGGGATATTCAGGCTGCTGATTCTCACAGCTGGGGTAGGCAGTATATTTTTGTCGTTGGGCAAAAAGTCCATAATAACTTTTCAGCATTTTGTAATTGAAGTGGTGGGCAGGCAGCTTTCTGGGAAAGGACAAAAGCGAAAGAATAAAACCTGCCAGAATCTTTTCCTACAGGATATTCTGCCATTACATCAGGCTTTCACCAAAGGGACGTGCTCTTACATCTGAACAGCCTTCTCTCTGAAATGACCTGTGATTGGCTAAAGTATCACATCACGGGCTACATTTTCTAACCCTCAAAGACAGAGACGAGGTGCAGAAGTCTAATTTTCTCTCAGACCACTTGAATTACAATATGCCGAAAGGTTTTTATGGAATGTTTGTGCGAGTGAGATGGCGAGAAAGAGAGAGTTGTAAGGTAGGTACTTATTCCTGCAGGGAAATTGCCGTCACTTGTTTATCCAGCATTCTGTTGACATCATTGTTACAGCTCACGTGGTAGTTAGTCGTTCTTGGCCTCTCTAGTTTGAGAATTATTCAGAGTTTTTTCCCCAAGTGTTTTTCATTGCATTGACCCTGTCTTCCTGTTCCCGCAGTTTTGTTCATCGTCCTGGTTCCCCAGTCTGCCTGCCCTGCCTCCTCCTGCCTGGATTCCACCCTCGCCCTCCCTGGATTTTCCCGCTTTGCTCTGGTTGTTTCGCCCCTTGGTTTCCTGGTTAATAAACCTTTACAGCCATACTGGTCTGTGCCTTGCGTTTGGGTCCACCTTCACACCAAATGAGATACTTCTCTTTTTGTCTTTCCCCCAAGAACTTCTGACTGATGGCGTATGAAACTAAGTCTGTGTATGCGTACATATAAAAGTATTGTGCTATGTGGAACAACAGCAGAGATTGACGTGGGTCCTCTCAGTACTATGTCTTCTCTGGCGTTAGCTTGTTGGTGGAGAAGAGGATGACAAGGATGAGGTGGAGATTCAGGCCAGTCCTCTCAGCTGCATTTAGGTTTGATCCTCCATTAGAGCCACAGTGCTTTGGCCTAAAATCATATCCATTGTGACATGTGGCTCGAGTGGAAATGTTGTAACTCAATCCCGAGTTTTTCGTGCCGTTATGAGTTTCAAGACAGATGGTGGGGTCTTGTACTGAGGTTTTATGTCCTCCTCTTTCATACAATCCACACTGGTTCAACGTGATTCTCTCGTTGCTGCTGCATTCCTTTGTGTTGCACTGCAGCAGGCCGCTGTCTTGATTTTTGCGACACAGTGTCAGTCCCACGCTTTGCCCTCTCCGGCTCTGCTCCGCGCCTGGCGTACAGATCCAATAACAGAAACATGACACCAGAAAATAGACCATTATCCTACGGTGCCGACCTTCCAGAGAGGGATCTTTGATGGTGTGCTGAGCCGCTGCACAGACTGATACATCAACACAACCCAGTTCCATGTCAGGGTGTTTTCAACATCAGTAAGCATGTAGAACAAACAAAATTACTGCAAGAAATGGCATCAGGTATCTTGGTCAAAGCGTAATAAAGATGATCGTAATATAAGCTGAAGTAAACATCTCATCATGCACATATGTGAAAGAGTACTGCATCTACAAAAACACCTACTGTAGGACACATTTATACAAAAAAGGTCAAAAAGGTTAATTCTATTTGTATTATATATTAGCTTTTGAATAAATACAATTTTCTTCAGCTACTAATATTATTAGTATCCTTATATTACGAGGCAAAGAAACCTCCCTAGAATATCACATAATTCCCAAATTGACCGTGAACCAGTGTGTGCGTATAGGTACAGGTGTGGTTGGACAACACACTCTAAGGTACAGGTGATGTTAGCTGTGGCAAGATTATCGACTGCGTTCAGGCACATATATCAGATGGAGGTGTATATATAGACGAAGACAAGCAGGAGGAGGTTGAGTACGATGCCGATGACCCCCAGCACAGCCAGGAATCGCTCCTCTGGTGTGCTCAGGTATGGACACGTTAGGTCCATGTAAATCTTTTTCACTCTACTAACCACAGAAACTAGTATTTAGCAATGGTGTGAGTGAATACCTGTATATCTGTGTACATTTTCTATTCATGTAGACTTAATTGCGCTAAGAAGTAGATAGGCGTTCCTCTGTTGATAATTCACTTGGTAAATTTGGTCCCTTTTAAGAGTGTTAGCAGCATACCACATCTCTTACTATCTATTCGTTTGGTCAAGTTACTTCAAAGGTGCCTTGTTTGTCAAACCTTTAAGATAGATTTCATTGGCAGTGATAATATCTTAAATCTCACAAAGGAGCTTGATTGTTGAAAGACACACTTTTAAAAGTTCTGCGACAAGATACAACCACCATCAGATCAAAGACGCTTGTATTTTGCCATTTGTCATATGAATACGGAGGCGTATCTTTTGAGAGGATGTGTGAAAAATGGGAAGATGCAGTTTAGAAATAGGAGGGAAGTGCAGATGATTCCGCCTGCGGCTCCTTCTCTGTGATTGGCAGCAGTCTTTAGCTAACAGAGCAGAGCTGTCTGGTGTAGAAAGATATGGCTACTATCCAGCTGAACACGCTGCCAAGGACCCTCGCATCGTACTGCTCACTCTGAATGAGCAAACTCTCTTTAGGTATATAAATACTTAAAGAGGAAGGT
This sequence comes from Lycodopsis pacificus, assembly GCA_028022725.1. Lineage (NCBI taxonomy): Eukaryota > Metazoa > Chordata > Actinopteri > Perciformes > Zoarcidae > Lycodopsis > Lycodopsis pacificus. The sequence continues at coordinate 13,424,919 of CM051696.1, read as the reverse complement.
GGCAGTGAGGAGAAAAGAGGGGGGACGGCGCCAACGTGTCTTGTTCAAGTTCTCGCAAAAACCTTAGGTGACGGAGGTGTAGATGTAGACAAATATGACCACTAAAAGATTGAGGATGGTTCCGATGATGCCCAGCACGGCTAAAATTCGCTCCTCGCGGTCGTTTGTGGCGTCGTCCTCTCTTGCGTGAGCGCTGCAGACATAGCGGCTGCCGGGGACCATGGTTACCATCACAGAGCCCCATCCCCACAGGGCGCGATGCCTACGGAGACGAGGTGATGAGGGGATGAGGGCGGAGGTGAGCGGGAGGACCAAGTTGAAAGTAAGGAGAAGATAGAGGTAAATGGAGATAGGAGGCAGAAGAGAAAGAAACGGGTTATTTATTTATTTATTTTTCTTTTCAGTCACACACATTGCTCTGCATGCATTTAGGCATTAAATATTAATAAATAAAACATTAAGAGTCAGTGGAGGATGAAATGAGGTTTTTGACTTTGTTCACTGACCCATATCTAATAGCGTGTCCTCCGTTTTTCCAGTTTCTTTGTCCAATGTATTTTTCTCCTTTCTACTCTTCCTTTCACTTTTCCTACATGGTCCCTTTCTCACCTCTCACCTCTTCTCACTACCTGTTCCTCTTTCTCCCCTAAACTTCTCTCACCTCTTTCACATTCCCATCAACTGCAAGACAACTCAAGCTCAACAACACATAACATCCCACAGAGTGCCAACACCTGCAGTGTTATCAAGGACTTGCTCATGGTGTTTGCAGGCCTCATTCACATTCATCTTCCTTCACTCACCTCTTCTCCTCCTCCAATATGGCTCCCACCGTCCTCAACATTTACTCTCCCTTCTTTTCGTAACAATTAGAATTCCATTTTTTGATCAATAAATACATGACCATCGCTACACTTAAGCTGGTGTTCAAATTCCTTTTAGCCCTTAGTCCCCCCTTTTCTCCACACTAAGCATTCGTGTAGATGTGGGATCAATGGTGGCTGTTAAAAATGAATGAGGTTGGATGATGATGAGGGAATCTGCAGTCCTCTGAGACAGTTTGGGAGTACAGAGAGGAAGCGAGGTTGGGATGAGGACAGCGTGTGTATTTATATCTATGTGTGCTAAAATGAGAATGACTCCTGGGCTTTAAACAGGATGTGAGATTTCCACCACACTAAACTGTTGACAGTTCGGCACACTTGTTGGCCAATTCAGTCAATAATTCACATCCCTTCATTAATACACAGACAAATATAGATAATTGAACATGCACTGTTTTATGATGTATCGTTATGGACAAACCGCTCCCTGGATAACTCTTTGTCACACACATACCGCAAATGTAGAAAAAAATAAAAGATGGATTCTCAAAAGTGTCTTTTCTTCTGCCCCCTCTTCTTTTATTTCTGCTTTACTCTTCTCTCCACTTGTTGTTCTATCTTTTCATTTTGTTGGTGCCCTGGGCAAACCAGCAGCTGCTCTAGCAGCCCAGGGGTGTGTGTGTGTGTGTGTGTGTGTGTGTGTGTGTGTGTGTGTGTGTGTGTGTGTGTAAGGACATGGACATAGCAGTATCTTTTGATGCAGCCTAGCCATTCAACAGTGTAACGTGATTATTTCCAATCCAATTAGAGGGAATGCATGGCACACCTCAAAGCTCAGGGTCGTAAAGCCCACAGAGGAGAAAAAAGAAAAAAAAAATGTTAAGATGACAACACGGGGGGGGGGGGGGGGAGAAGCCAAGAGTAGAGGAAATATAGAGAAAATAGAATACAGTTGAACATCCAGACATTTTCACCCTTAGTCAGTTGAGTGTCAAACGCATGAATCTCAACCATTCAGTTTGTGTGCGCCACAGCAGCTGGAGTTTCAATAATTTTAAGACAAAACTGCAGGTCAGGTGTATTTTGTATTACTGTAAGTTGACAGAACAATACAGTCCAGAAAATAAGCTGGCACCAAATGCATGTGCAGTGAAACATGAAACATTGTGTCAGACGATGGGGATTTTCTTTAGGTGTACCATGTCCATTTTAAATGTGGTGTCTTATACGTTTTCATAAATGATAACATGTTGTGCTCTTGTGGTGGTATGCATTACTTTGATATTTTTTAGCATTTGAGTACCATAACTTTGAATACAATGTGTACAAATAACTGACTGATATGTACATTGTGATTGTATATGCATACATGGGCTTGAAAAAGAGGGAGAGTGAGCCAGGGCTTGCAGCCCCTTCTACAGATAAAGAACAAGCATGATGTATCACACATACACATGCACAGTATGACTAACTGCAACATGCTACCACCTCATCACAAGCTCACATGCTATGCTACTCCCAATACACAGTCATTCCAAGAATGACTCTCTTTCTCTTCTACTCTCTTTCCTTACCTCCTTCCCTCCCTTCAAGAACACACATCCTAACAGACTGCGACAGGTCAACGATTTAGTCGTTAAATTAATATTTCAACGCATCCCTTCAGCCATTTAAACCCCCACGATTCAACCACATTAGTCTCAAAAGAGCAGGGGGAATCAGATGTGTGATTGTCTTGAGATACTGTAAGTCCTTTGACCTTTATCAATGAGTAAAATGTAACATACTACAATTAAATGAATGATAGTTTTTACCAAGAATCCCAGATAGTGACATTGTTGTTAAATTTAAGCTTCTATACTATTCAGGGAGAGCAACAGAGGAGGGATCCTTCTCCCCGACGGCCACAAATGCAATCGATGTCATGTATGAAATGAACAACAGTGAATAAATACAGTTATCATTTAATAAATGATACATATGAGAGTAGTAATAGCAGTAGTAGCACCAATAATAGCAGAATAATAAAATGATGACTACTAATAATAACAGCAGTAGTATATATAATAGAGTTTTATTATAAGAAAATCTGTCATAGTAGCAGTAACAGTATGTAAAACATGTAATTAAAGGTGCACTTGCCAAATATTATTTGAGTTTTGAGGCAGACCATGCAGGACACTGTGCTGTGCAGCAGAAATACAGTGAAGCACTGTGGAAATCACCAACGGCTTCCCTCCTGAGTGACCAATGAAAGGCAGTCTGCCCCATGAAACTCATGTATAATATTCATCATAATTGGTGCAGATAGCTGCTCTGCTTATTTTGCTGTCAACTTAATTTATATAGGGTGTGATATGAATTCCCTACGGATGGTCCATCTGCAGCGCAGTGTGAATTACTCTGGGACGCTGAGAGGTCACATTCACTATACAGGGGTAATCTCATGGAAACATCTGGAATGGAAATAAGTGCCTTTGACATTGCACAAGATTAAAAAAAAGAATGATTTTCAGGAAGAAGTCACAAATGACGTAAAAAAAATAACTTTAAAAGTTTAGTTTTAGAGAGTTTTCTTCTGGGAAATGTGAGTTGTGTTGTTTCTGTTCTTGAAATAGCGGATAACCACTAATCTGTGCAGACATAACCAGGAGGTTCAATGTTCTGAAGGACTATTTTACATTATAAATCCTTCATTGCACACGTAGTGCTTCCAACGAGGCTGTGTGATGCTCTCAACAAGCTCCATGAACAAAATCTTTAATTTTAAGGTTTTATGAGTAAGATTCCAATGGATAGAGCTTCTTGGAAGTGAAAACACTGGGTTGATTGAGAAGATTTTACTCAGGGGGAAGAAAGTCTGCTGAGGATGAGATTTGACTTTATCTGATGTGGGCTCATCTCCTGGGGTTTAAATTGCCCTATTTCAAGAGGAAAATGGTTTGTTTTGCACAAAATCTTCTACAAATAATGTTGGAATTGGTTACATCACAGGGTTGCTAATTTGTGGAGGGACTGATAAACTATTTCTTGCCTGGAGCCATGTTAAGACTGCTTCAGCTGAATAAGTGTTTTCACGAGCGTCCATATTTTGAGTACGGTCCAAATATCCAGCTTTTTCTGTCCATAGATAGATAGAAAAATAGCCGGGCTCAAATATATAGTACGACAGATATAAAGCAAGCAGAGAAACAAATAGTTAAACTATCTGTACAAGGGAGATAAACAGAACGGACCAACAACAGGCTGTCTGACAAATACGCAGACATAATTAGAGGTATACATGAAGTCTCAAATAGCAGCAACCTTTCTTTGCGTGATGCTCTAATCTTGTTCTGTCTCCCCACCTGCAACTACACACACAAATTCACACATAAGACACATTTCATCTCATTTGTACTGTAATTTGTAGAGAGGTTTGTACCATATTTACATTTACCATGCACATGCTTTCGTCTCACGTTTTGCTGTACATCTTCACTCTTTTGTCAGCTTTTATTTCTTTATACAGTACATTACATATCCTTGTGTGAACCTAGTTCACCCACTGCTGCAGTGTGAGAGGAGTAGATCCAGTACTGAATGTCCTCAACGTTTGTTTTTTACTAGAGCTGACTGGCGCTGACTCCAATGTCGTTAATGAGGTTGCAGCAACTGACTATGCATAAAGAGTTTGGTCTTCTACATCGTCACGATATTCACATTGGATGCTACTGATTTTAGGGCAGCAACATGCAATGTATGTTTCCCAAAGTGGCATTTAAATCCATAGGTGGATAACTGTAGTCTTTAATCATTGTAGAATGATTTACCATGGAATGAAAATCAGATCCCTCAAAGATGGTAGATGTTTTAGTTGAGCTGTTACACTGCTGTGAAAAGATGAAGTCGCATTGGATCAACCCACTGCTTTACCCAACAATCAGAGTTATAATCATAGCAGGTATAGTTTTCATAACAGTAAATCTAACTTTGTTTTGTTGCGTTGTGGTTATTGAATTTACTGTGGCTAAAACCTGGCTTCTCCAATTCTAAAGATGTGAAACCTTGTGTCAAGAGCATTGTGTGTATTGTGGATTCTGGGGAGAGATATTTCCTCTCATTGTATGCTCTTGACTTTGACTTTTAATGATGAGGAAATCTGACGTTTTTAACCCTAATCACGCTCCAAGGTATTTGATTTATGGGTAAGCAAGGCAAAATACGAATAATGTCCTATGCAATACAAACAAATTGAGTTCTGTGTGGGGCACCTTTTCCAGTAGCGATCAGGGAAAGGAGGAATTGCAGGTTGATTGGAGTCATTGATTTGTAGTGTTATTGACTCCAAACAAGTCTCAATCAATGATCTTGCAGATTTTGTTGCTGCTACAATACAGACACTGTGTTCAGTCATTGCAGAGATCAATGACACACATACACACACACGAAGAGAGCTCTCACAACTGAGTTGCCAAATGACACACGTGCATTGCATGATGGGCAATAAGGCAGCAAGTTATTTTATGAAAAATATGCTTTACATACGTTCATTAAGTTATTCTCTTGTATTTGTCTCTAGCCCTCTCTCTCTATTTCACACACTCACACACACACACACACACACACACACACACACACACACACATGCTCACACACTGAGCTGATGCACAGAGTGATGGTGTAGGAACCAGGTCCGTATGATACTAGAGCGTTCCTCAGCCTCGTTACAAGCTCTGCTGGAATACGAGGCCATCGGCCATGAAGCGACTGTCACTTCTCCTCAGCCACGGCCCCGCTTCCTCCGCATGTGTGCATGTGTGTTTTTATAGTGTGTGCATGCGTGAAGAAAACCCGAGAGAGGGTAAGTGAGCATGAATGTGCTTACTGTAAGATCGCGTGACTCCATATATGTGCTGTATGTCATGACAGCAAGAGAAGCGTGACAGTGTGAAGGAGGGAGTGCGAGAGAAAGCATCTGTGTTTGGTTCGCTTTGATTTGGTGAAGGTTTTAATTTTAGACACGCATGCTTTCAAGGAGATAATCAGAATAACATTGATGACATTTTAATTACATATCTTAAATTGCACCAAACAATTGATTTGAGCTATCTTGAGCGTCTATGGTGGTCAAAGTCAACGTCTAATTAAATACTTTTTCAATCTAATTAAATACTCTTTCATGCCTACAGGTGGCAGTAATTGGGTGAAATAAGTGATGACCTTATTGTTTTCAGTCCATTGAATTAGAGATGCAGGTAGACTGTTGACTCCAAAACAATTCACAAAAAATAGGATATTGCAGCACAAACACACTAGAAAGTTTTTTCGTCTGATTGTAATTATCCATGTTGCAGAGTATAAATGTTGCCTTTGTGCAAAGAAAAAAATAGATTTTTCAGATTTCAGGCTACAGGTCCTCACCGACGAGGTGCAGAAGCATTCCTCAAAACTTCGGGCAAGACATTCCAGAGCGACAGAGAGGAACGGTAATTGGGATTTGATATGCCGTGATTGCTGGAAAGTGTTGGCGTGAAACCCCTTATTGCCTAAATGCGCTTCATTTATCAAGTTTCTGAAGACGCTAAAAAAATTTCACTTTAACTGCCTGTGGCTATTAGACATTAATATTGTTGGCCTGCAAAGCCATTGTCATCAAGATGCTAGAGTGAGTATAACTATATCCTTATAATATTTCGTATGAAGATGGGCTGCTATTGTTTCATTTTGAAGCATTTAGGATGATGGTGTGCAATGACGCAATGTGCCCCGTGGCACAAAAACACTTGTTTCCATTCAGGTGCCAGACTTGGTGTCACGTGACCTGAGGAGCACTGTATCATGTGACCTACATTGAATTGTGTGAATCAGTGGATGGAAACATAAGGTGACCCACTGGACCTGAACGTCACACGGAGATCACATGACCTGCATCCATTAACGTGAACTATCTCAATACACCTGAGTCCTCTAATGGACCTTTCACCTTTGACATTGGCCAACATCCTGAGGTAAGATGATGCTCATTGGTGGATAAACAGTGCACATGCATTCACACATAAGCACAGAAACTGATGCACATGGCAGCCACGATGGCACACAATACACAACGTGTACTCACCACACATTGCTCCAGGGGGTCAGCCAAAAACGTCCTTCTTTCTTCCCTTTATCCAAGCATGTTGTCAGTTTTTTCGTCTCCTTCGTCCTGCTGGTTTCTTTCACCTCCCTCTCCTCCTCCACCTCCCCCTCCCGGTCCCCCCTCTCACCACTGCTGTTCAGGTCCAGCTCTGTCGCTGGTGGGGAGAATCCAGGCGCGCACACAGCTGAGGGCGATGCTTTGAAAATGCGCTCAGACACAGCTGGGCTCACACACCTCCACACTCACACAAACATATGCACAAACACAGCTGAGCTCCTCGACAGTCCTTTCCCCCCCACGCAGCCACACACACTCAAAACATGCAGCTGGTCTGTCGGCGGCTGAGTGGAGACTGTGGCGTTGAGTCTTCCTTCGTTACTGTCATGACGTTTTGAGGAATCTGTGATTCAGGTCGGACTGCCGGAAGTCTCTAATTAATTTCTTGAATAAATTAAATTGGAGAATTGTTCTTATGTAGTCATGGAGACAAAAGCAAAGTATACATCCTGCTTCCAATCAAAGGGTCCTGCGGGTTGATGCACATCAAAGCTTTTCCACACTTTTTCCTATTTCCTCAAGCCCTGGCAGCAATCCTCCACCAGCCAAACAAGGGCATTTTCAGAGATAGTTGGAAAAGTTACAATCAGTCCAGGACAAAAATAAAAATAGGACACATTTATGAATTTATGTTTGGCTTCTCTCGTCTGGCAGTGATGTACCCCCACAGTGCCTGTCAAAGCAGGTACAGTAGTCAATCTAAAAATAAATAAATCTGTGTTCATCAGCCAAAGCTGGTTCTTGTTCTGGCAGAAAAGAAGAAATTGTTCCGGTCCTGATGTGGTGTCAGTGATCTCTCTTCTTTGTTGTTCCCACAAAAGATGAAGGTCCGGTTCCTCTCTCAGTGGTTATTCAATTCTCCACAAAAAGTGCACAGCTGGCCAAAGAAAACAACCTCTTGTTTTGTCTTAATTTGGAGCAACATTTGAACTTAACTCTGCTGTCATCTGACACATTTAACCGCTTGTCTCTTCCGGTAAAAGCAGCGGCGTTTCTTCTCTGCATCAATATTTAACGGGAACCTCTCGCTGTGTTGCTGTCACAATTAAAGGTCCCACGTCCCCGTCGTTGTGCGTTGGAGGACATGTTCTCTGGTCTGCAGGGTATTCCTCTTTTTGAACCTCTCTAATCCATCATTTTTTCTTTTTTTACGGTCAACCTTCTTGAAGCTTTTCCTGCCATATGCCTAGCTCAGGTAAGTTTCCCTCCCTATAGCAGCACACAGTCACTCAGGACTCTCCCCTAGAGCTGCTCACATAGTTTTTCATTCAGTCTGTCCCTCTGTCCTTCCCTGTTTTCTGTCCATTGGCCACCCTGCAGCAAACCTTCATTCAACCCTTAGCCCTCCATAGTCATACCAAACCCTCCACTTTCTCAACTCACCCTCTTCTCGCCTTCCTCTCCCTCTCGCAAGCTGATTCACTTGGCCTATATTTCACTCCCCGCCTGGCTACTGTCTCATCATGTCCTTCTGTCTAATGACTGCTCAATTCTGGTCATGTCTTCTCTTTTTTCCCTCCTATATCTCTCTCATTGTTCCTGCATCTCCTTCTTCTTCCCCTCTTGCATTCTGAATACACAGTATTCTAGCTGCTGTGCTCTGACTCATACTGCTCTCTCCTCCCTTTTCCTTCCAGAAGCTTGAAAACGTTACTCTGTTTTTTGTTTTTTTAATCCTCTCTCTAACATCGCATCAGGATCCGTTCAGCATTTATCTTTGTCCCTGGCAACCAACATGGCAGAGAGACTTTCTGAAAGGGACAGCGAAGGATCGGAGAAGAAGATGGGGAGATGAATACCATAAAAAAGAGATGTCCTCAGGATCGGTGGAAGTGACAGCATGGAGATATGGAGAGAGGAGGCAGGGAAGGATGAGGGGGATGAGGGAGGTGGGGGGGGGCTTGTTTGTGAGGTGGAATGTGGAGATGATTGTAGATATGGAGCAAAGCTTGGAAGAAAGAAGGAGAGAATGGATGGATGAGTGAATGGAAGCACATGGCTGGCTGGAGAGTTGTGGCGGATAGAGGGGGAGAAAGATGGACGTGCATATGGATGGATGGATGGATGGATGCTTTGACGGGTTGACTGCTCTTCTATGACATCCAGGGAATCTTTGATTGCAGCTGTCATGGAAGAAAAGGGCCCCTCCCAGTCTCTGATTAGTCAATAGGATTTGTCTTAAACATATATAATATAAATGTTTGATATCAGTTTGAAGCTATTTGACATTTTACCTGTATGGGAATCCTGTCGTGCTCTCTCTGACAATGCTTCGCTCCTCTCTCTGTCTGCTCCTGCAGGCTCAGTCTGTGCTATCACCAAAATGCAGCATCCCTCTTCCCTCCTTCCCTCCTTCCCTCCTCCCCTCCACCTCCTGTCTCTCCCATTCTGTTTCCCTCATCCCCCCCCCACACACACACACACACACACTCAAACACACACTTCGCTCCCGTTCTCTCTATATGCGTTCTTCTCTGTCTCCGTTTCCCACTTTCCCCTTCCATCTCCTCTCCTCCTCCATCTTCCTCGACCCCCCCCCCCCCTCCCTATTCCATCCCACCTCTCCACCTCACTCTCTCTTTCCTCATGCTTGCCCCCCCCCCTCTTTTAGAGAAGCTTTGAGAACACAGTGGCCAGGCTCTTGGAGTTGAAAGCTCTCAGGACACGTGAACACCATTCATAACCGCCACATGAATAATACACAAACAATACACACAAATCTTTCATATTCATGCATATGTGAAAAATACACATACGCACTCCCTCTGTCTCTCTCTCTCCACATAGCAGACAAAAACAACCAGACATCCTTCCGATAAACATACAGTTTTTTTTATGCATGCCTGAGCGACATTCACTGTGCAGCCACGCACGTACACAACACACTGAAGGCACCGATAATGAAGGCAGTTTTTCTGCAGCATGAGATAACATCTGCAATTATTCATCTGACAAACATACACAGTGCACATGCTGGGTGAAGAACACTCTCGTTTCAAATGGAAATGCTGTTTGACAAACAGCGACAGAGTCGTTGAACAAACATATGAAACATCAGCTCTAATGTGTGACCAGGGAAAGGTGTGTTTGTCTGCATATGTTGTTGCTCCATGTAGAACATTTGTGCATACATGTGTAAACTATGACAGGTATCACAACGTTCTTTGTGTGTGTGTGTGTGTGTGTGTGTGTAACTGGTTGGAGCTGTCCTTTTGGCTTCTAGCATCACCCACTGTCACCATCTGTCCTCCCAGCCAGATGGGAAGGGTGTGTGTCTGCACGAATGTGTGTGTGTGTGTGATCGTCTTTGGTTATGCTGGTTATCATTTGATAGAAATCATACTTGAATGTCTATGAAGTCTCATCCAGGTCACAGGACAGACCATAATGTAGAATGCGTTGTGATTTTCACACAGCCCATTTCAGTTGTCTTTGACATACTGCTTCTGGAAAAAAGTAATTATCTTAATTTCTCAAGTTTTATTTTACATTTCTATTTACCATTTGGATCCCTGATGCCACATAGCCTGTTAACCTAGCTGATAATTAAGCTATACAGATTTACAGCATCTATTAGCAGCAACTGGCTGCACACAAATGTGGTTATGTTAAGACAAGATCACACTAGGCAACTTTCAAAATAGCTTGCGTCCTCGAGGTGCAACAACAGCTTTGGTCAGTGTTGCAAATGCAATACATAGAGTAAAGTTCCTAAAGGCTACCCCTACCCCAGCTTTCGCTTTGCGCTCTCATTGGCTGTAGCTCCCACACAGACTGCCCAACAGGTCCAGATGTCTTGGCCTGCTAGATATCTGGATTATGTCTGTGATGCATCTGCGGGCAGAGAGGCTCGCGTCTTTGAACAGTTCACATTATGGAGCTCAAGCAGCAATTTGCCTCTGATCTGTGGCTTTTTTTCGGGCAATGCCTAAATCTGTCTGCTGAAAATCAGGGCTAAAGTTGTGTGGTGTGAACTAGGCATTATTTAGGAGGTCATTTGTCTTTGTCTTTCTTTTGGTGCGAACAGGACATTGATTTGCTCATGACATGCAAGTGAATTTAAGTAGCTAAGACAGAGAAACTGGAAGTGAGCAATGTCTCTGCATTGCAAATGATGTCTTTACTGCAAAACAAGTCTTTGACTTGTGGCGTTCATGTTCATGTTGTAGGTGACTCCAAGATAATGGTTTCCTTCTAGCCATTGGGTTGATAAATATCCCAAATTCCCCTCTCTTCTACGGTGACAATTGGTTAAAAAATTAAAGTAATATTGGGCATAATTCATGTCATTTTACACCTTTTAAAATCCACTTACAATGCAGGATTTAAAATCATGACTAATAGCCAGTGGTATAAATCTATAGGACCTTTCAATTGAGAATACATGTATTATTAATAATGGTTGATGTAGCCATGGCGTACCGCTTTCTTATATATTGAATGCTTTCTCCTATCATTTAAACACGCTCAGTTAGACAACTGCTCATTTTGCTTTGTCGCTGGAATCGTTGCCTGAAGCAACAGTGTATTGTTTTTTACACAGAAAAACCCAGTGTGGAGAGAAGAGTGACAGATGCATCCGGATTGTAGCACTGGTAACACCTTTTGATGGCTCACTCTTCATTCTGTATATATGTAAGTTGACCGTCAAGAAGATTAGTCTTTACGGATGAATATGCTGTCATGGCAATGCTCACTCAACCTCCATCTCACATTCCTTACAGTGAAAACTCCGCCTCTCTGGTCTCTGATGCAATGTTCATCCATTTAGGGGGCTGAATGCCGGATGCATTTTTGTGCCAAATATGTCACTTCAAGTCATCATGGCTGCAGCCTATTTTTAATTTTAAAGGCTCCTCCTAATGCGACAGAGGAATACATCTTCATCTGTGGCTGAAATTCTGCTTGACTGCTGATCCACTATGATTTTTCTAATCTCGTCTGTTCATATCCACTATATGCCTGACTGACTGAGGCGAGTGCGCTTTAACTCGCTTTAACTTCTGTCTTGTCTTTCCAAGAGTCTTCATGTGTATCCACCATCTGCGTGAATACATTAATGAACATTAATTCAGCCAACCAATGGAGGGAGAGCATCCAGATTTCAAGTCAACATATTCTCTTGAAAGTTATTATACAATAGGCCTATGCAAGAATTTTCTAAAAATAAACGATGTATAGACTCATTCATAAATAATCCCTCTTAAACTTTATGACCCACTCGTGTGTGGTGGTTTCTGACCCTGCGGCCGAGATGAAGCCAGCCATGTCCGGCTGCATTCATTTATAATCTGCCAATGCTGCACCTTCCTGCAGGGTTGTGAGGAGGTGTGCAGTCATGTGGATGTCTTTATTTGTGCTTGGGAACCGCTGTGAAAATAACATTTTCGTTCTCTTGTTCACTGCTTTGTTCTCATTAACGCCGCTCCGTCACTCTATAGTTTGCTCAACCATCACTGCTCTCTCTCCCCGACTGAAAAATCATCTTTGGGTTTAAAATAACTAAGTACTGTTAAGTTTACGCAACAAAACCATTTAGTTAGGTTTACAGTAGTTGGCGTCGTGTCCCTTTCACACTGGTTTGTAGCCTGAAACAAAGAAGAACACATCATAGGTCTGTTCAGATTATGTGAAATTATCGTAATCTGAGTGTAGTTATGTAAAGTGGACCTATTTTATGGACCTATACCTTTTATTGCACGTTTCCTACTTTTGTGATTAAATAAACCCCTCTTTTTTAAAACCCACCTGTGGCTCCTCATGTCTGCCAGCTCTGCTCCTCACAGACTTCTGCATCGACGCCTTACAAGAAGAACACAGTTGTGTATTGTTAAAGGGATGACATTATTTTCCACTGAGCTCTCAGGCCAGAAGACAAGCAAGCTGTTTTAGAATAGTATGCAGGGGACAGATAAGAGTAGCATAAGTTAAAGTCAGAAAAAGTTAAAGACAAGGTGGACTCTAGCTTTATGAATGCATTCATTTTTGTTCTGTTACATTAATGCTCTGACACGGGTAATAACTCTGTCTTTCTCCTTACATTTCAGTTTTGTTGGTGTTTAATACTTTATTGTGGATCTGACATGCATGATTTCGGTTGTATAAAACACATCTAAACTAAAACCATATTAATTGCAGAGTAAATTGTGCAAACTGATTTAAAAAAGAAACCTCACCGGTTACTACTCATATGAAGTCTTTACATCTTCCACTGGTGATGAAACCTGATACATGACTGCCTCCCTCTGGTCTAGAAGCAGAAGCAAAAATTATCACAGACTATTTGTTCACAGTGTACTGTTGAAAAACTGAAGCATTCTGTAGAGTGTGTTTATATGGATCATTTTAATTCAAAACAGAGGTTCATCTTTGATATGTTCTCTCTGTGCGTATATTCTGATTATAAACTGGAAACATTGAGAGCTAAAATAGACCGCTATCTTCTGTCCCTGTTCATGTGTTCCAATGCCTCCTTACCGGCCTGACTGCCTGGAGACTCTTATAGGCTCGAAAATAAAACTCATAGCCAACATGATTTTGCTTCAGTCAGTGCAGGTCAAACGTGCTTCAAGTTAGGCTTCACAGCAGAACGGCCTGCTGACATACACTCAGTCTTCAACAAACAGTTGGGAAAACTGCTGGGTGTTTCCTCACATTCAAGGGACAGAACACTTTCCACTCACAGAGGTCAGTGCATCGGCTATATGTATCCTTTCATTGATCCAAGCAGGAATGCGTCTATCTGCTCTTGTTTTAATGTAAAACATTTATATTCTACAGATATTCTAAACCTTGAACGCATCGCACAAAAGAAGGCAGGACAGCTCGACCTTCCCATCCCCAATTTTCTTTCAGATAGCAAGATGTTGTTAAATATTTGAAATGCCTTCAATGTATCTTCCAAAGACAAAGTGTACTCAACAGGCAGAAATACTTGCAGTGTGCTAAACCTTTTTCTTTTCAGTTGCCGGGCTAATATGCTGACCGAAACAACAATGCTCATCAGTAATATTGCTGTTTCATTGTACTCTTTTCTGTTTGACCAAAGTCACAAGTTGAGAAACAGTCCCCTAGGGTTTCCTAAGATTAGTTGTAAACACAGTGGATGATTTAGGAAATCTGGTAACCAAAGACACCGTCTCGCTCAAAGAGCCATATTATGGGAAGAAGAGTTTTACAGTGTGTGTGTGTGTGTGTGTGTGTGCTCGCTGCTGTAGACAAATCAATCATTCTTCAGCATATTAGAATGCCTTGGCAGAGACAATGGAAAACAACAAGGAGCTCATTTTGCAGTAACATTTTATTAATATCACAGACACTCAAAGTGCACTTACATTTCCTTATATAAAAGTGGAAACATTTGATTACATTCATCATCAAGAATGTCCAGCATTTCGTTGTTAAAACTCTTGAGAATTCTTTGTTTTAATCTTAAAACTACATTCAAAAAGGTATCAAAATGCAAATTTGAAAAAGATGTTTTAGAAAATAGGCCTGTTGAAATTCTACAATAAAAAATACAAATGTCTTCTTAGAACACACTTGACTCTTCTAATATATGCTGTTTGCCTCATGGATAGAGAATATGAAACCAGAATATAATTAAAGTTTCTCCAACACTCACTCAGTCACTCGTTGAGCATTTTTGAGGTAATCAAACAAATTTATGAAAATCAAAACCAGAAGTGTAAATGCCACAAACATCAAATCACTTTGTAGTTGCACTCATTTTACAATGATCCTTAATCAATGGTCGCTATCTTTATTGCGGCACAGGGAAATTCATTTGGGTGTCATTCACTTGAAGCTTGGTGACGTATTGACAATTTGGTCACTAACCAGACAGTAAGTTAGCACCGTTATTTCAATGAACTTGTACCGTTCAATCATGCAGCATCTCTTTTGCTGAACGAATTACAGTCTAAGCAGTAGAGTTAAATATAATTTGATGATCAACAAGGCAAATTTGCCTGTCAAAGTTCACGTCTCTGAGTAGCATTAATAAGCGCCCGCAAGCAGTTCCACTGAAATTACTTCTTCATTACACAGCGGTTGAGAAAGAGTGATTGCTGCAAAAGGTTGCCTTGGCTAGAAATCACAGACTATATATAAGAAGTGGTCGTAGTCACCATTGGTTTGCGGACAGCCAGTTTCAAGCCTCGAGTTCGGCATTTTGGCCATCTGTTTTTTTTGCAACCCGTCCTGACACGAGACGGTGGAGCTAAGTACAACCGAACGCTGAATAAGACATTTTTAGGCTACGAAAATGTTACAATTTTTTTTCATGAACTGAAAACACACTGTTCCTGTTAGACGAAAACACGGAACACTTCCACACTGGACAACGCTGTGGCAGTGACCTGTTAATCTCAAGGTAACAATGCCCTTCAATCATATCCTGCTTTATCATCTGTTTTACTCTAAATGGTCCATCATTTACTAAATGAAAATCATGCTGCATTGAAGGCAACTTAAAACTAGCGATTGAGAGCATAAACTAATATTTACAATGTTTACTGAGTTTAGAAATCAAGTGAGAAGTAGGGTCATTTTCTCATAGACTTCTATACAATCAGACTTATTTTTGCAAGGAGAGGTATCCTACATAATGGTTTATGTGTTGATATTAACTATTTTAAGTGAAGCTCTGCTATGTCCTGCCCCTGGAATGTAGACTGGCCAATATTAGCATAGCATTGGCCCGCTCGGGCCAAGGTCCGACAATTACCCGGTTCTGCTCCATAGACTCTCAATTTTCCAAATTTTAGATAACATTTATTCAGGGAGTGCAGTTAGTGACAGTGTGGGCTCCATAGTAATTCTGACAGCTTGACGGAGTAGCAGCTGGGGGCGGGGCTTAGCAAAGGCTTATATTGTATTTTGTGCTTGCTTAGATTTGCTGAAACAGTGGACTGAGTGACATTTGGAGAAACTCTCAAGATCTATGCTCCTCAGGAATGTGTAAATAAATCCCCAAAACAGAATGTATTTTAAGGTGATATATATATATGGACATTCTTTTTGCATTTGGCTGCAGGCGGGAAATGACAAATGAAACATCAATATGAAAACTGGAAAACATGGAAAAATAAAATTCATAGAAATTTCAGCAAACTGACGTCACCAACATTCATCAGCAGTCTGTAATGTCCTTTTATGCCTTCTTCAAATTCTCTCGTTCTATTTTTCATTCTTTCACTTTCTGTATGTGATCCATCCATTTATCCTTCCACTGTCTCCTCTCTTCTTTCCTTTACTTTTCACTCCGTGCTATCCGCAGATCACTCCGACATCTTCCCCATGTGAGCAGTTGTGTTTCCCCACCCTGGATCTCTTGCACTCCAGCAGTGATCTCTCCCCGCCCTCACACTCCACATCATCCAACAGGATCCTGACGCTGCGGTCTGCCTCCCCCAGCGCAGCCCTCTTCATCACCGCCAACGCCGTTGTGAAGCCAAGCTGTCGACACACTACAGTACCTGCTTTGCTGTTGAAAAGGTCATCGCACACTGTCCCCCACTCACCACGGATAAATATCTCCACTCTACCTCTATCTGATAAACCATCGACGCTTACCAGTCGCACCGAGCCAACCCGCAGCCTTCTTCCTCCTCTTCCTCTCTTGTGGCCGCGACCTCTTCCTTGAGGCCTCTTGTATACTTGGTTTCCCTCCCCGGCGCTTTCCAGCTTCTCTCCAAGCCACAGCCTGACTTCCTGTGATTTGGGCAGCGTTGTGTTGATAGGTGGTCTCTGGGGCTTGTAGCCTGATGTCGTGGGTTTCTGGCTCCAATATGGCGCTCGTGGTGTGGTCAACGCTTCAGGACGCTCGGAGTATCGCGCAGAGGTCTGAGCCGTCTGGGGTAGTTTAAGGGATGTTGTGTGTGGAGAGCGAGGGGGTGGTGGTGAGGTCAAAGGTTGGGAGGTGGTAAAAGGGGTGTACTGAAAGGGTCTCCAGTGTCTCCTGGTTGGAAGTGTGGTGATTGGGATTTGAGCAATCCTAGAGAAGGCTGCAGTCATGACGGTTGTGCGATAACCTGATGGAGAGACAGAATCACTCTCTTTATATGTAGTTGAACAATGTGCTGAAGAAGTTTTTCTTTAAAGTAATATTTTGGCATTTTTGGAAACGCGCTTAATTGCTTTCTTGTTGAGTGTCAGAGAAGATTGATACCACTGTTGGTACTATGATAAAAAACACAAATATTTGTTCTCACACATTTTCCACACAGTTTTTCTGAAGTAAACAAATGAGATATAAAGTGTGAATTAGTGGACAGAGCCAGACTTGCCATTTCCGATTGAGGGTTATCAACCTTCTCATCTATAACTGCAAGAAAGCGAATAAACACATTTCCAAACATGTCTCTCTGACCTTTAAATTGCTCATTTGAGGTCGCGTATTTTTAAAAAGCTGTGATTTCACTAAAGCCATTTAAAGAAACGTTATCCTTGAAGACAGGCAAGGAAAGACATAAACAGAGACACACAAAGATGAATGTCCAAACTGAAGCTGATGCAGAACCATTTATTCAAAATAAATAATGCCAAATTACCCGATTTAAATTAAAGTAATACCCAAAACATAAATAAGCACCATTTGTCCTGCTTTAGACTCTTGTACCAGCCAAAGAATATCATTTAAGCAGGAATTAAAGTCGCAACAACAGCTAATTTCCCTGTACCTGAGTTTGACTTGTGTGTAAGGCTAATGCTGCATTTACACGGAATCAGGTTGACGGCAGACAGACAACACCCTCTAAACAGCACAGGGAAAACAAACCAACACCTCACCTAATTTCACTGTCCCGCTCTCGTCCATTAACATGATATTTGGTTTCCCGTCGACCTGATTCCATGTGAATGCAGCATTATTCTCACCCTCTACCGCCGCAAAGGCAAACTTGTCTTTAATTTGCTTTCGGTCAATAAGCAGAACATAAGCAAAAGTTGAGACATTGGAACACTACTGTACTTTATACAAGTTTCTAACAACTTGACTGCAATTGTATTAGCATTTAATAAAGTAAATACTACTAAACTAAGGAAATAAAGAAATTGTTTTTTCCCCTTTAAAGTGCAAAGACTGATAAGAAGCATAAGCAAAAAAAGTAAATCGGATCGAAGAATTTACTATTAGGTTAACGTATACTCGCGGTTATGCGGGTTGTATACAAATTACAGTGCATCATTTTTAGACAATGAGAACAGCCTGATTGGCTGCATATTGATTTATGGACTCTCAGAAGTGGTAAATATAATTATTAGCAAGAAAAAATGATCAAGAGTTAGTATTTTTTGCACCACAAAGAAAAGTTTCACCAGAAATTTTTCTCCTCACTTTTTAGCATCTGTTTAATCATCTTTTTCTTTTACCACTATGCAAGAAAATACCTGATCTCTAACATACAAGCTGTGATTTTGGTAGTTTTTGCTGTTTGTGTTCTTGCTTATGCAGTAAAACTATTAAGGAACTATGAATACATAACGCTTTAATAACCAGAAGTGAGTATATTACAGTTACAGTAATTTACAGTTAACCAACTTTGACTTAGCAGCCAAACTATTTATATTCATATTTTTAATTCATATAAACCCTACAGCAATTACTTTTAACTGTAATTTATAGTTTTCTAACTTTAAAGTGGTTTGATTTCATCAAAGATGAAAATTCTATTAATCATCCAAGGAAAGTAAATTGCACAAATGTTAATTCAGCTGTTAGCATGTTAAAATGTAAAGCACAAACAGAGTGCAAAGGAAGAAACCACTCGGCTTGATGCTGCTTGCTTCTCCCTGCAACAAGGTGTGCACTAGTGTACTGTTGGCTTTAATGTTAGTAGTGACAGTTGACTTAGTGGTTGTGTAAATAGTGGATCTAGTGGTTGAATAATCAGTGGAGCTGGCTTGGTAAACAGGTGCACCAGTAGGCCTACCAGTGGGTGAGGTTGTGGCGGGGGTTGTTGCCATGGTCATCTGGTCAGTTGTTGGTGTGGTTGGCGGTTTTATTGTTGTTGCTGAGGTTGTTTTTATTGTTGTTGGTGGTGGTGAAGGTTTTCTCATTGTTGTTTTTCTTGTTGTCTGTAATGTTGTTTTTCTTGTTGTTGTTGTTGTTGCTGTAGCTGTTGTGGACGGTTGTGGCATTTTTCTCAATGTTTTTCTTGTTGGCATTGGTGGCTTTATTATTATTATGGGTGATTTTCTTCTTGGTGGTGTTTTTGCTGTTGTTCTTATGGTTGTCGTGGGTACAGGTGTGGTGGTCGGTTTCTTGTTGATTACAAACTCTGCAAACAAGAAAGACATTTTGATCAAAAACCCCATAGAGAATTTGATACATGTGTAAAATATGTATTAACTAAATGTTGCACATTGACAAGAGACAAATTGACATTATTATTTTTTGTATTCAACAGATAACGTTCTCAGGGTTTTGGTAGAGTGCACGTGGCCAAGAGTCTAATGTTATTATAAAGAACAACAAATAAAATGAGAAAACACAAATATGAGTGTAACAGATGGTAACCAGGATGTTTAAATGAAAGAAACATTATTTTAGGATTTCCTAACCTTCTTTGGGGTAGAAGTGAATCAGTTTTCCCTTAATCTTAACAGGTGAAGGCTTGACGATGCACTTTCCTGGTGATGCTCGTCTGTGTGGTCAGGAGAGAAACAATAAGCAACCCATGACATGCTTTTTTAGTTCTGTAGCTTCTGTAGAAGTAATTCTACTGTATTCTAAGATCAGCTATTATACTTCAACTAGAGCTAGACAGGTGGTGGGGCTGATACGTTCAAAATGAAAAAGTCCTGCTCACTTCAAATCTTGGTCACAGTTCTTTAATAACCACATTTAGAAAGTTTAGAGACACACAGCTGGCAGGAAAAATGAGACAAACTAAAAACCTGGACACCACACGCCCCTGTAGGTATGATGAAAGTGTTGCTGCAGTGATGTTTTGTAATGGTTAGCTACCTGGAAGGGTCCACTATTTTGTAGACGACTCCTGCTCTAGCTGTGGCACTCGGGGCTCCGGTGGCTAAGAAATACAGTTCTCCTGGAAAGATGGAAAGAAGAGAGGAAGATAGAGAGTCAAGTAGACAGAGACAGCAAGAAAGAAAGAGAGGGAGGGTGAAAAGATGGTGGACAGCAGGGAGAAAGAAAGGAGGGACGGGGGTATTTACAAACAGTGTGGATGAGAGAAAGAGGGAGAACATGTCAAAGTAGAGGATATATAAAGTAAAGAAAGAGGAAAGAAACCACATAACAAACTCAAAAGTAGTGTTACGGCAAGAAATAGGATTTGGACTTTACTTGAACTGTTCAACTTCCTCCCCCAGTCACTTTCAGAGGGAGGGAAGAGTGTGCAACACTCTCCCTCGTAAATTAGCAGTCTGTTTAATTCAAACCAGATTGAAGGTCAAACTGAACCCTGTACTGGGTGCTTTTGGATGTAATTTAATATCGTCAACAATTCCACAAGTCAAGAAATTACACTTTAATCAGGAAACAAACCCCTTAATTAACCATAATCATTTAACTTTACATAACTGTCCCACACCTCAATGACCTCACTAATGTTTAGACATGTGTAGTTCACAATGACTGTTTGTTTGCATGTTGTTAGGTTCTCACCAGCTTCATCCTCAGCAAAAGAGATGACGTATTTAAAGTAACTGTTGATGAGTTTGGGGAATCTGCAGGTCTGGTCTCTTCCCATGCAGATCTCATTGTACTGCCATTCACCTGAAGTGGCATTCTCCTTCAGAGACATCAGACGCCTAAACAGAAACAACAGCACATAAACACAAATAGCACAACATAAAGTGCAGCTTTTATTGAAAGTGTTTGGGTTTCTCCAGCCACACTTACTGTAATGATTAATGTTGCAGTAAAAATGCAGTAAAAATGTACAAAATGTTTGGCCAAAGGAAAAAATAAGATCTGGGTCTCTGCCGTGATTGGTGAGAATTTGTCAGTTGTTTTGAAGTTTAGATTTTAGAATAACGCAGAATCACTAACCCACTCATGAAATCCCCAAAGATGTAGAGTCCATTGAGGTTGGGCATCTGACAGCCTCTGTAAATGTATCCTCCTGTCACTGATTTGCCCAACTTGTGGGGGTAAGCAAAGATAGGCAAGATGTCATCTAGACAGAGACATAGAACAACACGTCAGTTTATCATCACAACTACAGCGACATTCTGCACACTGAAAAGGACAAAGGAGAAATATAGTGTATCTGGAAAGTCACTCGAGCCCACAAACTTAAAAGATATTTGGCTAAAATGGGCCCTCGCAGCTTGTTAACAGTGACAATACTCAAAGAAAACATGTAGTCATTCTCAGTAGGCTAGTGTAATTGTGAAAGTTAAAAAATGCAGCGT
The DNA here is from genome assembly GCA_028022725.1 of Lycodopsis pacificus. Classification (NCBI taxonomy): domain Eukaryota; kingdom Metazoa; phylum Chordata; class Actinopteri; order Perciformes; family Zoarcidae; genus Lycodopsis; species Lycodopsis pacificus. The sequence continues at coordinate 13,403,535 of CM051696.1, read as the reverse complement.
AGAAAGTGTCCTCACCGAGCGAGGAGTTGTGACAGAGTTTGCGATCGTAGCAGCTGAAGCCTTCTTTGGCCCGCCATCCATAGTTGCCTCCTTTAAACATATATTGACAAAGTTTGAGCAACTTCCCAGTGAAAGAGTTATTTCACCATTTTATCTAAATTGAATTTTATATACTCTAAAATAACTTCGAGACTCACAGAAATCTGTTTGGCTGTGATTTCGATGTTTCTACATAATCATATCCCAATCACCTTAAATCTCTCTCTACCGTAAAACGTGGCTTCAAAATACAATCATCACACCTTTAACAATGAGGTCCACCTCCTCATATTTGTTCTGGCCTACGTCACCACAAAACATCCTGCCTCCGCCGCGGCCTGTCACGGGGTCACCTCGGTCAATGGAGCAACGCCACATGTTTCGAACTCCGTAGGCATAAATCTCTGTACAGAAAGAAGAAAAGACATTTACATGTTGACACATGTTAAGAATAACTATATAGAAATAGCCAATCTTCTTGCTGATGGTCTTCTTTACTCACGTAGGTCATGTAGAGGCATCGTTATTAATTAAATTGAGACTTTTTCACAACCTCACAGTAACTTTAATGTTTACAATTGTGACATTCATCTTAAATGTTCACTTCATCTTAAAAGTGACCCGATATAATTGCCTCCAGAGGTAACACTTTAAGGGATTTACCAGGTCGAGCCTCCTTCTCCCTCAGGAATGGGTTGTCTGAGGGGATGCTGTACGGGAAGCCATCGTCATTGTTGTCAACGTCAACACGCAGCACCTTGCCAAGGAGTGTTGACCTATCAGAGAGTAGATGAGAGAGGCAGAAAGAGTCAGGGAGGCTTCAACACCGAGGGGACTGAGCAGCTGATTGAGTGCTCCTTTAAGGTGGACTAAAAGAAGTTTTTATTGTTTCACCTTTGAGCTTAGGCTGTCCCATCAAACTATTTTTCTACTTGTTTCAAAAAACCTCATCTTCCTCTGCATTGAACTTTGATCTTTTATATTTAATTTATCTTTCCCATCTTCTTTCTTCCTCATAGCCACGTCTTCCTTTCCATCCAACATCCTGTCTGTGGTTAGTGCCCTTCACATCTATCCCTCTCTCCATCTTTCTTTTTCCCTCTTCCCCTCTCAGTCCCTCTGCACCTTTCTCCTCCCTATATGCCCTGGTCGCTCTCTCCTTATAGCCCAGATTACTCATTCCAATCCCTCCTCCCTCTCTCTCTCTCTCTCTCTCTCTCGCTCTCTCGCTCTCTCTCTCTCTATCTCCTCCACATACCAGTATATGGTGGTGCAATTTGTAGAGTCAATATTAGAGTTGGCAAGCTGCATTCTCCCTCATTCCCAGAACAGTTAATACAACCTGTCAACAAAACCCCTCAGAAGCAGCTAAGCGGCTAAACTATAAATGTCGGGAGAAAAGCTGTCAGTGTCTCAAATAAACCTTACTTACTGTTTCGTAAACTATGTCATTAACCTGCTTCTGATAAAATGCACGGTTGTTGAGATGAACAACATACTAATGTAGTATTTGTCAGCTCAAGAGTGTACAGTGTAACTACTATATGCATGGCACTTTTGGATTATTTTCCGATGTGAATGCTGCAAATGAGCAGTAATGTATTGCCCTTCCTACCTTGTTGTCCTTTGGCTGTAATTGACATTTAAGCCGCTCAGAGTTGATGAAATGAGAATAAAGAATGACAGTCGTAGCTCAGAGCTGAATGAAGGGCAAACCTTCACTACAGGGAAAAAGCCCCACACATAATAGCTTCTACGTATACAGTATGACCACATACATGAAAATACAGACACAAACACATATTGCCTTAAGATACAATCTATCAAGTTAATTAAATTAATTACACTGCAAAGGTCATGTGGTTGGAGAGGAGAGTAATGTTTACCAACACAGTAAAAGACACGTAATGTCCTGCAGTCCCTTGAATGAAAGCCCCTTTTATAAACTCTGTGTAAACTGCTCTCGGCATAAACACACCATGCTCCAACTCACACTGACATCTGTGGACTGCCACCAGATGCTGATGTGGTCAATATTTTATGTTTCATCACTAAAATCCCGAAAAGAAGAATGGACATATAAGATGAAGTGATACATTCAGTCCACCATTACTCCAAATATGCAGTCTATTAATGGCTCCTTCTATCCCTCCTGGTCTCCGGATAGTTCTTCCCCACTGCTGCTGCTGTGATTCTCGGTCAAGCGCTTATAGCGAGCGGGGCCTTCAACAATGTAATGAGCAGAGAACAGGCCTTTGCAGTTGACTAACATTGGTGCCTAAGAAATATGCCTGTTTTTAAAGAAAAAGCACTCAACTATCTCCACCATAGTTGTTGTTTTTTGTAAAGACAGTGGCATATAACAAAATGATATGCTGAGTCTACATAAATTGTAGAAATGTTTCTTTATTGTCTTTCATATGTTTGTCATATACAGATATGCAATGATGATTTCTGGGTAATCTATATGTTGATGTTGTCAACTCTCTAATTGATCATGTGACAATATGTATGGTAGCTAATCCTGAAAGCATTCTCTAGTCTACTCTCCCTAAGTAACTCATTTGACTGTATAATCCAACATATTGTCAGTAAAATATATAAACGCATGATGGTGTGTGTATGTGTGTGTGTGTGTGTGTGTGTGTGTGTGTGTGTGTGTGTGTGTGTGTGTGTGTGTGTGTGTGTGTGTGTGTGTGTGAGCGTGTGCTTCATAACAAGCAACAAGCGTGCAATAGGGCCCGTTTAAATAGCGTTCCCTGGGGCCCGTTTTAACTATTTCACTCCACTCTATTTGGTGACATGCTTATATTCGGCCCTGTTAATGAAATTACACAATCCCTTCCAAAGGTCTTCAGCACTCCTCATTTTAATGAAACATAACTGAGATATTCTCAATCAACCCTCTAGGATGTAAAATAACTTATTTATTGCAATCCTAATTGCCTGGCATGTATCAAGGATACTTTTTTAATGATAACTTTTGAACACAAATGACTCATTTGTCCCGTATAATTGTCATTATGTGAGCAGGTTCCCAGCCCAGCAAGATCCTCATTTTACGGGAATTTTCATGAGAGGAAGATAACCTGCCTTCAAAAAGTTTATAGACTATAAGACTATAAAAAAAACTATAATTTATAGTTCAACAGAGCAATTTGAGAGTCTGCACAGTTCTGATGTCTATCTTCACCATAATTTGGATCCTTTTCATTAAATTTAACTGGAATTGAATTATTTGGAACTCCTTTTTGGCAGAACTGGCTGGTTCTAACCAGACTTTCTGTATTTTTGAATACATGTTTATATGTAGCCAACATCTAACAACGTCAAGGTGTCTGCCAACATTTTAACAACCTCCGAGTAATCAAAATGACAAGGATCTATGTTACTTTCGTTTATAATTTTAAATTACAGACAAGACGGAAGCTTTTGCTCAGAGAATGGTTTGTCCAAACAATTACCGGTCAAACTTTTCCTGTGCTCAAGTCGTACATGTGCAGCTCATTCTCAGGTTTGCTGCTGTAACCTGAAAATATATTTAGTTACAACAACACTGCTACGTGAGGAATTTAATGTGAGGTGTTGGAAAAATACTAAAGTCATAATCACAACACCTCAATTTGTTAAATTGTACTTACTTGTTCTGTGAGTTGCCAAACTTTCCAAATGGGTCCCCCGCTCGGCCACCATCACCAATGAAGATGTACAAGTACCCGTCATGGCCAAATAGAAGCTGTCCTCCATTGTGATTGGATGCCGGCTCTACCACCTCAAGAATGGTCCTAAACCAAAAAGTACATAAGAACCAGAGCTTAGAGATATTCCATTGCATCTAAACGTTTATTGACACATATCTTAACTAGAATTACCACCTTGCCTCCACCAAACAGTCAAGTTGTAGTTTACATACAAGTCCGTCCAAAATGTCATCACCTTATCATTTGAGTGAAGGGTGGAATTAAAACTTCCGGGTCCGTCATGTGAAGCCACGGGGCCCAAAAAAGACTTTTTCCCACAGACTTATATTGAGAGAGCCTTTTTTAACTCACGGATACTTTTTTATCCCTAAGTTTTAGTTTTAAGGTAAATCAAGTGTCCACTACGAACACATGAATGGTTCTTATTTAACTCATTACGTCCTAAAAGTTGTAAATGCACTAATATCCAAATCTATAGTTATTTTCCTTCCTCCGTTCATCTGAATGAGGCTGAAAACGAGGCTGAGAGGCGGGGTTAAAGCTACCAGCACTTGTTATGTGTGCCACCAGATCACCAGAAGATGAGGGTGATTTCCTGTGAATTCTGTACTCAAAAGTCAAACTTTCTTTGATTCATGCGTCACTCAGCAACCGTCATAGGAATGACCGGGGCACCGCCTCTTACGCTGTATCCACTTCTCTTTATACATTCATGCGGAGGCATGGGTCTCTTTGTTTCCGCTTGTGTTTCTCTGACTGTGAACTTCTCTCCTCACCTCTCAGAGGAGTGGTCCAGTTGGTTGTCGTCATGTGTTAGCAGTGTGAACTCGCTGATACGTATCCTCTCCTCCTTCTTGACAGACACAGAGTAGTACACATAGGCTTTTCTGACCGTGGTGATCCTATGCACAGGAAAGAAGCAGAAGAACACTTCACACATGGGCACAGTGACCTTTTCCATTGAGAATCATGCAAGTATTTGCTTTTAACGTCTCTACATAATAACGTAAGTGTGAACCTTGGGTGTAGGGCTATGCAGAGGAATCCCCTCTCGTCTCCAGACCACGGCGATGTGAGGACGGCTCGGGTGAGGTTGAGGAAAGGACGGTCGATCCTGGAGCCGTTGGCCAGATAGACCCATACATAACCCAGCTGCTCTGCCACAAAGAATCGATGAGTCCCGTCATTTGCGTGGATCATAGCCACTGGGTTACGGAGCCCGTTGGCCACCTCCTGCAAGCACAGCTCCATACACCCTTTGGGATCCTCGCGTACCAAGCCCAGGTTAGTGTTTAGCTCTGGAGACAGAAAAGAGGATTCAGGAGATGAGAAAAGAAGACAGCAGTAAACATATATGATTAATTAATCATCATAAGCACACAAAAACAGAGAATGGGTTGAGGATTTGTGTTCAAGTTTAAGTGTGTCTGAGACTCAATTAGTACAGCTTCCTTTCTCTAGGTTTCTTAAGGTTAGCATCAGCAAGTACAACCTACTACAACACTATTTTCTCCACCTTGGACTTTCAATTGATATACATGTCATAATCAAATGTTTCAATCACGCGTCTGTTTTTGACATTATGTCTTAAAAATCATGTTTTTTTTCCATACAGTCAACCTTATGTTCAGCCCAGCAAGGAGTGGCAATGTCTCCTCATGAATCATGATTAGACTGTCTTGTTAGTGAAAGTTCAGGTTCTTGCCATCGAGAATCAAGACATTCATCTTTGGCTGCCTATGACAACCTGTTTGTTCATGTTGGCTATTTACGTAAGTAGAAGTAATAAAATAAGTTTAATTCAATGGGTGTCCGTGCCAGCTGCTGAGCATAAACATCTGTCCCACATGTTTTTACACCATACCTGAATTTGTCAATACATTAGGAAAGCAGTACTGATTGTCCTTCAGCTCCAGAAAATTGCAGAACATTCTGCGATCTTCTTCTAAAGTTGCAGTCAGGTTTGCAAACTGCTGCGGGCTCCCCGAGTCCTCCAAGAGGAGGCTGAGCGTGTACCGACACTGCTGCCAGTAGTCGGAGCAGTAATCACCGCACAGGCCAGGCAGCATGCGCATGGGTGTGTTTGCATCTTCAGCATCGTACAGGTGGGCGGCGTATGGAGAGCACTCCTGCAAAAGGAAAGATGATTTAACAACAAAGGAAACTTCACTCACGATTAAAGTTACAAAGTAGCCATCGTCATTGTGTGTAGGTTTGTATTTCTGCTTCACGGAGATCTCCATCAGTGTATATACGTATTAAGCCTTCTTGAAGCCGATGTGTTTATCTCAGAGGTAAAGTTAAGGACATGTATGGATCACATGAATACAGGATGAGTGCACTTATTCCACCGCAGCTCCTTACCACCTCACTATGACTGGTCAGGCCTGGGTTATATACAGGCTGTCTGAGAGTGCAGCCTGGTATAAATGGATCCCAAGAAGGTCCAGTCAGTTATTAAGTCACAACCACACTGTCCACACCCAGAATGGTGAGCTGCAGGCACAGGCAGGCACAACAACCAAACCATGGTGTGGTTGACTGGTGCTCTTTCACTCAGTGCCAGATCATCACCAGGAAAATGAGAACCCAAGGCACAAAAAGCAACGCGACACTCGTAAAAGAACACAAATATACACAACCAACTGACCAACTGGATGCAAACAGTTTAAATAATTCAGCACACATCAGAATAACTTAGGCAAACTCTTATTGACAGTCTGCATAGCCCTGGTACGCCTTGAAAGCAAATGGTCTGTTGTCTCTTATTTCCCAAAGATGGAAAGTTTCTGTTGCTTTGTTTCACAGTCGCTTCGCCTACTTTACTTCACATTACTGCTGTTGTTCAAAACAACTTTGTAGGTGGAGGATTTAGTCTCCAAAGCATTTTTAAGATGATGTTACTGTGGACAAAAGTTGTGTTTCTTCTTCTGTTTTTCTGTTCACAACCACGTGTTGATAATCTGTTTTCCAATAATCTGCTGTAACTATAACACAAATGTTTCTAAGAAATCTGGGAAACATACACAATGACAATCACACAGCTGCAACAGAAAGTGCACAATGAAAACTAAAATACACACACACACAAGAAACAAACTTTATGTGTACACTCTGTGTGTGCTGCTTGTACCTGGAACTACTGCTTATAAATAATTGAAACTTTTATTTCTTAGTGCTTGTCAAGCTCAAAAACCCCCATATGACACATTATTAAATATTGATATATTTGAGAGTAGGAAAAGGACTGAGTGTGTACTCGCGGGACTGAGTGTGTACGTATGTGCTTTAAGTTCATTACACATTTCTGTGTGTGACATGTGGCTGTGATGAGCTTTAGTACATGTTGTTTTGTTTATATATTTCTCTATTATTACTACTATGGAGGCAGATATATGTTAAGACAATATGGCATGAATCATGTCATGTGTGCAGCATTTGAGTCCAAGACTAATTTACTTTGGGGGACAATAATAGTATATCATATTATTCAATTGTTTTATTATTCCGATGTTAATTCAGTTTTAAGGCATCTGTGCTGGATTGCCTCAACTCTGCTGATTGCAAATCCAAATTCCTCCATTTCTGTGTACAGACCTGATTTCCAAAATTTGTATTGTGCAAGTGATTATTTAAGGCCCCATAATAATTTCTTCATGATAATATACTGGATAACAGATCAAATGTCTTCTCATTTCTGTCCACTCCTGAAGTTTGATCTTCTCATATCATCCCAACGAAACAATGTTGAGAGAGTAACCACAGGACTCTTGTGTGTGGGCTCCTTGAAATAATTAACTGAACATGTTTTGATGTGGCATTGTTTAATCCCTTTGGTTTAGCATTTATGTTTCTGCCTGTGCTTAACTTTGTCCTCAAGCAACTTCAGCTGCTGTTTCACCTCAATGGAACCCCTAAATATAATAAATAAATCCTTATTGACCAAAAAAGAGACAACGAGAAGCTAACTGTAACAGAGAATCTTTGTTAAATAACATGAAAGTAACATTGCTGGGCCGAGATCAGAGCCTTCCTGGGAGAACCGGCGTTGCAGGGCAAAATAAAAGCTGTATTCAGTCTGAGCTGCTGATTCTGTTGATGAAAGCAGTTTTTGGGCCAAACTGGGATGTGGAGCAGATGGAAGCTGGATTTACTGGCTGAATTTATAACTTTGATTTATCTTCTTTATCATACAGTAGGACACTGTATAGTAAAGAAGCAAGAGTCATGCAAATGTGTAACATAAAGATGTCTGGTAGTATTTATATTCAGGAAAATGTGAGACATATAAAGATAAAAGGTACAGTACAGAGTAGCTCAATTTGTTGTGGATACATTGGTCGACAGTGTCTCCACTGTTCGACACACTGACATTGGAAAACCAGCCATTGTTCTGAGACAGTCTTATATCACAGGGTAGGATAAACGCATGTAAGTACTAACAGCTGTTCCCTAACAATGCAGCCACTTCAAACTACTATAATTTGTGTTTACGAGCACAGTTCAGAATAAACAGAAATTCAAACTTGAGCAGAAAATAAGTATTTTTTTTCACTCTGCCTTCCTCAGTCCACATACTGCAAGGAAACGTCCACACGGTGGTGTTATATTATATTTAGGGGGGAGAAGACAGATGGCTGGTAAATGGTTGAACCTGGACCTGGATTGAGATAAGAGAAAAATGAAAAGAGAAGTAACTTATCCTCAACTTTCCTATTAAACTAGGACCGGCCCAACTGGAGTTACACTGGATTTGAATGCTCAGATGCCACAGTCGTTGTGATTGTCGAGAAGGAAAAGTAAAAAAAATGATTATCGGATGCAGCGTGTCAGTGTGTTTGAGATTTGTTGGGGTGTGGTGCATTCACACCCTGTTTGGAAACTTGAACATCTGCAATTTTTTGCTGCTGTCACAGCAAGCTACACCGGCCGACAGAACAGCCTAAAAACTTGCACACACTGCAAGGGTGCATATTAAAAATGCAACAGGGGAAACAATTAATTCAGTGTTCTGTTGTTCCGCTACGTCCTCACTATATGTCTTCAATTGGCCTCAGGTTTTGTTGTTTTATTCAATTTTAAATATTGAATTTACTCCTAAAATACAGTTATAACACCCACACACACGCACACACCACAACACGTAATTCTAATACAATCACACGATACAATTTCACTTTTAAACTTCTCTCTGCCGTTTTGAAGTTTATTGATTTCCGTTTTCTCTGGCTGTTTTTCTGTTTCATCCATGCCTCACTCTATCTTTATCTATCTTCCTTGCAGGAACTTGATATTTCCTGTACCCCTGGCCAGAGGAGGAAATGGTTGTTTGTTTGGTCAATTAAACTCTGGGATGATGACAATCTCCCTCTTGTCTCCCTGACACACACACACACACACTCAGTCATTTCCCCTTTTATCTCTCTCTCTCGCTCCACTTGTCTATCTGCATGTCTGTCTGTCTCTTCACTGTCTCATTGGTATCTGTGCCACGCAGCTCCTGCTGTGCAGCTGGAACAGAGGGCCTCAGTGTGGTGAGTTTACCCAGGATAAGGACCTTGGCAGTGGGGTGATTTGACCACCTCCACACCATCTTTTACCTCAAACAACACAAAGTGAGTCTGAGTGGGGCTGCAAAGAAGACTTTGAACATCTAAACAAAGTGTTTATGAAAATATAAACAATCACAGTTCAAAGAAAGAGCAGCCACACAGCTCATTGCTACAGTGCACTATATTATAATATATATATAATACTGTTTGACTGTAATATATTATAAGACTGAAATCGTAAAATTTGGTACCCAAATACTTGTGATTACCTTTGAGATGATTGTGATCATTTAAGAAATGAGTAAACTGTATGCCAGTTATGAGCTTGTTACTAACGGTAGCTCTGCGTTTAATGTTGTAAGGAACCTCTCCCTCAGCTTTACATATTTACATTGTTCCGGTTGCTATATCTTACTCAAACTACTCACTGTGGGAAGTCGTACGTGTGCTGCAGTGCTGTCGTTACACACAGTCTGCATTGCTTGGAAACAACCACAGTGGGCTATAATTATCACAATGATAGAAACCTATATTTTAGGAGTTCTGTCACTGTCTCAACATAGCATACGATGTAAAACTGCCAGGAAGACTTACGGTTAAAGTTTGTAGTAATGGATATCACAGATAATAGTGTTATAAACAGACTGAAAATGAAACTTTTATCTGAGGTATATGGGCCAGGACAAATTTGCACTGCATCTATCATTCGATTTGCACACACCATCTGCACGGAGTTAGTGTCTGCAAAGTCAGCACCTAAGTATGCAATCAGTATGTGGGATTGGCTTCAAGGCTCATTCTGCCAGTGAAGGAGAGGTGGGTCTGTCTAAGATTAGCGAGCTCAGAAAATAAATGAAAGTGCAGTGTTGCTGATATGGAAATACTGATTTAATTTAGATCACATTCCCACATCTTAACAAAGACCACAATCCCACTCGGAGGGATTTGCAGTATTGTGATTCTACTGCATCACTGATAAAATGATCACTGTAACACTTAACTGAAGAAAGTTTTGTTTGGCTAAAGTACAAGTGATTGCTTTTAAAAGGAATGCAAGCACTCTAAAAGTAAGAAGTTTTTGTGTTGTTATGCTAAGAAACTAACTTTTTAAAACTAATTCAGAGTCGTTCCCTTGCACAGAATGTGTCATTCATTCATAATTGATATTTCTAGAATTAAGTCTCCAAACCACAACTTAGGGTAGAACAGAAAGACTGGATATGCTTGATTTTAGAAGCCAAAAACATTCAAATCCTTCCAGATCTTCTGATCATGTAGTTAAACCTATAACACATAATTTGTGGGATTTCCAAAGAGTAAAGTAAATGTGTTGCTAAATTGTGCTGTCATTCTGCTTCTGGAGTCTGGAGTTCCTCTAACTTATGTCTCTGTCTGCCTCTCGTGTGAGAGAAAATACTAAAAAAGGTTTTCTGGGAATCTGGAAGGGATGAAGCATTATACAGTAGCTCTTTGTGGATTTACTGCATACATTGCCCACATGTGGAATTGTAAGCCAGTGAGTTATTTCAGGTCGTTGTTTGACAATTTCAAGTCCATCCTTTTGTGTAGTGCAACATTTTCTTATCGCATATCTGGCACTGTGTTTTGGCTGAAGATAATTTCTTCTGTGTTTAGTTGTAATGTTGAAATCAAATGCTTAGTTCATGTTCTTTATTCTAAACCAGAGTTGAAACGGTTGCTTTATTGCACTGTATTATTTGGCTTGTTTAGGTTCCCACAGCGCAATTACAAGCAAACCCATTAAAATGAACAATAGTTAAGACTGCGGTCAAGCTCTCCAAGCACGAGTAAGTGGCAGTTTACAGATGTCACCCTGCCCATGTAGCCAATAAACCAGATGTTAAGTCGGTACATCGTTGAGATCGGATTCTTACTGACGAACCACACATCAGCTTCCTTTAGAGTGTGTTTTGTGTGGTTATTTGCTTCCCACTGAAATGTAAATGACATCATTGTAACCAAACCAGAGGAATAAACTCATTTAAACAAACTGCTCAAAAATGCACACTGTGCTATTCTTCAAGACATTGTGGTGCAATACCTTGGACACCAACGCCCGGTTTCACGAGTTGGGACTGCAAACATCTGCAGTCATTTTTAGAGTCATGTTTAGATTCACAAACTGTGGGACTGATATAGTCACTGCACATTGCTGGATTAATGTGGATTACACTGTGAAAATGACTTTAGAGACATGGTGTATGTTTCCAGTACAAAGGCATGGATTCAGTCACATACTCAAATGCAATTATAACAAATAATATCCCTCCCTTGAGCATCTGGATGCCCAGGAAGAGGAGAGTATGGACACATAATCACATATGATAATTATTTTTGAAATAATTGAATGTTTCGCTTACCTGGCAGAGGATGCTGCGTATGTAATGGGCGCACGCCATATAACCTGAATGGTCAAAGTTGTCCATGATGGTGTAGAACTTGACTGATATCTCATTATCTTTTTCCAGATCACAGCATCCAAACTTTGAATAGTCCTTACAGAAAGCCAGTGGCTGCCGGGGCTCAAACGGAGGCTTGTAGTCCAAACACTGGGGGTGACAGCACCCCCGCCAGGCCTGGAGGAGCAGCAGCAGGACGAGGAGAAGGAGGTGAGGGACAAGGAAGTGCTGCAAATTACAGGTCTGTAGGGTCATGATGTGAATATGCTGTCTGTCACGTCAGGATATCGGCTCAAAGCAGCTTGGATGTGATATTTCACTGTAATGTGTGAGAAGAGGGAAGCCTTGTTGTTGGACAATGCAAATGTCCAATCTCCACCAACATCTGTCAAGCACAGGTGTGAGACTCAAAGTTAGCTTTTCTTAAAGTCTGGAGTGTTGGATGTCTGTCATGATCTCTGCTGTTTCAGACAAAGCGTGTGTGTGTGTGTGTGTGTGTGTGTGTGTAGAAGCGTGAATGTGTGTATCAAACACACTGACTCAGCATCACACCTGCCTGCAAGTTGGCCAGAGACAGGCAAAGCGCTCAAAACCCAGACATCAAGCTTTTTTGCCAAGCTGCCCTCGAGATGTGTGTCAATAAGGTTAAGTAAGGTCTAGCAGGTCCAGAGAATTCTTTTGATGGTTGGAAGATCTGCAGTGCAGCTGTGCGGGTGGTGTGTTGAGGTTGGCAGAACCAATGTCCCAAAGTCCTGATGACGTGGAGAGAGTCCTTGTTGCTGTAGTAGTATTGGCCAAAATACCTGTGGATCACAACACAATTTCTTGAAAGAGTGTCCAAGTCTTCCAGTAACTGAAACTTAACGTCCATCACATTGTCATTTCTAAAAAGTTATTTTATGAATGCTCAGAAAAGCAGTCACATTGCTTAGAAGTATTCCAGCAGCAGAAAAAAAAATTTCAGTTGCCCCTTCAGCCAAAGGTTCTGCAAAAATATTTACTTCCAGCTTGAAGTCACTTGGAGAGTCTGGCTGTGTTTGCTCTGGACATGTGCTCACTTGCTGCAGCAGACATGAGCCGTATACACACGGACTGCAGGAGAGAGTGGGAGAGAGGGCTTCTTTCATTCAGACACAGAGCCACGCTGCAGAACTTGGCCTAGATCCCTCCCTCCTCGCTTCTTTCCTCCTCCTCCTCTTTTCATTTGCTCTTTCACTCTCCTACAAAGACACGTGCATTCCTTCCCCATAGCATGTGGTCTATATTGCCCTGAAGTTGCAACTTTCCACCTCTCCTCTCTCTCCCCCCTTCAGCATTCCCAGACCTCCTCTCTGTCTCTCCCATTTCCAGACAGACTCACTGGTGTGTGTGTGTGTGTGTGTGTGTGTGTGTGTGTGTGTGTGTGTGTGTGTGTGTGTGTGTGTGTGTGTGTGCGTGTGGTCAGATGAATCAGGACGTGTGCTGCAAGTAGAGACCAATGGATTCTCCAGGCAAAAATCCAAATCTTTTGTTGAAGAACAAAGCCGGGCAACATTTGCATCTTAATGTATTGCTTCTAGTATTTGTAGCTGCATCAACTTCCTCCTGAACCAGCACAGAAACCAGTCTAACAAACAAGTCGAAGCGCTGTATCAACTGATGTCCTGTTTCACATGGTTGTGCTCTTATAGGCCAGATTTGTATATTTTCATTCTGTCTAATGCGGCTATAATCAATATTTGTTATTAACACTGGCGTGAAACAAAATCAGGTTTATTGACAAGTAGGTTGTTTTTTTTTGGAGCATTGCAGTCACAAGACTTAACCATCTTAAATATGAAGTAGAAACTTAAAATAAAAATAAGTAAAATATATGTTTAAAAATTAAAAGAGCTTACAGTGTATGAAATGAAGAGGATGGAGTGTGTAAATACAGTATAAAGAATATGACATGTCACCATCAAATAGCCGTTTAGTTATTTTTTTCTGCTCATTTGTGTGTTTTTTGACTGCTGAGGCAGCTTCTACAGTATCTGCATGTAAATGAAATTTCCTTTCATATCTTCTGAAAAACAGGTTCCAACTGAACCACGTCTTTTACAAAATGTTAATGAAATGTGAAATTCTATTGAGCATATTGTCGACTAAAGGATGAGCAGTGTGTGTACTTGCATTTGGTTTGTGTAGTGTGTGTGTGTGTGTGTGTGTGTGTGTGTGTGTGTGTGTGTGTGTGTGTGTGTGTGTGTGTGTGTGTGTGTGTGTGTGTGTGTGTGTGTGTGTGTAGGCATACTGCTACCATCTGTGTCTCATTATTGCCCAGCCACCTTTCAGATCAGAGAGTGACTCCCATCTGGCTGTTTGTCAGACACGTTATCACTCTGGACTCACAGATAGAAACATAATCTACAGCCAGACGTTCCCTATTTAATAGATCGATGGGCACTTTATCACGTTGTGTAACTTCATGGGTCATCACAGGTCTAACAGATTAACGTGACAAAGTGTTGATGAGTCGACCCTTTTTGATCTCATCTGATTAGGATAATAGACAAATATACCAAAAACATCAGGTCTTTTGGTATTTCAACGCACAGTGATGTTGTTTAAATTAATCACACATGGTATCTCAGAAAATTATCTTCCTGGTTCAGAATATCAGTATATCATAATTAATGAGTATCTAGCTTTGTTGGGGCTTTACATCCAAAACTGAAAGTCTTCAAACTCATATGAAGCCATGAGAAGATGAGATCTGCTGAGACTTGATCCGACTTGTGCCACGTAACAACTAAAAAACGTTTCCTGCAAAACAGTGTTTATACTTGTAAAATGTGCTAATCTTTAGAATGACTGAGTCAGTGATTCAGTCTGGACTGGAAAAGATGCACGCACACCCACACACACACACACACACACACAGACTCACACACACAAAAACACACACACCCACACAAGCCCCAAGGCAACCAAGCACACTGACTCTCAGACTTTGTGTCTCTATCTTGGTTTTATTCTCCCACACACACACACACACACTAAGTTAGCCGTTGTTGCTGCAACTCTCTAGGTCATTCTCTGGTCAACCCGAGGACAGTTAGTTATGACACACTCACAAGTACACACTTTCATTGTCTCAGTACATAATCTAGTTGCAGTCTGTCACAAACTTGTGTATCAAATATAATACAAATGGCGTTATAGGCTTAAGCCTATAACGCCATTTGTATTATATTTGATACACAAGTTTCTGAGACCTCAACATCATCAACAAGAGCAACTTGAGGCCATCTTTCAATGGGATCACACCAATGACCCCTTCTCTGCTTCCTACCCCCCTACTTTTAGCACCCTTCCCAACTTTGGACGACACCCATCTTCAAACTCTGCCTTCATTCTGATCTCAACTACACACCTGTAACATTTCGTGATTGAACCTTACTTACCAAATACAAGACTGTTGTCCCCATGTTGTGATTCCTCTTCAATGACTTACCAAGCTAGTAATGTTGGTCTAAGCAGGGAAAGTTGACTGCACTGTTTTACCATCAAGACTGACCACCTCATCTCCTGCTGCAGTGTGTCCTTGTGCACAGACTTCACTTTCCTCTCAGCCAATCTGGCTGGTAAAGTGACAGTAAAACCAAAGCGCCATTTTGCCAAGAAAAACTGAGAATTAGAGAGCCAAGTTTATCATTACTTTACTCTTTCATTCTCACACCATATATAGACATCTTTGTGCCTGACTGGTACAGCTATTCAATAAAAACAATGGTGTGTGTGTGTGTGTGTGTGTGTGTGTGTGTGTATGTGTGTGTGTGTGTGTGTGTGTGTGCAAGACGCACAAGAAGACAAAGACATCAGATCTCTTGATAACAGATGTTTTTATCCTCTAACAATAGGCATAGCTCAGTTTATTATACTATTTAAATCGTGCAAATCTAACTCTAAACAAGTCATCCAACATGTGTTTACAGATGATTGTAATATCATGCGCACATTATTGGTCAATGATTTTTTTTTTTACAATTGCACATGGTCTTCTTTCATTATAAAATGTATATCTCTAACTGCTTACTTTTTGGCCTCAAAGTATGTAATTTCAGCTGGAAATGTGTTCACTGGTGTCATCCAATGCAGAAAACTGTGGAATCTGTAAATTCTAATCGAATAAATCTTGTGTATGGCTTCTTGGTAACATCTTGTTCATCTCACAGATGAGTCTGTTAGGTCAGGCAGTCCTGCTCTCAGAAGTGAGGAGATTTTCATACCAAATAATTCTACCACAACAGTCTGGCTCATCAGTCATTGTCTTTGTTTATCATTCATTAATCCCTTCCTCCTTTCCTGGCAGGGCCCTCGTGCTGGATGAAACGTACTGCCAAAGAGGCCAGTGATCACTGGTTTTGTCACTATGCAGGCAAAACAGTTTGTTATTTGCCTTCCAGCAGATGAAGCATTGGCTTTTGTTCAAGGTTTGCACTTTAAATGAAGGCCATCACATTGGTTTACTCTATTGGCAAGAGACATCTTCACTGTTTTCCTGCTCTCCACTTGATATATTTGGTCTTCGTGAAGACATGTGATCCTCTCTTCAAGGTCAAGATAACTTTTGTCTCGAGAAACGTTTCTTGGAGTTCTCTTTCCCTCTCTAAACACTCAACTCACTTTCATTTTCATTTTTTACTGGTGTCATATCTCAAACTGCAAACACTATGCGTAGCCACTATTCTCAATCATTTTGAAATCATGCAATCAGAATATTAAAATAAACGTCAGCAACATCCAGTCATATTCACGAAAACGTCTGTTGTTCTGTTTGACGTAGGGGGAAAGGGGGGGGGGGATGGAATATTTGTACTAAATTCTGCTTTAACATAATACAGAATACAAAAGTTTCATTACAAAAGTTTTGAGCTATGAATGTATTGTTTTCATTTCTGATTAAGATGATGCAATAATATTGCAGGAGAATGACACTTCTTCTAACCTTCCTTTAATGGAGCTGCAGTCATTCGATTAAACAGGATAACCTCTGATCATATTAAGTCGGAAAAAGATAATTAAAGATGAAGCCACATCACCATTAATTACCATTTAGTCAGCGTCAGGAGGAAGTCCTGTCGTTTCACATTCACTGGTAGAAATCAAGACCAACCACTCTGAATACATCATTTCATACATACAGATTAGAAGACCAATTATAGGAATGTGTCCCTAATAAAGTGAAATTTATCAGCACTAATTAATCCCCATTCTGTCTTCTACAATTGTACTGGCCTTTGTTGTAATCAAGTAAATTATCAGGAAGGGCAGTGCTATTGGATTAATGTGTTGAATTTTTCCATCAATTGGATGTAACAAGCATTTATAAACAAACCCGATGGGACGGACAAACATCTCATATTCTTATCAATTTATTGAAGTTATATTACAGAAGTCAAAAGGTCAAAGCTTCCTTTGAAGATGAGGAACTGTCATGGCGTGATTGAAAATGAACAAGAGAGGAATTCCTCAAATAGAACTTAAAACTTTATGGAAATCTAGATTAAAATGTCAAGCCAAACCCCAACACACAATCATACATTAACTAATAAACCACAGATGTTATTTACAGAAGTGCAAATGACTGACGGGTACTCGTGAAGAGGCAAACACTTTACTCCATCAAGGAGGACAGCAATGGGAAAGAGAGAAATCTGCTGGTAGCCATGCATGTTACGTGAGGTACACATAATGCTACAATGGTAGCATCTTCACATTTAACATTGAGCTATTCTTGTTTTTCTCCGTCTATACGCTCCTGCAGATGTTTGCAGTCATACGGTTTCCGACTCATATTTGCATAGTGATCATTTCCTCATGTTGTCTGCACTTACCTGTCTGTTAGTGAGTGTATGCACAATACGTATGTACCTTATGACTCTTTTTTGTTAAAACATCTGTAGAACGTCTTTCTCACTTTGAACATTTTGGCTTTAGTTGTCACAATGAAGCCTCCAAAGCAATCCATGTCACATCATCCAGTCCTCAGCGAGTTTCATGGCTGCACTATTTTGTCATCTTCTTACTTTGAAGAGAAGTTTCGCATTGAAGGTTGAATCACAGTTAGAATGTCTTATCTGTACGACAGTATTTTTCTTCAAGTCCCATGTCGTCCACACAAGTAATCATCAGTTATATCAGTCCACCTTCTTTTAGTGTCTTCTCCAAAAAGTGAAAGTGGACTTCATTTGAACGGTGAGAAATCTTCAGCTACACTCCCCAAATACCCTGATTATCGAGATCAAACTATCTAAGCAAATATGTAACTCTGTACCACTCTGGTATCAGATGTTTGGGGAGGAAAGGAGTCTTCCAACTGCTCCTTATCATCAGGGCTGTTTGAGCGAGAGTGCGCTGTGGATCTGTAGCCAAGTACAGCCTTTATGAGACATTTCCCATGTTGGGCTGTTGTTACGTTTCCTTGTTAATTTGGCTTCTCATCTGGCATAGATCAGTAAGTCACCACACAGCAGTTTTTACACAGCGTCCACGGGATAGAGTCCCCCTTCATGCAAATCCATTCTCCATGTAGAACATGGTCATCCTGACACCGCTGTATATCTCCAGGTGCACTTCTTTCTTAGAATCCAGAGAGGCGGATCAGCACTAAGTCAGAGCCACAATGTCGTCTCTCACTTTGTTTTGTGGCAGACAGACCAGTCTGGTTGTCACCTCCAAGCTGCTTTCAGTCTTCTGCGACGGTCGATGATGGGGATCTCTAAAGAGGCAGAAAGCGTGCAGAATAAAAAGATTCAGTATATTTCTTTCAAAGCAAAAGTCCAAATGTTAAAAGACATTTGCCGCCATGGTTTTATGATTCAGTTTTTAAGCTATTGCCTCTCTTGTGGAAATTGCAAATCTTTATGCTCTCTATCGTCATGGTCCAATACGTTTTCTATTTCACAGGTCATTTCAAACTCCATAATGTTACAGTATATAAAATATATATATAAATTAATCATTTTAAGAAATCACCTGCATGTCTGCATATTAGTAAACCCTACGTTGCTTTCTGACTGCCACCTGATTACAGTACTAGTAAATGATGAGCTGCATAATTGTCCAATGAGGGAAATGGTAGCCCGTTCTCACACAAACTCGTAAAATACGGAAGCTTGGTCACTGGCCAGACGTGGCAAACTATGAGGCTTCATGGCCGCGTTATGGCAGAGTACTAAGTCAGGTTTAGTAGTATAAAGAGCGGTTTAGTCCCACAGGCAGGAGGACAGGGTGGATAGTTGAGTCTAGAAACACAACTTTCAACCAGGGGACCGGTGTTTGTGTCCTGAAAAGCAAAGGTCAACGTTGACTTCTTTCAAGCAGGCTGGTCTCATCCAGCATTCATAGCTATACCTACAAAAAAGAATGTGCCGCAATCCGTAGATAACCCATTCACTTATTCTGTATTTTATCCACAGATTCATGAACAAGGAAGTAAAAAGACAGCAGAAGCACACGCAGGGCAGGTGAGAGCTGGTGGATGTTCCAACAAACATCTTTCAGCCAGGAGACTGCTGTTTGTTCTTCATGTCACATGAGAAGTTCAATGATTTGTCACATAACTTGCATACTTGTGTAACAGCACTCCTGTAGTTATTTTAACTCAAACGACAATCTTTTCGCAAACCCAACCAATTTGTTTTGTTTCCTAAACCCAACTAACTTGTTGACTGTGAAGACGGAAGTTTACTTTGAAAAGATTGAATTTATGTAATGAGCGGAAAATTGACACGTGTTGCTGGTTTTCGTAGGAAAATGCACGAAAAATGGAGGAGCAACTTTTTCGTAAGGTATCATACAATCCGATGTATAAGGATACGCTGTTTGAAGCAAAGGGCCACTCATCAAGCTGCCATGTTTGACAAGTTGGGAGTGAGAACTTGTTAGAAATAAAGTAAGACACAAGACAGATGGAGGAAGAAGAGATGAAAGATTGAACAAGTTAGAGGTCTCGCGAGGACAGTGTGTGTGTGTGTGTGTGTGTGTGTGTGTGTGTGTGTGTGTGTGTGTGTGTGTGTGTGTGTGTGTGTGTGTGTCTTTTGTACAGAGGAGGGGCATCACAATGTGGATTCACGGTCTGGGGCCTCACACGCATGACAGGGGTGTGTGAGATGACCGAGATGGAAGGAATAGTTCAACGTGACACAAAAGAAAATCAGACCACAGTGATTCATCAAAGAAGCCAAAAAACTGAAAAACTTGACGACTTTTAATCCAACAAACTGATCCAGGATGAAGCTGTGAAACAAACTCGGATGCATTGATGTGTTCAGGGTCAGACTCTGAGGGGAGCAGAGATGAACTCCCTGCTGCTCAGATCCTCTGTCCGTTCAGTTTGCTGGATCATTTCGTTTGTTATACTGCCATCTTGGGTTCATATCCAGTGTGGAGGATTTTTTTTTTTTTACCTATGGCACTGCATGGGGGCAGACAGTATCAATACAGTCTGTATATTTAGCAAGACACCTTCTCTTTTACGTGAACCGAAGCAAAAAGTTTCACTTAGTTGTAAAAATATTACATGTGCACTAAAGACCTGTTTACTATTTAAAAGATTTAATATGCAATGTCTCCATTCATATCACTCAGTTCACACAAATTGCATTCTACGGTTTGTTAATCAGTCACCCTTTAAAATCAACACAAGTGTGTTTTGTCATTTCCCGCGTGATTGTCTCCTTTATTTACTTTCAGAGTGTCTCATGTATTTAATGCAAGAACTAAAATCTTCCCCGGGGGAGGATGATCTCTCAGTTGAATAAAAACTCTTTTGATTTTAAGCAGAAAGGCACTTGGTGACTAATGTTTGCTGCAGACTGGCTCGTCACTTTCAATGAGTGATGTCACAGTAATACGGCTAACGAGCTGTTCTTTTCAAGAGGAGAAAAAAAAAATGAGCATGAAAAACACACACAGCAGATGTTCCTACTAAAAGCAAAGGCCTCCACCAGGTTTCTGCACCAACTACTGTACTTTACTTCTCACCTCCGGATGCTTGGCTGGTTGAGGAGCTGGGGTTTCTGGGTTGGCAGATCTGGAGATCCTATATTTCCATGTGAAGCAGGCAGGTTGTGTCAGGAAGTAACAAGATGAAAGAAGCGGTCTGGTTGGAGGGTGTTGTGGATCACCATTTCATAGTAACGTGATGCTCATGTTTGCATGCTTTCTTCTTTGTGGAGTCCGCTGAGTCGCTTGGGGTCACTTGGCAGAAACACATTGATGGTATCGAATTGGCTGATACTGCAGGTCCATGCCTCCTACGAATCTGGCAGCTGATTGGACGGCGAGAGATTTGGTTGGCTTAAACTGTATGGGGGGGTGAACACGTGATCTTCAACCGACCACACAAGGAACACAAACATACTCTGTCTGCTGTCTGAATATTGTGGAAAAGTACTGTATGGTTGTGTTCTCTGTTTGTTATATTGAAATCCCACTCTTATACAATGACCCTTTCCCTGACAATTTTCATAAGGGAATGAACTAATGGCGGAAACGACAATGAGCACTTTCTTCCATCTCCCACATCTTCCCTTTTTACCTCACGTGTAGTCATTGCCAGTCTATATCTCAGATGACTAATGTCACAAATTCTATCTACGTCCGCTCCTTTCGAATATATTTACGTCTCCGACGGCTGAAGTTGGCTCTATTCTGTCTGTAAAATGATCTCATAAAGTCAACCACAGAGATACGATTTGCTCTGACTGCTCCAATGGCCGCCGAGGACACACTTCCCTCTGGACTAGCAAGCGAGGGATGGGAAAAAAGGAAAAAAAAAAACAGATAAGAAGCTCATTACTCTACCGAGGACTGACAAGACGATGATGCGACTTTCACAGGCTGAGATAGTGAAATGCATGTATAAACACACATGTCGTAGAAGACACTGACTGCGTGATTGGTTGTGACTAGACTGTGTTAAAACTACATAATGAAATTTGAGACAACACAGTGAATGGCAGTAATGCATAGATAACTACTGACTGATTTAATTGTAACGAGTGGCCTGATGCCGCATACATAGAACTAAATGATTTGTCAGTGCCTCTAAAACAGCTATTTGACACCGCCGTTGTTAGAGCTTGGTTCAATTAAGGCCCAAAAGTGCTGGGGTCGGGAAATATTGTTAAATTAAAGCATCTACTATGAATGTTTTCTCTCTGAATCAGCAGACTACTTGTATGTGTAAGGGGTCGCTCATAATGATGAACCCAAATAGAATTATCACTCTGCCGTTCCACTTTGAAGCGTCTTTCAGCCTGTTGTTCTGGTTGTCTGGACCACAGCTTTACTGTTTTAGTTCAGTCTCATCAGCACCATTAATGGCAGAAAGCCCAAAATCCACTGCACCTGGCTCGCGCCAAACTGCAGACAGAGTTTACAATGCGTTGATGGACAAAGGTGGTATTTGATTCTTCTCCTACCGTCCAGTTTTAAGTTTGTTCCTGTTACTTTTTGACCTCCTCTGACCTCCTGTTACTCATTCTGTAGCTCCATGTCCTCTCTCTGCCTTTTCATCACCCACCCTTGGCTTTTCCCTACCAGCTTAAAGAGATTTCATTCACTCACTAACAATCAGAGTGATTTGAAGAGATGAAAGTGAATGGCTCTGCCCTTTTAATGATGCATTTATCCTTATAATGGGTGGCCTTGCTTGTTAAATGTCAACAAATCACTGCTCAGTCACCGCTGAGTCCGGCTCCTTTCTAAATGGAGTTTGTTTCCTCTGGGCTTTTTAAGGGCGCTACAGTTTCTTCAAATGCAAGACATGCGTGTCAGATGAACTGGAGTTTTTAAAATGGCTATCAGTGTGGATGTTTGCAGACACGAGAAGGAACTATCAACTACATGGAAATGAAAAAAGAAGCTTTAGTCACGGCATGAGATCAGTGTAATTTACCGTTCACTTTCTCTATTTCCACATCAGGATGCAGACTTTTTGGAGCAACTCGGGTCATGTGACGTAGGCGACAGCTTTAGCCTCAGACTTTTAGCACAACATCGTAGCGAACAAGTAGATATTTAAAACCCTTTTAAGATATTTAAAACCCTTTTACAGGACTCTATTTTCTAAAACGAGCTACACGTGTTGGCTAGCCACAGCGGAGGTCCAATTTTTTAACAAATGACTAAGAATTTAAAGTAGTAAATCTATCATTCTTGTCATTGACTGCTGAGCAGCAGTGACTAAGTAAGAATAGCATCCACAACAGGTTGGAGTTGAGTGCTTTGGTCGAGCATCGTAAAGACGTTACAGGGCCCAACCCTCTGGCCTCTCTAACTACGAAATCACACAATCACACACATAATTACAAGCTTCAACAGGCAATCTTCTTCTGGCTTCAGATCCCACTGAGAGATCAAGCTGTGATCTTCTTGTCTAATCCTCCTGACCTCGGCTGAGCCGGTGGTGTAACCAGGACTGAATGGGTTTATATAACACCAGCTCGGCTTGCAAAACCAACTGATCAGCCAAGTATAGTTTACGTTGAGGCCTCCGCTAGCCTGGAATCCAAAATTAATACATTTAGTATTTTGCTCTGGGACTGATGCTCATTAAAACTTTTTAATATTGTGTTCACATGGAGGCTAAAATACACATCCCTGTGACCAAATTAGCGTCTCAACCCATGTGAAGGGCAAACCTGAAGACAAGTTTATCTGATTGGAACCGTTTACTTTGCCGGTGATTAAAACACACATATTGTCATTGTGTTTATTTTGGTTTTGACTGTTTTTCCAGGTGAAATATCTGGTTTGCGCAAAAAAACAATGGATGAATTAGGAAACCTGTTAATGTAATGTTACTGTCAAGCTATTGATAAGCTATGGTGACTCCTTATAATTTCAGACTATAGTTATTGAAGGTTGCTGGTAGCTGACAAGCAGAGAAAATCTCAATGGGTTGAGTGAATTAACAAAGCTCTCCTTGAGCAAGGCATCTCCAGTAACTCAAAATAATATGGCAGGGTTGTGTTTAAACTTTCTGTAAATCAGTCGACTTGATCTGGTTTATCCAAATGTGTGCTACCTTTTGTTCTGGTTAGTCAGATAGAATGTGCCACACAGTATACACATGTCTGTCTCTGTGTGTGGTTGTTACTTAGTATTTAAAGTAAGATCGGCTTCAGTAGCCATGGTAGAACCTGTTCAACCTTAATTGTTGTGGCTTTTCATTTAATATTGTTTAATTGTAGTACTGAACAGGAAAAAAAGTTATATGAAAAGAAAGATATTCCTCCATCAGATCAAAATTGCAGTCTGATGCTTTAAATTAATCAATAAATAGTTTTGCGTTTCCCATTTTAACTGTAGTTTCATATTTTTACTCTCTTCTATTTGTTGAAAAAATAAATAATAGTCTAATGCAAATTCCCTTTTAAGACTTTAAAAAAAATCGAATGATTAATTGAGGCTATTTTACATATCTGAAGAAAAACATATTTCCAGGATATACAAGATTTCCCACAATCAGACGGCAGCAGTATTGTTTGCTCCTCTCTTCCATCTTGTCAGAAGGCACAGGCGCAAACCACAGCCACCACCACTATGTTGCCAATGGTTGCAAGCACAGCGATCCACAACCAAATGGTGTCACTGGACACTTTCCCATCATCCTCTGTCTCTGAGGGTCGAGAGTAGCCGGCGTTGAGGTTGGAGGTGGACGTCTGCAGGGACGTGTTGCCATTGTACGGAGAATCCATGAAGGCCCCGCTCACAGCCGGGAAATGCTGTCAGGAGAGAGACGGAGGGGGACGAGGGAAAGGACGAGACAGAGGGAGGAATTCAGATTAAAGTCTGTGAAGATTTAATTCAATCAGTGTTGTTGGACAAAGTCTGAGGGAAGTTCAAAGACAAAAAATCAACGTTCCAGTCCAGTGCAAATATATCATTGTTAGTAATATGTTAAATATTCAAACAACTGTTAAAGCATTGCTTTAAACACACAGATGTTCATTTTACAAGAGTGACACATGACAACGGCAGACATCTTGTTAGTACTGAGGTTGACTATCATTTTTTCATTTCATTTTCTCAGTTCATTTTCATTTAGTAAACCACGACACAAGATTTCCATCCCTTTCTGGATGCGGTGGCATTTTAATTCTTTGTCTCAAAAAGCCTAAAAATTAGATGCATTCAGCCTTAAATTAATTTTACAATGACAAGCACAGCGTGGCTGAACAATAACATGTTCTGTTCAAGAGGTCAAACCAACAGCTGTGCCTGGTCTCAGGACAGCTTTACTGTACAGGGAAGAGGAATGGGCATCTCAAAGGAATTAATCCTCAGAGGGATTAAAGTCTGAAACATGCTTCACATAAACTGAATAGCACACACACACACACACATACACACACACAGAGGATGAAAGAGAAAGTAAAAAAAAAGGAGCAAGCGAGATGATGAATCCTAATTTTATCTCAGCTGGATGAGTTTGTCTCTGGGGGACTTCCACAGCATCCGGACAGTGACACTCCATCAGTTTAAATGGAGCTATCGCTGGCAATTAATAACCTAAAATGTCTATGTCTTCAGAAGAAGAAATAAACACACTACCTGTTTTCATTGCTTTTTGTCCCTCACACACACACACACACACAATAAAAGCTACCTCTAGCTCTTTATTCTGGAAGTGTGACACCTGCGTTACAGAGGCACAGTTGGTGAACTCAGGTGTGTGAACTCATGTGTGTGAACTTAATCGACTGTAACATTTCACACAAGCTTACGACACACCGCAAAAAAAGGCAAGCACGCGTGCTGTTTGATACTCACACCACAGACTGAACAGCCTGACACTAACAGACAGCTCAGTGAGCATTAATAATTTAAGCTGAAAGGTTCAAGTGAGTTTGACTCTTTAACTTGTGGGTGTTGTAGCATATAAAAGCACTGTTTTGTGAGTGCTTTTAGATGTGAGAAATAGACATAAAGTCTAGTTGCAGTCTTGCGCAGGTTGTGGGGAATTCTTTGTTTTGATGATGAAGATGTTTGATATGACCGGGCAATCGGATGCAAATAAACCAAACTGTACATTTTTTTAAGTGTCAATTCAATGGGGAGGCTGAGATTCTGTCAATATAAAAAATTAAAAAAGGATAATTAAAGGCTCAGTTCACCCAAATCTTACTTCAACCAGTTATTACTCCCAATGCGTCAAATAGCACAGCTTGGTCTTTGCTCCTCAGCATTTCTCCCAAAGAACACAAAGCAGAGCACACCTGAGTAGAGAGAGATGGTGCAAAATGTATGAAGATTAATCATCAATATTCATTCACTAAGTCGATGAACGGAGTCTCTGCATCAGTGTGTCTGCAGCTGAGGTCAAATCCCTGTGATTGTAAATCAATTTGTTTTTCATTCCAGTGTGGCTCTGGGATGCAACAAGCATCAGGTTCAGTTTGATCCCAAATGCTTCTCAGGATCTCTAGCTGCAGATGTGACTGAGTGGCACATTCTCACTGTGAAAAGCCTTCATATTGAGGGGAGTAAAATAAATGTCGCTTTTGTCATCACTGACAATTACAAAGGAAACCTATCATCACACATCCAGTGTTAAAGCTCAGTTAGTGCTTATTATCGTCATTAGATTGTTATGTCTTCACAGGGGAACAGAGGGATTTTAATACTTTCCTACAGACCCATTTTGAGTGAGGGGTCAACAAAGAATCACTGGGGGGGGCATGACATGAGGTTATCTGACATCACTTGGCTACTGATGCATGGTTCAAAGGTCTGGTAGAAAGGCTGGCCAAATCAGCTTCATTAATCTGTCTTTACAGCAGCTGAGGTGCACATGATTTACTGTACGAGTTTGTCGGCAAGTTAGAGAGACAAAACCAGCTCTCCATATATTCTACATGTGCAGGTGGACAACAATACACTCCTAAAACAGTTCCAATAAGGACAAAGTAACAAATAACATAAAAAAATTGAAATTGACTGGAATTGACTGGGATCAAAAAGGACGGATGAGATCAAAACTCCAGTGAGTGACGTCAACATATAATATTGATACAGAGATGAACTTATTCTGGGATAGAAGTATATTAAATCCCAAATAAATTTCCTTTTTGCCTCATTATTCATGCACAACTGTCTCATCCCATCCCGTAAAACACACAACCACCGTTTGTGAATGAAACGTCTTCAGTCTAAAATGTTGCAACAGTTAATATATGAAAACATAATTTATAAGAAAACCTTAAGAGCTCTCACATCAGCCACTTCATATGTATATTTAATTAACTGCCTCCAAGGGTTTCTCATGAGTGAAGGAAAGGCACAGGAGAAAATGTTGCTGTTTTCATGATGGTTAACTTAAAGCATTCAAACATGCAACTGACTTTTCAATAATATGGTCACAATCGCAACCTGGGCACAAGACCTTTTCTAGCCAAGGGAGCACTGAACTTGTTCACCTCCTCATTAAAAAAAAGAGCCTCTGCCTACAAGCTGTGTCTCATTCTGGGAGTTAAACAGCACAGAAAGGTCATCAACAAAAACAGCAGTGAGCATGAGCATGTGAAAGAGTTATTACACCACACGCCTGGAAGACAAACAACCCAAAGATATAATGAGTTTGTTTTTAGAGCCACACGGTCTAAAGTCAAAGAGCTAAATACCGACTGCACGCTGCAACTCTGCATGGTCAACTAAAAGAGTCAATTTAAGTGGGTTCTTGATATGGAACATGTTGTAACTTTCAACCTCTCCATTACTTTTAGTAGAAATTGGTCCGGTAATTGATTATATGCACTGGTGATGTTGGGCTCACAACTTTAAATCAGCCTATTCTGCTGAAACTAAATGTGACTAACATCTGTCATGACTGAGCAGAATCTTTAAAAACTGATCGTCTTACGCCGCACAACATGACTGAGCAGGAGAATCTAAAAGCTGAAGCGATAGGTGGACTTCTTCATATGAGGGTTTCAGTAAGACAGTGGAAACAGGTATTTTACTGTGACAGAGTGAATACAAAAATGAATGATTTCGGTGGCTGCCAGATGATGGCAGGTGGCTTCACAAGTTAGTTCAAGGCCCCGTGCATCGGTGTCAGACGCCGAGGCTCACCGACCAATTGTCAGTATTTGACGATTTGGAATTGAGACCGGGCTGGTCAGAGCAGAGCATATCAATATGGGGATTTGGCAGATTGCACTGTCAAATACTGGCGGTGTTACAGTATTTATGCATCAGTTATTGTTTTTTCTTTGCCTCAATGTTCGTCCCAGTTCTTGATCTTGAAACAAACTGCAGGAAAATGTTTGCTTAATGAACAGCACGACACATGGGCTTCTCATCTGAAGAAACCTTATGTTCTATTATTTCTGAATAAATGCACCAAAAGGCAAACTAATAACTTAAGCGAAGCCTTTCAAATGTTTCAATTCAATCCATTAGCGGCATTTTTGTGCACCTAAAAAAAAGCTGTCCTGCGTGGTAGTGATGATTTGTGAGAAGGACTCTCAGCTGGACTCATAATATAAAACCAGCTGCAAGAAATAAATTACAGCGACATGTTACACACCTTTGCCTTTAGTACGTGTCTACATCATACATGAAGATAGTATGTAATATCAGCTAAGTGGAGGGAACAGGAACTCTTCCAGGGAGACAGACTGATACACAGACAGTCACTGCGCTAAGTAGGCCAACACTAGAAAAGCGGCAATCTGTTCATTCAGACTAAAGTTACAGATACACAAGGAACTGACTTAACTTCGACTGCTTGTTTCACTGAATCTACTAATTGTTACTTTTTTAAATGTTTATCTGTACTTGATTGAAAGGATTTAATGATCCTGTTCAATTCTGAAAAGACACACACACACACACCAGGAAAAAAACGAATAAAAGTGTGTGCATCAGTACATGGAAAATATTTAAATGCCATTTCATTTGTTTTATACTGCAATAGTCACCGATAATTAACAAAAAAATATATCTGAACAATTTACATGGACATGAGGAAATCAATAAAATCAAAAGATAAAGTAAGGTGACTCCTCACATGAATGCTATTTTGACAACATACCAGGCAGTGATAAAGAATAAGAAAACTGAAAGCAGCTGCAATAGTAGTAGACCACATAAAGCTAGTGGTTTTGTAAAGTTAGTAAGGCAAAATCAGTCAACGTGTAAAGGGTATGCAAAGAGGCAACATAAGCAAAGTAGCCTAAATACAAAAGTGTGCTTTCAAAATAAAAGCAAGTGAGGATTTCTTATCCCCACGTCAACCTGATGAAACTACCGGTAGAGACCTTTTCGCCGTTGTTCATCATGAAACACTCAAGCATCACAACAACATTACAGAAGTAAGTGCTGGACTGGCCGTGTCACATCAACTCATACACGACTGCACCTTATGCACATCCTGATGTATTATAGATTCTCTGTAGGTGGAGAGAAAGTCCATCCACTCTAGGTAGTTTTGACTGAATCTCATGTCTGAACAACAGCTGAAATGTGTTCTTAAATGTGTCAGAATCCGTCTTGCATCTGGAGCAGCTGGGTGTCACGCATGTTTGCAACACCAAACACAAACACTATTCA
Source organism: Lycodopsis pacificus (assembly GCA_028022725.1). Taxonomy (NCBI): domain Eukaryota; kingdom Metazoa; phylum Chordata; class Actinopteri; order Perciformes; family Zoarcidae; genus Lycodopsis; species Lycodopsis pacificus. The sequence goes on along the minus strand of CM051696.1, from coordinate 13,374,237 downwards.
AGTCATTCAAAGTCATTCCACCATTCAAGCTCAGTTAGTCACTTCTAAAACATGCACATAAATGATAAAAAGTCAATAACTAAACAGTCTTTTTTTATCATTGTAGTTGAACATGTTCTTGTTAGAAGATATGCCTACGTAGTTTGTGCTGGGTTAGAAGAGACGAGAGAGAGAGAGCATTAACCAATATCAAGAAGATGCAGACAAACGTGGAGCAAGAAGAGACAAATAGAGTGAGAAAGAGAGTTGTACCTGCTGCCGGCTGTACGAGAAGAAAGCGATCGGTTGTGGTGTTCCTGCCCTGTGCTACACTCTGACTGAGGCTGAGTGCATCTAAAAGGGAGGGAGGAAGCAGCGCTTCATGAGAGCGAGAGACTGAACTCCATGTGGGAGAGAGAGGCAGATAGTGGGAGTGTACCGTCAATGAAATAAATAAATGTCCACTGAGAGAGAGAGAGAGTGCACTGTGAGAGAGCACGTGTGTGAGATAGATTTAGACATCCTGCTGTGAGCGTACGTGTGTGAGAGGGAAAGACACAGACGGAGAGAGACAGATCCCACCATGGACACATGTATGAAAAAAAAGAAAAGTGTGTTGTGTGCGTGTGTGCGACACAGGAGAGTTCTCCAGGAGACGCTTTGAGAAACAGCTGAGCTGGGTGTTTGTTATGTTGGGGCTGGATTTTACCCCAGAGAGAGGAGGCCGGAGCGCGTGGTCTGCTGCTGTTTACAGTCGACACGCTGCGATAATAACTCCACCAAAACTGGTTTACAATTAAAAGGAATTTAATCCCACTGATGCAAATACAGTTATCCAGTGAAGTACACTATTTCTATGAAATATCATCTTATATCACCCGGTGCAAAAAACTCCCCAGCTCCTCAAAGGACACATCCGTCCCCTGGGAACGTAACTAACAGAGAGAAAAATACTTCCTATGTCCCGCCCTCATATCCGTTCGAAACACCTCCTCTTCCGTCTATCCCAATTCCTATTGGCTAATTCCCAGGAGTGTATTCGCCTGTCTGTCTTTCTGTCCCTGAGTTCTTTAACACATTCAATGTCTGTCAGCTATTGCTTAATCCCTTCTATGATAATCCTTCAGTATAAAAGATAAACCTCTGCAACTTTGGCAAAAGCTTCATGTCTCTAGCTCTACTTTTAGCTACTAATCCTAAAACACTTTATGCTTATCTTAATTAAGCATTTCCAAAACACTTATGATTATGACTAAATATTAATTCTTAATTATGAATTATTAAACACTTTTATTATAACTTCTAAACACACAGTTCTACACTCAAATTTCCTACAGTTACCTCACACAGACAGACTTACAGTGCACTAGCTTTCATCACTGAATTAATTTCCTGGTCTAATATGTTTTGAACAATAAGCAAATGTTCAGGCAATATGATTGGAAACAGTAAAAGTCGTTAAAGACTGCTATAACGACCACACCTCAGTCGATATTAACAGAACAGCATGCGCGTCTTTTCCAAATTGGTAGAGTAAAGAGATCGATGTAGAGCAATTGGTCCTTTAGTTCCATTAGGTGTAATGAGGGTTGAAGTTGAAAGAGAAAACTATTATCTATCGTACTTGCAACAATATCTTTCTCAAAGGGCTTCCTTACCGGAAATAATCCAGTGGCAAACAGTTGAAACGACGCCATGACTGGGTGTATGATGTGACAGAAATCCTGAATCAAATTTGAACCAACAGCTTTGTGAGCACATGGCGGTCAACTCAGCCTGCTGAGTCACCAGGATGATCAGCTTTTGGGCATCTACATCTGGGACTGTGAGGACACGCACTAAACGGCAAGAAGCCCAATCGAAAATGAGGCTTACCGTGTGTAATTTACACGCATGCGTACATGTTGTACATATGGCATGCACCTGCCAATCTGCATGTGTGCGTTGGGGCCGTGTGCAAATTGGTGTGTGTGTGTGTGTGTGTCTGTGTGAGCTTGTAAAAAAAATATGAATAGCATGCATCTGTTCGGATGGGCGAATGCATATGCAAAGGTTTGAGAACATGCGTCTCTCTGCTTGTGTGCATCATAATTTCAGTTGGACTCTTTGCCGAAAACATCTGCTTTAACATTTAATTTAGACACAGTTCTGTTCCTTTCTTTTTCAGAAACTAACACCCAATATGTGTTTTATCTTGAAACCACTTAATGTGTATTCGCAAAAAAATAGGTCGGAATACTTGACTGCTTTAAAGAGATTTGTCAAAGTGTGACTTCGAAAGGTTCAGGTGTTACCTTCTAAAAACAAAAAAATAAGTTCTCTAGCTTCTGATCTTTTATCCTCTGATTATTTTCCTCCCTGTCCATCAAACACTTAATTACATAATTAAAAAGTGTGTCTACTGCCAATCACTTGCTGTCTTATTAGCTTCTACTCCCAAAAGGGAAGAAAGTAGTGAAGAGGGGAAGAGAGAGAATAAACAGAGAGAAAGAGAAAGACAGGGTTATAAGGATGAACATGACTCCATTACATGTTATCTTGCCAACACTGACTCTGCCAGATGTTTCTGTCTCTATCACATAATCAACAATATCCTCCCTCTGCGTCTCTCTGACTCTCGGAACTTGTTTGTCCTCGTTCTCTCTGATCACATTCATTCTCTTTGTTGCCACGTGTAAAAGCTTTGATTTCTCTTGCACTTTCGTTCTTCTCCTCTGCTCTGCTACCCATTATCATTTCCCTCTCATCTCTTCCTCCAAAGATTCTTCAACCCTCTCCTCATGCATCCCTCTGTCACTGTCATCTCAATCCAGGGACGGATTAGACACAGAGAGGACATCCTGGTATAGCATGCGGTGCTGCAGAGCGTGTGGGATTAGAGACATACACATATGGCTTCGATCCTCCAACTCTCTGAAAATGAGAAATCTTTTGCTGCATGACGTATCAAGTGCACGACATCATTTTTGTGTATAATGAGTGAGCATATGAGTCTGTTTCCTGTGCCCATCTGTGAGTGTGTCTCCTGTGGGGGCTTATGGATGAAGCACATGTGTGTGTGTGTGTGTGTGTGTGTGTGTGTGTGTGTGTGTGTGTGTGTGTGTGTGTGTGTGTGTGTGTGTGTGTGTGTCCATGAGAGTGATGGTTTATAAAGTTATATTGGAAATTCAGATACTGCCTCTGGTGATCTCACACACACACACACACACACTGCACAAATGAATGCTCACACATATGCAGCAGGAACACACAATCATCAATCACTGGAAGCACAAACACACACACACACACACAGACAGCAACACACTGGAGGCTGGGGGTTATTTAAAATGAGGGGAGTTTGAGCGGAATAAGGGGATTTTGGGTGAAGAAAAATAACCCTCCCATAATTAGCTAAGGATGGGGGTGGGGGGCATTTATGAGGCATTTGTTTCACAAGCTATTCGTGTTTGTTTGATCCTGGGCGAGTGAAATGCACAACTTTACCAAGCAGAGGAGGATTATATTTTTATTTTATAATTTCAAAATTTTTAAAGAAATGTTTCCGGGACTGGAAATTTGGGTCTCCATCTGTGTTCGCTTTAACAGCAAAACAAGGATGAAAGAAAAGAGGGGAAGAACAGAGGAGAGAAAAAAAGAGATGAAAGGGTGAATAAGCAGCCTCACAGCATCCAGCTGTTCCTCTTCTTTCTGAGACATCTGTCATGAAGAAGAAACACAGAAAGATACAGAGAGGCAGTGAAGACAGGAAGGAAAATACAGAAGTGATGTATTCATTTTATTAAGACTTTTGATTCCGTATCCTGCTGGCAGCGAGTCTTACTTTTGAATAAAATCAAATTCGATTGAGTTCACTTCAAACAACTCTACTGAGATTATGATTTTGACCTGAAATAATGGACACCAAGCAAAGTAAATCAAATCTTAGAAGCAGCTGAAAATAATTTCCATGATTTCAAAGTAATTGAGCCGTGAGATGAAAAGAAAATACTGCAGCTAGACTGCTGTTAGAATATGTCCAGAGGGGTTCATGAAGAGAATGGCGGGAGCAATAATAACTGAGAGAGCGGAAGAAAGAAATAAGAGAATGAGCACGAGAAGAAAGAAAGAAAAAAGTACACTAAAGAGAGAGAGAGAGACATAGAGTTAGAGGAAGACAGAGAGAGAGATTTAGGAGAAGACAAAGAGAGAGAGAGACGCTTGTTCTCATGGCTGGTTGAGTTTTGCTGGAGGCTTCAGAGCCTGACAGACGAGCAAAGAACAGCCTTCACTGACATCATTAAGTGACCTTATCCGGCTTTCATAAGACCCTTCAAATACACTCACATGCACATATTGAAAGCTGAAAATGTGCACGCACAGATCTTTCATCACATACAGACATTTGACTGTTTTGGGAAGTCTGACTTAATGTATCTCGTGCATCCCTGTGTACTGGTGGTCTAAGGTGCATACCACGTTATCGTAAGGTCCCTGGTTCGTTTCTGGCTGGGGACCTTTGTTAAGACATGTGCACGTAATGACTAAGCCCTCTATTGGCCATATTATGACTGGAGTAAAGGAGGAAATGAGGTGACATCATAGAGCAGGGGTATTCAATTAATATTCAACGAGGTCCAGTTGGAGAGAATTTCCTCATGCTGAGGTCCGGAACATCATGCGCTATGATTTAGTTCCATATATATTGAATTGGGAAACAGTTGCATCAACGTCTTTATGTAGTCAACAACTGACTGTCAAATCCAATAAAGAATAGAATGATATCTCCATATTTATTGTCAGTTTTCAAATTGAACTGGCTTATCTTGTTTATCTTAAAATAAAGTACTTAAACTTTGAAAAATGAATTTAACTGAATTGTCCTGCAGCTTTAAATTCAGATAATTTAGGTGTGAAGTGATGTCAACCAAAAAAGCCACAATATGATATTATTCTCATCTTCTAATAAGAGAAATTTGTGTGCAGGGACTTTATCTGTGCTCTATTCCTCTCTGTTGACATCATTGTTGGGCTGTGAATTCATGTGTTTGGATTCTGATCATATTGGGCTCTTGGGTGTATTTTCTGTGACTTCATTTTGGATTTGAGTGGGAACGTTTGCTCAAAAGAGTTGTGCTTTGTCTCGTAGTGGCGCTTGACATTACCGCTTTTAATAATCGTCACGCCTCTGAACATATGAGACGTACTGGTTTTAAACTGCCCGTGGGAAGAATGAAAATATGAGTCGGTCCATTCTTGGTTAAAGGCTCTGGTTTCACTGTCCACTTCCCTCTTTTTGGAGAATGCCATGTGAAACTAGAAGAAGCATTTCCTGCTGAAAATGCTGGAATGCTGAAAACTGAAATTAATCGCAAAAACATTGCTGAAAATAGATATCCAATTCAAAAACAAATTGCAAAAAGCTTAATAATTCAAAAAGTTTAAAGATTACAAATATGAAAAGTTATATCACACCTCTCCTGAAAGAGCTGAACATTTTGATATTTGAACAGTCTCTGAAATGGTGTCTGTAGCTGAAAGTATGAGGAAGTTGAAGGATTTGAAAGTTGAAGAAGTTTAAGAGGATTTGAAAATCTTCTCCATAGAAACCCATTCAAAAAAAAGTTGCTGAAAGCTTAATAATTCAAAAAGTTTAAAGGTTAGAAATATGAAGAGATATAGCACCCCTCTGCTGAAAGAGCTGAACATTTTGATAGTTGAACGGTTTCTGTAGCTTAAAATATGAAGAAGAAGAAGAGTTTCAAAAAAAGGGGGACGGAAGAAATAGTGGAATAAAGATTCGAAGAACAATTGTTGTTGTTGGAATGCTTAACAGCATTCCAACAATAACTGTTCTGACTCACGTACTATTCTGACTGTTAGGTCTCGCTGCTCTTCCAGTCTCTCCTGTCTGTTTGTATCTCACGCAAGCCGCGATGCTTATCGGAATACACATATTTGAGTGGCTGAGTAGCATCACGTGAGATGATTTACAACACATGTAATTGGTCGGTGTGTTTCCTGGACCGCTGAACGAGTGCCGTAAAGTCTGGAAAAGCTGCGCCGGTTGAAATACAAGCGCTCCGTCAAAATTTAATAATTTTCAATTATCTATCGGTTATAGGTCTACGGTCCAGATACAACGGCGCCTGGGTTACAGAGTGACAAACTCTGAGCAGGTATGAGTTGGATGGCTCAACAAAACATGGGAGTTCCACACAGGAGTCAGTTGTTGGTCTCCTATCAGTCAAAATTGCTTTTTTGTTTTAGCATGACCATGATCATTGGCTGACTTAAAATCTAGTGGTTATTATTGTAACCACGACAATGGAGGAGCCCTAACCATAACATAATTTTAACCCATATTTTTCTAAAAGGTTTCCGTGACTCTATTAATGCTATGGAGCCATGTATTTATGTGTACATGTACGCTGGTGACACGATACACATTTCAGCCAATGATTTTACACTGCGGCAAAGAAACCCACCAACAAAGGCAAGAAAGACCGCTCACATGGCAGGATGTGATAAGTTACTTTTAGGTTACGGAAAATGTTTCCTTTTTCTCAACATGCTGTCCTACCTGATATTTTAGGCGTCTAGTTAACCAAGAATGTTTCTGGGGGTCGTGTCAAGCCACATTGTAATGTAATACAATGCAATATAAATTAAATATGCTGTGTGAGAGAGACAGATTATCCTATCCTTAAATAAAGTAATACAATTTAAAAAATGATCTGCCATTGCATTTGAGATTATACTAAACTGCCAAGGTATCCCAGAAAAAGAATGACAAGAAAATTACATTTAAGTCAGATTTTTCTGTTTCTTTCTGAACGTACTGGTTTATTAAATCAAAAGTGAAATATAAATATATTGTAAAATTATGTAATATATACACTGTCGTTCATAAAAATTATCCAAATACAAATTTAACATTTCCCTAGACAAAAACATAAAGCCACAGACTAATCCCTGGGGTGAAGCGTGGGTTGACAATTGACTAATTTACATGACAAAAGTGCAGTTTCCACACACATACATGTCTGACGTGTGAGTATGTGTCTAATCTGACATGCCATCCTCGCTGACTGAATAAAGCATTATTACAGCTTATACTGTGCGTGCCATGAGTGACTCATCTGCCTGTGTGCTTTATGTGTTTAGCAGAGTCAGAACCTCTGCTCATCACCACAGGCTATCGCAACACTCTATGCTGGAATATTACAAGAACTGACACTGTAAAGAGCCTTTCACATTTCCCCACATGAAGGCACCTTATGCATAGTTCAAAACATGGACATCCCTCCACCTTGGATGACTCCTGTATTTGTACTGCAAAAACATTACCCAGACAGTTCATCAAAACTACTTAGCACCCCTGCAATATAAGAGAAGCAGACACAGGGGGACAATAAGGTGTGGAAGTAGGTCATACAATTAGTTTTGGAGCAAAGTTATGTGCTATACACTGGTACAAGACAAGATAAGATACGAGAGACTTCTTTGTCATCCAACTACATACAGTGCCGTACAGTGATTAATTGAAAGTCCGGGTATTGAGGGAATGCATGACCTGGCTATTCCAGCTGCTTCTGGACTCCAGATGTTTTTAATGGGCCTGAACTTCAGACTTTCTTACTAAAGCGTCATTTTGCTGATATCAGTACTGCGTGTGTGTTATGAGACAGTATATTCAAGCAGCATGGCCTGAGTTTGTGGTTGTAAGTAAATAGTTTCTTTTCGAGTATTTTGGCGTTTTGAATTGCTCCATGTTCACACAGCATGACAGCCAAAACAAATGTATTATTTAGCAGTTACAAAAAGAGGTTAGGTGGATTTTTTTATTCCTAGGTCTCCATGCAGTCACTTACTAAATAAATCTTAGGTAACTGCCGCACATTGTACGGTAACTTTACTGCGTCTGCAACACACAGATACAAAAACACAAGTTCTAAGTTATGCCTACAGTGTTCGTATTGCCTAGAAATAAAAGAAAACCTATAATTGTCTAATACAAACAGCCTTTTTGGATTAACTGAAGGCAAGAGCTGCTAATGACAGATCAGATCTCCTGTATGTGTCAAAGAGTTGCCCCTCTGACGTACCTGATTAACTCTTTAGCAGATGGTAATCTGACCTAACTCTCCATCACACACTCACTTTGATAGACACGACTTAATTAAGTTCACTCAAACATTCACTCCCAGAAAAAAAGAAGTATAGGATAGAAAGAGAGAGAGCCAAGTCACCAGCACAAGGTCAGCCACTGGTCCCGGTTTGAGCTCCGTGTCTTGCTCAAGGACATGACATCAGTGATTTAAACAGAAACACCATCTGTATGATGAGTGACATGACATACAAACAGATTCGATGTTTTCATAAAGCTCTGTGACATTTATTGGTATTCCCCTCTAGGTGTAAGAATGAGGCTTCTAAATGTAGCGGACTTTACAAGTTTATTACCAACATGCTGACTTTGTTCTGCTGCTGCATGAAAACAAAGCTTAATTATCAGGATGCATTTCAGTGACGCTTGAGCCTTTCAGCTGCAAAGAAAACTGCCTTCCCAATTTCTGGGAGACAAAGTTTTGTAAGTGCATGGTTCTCTTTAGTAAGAGCATTGAGGCGTTGACTGCAGAGTGTGCAGAGACAGTGAGCATAGGGTGATTAAGGACCACACATTGAGCCCACCTGATTAACTATCTGAGAACAGATGGCTATCAGATGAGGCTTTCCATCAAAGTCCTTCAGTTGGACAGGGTTCACGTCTGGGGTTGACAGGCTCAGTGACAACACTCAGGGACGTACGTAAAGGGGAATGCTGCTCAATCCAGGAACCAGAAAATAGGACATTTTGTGCAGGCAATAATCAAACAGAAATCCAGTGATAAAGTATAATTCAGAAGCCAAATGAAGAAAAGCTTTGAGAAAACTGCAACATCTTTCACCATTACTAGTGTGTGTCATTGCACAGTAGTTAGCTGATTTAGTACCTTTTAGCTGATGGCTATCATAGGAGATCACATCAGCACAGCTGGACAGGGCACACAGCAGGAAATGGGTTCCATTTGCTGCACAACAGGACTGCTGCATGTGTCAGGCTTGAAAACCATCTTCTACGTTCCTGCTTGTTATTAACGTCTCTAATGATGCACTTTAGTGTCAAAAATGTTTATGTGAAAGCTCAAGCTGTTAGTCGAGAAAAATGGCTCAAATATCACAGATGTTACATATCTGAATCGCTGTCATTGTAATAATCTAGAATACCATGTGTATATATATATGTGTGTGCATGTATGTTTATGTATATATGATTGTATTGTGGTCAACTTAATTTTGCATCATGAACTAATCCCTTCTTTGCTTCCGTCATACACAAATGCATCCAGCATTTTATTTGTTTCACGTTAGACATTAACATTCCATTCAATTAAAACGTTGCTCATGTAAAGACAGAGCTGTAATAAACCAAACCACTAACCATATTTTTTTGTGAATTGAGCAACAAAGTAAAGCTGACTCAATGCAGTAAAAATAGGACGTATGTTGACTGTGCTTGCACTTGAAAGCTACAGCAATTACTTTGAAAACATATCCATAGGCTGCACTGCTCTATACTTAACAAAGGGACCTCGGTTATAGCATAATGCCCTCAGGCTCGATAAAGCTCAACATCACAGGTCAGAGGAGACGCAGAGAAATCAGGACACGAATGTTTTACCACGATAAAGAGCAAGAGAGTGGTTGAGACTGCTGCAGTGACTGTTATAGAAGGAAACAAGCACAGAAAGGAATCACTTGACCTATTAAAGGATAGCTTTCGCTTCATATAGAGGACAATTACAGTTTCTTGGATATTCATTTCCCCCATTTATACAAAGAATTTCATGAGCGCTGACATACAAAATTTTTGAAAATGTGTATAGTGCATGCTTTGAAAAATCTGAAGCGCCTTAATTGCTGTTGTTCTTGTTCTTTAACTGTACATTTATTTTACACTGGCAGACAAATCCTTAAAATTATACTCAATGTAGAGTCAGAAAATGATGCTGTGAGAAATCAAGGAGCGAGAGATGCAATATTTAGTTTGAGTCAGCCAAATAGGAGCCTCATGGATATAGTTATCTTTGTTAAACTTCAAAATTCAACAGAAGAAGAAAACCTTAACCGAAATTTGAATTTCAATGGAGTACACGTGTTTATAGATGACGGATGCTTCACTCTACTCAGAAAGTTGTTCAAATGACAGGAAGACAGCGATGCAGCAGCCTCATAGTGACTCAGGTTAAATAAAGCACGAGTATTCTTTTGGAGAAGCTACTTTTGTTAAGCTACTATCTAAAATTGTATATCTGCCATGCAATGTGTACTTAAATATACAAAAAGTTCCTGTGACTCAACGTGTGCCGCTACGTTTCACTCAAGTCATTTCTTTATTTTGTGGATGATAAAGAGAGGGAACCTGTAGCATTTATGTCGTGTCTTCCCTTGTATTCACTTCCTCCGACACATGTTTTGTTGGACATGACCTGACTGATTAATTAAATCCTGAGATATCGCTATCGCGAGAACAGGACGGCCGTGACCTTTGACCTCCAGATTCTAATCATAGAAACAAAGCCAAAGCAGTAAACAATTACAGCACACAAGCTCACTAATACATTAGCTCTACTTTCCTTTGTTGAGCTTGATTTGATGGTTTACTTACAGTAAAACAATAATGCCACACTGACTGCGCTCCAAAAAATGTAATTAGTACTAGAATGCAGTACAGTACTTCTCAGTAAAAAACACACTTGGATTGTATTGCCTCAAAGTCTTTGAAGTAAGAACTTAAATATATTTCCACTTCCTTACCTGTGCTGCCATCAGCGATAACTCCATTAAACCTGGATCGATGGCTGCCAGCCTGAGTGCGTAACAGTAAAGCAAAGGAGAAGAGGAAAAAACGAGAGCACCAGGAAGGTCTCTGAAACGGCACTGCTGCTGTGCTTTACTGGATGAGTGCGATTGTGGCTGTGCTACATGATGACACAGTGAATGCTCTTCATGCTTCATGGAAGAGTATATTTACTCGGCACATCTCTCTCTTTCTCTCTCTCTCTGTATGGATGTGTATGTTGGGGGGCTTGTAGCATGCCAGGCCAACCCTGCAGAATTATTGATGCTCTTTCTACACTGGTACCCCGTACATCTACTACCACTTTCTTTTAAATGAACTTAGCAATCCTTGAATTATTCATCTCCATCTGGAAATTTACATGAACATTATCTTTGTGTAAGTTTCTCCATCTTTGTCTTACTTGCATCCATCTCAGGGCTTTATCGTAATTAATAGATCATTTGCTGTTTCACTGTATCGAATGGATTTTGAATGTAGTCGTTTTAAAGACAATCCATTTTCACAGCTGAACTGTCAAACGCATCCAGCTACTTCTACTTAACCGACATTATCCATCTGTCTCTTTGTATGAATTTGTATGTGGTGGGTGAGGGGAACCTCATATGTGTAAACTATAGTGAGAAGTAAGAAACCATCTTAAAATCCCTCCATCAAGATCTGCTAATAATTGTTTTTTTTGATTTTATGCACACATTTGAAATGCACATTAAAACACATGGATGGAAAATGAGCCTACTTTCAGTCACAAAATGTACAAAACCAAACCAACTATACCACTTAACTGTTCCGGATCCTGTTCTGTGCTTAAAGTGCATTTCTTGTTGTTACAAATGGCATCAGAACATTTGAAAAAAAAAAAATGTACTGCTCAAATACAGCCAGTCACACATACAGTATATATATTTTTTTGTGCTCATCTGCGCTTGAATTGAGCAGTATGGGTTGCTGAATGTAATTTCCAAAGACCGATCCACCCGAAGCACAAGTCACAGCACACCAAGCTGTTAGCTGTAAACCTCCATTGTTGACCTCCTCTGTGGCCTTTGAAACAATTACTACCGCATGAGAAAACATAGTCCCCGCTGTGGCCTTAGTATATGCGCGTGTGTTACAAGTAAGAGCAAGAAAATGACTGTACATTTGTGTGCCCTATTCAAGTGTAAGGAAGTGCATGTGAGGCTCCTTTATGCACAGTACACTCCATTTTGTGGCGAGATGGACAAATTTACCGGAGGGCCAGAGAGTCCAGCTGTCAGCAGGGCGAGACACAAAGTGGTTTTAAACAAAAGAGAAACCTGAGAAATGACTGAGACAGATAATTGGCAGTATTTTATCACATTTATTTGACCACTATCCCACCACAGTTTGAACATGAACAGTTTGTGTGTTTACGATTGACAGGGTGTCACTTTACACTCATTACATGCACAGTGTCTTTTCAAAATAACATTCCGTCTTTGTAGGAAGTCAGGTTTAGGCAACAAGACCTCTTACTTAGGTTTAGCGTGGTTGACGTCTACTACTGACGTGACAAAATGTCAAAATGTACTTTTGCAAAGGAAACAAACATGGGTCTCCTGGACGAGAGACACGTTTTGTTTGTCCCACCGGCCCTGTGTGGACTATCTCGCTCTTTAAACTATGTTACAGGTGGGAGCGTTGAATCAGAATCTGAATCAAAATCAGCTTTATTGGCCATGTGTGCTTACGCATACATAGAATTTGTCTCCGGTTTCCACTTCGCTCTCAATGTACAAACACAAATTTACAATAAACAAGAAAATATATTCACACGCCAAATGTCCAAGCTACACTACTTGACATCTTTGAAGAGAGAACGGGTTGAGTATAATGAACGAATGATGCTCTAAAAATGTATTAATTGATTGGCCATTTACACATCGAAAAGACATGGAGAGGCATTAGCGTTCATTTGGAGTCGTGTTTCTGTCAATGTTAATAATGTAAGTCCACTATTCTCTCATTTATTAGCTCTGGTTTGGTCTCCAATTTTTTCAGGGAAATACCTCAATCTTTAGCAGCTAAAATCTCATTTTGTGCAGGTACAGGGAATTGTATCAGAGCATATTCACTGAAACCAAAACATTGAAAGCTAAAATGCTCCTTTCAAGCTGAGGGGAATTGCAGAGTCGGGTGATAATTATCTGTAGGTTCATCACTTATTCCATCGTTTATAAAAAATATTGATTATTGCAGCTTTAAGTTGACCTCAAAGTCAGACCTCAAAGTAAACCTAATATAGCTGCAGGCACTTGATTACTAGTTTTAAAGAGCAGAGACAGTACATGTAGCTGCATCAGTTCTTTGGTCAGTGTCATCTTCGCTATAATCTGTTAGCAAGTATTAAAAGTACACCAACGTAGTATGGAGAAAGATATTATATTATTATATAATATTATAATTATTATAGGCTATTGTTTGGTCTGTATTATTGATGCATTATTGATGTAGTAGGCCTACTTTAAATATTGTAGTTACTCGAAGTGGAGCTGCTACATATTGTTGGGTATATAATCATGTGGAGTACAATATTTCCCTGTGAAATATAGTGGAGTAGACGTTCAAAGAAGCACAAATGAAAAATATGTGAGTAATGTACAGGAACCGAAAAAAAATCAAGATTCATAGAAAGTGGACAATTGTTGGAGATTAAGGACAAGGTAAAACATGCTTTATATTATTTAACCTATGACGGTTCGATACACTAGGTGGTGGTATTCACCTTTCACATTGGTTTGTATCCAGTCATTAAAACTAACAAAGAAGAAAGCGTTTACTTCCGTGTAAAATGTATGAATGACTCGCTCCAACTCAACTCTCCCGTGTAGCTTGCTAACTAGTAGCAACTGCATCTCGGTGGAGTTGGTGAACTGACTACTGGCTACTGCTACCATCAAGTTTGTTCAAATGGATTATACACCGACCCAAAGTGGGTTCAGACAGCGTAAGTTACGTACGTGAGTTTATCAATCAAGTCAGCCGTTAATATAAGCTACCAGCTGCACGTGCACATTCTGTACTTGTTAGCTTTCTGGAATCCAACGTAAACGAACTGAGCCGGTTGAAGCTAACCGTTAGCTAACGTTAGATACCGTTAAACAACTTCCAAAAGCACAGACACTAAACATTAACCGTGGGTTCACCACGCTGAAGACATTATTAGCTAAATAAAGGGCAATTGGTAGCCTATAGCTTGCCCACAAACCGTTAATAAACATAAGCGAGTTGAAATGCTAACTAGCTAAATTACCCAACTATTATGTTACACCGGCTAGGCTGGCTAACAGTAACGTTAGTTCCTCGCGCTGACCCGGGGTCACTCTGTAGTGTTACATGTAATTTATGCGTGGAGCGGACTGTGGGATATTTTTAGTGTTTACAGACTATTTAAAGCATGCTAGCCAATGTTACCTAGCATGCAGTGTTCAATGTAGGTTAGATTGTGGGGCTCGTGGTGATTATTGACTCTGATCCATATGAAGGAATGTCATCAAATGTAAACACGCCCCCCTTAAAGCACAGCAGACCAATGTTGACTGACTGTTTGTTTGTCAGGTTTGTTCATTTATTCTTTGCCTTAGTGAAAGGAGGTTGAAACTGAACCGGTTTGTGGCTGTTTAGAGGTGATGTAATCTGCTCGTGTGATGAGGTTATTGCTCCCTCAGGGAATGGATTTAAATAGCTCTTTCTCCTGCACAAGGCATACACACTGGGATTGGGTGAACAGTCATAACATAATTTGTCATTTGTACACAAACTCTGTTATTGATTTGTGTTTTGAGGGCACAGGATTCTAAAGTCAATTTAGCAACACACAACTTTATTGCCCCTTCAGAAGTGGGGAATTAAATCTGCTACATGATTTTTTTTACTACTGAAGATGCTCACCGACAAGACACACCCATGTTTGTTGTCTAAAAAGACAATGTGATTTCTATCACTTAAACAACAGAAAAGGGTGAGGATAAGTTCGGAAAAGTCTCTTCTTCACTCAGACTGATGCATGCTGGTTACTCTGGTTTCCTGTAGTTGTGGCTGCCTTGCATTTGCTTGCTTTACTAAAGTTGTTTTTCAACCCCTAAGATTGTAAGTGATTTTGAGAGGTTCAGATCTCCTTTGTTTCACACATCTCTCTCTTCACCCACTCTCTCTTTTCATCCAGAGCCTAATATGCGTCAAAGGAACAGCTCTGCGGACGGTTTAGAAGGCAGCCAGTTGTTTGAGGATACGAGTGGAGCAGCACATGGACTACAGACGGGGTACAGGTTGGAGCAAGGCTGAAGTTAGGCTGGATAGGAACTGTTCTGAATATATATATCCTCTTATTGCACTTTACTATGTTTTTGCACTAGATTACATCAAGGAAAAATCTGGCTACCTTTGTCAATCGATCAGATCAATTAGCTGACACATGTATCATTTACTTTGCGCTGTTATTTTCTTGTGATATGTTGGCAGTAACCAGCAGGCCGGGCCACAAGCAGCAGGATTTACTGGCCAGTCCATCCTGTCAGACCCCATGTCTAACCTGGCCATGGCATATGGAAGCTCACTGGCATCCCAGGGACGGGAAATGGTGGACAAGAACGTAAGACTTGAGTCGTTAATATTTAATATGATTGCTTACCAGAAATGATGCAAAAGGGCTCCCTCACAATGGCCTCAAAAGCCTGTTAATACAGCAGGTCGAGGTAAAAGCAGGCTGAATAATGAGTCTGTGTGCTTGCTTGTTTCAGCTGGACAGGTTCATCCCAATTTCTAAGATGAAATATTACTTTGCTGTGGATACAGTGTACGTTGGGAAGAAGCTGGGCCTTCTAGTTTTCCCTTACATGCACGAGGTAAGTCTGTTTACACCTGCTAAATATACATTATTCTGTATTCTATGCCACTTTGCACCAGTAGAGGTAGTCCTGTGCATGTGCGGCTGTCCTTATATTCTCCGGGTTGAGACAAAATACCTAATTTTAGTTCTGCCTGTTGCAGTTTAAATTTATTAATCATTACAGGAATCTATGCTACAACACTCCCATGTTTTCAGCCCAAAACGCCTGCGCGTGTGTGCGTGTTTTGTAGAACTGGGAGGTGAGGTACCAGCAGGACACTCCTGTGGCGCCACGCTTTGATGTGAACGCTCCTGATCTCTACATTCCCGCCATGGGCTTCATCACATACGTCCTGGTGGCTGGACTGGCCCTCGGCACACAGAACAGGTACATCACACCTCACATTGATAACTCACTGCAACTCGAGTCTAGTGTAGCGTTCACACTGTATAAATCTAAATTATCTTGTTGTGCACCCTTCAGGTTTTCTCCAGAGCTGCTGGGAGTTCAGGCCAGCTCAGCCTTTGTGTGGCTGATCATGGAGGTCCTGGCGGTCCTGCTGTCACTCTACCTTGTGACCGCCAATACTGACCTCACGACCATCGACCTGCTGGCCTTTTCCGGCTATAAATATGTTGGGTATGCACAGCGTCTTTGTCTATGTTCACTTTTTCATCACCAACTCACCCTCTCACCTCCTCAACACTTGTATTTCTTTATTTTGCTCAGATGTTAATGGCTAATTTTACCCTTAAACAATGCTAACAACAAAACATCTCGTAAATTTAGTTCAACACTTAAGGCTCTGGGGATATTATGCCTAACCCGTGAATGTTAATGCGTCTCTTCTCTGTTTCCTCAGGATGATCATCGGCGTAGTAGCAGGCCTGCTGTTTGGGAGGTCAGCGTACTATCTCTCTCTACTGTGGTGCTGCGCCGCCATCTTTTTCTTCATGGTGAGTAGCAGCATCTACTAACTCTTGAGAGTTTAAGTGAATGACATATGTCTGTTTACAATAATTAGGGACTGGTGTCTACCACACACACACATATATTAGATGCCTTTACACTGCATAGAATGATATACTCTTTATTCTGGAAAGGCTGTTTTCTTCTTGGCATCCTGGACGCTTCTCCTTCACACTCACCACGGTTCCCTACAAAGTGTCCCTGTTCCTGTACCTGTATATAGAAGTGATGTCAATCTAATCAAACACATGAATGTACACATCTGAACATTGTCGCCCACACACAGATGAATGTTATGGCAAGGCTGTTGTATTTAACCGCACGTCACAAGTCATGTGGCCGTCTCAGCTGACACGTATGTTTGTTTAATGCTCAATGAATATTTTACTGTCGTCCCTCCTCAGATCAAAACTCTGCGTCTGAAGCTGTTATCTGACGCCGCGGCCGAGGGGAGACTGGTGAGAGGAACCAGAAACCAGCTGAGGATGTACCTCACCATGTCTATAGCAGCAGCACAACCCATCTTCATGTACTGGCTCACCTACCACCTCATCAGATAAAACCCACACACACACACACACCCATCGCGTAGATGAACTGTCTGAACGCCATCGTAAACACTCAAGGAAACACACGCATCAAAGAAGCTGGACGTGGTATGAAACGCATAACAGCCACAGCTGTCTGGAAAATATTCCACCACTTCCCAGACATTGAGACAGACTTCCACACTCCCACCGTGTGTGCATGGAGCGAAACAACACATGCTACGAGACGATCAGGAGAGGAAGTGAGGCACGACTGCCTTTTCTCTCACAGCACAGCCCTGTGTTATTAGTATTGCCTTTTTTGTCGTCTTTTTCATGTCAATGTGTAAAAATGTGTATCAAGAGTAAGTGGCTTTGTAATTATTTGTTAATTATGTTTTTTAGTAATATTTAAGTATGTTTGTGTGTAGCAAAAGTATTATCACAGATGTTTCTCTGGTCTGTTTCATGTGATTTTTCTGAGCAGACTAAAGAAAGCACACTAATCTCATACAAACCGTCCATTTAGTGACAAGAAAGAAGTCAAATCAGGTTTAAAATATCATTTTGACAAATGTTTACTTCACGGCTCAGAGAAATACCTGTTCTGTCATTATGGGATGTGGAAACAAGGGTCATCTAACCGGTGTGTGGCTGTCGTATCCACTCAGTTTTATCTGTTTCATCGTTTTGTATGTGCTCTGATACGTGTACGAGCTTTGCTGCCTGACAATTCTTGAATAGAAACAAATTGACTGTTTTGTAAGCCATGACATGAGGGCGTCGACCTTGCAATTAAATACTGAGCTAACTTTGATATCCTTTTTAAAAAAACGAGCTTTTCATATTGAAAGATGTAAAGAAAGGGGAGAGATGGTTTGTCTCTGAGATATGTGAAATATATGGCAGAAATACCTTTAATGTACTTGTAAATCATCTGTTGCAGTTTTTTTTTTTTATGTTGCCCATGTCAGCTCAAACCAGTGTAGGAATCGCATTCATTTAAATGAATTCAGGATGCTATTCAAAATTCAGGATTTTAGCATTTTCCCCAAAACGTATAATTATTGATGAACACTTTTCTCAGTCAACTGAGGTGCCAATAAAACTTTTTTCCAATTATTTCTTTGACAGTGCTCATTTAGATAGGATTCCCGAAATTGCAGCATCTCATTACAGATGACTTTCTATACGTAGCAGGTGATTTACTCTCTTTCAGGATTAATCATTTAGAATCCCTTTGCTCACTCAAAGTAGGCTGAAAGCAGACAAAGTGATATGACGTCGGACTGATGGCGCTGCTGAGGTAGGCATGAGCTAGTTTATTTATTTACCAAAGAAGCTATTGCAGCAACATTTGCATTACAATAAAAGGACTCGACCACTTATGGTGGAGAAAGGTTATTTTTAAGCTGATGTTTAGACTTGGCTCAAGATTTTACTAAAAGATATTCTATTTAACTGAGTACTAGGAAATCAAATAATCCAGGAAATAACCAAACCCTGTTGGAAGTTAGACTGTTTTTATAGTTGACCTGTGGTTACAAAAAAAAACATTCAAAATACGTAATAACCTGCAAGCCAGCATTGAAGAGAAATTTATTTATTTAGTCAGTTATTTAGGTACAAATGGCAAGGCAGTAATGCATTTCCTGGTGAACACACATTTTAGTTTTTTCTTTATCACACAAACATAAAACATCTTTAGAAACCTGTGACTCACCCAAGCTAAATGAATATGTGGGAACGCTTTGTAATAGTTTAAATAATGCTCAATATAGGATTTGAAAACGGAAAGTTGAATGACAGACTTCATTCTGTCGGGTCTACTTTCTTCCAGAAGCCTCTGTTGTGATTAATAGCCTCACGGAGCCGGGTCTTCATCGTCCTCTTGATCGGGTACCTCTGGTAGATGGGCAGTAACAACAGACAGTGACAGGTGAGGGATTCTGGCAGATGGATCTCAGTGGCGTCGGGCAAGACAGCGACTCTCATCTTGATGCTCTCCATGCCCAGGAAGGGAACCCGGTTGCAGCCTGTGACGAACACTAGCGAAAAAATTGCATCTTAAAATACTAAAATGCTCAGGAAAAACATTGTCAGAGACCACCACTCCACTCTTACGTCAAACTTGATGAAAACAAATAAGCATAATCAATGTATAATACTTACGGAGGAACTTTTTCTTTTCCTCTGCCGTCAGTTTCTCAAACACCTCCCAGAAGGTCACAATGTTTACATGCTGCTCGTGGTATTCTCCTTCATAAACGGTGTTCTGTTCGGGAAAAACACAGTTGTGGAATTTACTCAACGACAGTACTTAAGTACTAAATGAATGTACTTGTACTTTACGTGAATATTTCTAAGTTTTTACTTCTACTGCACTACAATTCAGACGGGAAGAGTTTTACTCCACGACATTGATCTGACAGACAGTTACGAGCTACTTTTTAAATTAAACAGTTTGTAAAATATGTCAAAGATTAACTGAGTGTTTTTCCAATCTTTGTGGCTTGTAACTCAAATTCAACAACATAGTTTTAAGTTTGATTTCCTATGTTATGTCATTCTTTTTGAATGGTTTGGTCAAAGCTACATTGTGTGCTGATGCACTTTGCATGCATGAGCTTTGAATCACTTCTTGTCGATGCGTTCAGGTGATTGTGTGGAAACTTCAAAATGACCAACAAGTATAAAATTCATAAGCTACAGTTTTGCTGCCAGAAGATCAAATCTGAAAACAACACATTTTACATATGTTGCTGTTTGGTAGTTTATATCTTGGGAACCGTCCTCCCAAGCACAAAACTGGAGGAACTACTTTCAAACAAAGTTTAAAAATAGTTCACAACTTGACTCAAATTTTAAGTCTCTGACAAAAACGGTTTGGAAGTAATCTAACATACAGACAAATAGGCCAATTCATTGCCGTATTTCCATACTGTATTCTTGTTTGAAGTTATATCTCATGACACAAGTTAATATAAAATTCTGAATTAACGATAAATCTCAGTATCTACATTTCTGACTCTCTTAAAGATTCAAAAGGAAAAAGCTTTTCCAGCAGACCTCCTTCAACACGTCCCAGCGGTAGTTTTCTTGGCCCACCATCACTGCTTGCAACTCCTCGGGCTGGAAGAACTCCACCACGTCGATGTCGCACACCTTGAAGAAGCCCTTCTTAAACGCTTCAAACACTCCCTCCACTGATTTGTTGAAGGCATAGTCGATGACGGCGTCTACGAACTCTTTCCTATTGAGAAAAATAATTACCCTGGAATTACTGCCTCGCAGTTTAATGCGCGGTCACGAGACGAGTACGGACCAGCGTGCAGCCACAAAACATAATAAAACAGAAAACTAGAATATACAAGTAGCTTCAACTGAGTGCTGACGCTGTCCACAAATCTTCCCTCTCCACTGCAAGTCTTTTTACATAAATGTTCCTTAGGTCTTGAATGGCAGAATAGTATTGTTGCACTGCCCTCTATGGGACGAAATGGCAGGAAATTTGTGAGGCAGACTCTAAATCTGTGCTGCTGTGAGAATCGTGTAAACTGTAGAAACATACTTGTTCGCCTCTGTGACAAGTTTTCCAGTTTCCGTCGGATCAAGCTCAACTTCCTCACCGCCCCAGGTCGCCTGTAAAGAACAGTAATTACAGCCAGATTAGGATATTGCAGCAACACGTGCAGGCATCATAGTCAAAGTAGGTTATTACACTGGGAGTCATTCTGACTGTGATACAGTAAACCTACAGTGAAAGGAATCTCCATTGTTTTGACTACATCAGGGGCGTAGTCCTCCAACATGCACCTCCAAGACCTGAAGACACGGAGAATATACAAAAAGATCAATTTAACACAGATATGACGTGCAGATGTCATCGATTAAGTGTTTCAAATATAAACTACCAAACAGACTATATATCTTTCTGCAGTTATGCACAAAGTCCTTCTGTTAATCAAGAATAGAAAAAAAAGGAACTCTTACTCTGCCATGACAGGCTCAAACTCCTTCATGTCGTCCAGTGAGGGCTTGACTCTCAGCAGCTTCTTGAAGAGGACCAGTGGGACGGGCATGTGGACAATGTGGTGGTTGTAAAGAGCCAGGCCACACAGAACGCCAAACAGGAAGTAAGTCTTCTCCTCCACTTTTGGCTGTTTAGTTGATGACAAACACATGATCAGGATTTGACACGATGCCATGACTGTCTAAACGTTTTCACAGGATGATGAGGTCAGATTAAACTTAGACATTAACATTCACGTTGTGCATTCAATATTACTTATTGACACTTTTATAGTACTCAGCTCACTTGTATGTGACAGTCTTAAATGTTTTTAAAGGATTTGTTTAGTACTTACTACTAAGGATTAGTATATGCAAGTCATGAATACATGGTTTTCTCCTTTATTTTCTGGTCTTACCCTGGGAGGGAACCAAGCCAGAGTGTTGCTCTCATTGTACATGAACATTTCAGACTCGGGAGCCATCAGATCATCAAACGCATGCAGGAAGAGGTCACTTTTGTTGACATTCGTCAACTTCCGGTCTTCTGCAAATTGCACCTATAGGAAGGATAGAATAGAATCCTTTGAGAGTCCTTGAACACAAACAGAATTACTGTCATCTCGAATGATAAATGTGCATGCAGGGTGCAGGGCGGACGTCCCTGACATCCATTTTGCGCATGTAACAAACTGTTTTGTGGGACTTCCAAACGCATAATTACTATACTGACAGCTCACCTTCACACAGTCCTCTCGTTGCTCCAACCAACAGCCACATTTTAAACTTTAGTCGACAAAATTGTATATTAATTCAATTCTTATTACAAAAAAATAAACATTTCTCATTAGTATTGGGATGTTTCCAGGCGATTTTTTTATGTCAACTCATTTCCAATATTACCTTAAATCTTTACTGTAACCAACATTTTGCTCAAGGGGACAATACATTTGACACATAATGGAAAACATGCTATTTAGTTGCAGTTGCATTGTGGGAAGTGTAGGCGCCAGTGTTTCTTCTTCCCATACCAGGGACTAAATCTTCTAATATCTTGACCTTTGATGCTATAAATATGAGCATTTTTCATCCCTTATGAGTCCTCCAACCTTATGGAAACACAAAACTAAATAGCTGGAGGAACCCTTTCATTAATAAATGGTAAATTGAAGCTACAAATCTACAAAGCTTTGCTTCAGAACTCAAAAGCTTAGCAAAGCGTTGATGGCGTGTTTACCAAAAGCTCCCTTTTGAAAGCGCAGTGGTCGGCAGTCCGGAGGTGTCTGAAGGTGTCCTCGACCAGGTGAGTGCGTCTCAGAGTTAGCTGGAAGACCGGGGCCGGGGCAGCGTCTGGGTCACCTAACCCGAACTGCTCAGGACACCACGTAGCCACATTATGAATCACATGTTGCACGTTCTGTAATTACAAAACACTTCTTTATGAAGAAATCTCACAGCGGGAAAGCAATTATATTAAAATGATACAGTACAAGATATATATTATTTAAAAAGAATGCTTAACCAACAATTGCAGCCATATTATCATGATTATTCATCATCATTGACGTCAAGTAAATAATTACAAATGATCTATTTCTGCTACATACTGTACCTTCATAAAGGATGCGTGGATGTTGAAGACCGACACCTTGCAAACCAGAGTGAACAGGAATGGGTAGCGGCAGAAGATGGCGGGTGTGTCGACGTCATCCTTTAAGAAGATAATCAATGGTTTATCAAGAAAGAATTTCAGAAAAAGCTCTCAAACAGAAAATTAAAAGTATTGAGGACAAAAGGACAGATTGTTCCTCTGAAACACTGCAACAGTGTCGGCAGTTTATACTGTACTGTATGTTCTTACCTCGACTTTAGACAATTGAATCCAAAGACTGACATCAATGACTGGCGCCACACTTGTTCTGATTTCCTCGACATAAAAGGTGCTCAGTGGGACTTTGTAAGACTTTCCAGCTTTGTTTGCCTGTGAAAAAATAAAAACATCAGAAAAAAAAATACCAGCAAGAAAATTCCAGGCCATCAATGGACAATGGTGGTCAGGCAGCATCAGCTCTGGTAACAAAAACTGTCAATTAATCAGCCACGAGACTACTTTTAGTTCTCAGTGTTAATTGTGATCACACAAAAGGACAAATATTTTCCAAAAAACCCCTTTAGAAAATGACTTTGCTGGAGATAATGACCATAACACCAAACCCACTGATGATTGGAACAAAAACACACAGCACTGACTTTGTAGAGTAGCTTGAGGGCTTCCAGCAGGTATTTGACTCCTGGGGTGTGAGTTGCCAAGAGGCCATTTCTTAGCATGAAGGCCAGGGCGTTCCTGAACACCAAGATGTGTCTCATCAGTATGCCGGGTGACAGGGAAGACCACCAGCGTCCTGCAGGATTTAAAAAAAACACTGTAGGACTTATATGGGTACGGTGGCCCAGAGAGCTCAACCTACTAATTATAGTGTATCCAAAGCATTTACAAAAATACATTGCAAATAGAGAAAATACAACAAAATACAGAAACATGCTGCAAGTAGCACCACACGTAAACTGCGACATATCTTAACATATTTTAAACCATTAATTAAATAATTTGCTATTTATTTTTGTCCTTGAACATTACTTGGTGACATTCTGAAAGTAACTATAACCAGCTAACACGATGTTCACAAATGATTATGTGTATTTCGTCAAATGATTTAAATTGTCAGGGTAATAATAAACAAAAGGTTAATATATTCAATATTTAATGTATAATTGTGTGACCCGTACAGTAAGCTCAAGGATGATTTTGTCTTCCCACACCTGTAACAAAGAGACTAAAAGATAAAGTGTGCTGTAGTTGTTTACTTAGTGTTGCCAGAGTCTTCCCAGGCAGTTCTCCAATAACGACAGCCAACATCAACGCCCCGGTCATGACATTAGTCTCCTCTTGGAAAAGGGGACACGTCAGCAGAATCAAGAGGATCTCTGGTGATTTTAGGGCAGTTACTGATGCCAAAAGCACGTCAATCAGGCGTTGAAGGTTTACCTGCATGGAAAATAGATGTATGATGGCAATGTTCACAGAGCATGCAAGCGTTTGTCAAGAAATGAATAGAATCTAAATCCCTCTAATCTACAAGAGGTTTAGATCCTGGTAAATCGTTAAACATTACAGAAGGGCTTTCCTCATTCAGTCAATTTATGTCTCAAGCAACAGAACAAATGAGCTAAGTGATGCATGCAAATAGTGAAATGTGTGTTCTTTACTGATTGTTTGATCCATGGTATTGCCAGCAGCTGGTCGAAAGCTTGGCCGGCTGCTTCAAGGTCCACAGTTAAGACGTCTGCTTCAGATGGAGGCCCACTGATAAAAGCAGAGGATTAAAACCAAGTAGCAGTACTAGTCTCTAGTCACTAGACTCTCATAATCTCAACATTATAGCGGAGTTTGCTACTAAACAGTAAACAATAGAAAAAGGACTCACTCAGGCTTTGTGAAACTTGCAACAAGACTTGAACACGTCAGAAACATGGAAGATATTTCTCTGTTGGATAAACGAAGAGGGGAACTTACAAACACTGTAGTTGCAGCTTATGAGACTGATATTTTATTTGTGCAGCTACATAATTACGACCACAATACAGTTATGAAAAAAGGACCTCTTCGCCTCTGCGTTGCCATGTTTCATTGACAGCCATCTTTGCAGTTTTGCTTCATCAAGACGCCCAGTTATCTGTCCCCGGTCCAAGCTCTTAAATGACAGACAATACATTTTACTTTAAGCTAGCCGGCTTAATGATCATGACAGCATAGTAATTAACATTTTAAATTCACCTGAAAAAATGTTGATACAAAAGGGACATTCATTCCATGTAAACAACAGTTTTACATCAACGTGCTTACTTTGAATTAATTCAATCTGGGTCGATTTCTGTGAAAATCTAGACGAGCAATGAGTCTTTAATAGGAGGACACAATACCTGTGTAGGCGAAGTGTAAGTGAAGCTTGTGTTCCACCCAGCTGATATTTTCAAGTCTGCTTCAACAAATAAAACACATTTACAATCAGAACATAAAAATCTCAAAGTATTACACCACCCTCTACTTTAACAGAACACAATGAATATACTTACACTTGAATTGAACTGAATATTTTACTGCCAACACTTTACTTCTGAGGAACTGTCCATGAAAAAGGACCATCTTCAACTCAAAACTTCGTCCAATAGTATTTGGCAGCCATGTTACATCCTAACATGCATCTCCTGGGATAATTAAGGAACATACTGTCTACGGATACACACCTTTGGGTGTGGCTGCTGCACTGTCATCGGTCCATGGAAAATGTACCAGAGTGGGAGTCAGACTGTCCTCTGGCCTTCCAGTCCCAATTTGACCTTTGGCTCCATTGCCAAAAGCCCACAGCTGGCCGGAGGTGCCCAAAACCAGAGTGTGACGTCTGAGAGACAAGAAAACATCTGTGAATTTTATGTTGCACTTCATAAAGTAAAAGTACTTCAATTAGGCCTTTCATGTTCGATATTCTCAAATGATTTTACGATGCCAAAACTAAGTAATCCTTTGACGAATATATAGCCGCCATATTTCCACATCTTACTCTGTGAATTAAGGATATATCCACCAAACCAGTGTTGCTGATCTTTGGAACAGTTGAAAGTCTGTTACAGTACCATCAGCAGGGATTATTCCTCCCCGTAAAAGGTGACGAATTTTCCCTTTAAATCAAAACACATTTTCAGTGTTTCACATAAGCACCCTCCTGCTTTATACCTGCCACATGAAATCTGGGAGGCGGGTCCGTCAAGACTTTCGACCAGTGTGGGTCTCATTTCATTAGCAGAGGAGTTGTGACCGAGCTGGCCGTAGCTTCCCTCTCCAAAAGTGAAAACCTTGCCATCCTAGAAATCACAGCATCACAAGCAGCGACGTGTTAAGACCGTCATCATCTATACCAGGGGTGTCAAACATACGGCCCGCGGGCCGGATACGGCCCGCCACGTCATTTTATGTGGCCCGCGAATCCCCCAGCAAAAAAAAAAAAAAAGATTTTATTTTTTTAAATTTTATTTTTTTTTTACAAAAATTAAAAGTTAGATGTGAAAATAAAAATATCCCCATGGTTGAAATTATGAGATGCGCCGCCGGTCTCGCCGGGGGCTATTTTGTGTTCATTCGCACTGGACGCGCCGGAGAGGGGGCGTGGCTTATCGCCCTGAAAGCCGTTCAACTGTCCGCCATTAACCATGGAAAAAAGAACCTCTAATTCTGCTAAGTAGGTGTTGAGGAAGTCACAGATATCCCGGGAAACTAAACTAAATATGTTAGGAGTAGTTACATTTACACCGTCTTACATTTATAACCGGCCCTTTGAGGGCGACCGCTGATGTGGCCCCAGAGTGAAAATGAGTTTGACACCCCTGATCTATACAATGTGATAATTAATAATTGACCAAAGTCAGAGGATGTTGTACCTTTGTTAACACAGCAGAGTGTGCCTCTCCACAGCTTATGAAGGAGACGCCTAGAGGTCTGAGGGCAGGTACCATACAGATGTTGAACCTGCCTGTTAAAGATTATGAGAAAAAGATGCTTACTTCAAAACTATACATAAATGAGTTTGGATAAAAAAAAAGATGGACTACAGTACATAATTAAGAGGTCAATAGCAGCTGTTAGTAACTCTGATCTAGACATTTCCAGAATCCTCAAACATTTTTAGATGAAAAAATATTTAGTTTGCACCACAATGAAAGATATTTTTTGATTCATTTTTACAAGTTGTGACTTTGTTACCTAATACAAACATTATGTTTGTGCACCACTTAAAACTAGCAAGGGGATGTGACATTTTGGCCACATAGATAGAAAACGGAGTCACAACTTGGGAAATGGGTTCATTCCTTTCTTTCTTTTTTAAAAACATAGCCGTCAAGGGGGTGTTAGAGCAGCAACAGGAAACAGACTCGAATGCAGATAATTCAAGCAGACAGGACGAGTGCAGGGAAAGTGGATACAGGTGAGCAGGTGGGCGGGGAAGGGAACGGGGTTCTGCTCGAGGCTGCTGAATGGATGCCCGGAAAACGGTCTTGCGCTATGTTTTGTGTGGCACATGCGCAGTGGCTATGACATAGCGCATGACATCTACTCTCTTATTTCTCCCTGGTTGTGGCAGGACAGGGGGGAGTGGCTGGTTGTGGGAGCGAGGTGACTGGGACTAGGAGAAAAAGTCAGAGGGCATCTGGTGGACAGGAAGAGAATGGCGATGCTTCATACATGTTTTGGAAAACCAAAATGTCTGTCTGGGTTTCAAAACTTCGTTCAGAGGCTCTCAGTGAATTTCACTGAGCTTTATTAACTGTATCTAGCAAGCCACACATTGGCTGGTTTAATACAGCGTTTTGAACCCAAAGTTTTAATTGCAATAAACGGATTAAACAGACTCCAAAATAACTACATCATGATGCCGATTTGCAAAGAGTCGGAATTTATGCTTTTTCAGGTCATTTTCACAAGACGCCAAGCAAAACACTTCTAAAATGCTTAGATAAATCAGTTCTAGGCTACGCTAACATCCTATCTGCTCCTTAACAACTCTAAACAACGCCATCTAGGCATAAATACGTCATTGACGCCATTGTTTATGCACATACATTTATTTTCATCCAGTCTCTGTCCAAATATGAGGTGCCATCAAATAGCTCTGGGCGCCTAAAGAAAGCTACAATATATTTTCCCTCCATTTCTGATTCAACGTCAGGACGTCAGGAGGAGAATCTCAACACTGACAGGCTTTCGCTTTCATAGCGTCACAACTATTTCTCGCCCAAGTTGAAATATTTCAGCTTGCGCAAATTTGCATCTATTCAAGTGTTTGAATTGGCTTTGAATGTAATCGCACTACGCCAAAAGTTCACTTGGTGTGAAGACATTATGAGGCTCGTGGCCTGCAGGTGGTGTGTGTTGAAATTGCAGCAGCTGTTCCTCTCTTTGCCTGTAGGTGGTGCAGATTGTCATGCGTATGATTAATCTGAAAACAACCAATCAGCTCCACTTTAATGGATATTCTGCCACTTGCTCAATGGGAGCAAGTGAGTGTGTAAGTAAGTTGAAGTAAAGTACCCTTCTCATCCACCCTGTTGAGCCCCAGCTGGCCAGATTTATTGGCCCCACAGCAGTAGACCAGGCCTGGGAGTGTGAGGAACAGAGAGTGGGTCGCTCCGGCTGAAATATGGGTCACCGCTACGCCGCTCAGAGCACATACCAGGTCTGGTATATACTGCAGCACAACCTCTTTCCCCAGACCCAGCTGACCATGACTGTTCAACCCCCAAGAGAACGCATCGCCTCCTTTAAAGTGGAAAATAATGGAGAGAAAAATCATTTAAACACACTTCATATATTTTGTCTATACAGTTTTAAAACTATTTATTTCACACATGAAACAGGTGGTGTTAATATAGGCTGGTGTCCTTAACCACTAGGGAGATAAGTGCCAAAGTGGCGGAATATAAATGGTCAGTTTCTTAAATTGACTTTATTTGTAAGCCATTGCTGCGGCTGTGTTTTCTTTAAGCTGCTACTGTGCTACGTCAAAGAACATTTACTTTGCACTTTATCGTGCCTGAGGGGAATGGAAGAACTGGATATAATGACATATGAAAACCAAAACCAAATCATGACTACATTACGCATAACTAAACATTACATAAGCTGGCACTGTTCCATAAAAACAAACAAAGATGTCATGGGTGTGTTCATTGTCTCACCATTAGTCAGAGCCAGAGAGTGGGAGTTCCCACAAGCAACTTGAATCACTGCTATTTGCAGTGGCATCGGCACCCGACTGCATGTTGATGAGACGATATGTTAAAACATTTTAAAAGCTTTGCTTACTTTCAGTGATGAGTATGAATACACATGTATTCCATTACCTTACTCTGTCGCACAGTTGATTTGGTAAAATGCCTCGCTGCCCATTGTCTCCTGCCCCCCAGGAGAACACCTGTCCAGATGCACACACAGCCAGACAGTGGTCCTGTCCGCACGCTATCGACACCACATTGCCCAGCCCCTCCACACGACCTGATACAGGACGACAGACAGAGGATCACAAACCCGGAATAATCTATAAAGCAGAACAATTCACAGTGCTTATTAATAATGGTTGGAAGTAACTTTTTAGGGCTGGGTATTGATTGATATTATGAGACTAGACGAGAGGGTGCATTACAGTAAAGAGTACTTTCTGCATTTACAAGATTGTTCTAGCTGTTCTATTATTTACCTGTACCCACTTAGTCATTATACCCACATTACTAATGATTTATCAAAAATCGGTGTGAATATTTTGTAAGAGCACTAATGGTGGATATTGTGCTATGTTTTTCTCTATATCGCTGAACTCAACCGTACAATTTTGAAGTATTTACTCACTTTACTTGATTTTCATTTTATGCTACTTTATACATCCACTCAACTAAATACATTTGATAGCTCGTTACTTTTCATACGAGGATTTCACATCAAAACATCAAATCAGCTTCATAGGATGCATTGTTAAACTATCCGACATAAAATAAAGGAGTTCAAATAAGTTCCACCTCAACCTGCTACAACAAAATGCTGCTTGAATATGAATACATCAATAACAATAATACAACAATGTAATACAAAAACTATGTAATAAAATAACTCTGCACGATGAGTAATTCGTTGAATTATAGTCACCGCCACGCAACGTAGCCTATTAATCACATATCCAAACCTTGAATTCATATTTATTATAAACTTTCCCACCTGCACTTGAACTCAACGCACTAGAAAGTGCTGAGTTAACTTTCGTTGCCTTCACTGACAAGAGTAAAACGAAACTGAAACGAAACTCAACAAACTCGTTTATCAGTAAACACAAGATAAAGTCCCTACGTCAATTAAAATGTCTTGACAGACTTAATAACTAAATAAAATAAATATTCGAAAATAACTGTTCGGTAGGGTTAACCCTAACCCTAACCCTGTACAATAAAAATAAATACACGTTAATCCTGCATTGAATTTAAGTCATGAGATTAAACAAACAAACAAACACTTTACTTTAAAACTACGTCTTGGTGTTTAACAGAATGAACTGGGTTATTATTTACTATTGACGTTACCTGGCGTCTTTCCATCTTTATGTTTCTTTCGTCCAAGTTGTCCCTGTGAGTTGTGTCCGCATGATAAAACGCCTCCGTCCCTAGTCAGGAATAAAGTGCGCCGGTCCCCGCAGCAGATGCTGGTTATGACCCCGGGGACAGTCCACGAAGCCGGACTGAGGGCTTCCTGAGGACCGAACTGTCCACTGGAGCTGTCTCCCCAGCAGTACAGCTGCACCATGTCTCCGCTCAGCTGATGTGTTTACAGCGTTTGTGGTGGGCGGCTATTTAACTCAGAAGATGCTGCCTTCAAGTGCTGTCGGTGGTATTTAAACCATTGGAAACATGCACTTCAGCTACCCATTCTTTGGGTGTACAGTAGCGTGTTGAGTGAGTATATCTGGTTAAAATATCTAACATAATACGTTTGTAACGAGGTACAATTTGTTTGCAACTAATAGAGCACAACTAATAACATGTACGATAGAAGTACTGTAATTTACGATCTTACCAAGAAACATGGAAGGCAGCATGCAGAGCATTCACTGACCGTGCGCTATTTTCTAACATTTCAATTCATTCTTAGAAACACAAAATGTGATGTAGGCATGTCAAAGTTTCATTTAGTTTTAATACAGAAATAGAAGTGTAAATAATACATTTATCCCAAAATATCCTACAAATACAACGTGTCAGAATGTGTTAACAATTCATGCAGTAGCCATGGCTCAAACTGGGCAGTTACTGGTCTTGTTTTCACAGAAATGAAACTCAAATGCAAAGTAGATGTTTCTGCTGTGAGGTGTAACATTATCATTTTCATTATCTAGCCATATACTCTCGACTCAGTCTGCCTGAAACTGAAACAAATGCTGCTGCAGTTTCCCCAGAAGTGTAAACACAGACTCATACAGTCTTTTTTATTTACATTTCAATATACAGTATGTGTTATACACACAAATGCACTTTGTGTGCCATCATATGTATCATCTATACTTTGAAAACACAGTCCAACAACAGCGTATAATAATCTTAAGGCCATGTAATATTGGGGGTTGCTTGTGGTAGCCAACTGAATGCTCTGTCGAAGGGGCATCGCTTCAACCGACCACTCAAGTTCTCTCTGCACCTGACCGACTCCTCCCCGTTGATCGTGACATCTAAAATAGAATACACACCTACAGACCCGTCCTCAAATCCCACAACCGCACGCTGCTGCTCACAAACAACCAGAGTCAGCGGATTCTTAGCCAGACACACGCTTCCTATTCTTTCCCCGTCTGCCAGTCGTACAACTGTGAGGACGGCCCTCGCTTGCAGGTAACAGACGCAGTTTTTCTCCAGGGTGGCGGCGGTGGGACGGTATATGTAGGCAGCGTAGCGTCCAGTTGTATCCAAATAAGCTTTAATGACTGGACCCTCGGCCTTGAATGAGCACAGCCTGACCTGAGATAAGTCCAAGAGGTTGATGGCCTCATTATCAGTGGACAGCAGGGCGTAGCTCCCGTCAGAGGACACTTGGAAGTCTTCTGGCTGACAGTGAAACCTATACGGCAGCTGGAAGTGCTTGCACAGCGTCTCCTCTGCCACTTTCCAGGTGTACACCGACCCTGAGGCGGCCATCACCACCACAAAGTCTGGGTGCTCTGAAAGTGTGTGGAAAGCAACAACGTGCTCCGAGCTTTCAGCGGAGGAGAAACGCTTGCTGATCGAGCCCGACCACAGACTGGCAGCTAGCAGGTCTCCACGGCGGCGGCCAATAAGAAAGGTGCTCGCGGGCGACACCTTGGCGTCAGATAGGTACGGGTGTATGCTGCACACAATGCTCCCATGTGCCAGCTTCCAAACGCGAGACAACCCTCGATCAGAAATACTGACCCCAAAGTTACTGTTGGGGGTGATCAGGACATCTGTCGCTCTGCTGCCACTCATACGCAGGATGTTCTGACCGCTTTCTGTCTGCCACACGTATATTTCCCCTGCTGAGAGTGTCACGAGGTGAATGTCATCCGGAGAAAGACAGAGCTTTTCCACAGGTCCGTCATGTAGGAAGTTAGCGTGTGGAAGTCCCGTTTCTAATCTCCATCTCCACACCGTCTCTGACCCATCGGAGGTGTAGAAGCGCTCCCCTGTTCGTTCAACCACCACTTCTTTCACTCCGCGCCCCATTTTGGGAGCTGTACCCGCAGCATCTATCGCCCCAGAGTCCCACACTGTCAGGCAGCCATCGTGAGCGACACAAACGACATCCGAGGCCACCTTGAGGAGTGTACGGGGCTGCTTGTTTGTTTCTAAGGAGAGAACGCACTCCCCTGTGCTGACCATCCACACCAAGACGAAGGGACAGGCATCTAACAACGCCAGGAAAAGGTGGCCATCCTGGGAGAGCACAGCTTGAGTGAAGACCCTCCCCCGCGGAGCCAGGAACTGGTCCCACAGCTCCCAGTCACATGTATCCCACAGTGCAACCTGGTGAGATTGACACACCAATAAAGTGCCAATTTTGTGTGAGTAATCGATATTGAGGATGTCATTAGATTTACCCCCAATAAAGCTTTCTGTGACAAGTCTGGGTGGGTTTATTGTGGATGCCACATCCCATAGGCTTACACTTCCTATCCTGTCAACACACGCCATTTCCCACCTATCTTCACACAGGATCATTGATGTAATCGCATTGTGGTTCGAGTTTGAGCAAGTGCCGAGGAAGCTGCCGGTGTTGGTCTCAAATATGGACACTGTGCCTTCCTCCTGCCCACAGTACATGTAGAACCCATTCGAGGAGCAAACCAAACAGGTCACGCAGCTCTGACACTGGAAATGAGTCAAGGTCTCATTGGAGACATCGAACACACTCGCAAAACTCTCGCCTTTCCACCACATGAATACTCTTTCCTGATGCGCAACGAACCCCTCGACTTTGTTTGCTGTCTTTTGGCTCGACTCCTGGTCCTTGACCTGCAGAAACATTTCTGGGCCTGTCACATCCCACAAGAGAAGCTTGTCACATTGTGTGGAAAACAGCAGGAAATGACCGCTGCTCTTCACTCCCGCAAATGTCAGCTCCTTCTGCTCACAGCTCAGTAATAGTTTGACTACATCACACCCGGAGCCTTTCCAAATCAAAGCCGCGCCATCATCCATGATCTCCGCTACAATCCCAAACTCTGTCCCTGCCACTTCTCTAACAGAGGCATCCTTGGTTTTGGCATCAAATGAACACCGAATGGAGGCAACAGATAAGGGAGCTGGGCAAAGCGATACTCCTAATCCGCTTCCTCTCCTCCTCCTCTCCTGTCTGATCTCTCTGGTATAACGTTGGAGGATTGGAAAGACCTCCAGATAAGGCAGGAGGCTGGTCTCCATCACAGAGGGCAGGTGCAGGGGCGAGCTCTGCAGCAAGCAAGCACAAGACTTCAGTATGCTCGCCAGGAGGGCTCTTTCCCTTGGAAAAGAGAAGTGGGATGACCCCTCCTCACTCTCCAACATGGCTACCAGATCTCCCAGTAGTCCTGCTCGAACCATTGCCTGGTGAAATCTCGAAGACATTAGCAGCCCATGCTCCAACTCCTCGAATTGGTCACTTTGTTGCAAGTGATACGGTAATTCAAAGACCTTCCTCAAGTTCACTCGGCCAACCTCTTTGAAAGAAGAGGAGAAAACAAACGGCTGGCTATTTGCTTCTACACTGAGTGGCTCCCTGTCTATGAACAATTCCATATGTTCGATGTCCGTGTTCGGTCCAGGTCTTTGCTTTACAAGAAGTGGTTTTGCACTTCCACCGCAAGCCAATCGGCCACTGAAATAGTCCGCCATCGCCGAATGAACCTCCCTCCTCACCTCACGAGTGCCCAAACACCTCTTGGCCACCACCAGCTGGAAATGCCTGCTCACCCAGAACAAAACATGAGACCCTGCAACCGTCCTCCTAATGAGAAACCTCCTCAAATCCAACAGAAGTGTCTCCACGTCGATCTGCGGGACCCTCATATTGGAGGAAGTGCTCTCATGCTGCTGAACATACTCGGTCAGCACCTTGTGATCAGCGGACAGCAGGTCGGCGAGCTCCACCTCAGTCAGCCCGGTCCTGGAGAGGGTGAGGTAGGAGACGGCACGAGCCACAATAGAGGAGCCGTGTTTCTGCTCCAGGTGATCGAGCAGCGCAGAAATGGATGAGTGGACGCCAGCAGGGAGAGACGACTCGGTCACATCGGAATCTGGTGATGAGAGAGGAAAGAAGGGACAGAAGGAGAGAAATGTAATGTAATCAAACTGTTGTTGAGGCCTGAAATATATCAGCATTTATTTAAATGCCATTTACAGTCTAATATCAGTTATATTATATGTTATTTCTGATGGCTGGAAAAGTTGAGTTTTAAATATGGTGATTAAGATGATGTTCTTCATTTTTGTAATCCTTTTTAATGCATTTGAAAATATAATATGTAGTCAAAGCATATGTCACCTCATTCTTTATACAATAAAATGTTATTAACAACGTACAGTAAAAAGTTGAAAGTTGCAATAAATATTGCAGCCTTGGCCCATCCTTAAGGGACCTCAAGGTGTCATGATATCCACTTAACAATAATAATAATCCCCAACAACTAACAACTAACAACTAAATCATAAAATCCCACAGTCCCCAGCTGTTTTATGAATAGATTTAGCTGGAGTTATAACTGCAGAGCAAAGACTGGACTGTATTGAGAGATAGATTAACGCGTTGTTAGTTTAGGTCTTTTTCATGGGATTTGTTGACTTAAAATTAAAACGAAGAATCTGTCTCTTGGTTTCCTTTTTTAGTCGTACCAGAGTGCCAGAGCGAGGCGTGAAGGTGCAAGAGTCGAGCGTAGAGAGTCAGACAACAGGAAGTCAGCGCCTGGTTCACCAGCGCCTGTTGTCCTGATGTCACCCTCCTCCCCGAACTGCTCAGCAGCGACGCCAACATCTTCGCGCACTGTTTCCTGTCCACCGATGCCAGCTGAATACACAGGTATCCTGACTCCTCACTGCCCCCCGACACACACCGAGGTGGACTTCTTCGTGGGTTGATGGCTTGCAGGACTCGCTGTCGGTTGGAGGAGACTGTGAGGATGAGCTTGACGCTGGGAGGAAGGGGAGACGGGAGGCTTTCCAAAATGCGAGGTCCTAAATCCTTTTCCATGTGATCCAGGCCATCGAGGATTAGAACTAGAGGTTGTTTGGCAGAAGGCATGCAGGTGAGGAGCGATGAGAGACGCTCTTTTAGCTCAGACGGACAAACGTTGGATGTCGAGCTACAGTTGGAATTGAAGTCCCGGAGGTGAGTGACACAGCTGAGATCGTCCATGTTGCTGGGATTCTGCTCAGAGGAAGATTCGCTGTGATATCGAACGCCAATTTGACAACACAGGCTCGACAACAGGTGCCTTGGGGAAGGGTTCATTGACAGTTTGCAAAAATAAGTGATCACCACAGGATCACAGTCTGGTAGCCAAGACTTTATCTGTGGAGAGACAGAGAGACAAAACACTTCTTCACATGTAGGCAAGACCATGTAGTACAGATTCCTGTATCACTGTGTTACAATCTAAATGTCTAGTCTGTTTATCCTGCATGGAATCACGATTTGGTCACATGAGTAATAATGATGTTGATAAAGCTACAAGGTACTAGAAAAATGTCTCTTTAACTCTCCATTAAACCTTTTTGCAGTATTTGTTAAGTTGCAATTAACGATTATTGTCATTATCAGTTACTGTAATCTGAAGATTATTTACCCAATGAATCGATTGTTTGGTCTATAAGATGTCAATAATGAAAAATGTCCATTTTCAAGGGACCAATGAGATGTATTCAAATGTATACAACAGTCCAGGACTCAGAAAACATTCATATTTGAAAGGCTACAGTCACTGAATTATGGGAATTTGGGCTTTAAACAATGACTTCAACAATTAATTGATCATCACAATAGTTGGAAATACATTTTCTGGGACTAAATATTTGATTCATGGCTTATTGTTTCCACTTTTAAGTACTTTCAGCTAAAAAGATAAATTTAAAAAATAAGGATAAAAAAAAAATATGTCATACAGATATTCCTCTTATTTAGTGGACTGCTGCTACTTTTTTGAGAAAAAAAAAATCGAAAGATTTGTGAATACTTTTTTCTAGCTCCACTATGTGTTTGTAGCAAGTGTTGCATTGTTTGTATTTAGTTGGGGGTGGAGGGACTTAACATCTTATGTGAGTTTCACTCTTCTCTTCAGCTCACTTACCTGTCGAGCACAATGTGCAAGCAGAACCGTCTTCCCTGTGCATGGTCCTCCTGTCACCACTAGCGGGCACTGCTGTCCGCTCTGCTCCACGAAGGCTCTGACCTACAGCAAATATAAAGAAAACTCGAGTGATGCAATGTTGCACCTGCAATGTTTGGCTCTATCAGAAAGACACAACGCAGGGAAATCGATCCCAAAATATGACTATTAATTGGTTATGTCAAATAGAGTTGAGCTCCCAGGGAAGCTGCCTTAAATGAGGGAATACATGTTCGGTATGTAAATTAGGCTAAAGGGACATAAAGCGTATAATTATAGTTTAACGGATGAAATCGAATAATCATTTTAAAGCAAGCGTGTATTACATAACAAATGTAAAGTGATTTTAACAAATATAAACCTGATAATAATAATAATATGTGTATCTGAGTATAGTGCAGACTGTTTGTGTTGAAAGTACGAAGAAAGAGGAAGTAAGCAGGGTGTTGGCTTCAAGGGATGGGGAAATAACGGCGGTTGAGAAGGAAGACATAAAGAATATACTCAGAAATCAATAGATAAAGTGTAACCAAACGATAAAGTTTATAATCATGATTAATAACGAATGTTTAATGCATAGAGTGATTTAACAAATGTAAAACTGATTATAACGATGAACTGTGTTGAACTGTGTTGAGAAATAACAAGGGTATGTGTTAGGACATGTTTTGGGGAAGTGAGATCATATAGGAGTTGTCCGGAAAGTGAGATCAGCAACAGATGTTTGGGCGGGGTCCGCTATGCTTCGGACTCTGTTGCAAAAACAAGGGGCGAAGGGAAATAAGGTTCTTTCCAAGCATACGCACTCACCCAGAGGGGTGGGGGCCTAAGACTGAAGGAAGATCTGGTACTTTTCCAAACATAAGCACACACACAAAAGGGTGGGATAAAGATCATGTGTTCAGAATAGGAGGAGGGGGGAACAGATAGCCCAAAAGTGTTATAAAAGAAGTAACTTGCAAACAGCAAGACGGGAATTCACGACGGGACGCTGACCGAGCCATCCATGGAGAAACACTGGACCTCGATCGACAGCCGCGTCGGAGGACTTCGTCTCTGCTCACGGAAAAAAGGCCGCCGTTCGTGGACAAAGATTGAAAGACGGAGATTTTCCTCTCCCCCTGCTTGACTATAACAACTGGACAACGGATGGACACAGCCGCCTTAAAGACTTTGTACTGAGCCTGAAGGATCGCTGAATGGACTCCGTTGGCTGAGCAGGAGGGGCCGGAGGGTCTGGCCAGACCTTCGCTCCTAACAACTCCAAAATAACCTTTCATCGCACCTTTGAAATCCAGCTCCAACCGAGACGACGCGTCAACCTAACCCAATGAGTATAATCTAAGAAGAAAATTTAATTACGAATCAAGTGTAGTAACAATTTTATTATGGGAGCTGTAGCCTGACCCTTGCTAACAATATATATATATCCTGCAATAAATATCTAATCTGCATTTAAAGTAAAACTCTCAAGTGCATTCATTTGCTTGAAGTGGTAAATGTTCCTCGTGGCAAGTAAAAAGTTAAATTTATTGTATGTCCAACAACTGAGTTCTGAATGGTTATCCTAGTGACCTATCCACTTAACAATCCCTTACGGTTTTAGAGGTAATCCTAGCCGTTAAAACCAAACCTGGCAATTTACCAAGAGCCCGGATCCAAAAGAGGGAAGCTGCCATAACTGACGCGACTGGTAGGAGCGCCCGGGGTCAGGTTGGCCCCTCGACCGAGTGCGCATTTACCGGAGGAAGCAGGGTAGACGTCAGGAGTAACGGTAGTTAGCAGAGCCAGGCGAGTTTCCTCGCAAGAACACCAGCTCTAAAATATTTTAATAGAGAGCTGAGTCAGTAAGTAGCCCCGTATCGGGCCAAAGAACCCCAGGATCTAACACGTGGTGCCCAACAAGAAGAAGAACCCCAGCAGCCGAGAGAGGCTGTCGTTCGTGTACGAAAGACCTGAGAAGGAGGCGAGTATTGGGTAGAAAGTAACGCTGCCCAAGCCTCAAAGAAGTCCGATTGCGAGACATCCACGAATCGAAGCTGTGTGTGGTATTTACAAGCCAGCACAGGAGAACCGCAGGCGATGGAGGAGCATCGACCAGAAACATCCGACCTGTAGAGGGGCCAGAGCCCGACCCCATCCCTTACTCAACGCGCGACGAGAGGCTTTGGGAGGACGGCGACTCGAGACAACAAAGACAAAGACAAAGTCCAAGATGCAAGAGTAGCAGAACGGACCAGACGTTCCAGGGACCGGCCGGCAGACAGAGGCGACCCAGCGGGACGAGCCAGCGGCCCTGATGAAGGAATCGCCACCGGACGGCAGCGAGGACCAGAGGGACGGCAGCGAGGACCAGAGGGACGGCAGCGAGGACCAGAGGGACGACGCGGCAGAACGAGCGGCTTCGGGAGAACCGACACCGGATAAAGACAACAGAGGCAACGTCCAACATCAGGTCATCCTGTACGGAAGAGGATGGACCACCTGGGACGCTGCCATCCAACAACACCTAACCGACCTACATCAAGAAGAAAGTAGGGCGTCGGTTAAAGGAGAAGTAGAACAGCAGTGCAAAGAGAAGGGTGAAAAGAGCTAGAGTCATAACTGATAGTTATTACTGGGCTCAGGCCCTTAACGAAGACCTGTCCATGTGGGAGGAAAATGGGTTTGAGAGCGCTAAAAGTTAAAAAGTGGCTCATCAAGACCTATGGAGAAAAATAGCCGAATTACGGCTAAGCATGGAGCTCGAAGTGGTGCACCAGAGGGCCCACACGCGAGAAGGAACTCATTGGCAAGGAAACGAAGAAGTGGATCGTTTCGTCCAGATGAGACAAGTTGTCTTTGTTGGGATCGAGAAGTGGGAAGAATTGCCCAAAGGAAGGGTAGTCCCAGAAGAGAGCGTGGAGGAGGTGGTGCAGGCGGTGCATGGCGCACTAGGATATGCAGGCACCGTTCCAACGCAAAGGGAACTGGGAAAGCAGCGACTCTGGATTCCTGAAAAAGAAGTCCGCAGAATCCTAAAAGACTGTGATTTGTGTGGTCGATACAACGCAGGAAGGAGAGGACAAAGGGTGGGAGGACTCACCATTAAAAGTACTGTACCCTGGGGCTCTATCTGCATGGATGTGGCAGGACCCCTTGGGGTACCAGGGAAGAGCGGAGAAAAGTACCTGTTGGTGCTCGTGGAGTCAAAGCAGCCAAAGCCAAGTACGATAAATCCGACATAGTAGTCAAGATATTGGACAGCAATACTGTTCAACTCAAGAAAAGAGGAATCCAAGGAGTAGGGCAGCTGAAGCCAGTTCCGTACTAGGAGAAACCAGGAACTCAAGAATGGCCACCAACATACAAGATTTACCTCCCTACGTCAGAGTGGCCAATGTCAAAGGGGTGGTTACCATGAGAAGGAGTGCTACGGGGCTCTGGGCAGGAAGAGCCCTGAGGAAGTTGGGTTACGCAAAGAAGTGATTTCTCTCCGGAGAAAAAGAAGTGTTGCAATGGAGAGAAGTTAAGAATGCCTGTGTGGTCTGCTTGCTGCCGACCACCCTAGCCGTTGCATGGCAGGGACCCGGAGACCAGAAACCACTCCGGGTCACAGGAAAAAGAAAAGAGTTTAACCGCATGCACCATAAGCCGGTGAAGGTTATGGATGCATGCATATGCGGTACATGCCGTGTGGAGAAGTTAACAAGGTTAACCTTCATCACCTAGTGGTGATCGACAGCTGAGAGCGGGCATCAGGACCGTCTTCACCAGAGGACGACGTGCTCGTCATCACTGCCCCGGCCGATGAAAACTTCCTGTGAGATTCCTACTAGCTAAGGCGAGGCAGCCTGTGACCTCAAGAAGGGGGTGTCAAATAGAGTTGAGCTCCCAGGGAAGCTGCCTTAAATGAGGGAATACATGTTCGGTATGTAAATTAGGCTAAAGGGACATAAAGCGTATAATTATAGTTTAACGGATGAAATCGAATAATCATTTTAAAGCAAGCGTGTATTACATAACAAATGTAAAGTGATTTTAACAAATATAAACCTGATAATAATAATAATATGTGTATCTGAGTATAGTGCAGACTGTTTGTGTTGAAAGTACGAAGAAAGAGGAAGTAAGCAGGGTGTTGGCTTCAAGGGATGGGGAAATAACGGCGGTTGAGAAGGAAGACATAAAGAATATACTCAGAAATCAATAGATAAAGTGTAACCAAACGATAAAGTTTATAATCATGATTAATAACGAATGTTTAATGCATAGAGTGATTTAACAAATGTAAAACTGATTATAACGATGAACTGTGTTGAACTGTGTTGAGAAATAACAAGGGTATGTGTTAGGACATGTTTTGGGGAAGTGAGATCATATAGGAGTTGTCCGGAAAGTGAGATCAGCAACAGATGTTTGGGCGGGGTCCGCTATGCTTCGGACTCTGTTGCATAAACAAGGGGCGAAGGGAAATAAGGTTCTTTCCAAGCATACGCACTCACCCAGAGGGGTGGGGGCCTAAGACTGAAGGAAGATCTGGTACTTTTCCAAACATAAGCACACACACAAAAGGGTGGGATAAAGATCATGTGTTCAGAATAGGAGGAGGGGGGAACAGATAGCCCAAAAGTGTTATAAAAGAAGTAACTTGCAAACAGCAAGACGGGAATTCACGACGGGACGCTGACCGAGCCATCCATGGAGAAACACTGGACCTCGATCGACAGCCGCGTCGGAGGACTTCGTCTCTGCTCACGGAAAAAAGGC
This sequence comes from Lycodopsis pacificus, assembly GCA_028022725.1. Classification (NCBI taxonomy): domain Eukaryota; kingdom Metazoa; phylum Chordata; class Actinopteri; order Perciformes; family Zoarcidae; genus Lycodopsis; species Lycodopsis pacificus. Next base: position 13,332,812 of record CM051696.1, on the reverse strand, counting down.
CGCCGTTCGTGGACAAAGATTGAAAGACGGAGATTTTCCTCTCCCCCTGCTTGACTATAACAACTGGACAACGGATGGACACAGCCGCCTTAAAGACTTTGTACTGAGCCTGAAGGATCGCTGAATGGACTCCGTTGGCTGAGCAGGAGGGGCCGGAGGGTCTGGCCAGACCTTCGCTCCTAACAACTCCAAAATAACCTTTCATCGCACCTTTGAAATCCAGCTCCAACCGAGACGACGCGTCAACCTAACCCAATGAGTATAATCTAAGAAGAAAATTTAATTACGAATCAAGTGTAGTAACAATTTTATTATGGGAGCTGTAGCCTGACCCTTGCTAACAATATATATATATCCTGCAATAAATATCTAATCTGCATTTAAAGTAAAACTCTCAAGTGCATTCATTTGCTTGAAGTGGTAAATGTTCCTCGTGGCAAGTAAAAAGTTAAATTTATTGTATGTCCAACAACTGAGTTCTGAATGGTTATCCTAGTGACCTATCCACTAAACAATCCCTTACGGTTTTAGAGGTAATCCTAGCCGTTAAAACCAAACCTGGCAATTTACCAAGAGCCCGGATCCAAAAGAGGGAAGCTGCCATAACTGACGCGACTGGTAGGAGCGCCCGGGGTCAGGTTGGCCCCTCGACCGAGTGCGCATTTACCGGAGGAAGCAGGGTAGACGTCAGGAGTAACGGTAGTTAGCAGAGCCAGGCGAGTTTCCTCGCAACAACACCAGCTCTAAAATATTTTAATAGAGAGCTGAGTCAGTAAGTAGCCCTGTATCGGGCCAAAGAACCCCAGGATCTAACAGTTAATAAAAAAAGGCTCCCACTAAATTGTAAAGTATATGTTATTATACATTGATAACTTTGTTTACAATCTCCCTCAGTTCTTAATCCTTCACATTGCCATTTTAAAAATAAAACTCCATAACACCTTTGCCTCCTCTGGCCTTGTGATGTCATAAAGTCGGGACAGGGTGTCACACAGCTCCTCCTGCTCCTCCTGCTCTCTGGCCAAGAGCTGAGAGCCTTCACAGCCGTCTAAGGTGCTCGAGCTGTCAATCAACCCCACGAGGTCAGAGTACACCTGCTGGCATAGAGACTCGGCATAGCCCCGCCTCCTGGCTGTCGTGTAGCCATGGCGACAGTCACACTGCGTGTCGGTGGTGTAGACTAGAAGCTGAGAGGAGGCGATGAGACCAGGAAGGAAGTCGTCGCAAAGCTCTGACAATAGCTGTGAATCAGTGGGCGTCAACGGTAGGGTCACGGTAGCGGCCTAAAAATACAGGATATGAAAAAAAAGAAAAAAAGAGTCTTTGATACAACCTGTATTTCATATGTAGCTATTACTATTGAGCCTATACTACCAAGATGAACACAAAAATCACATCTCTCTGTCGGGAACTGATAAATAACTCATTTTGCAACTTTGCCACGTTAATGGAGGCATGACTGACATTATGCTTCTCAACTCGAATCAAAAGTCTTGATGTCTTGTAGTAGTTTTAAGAGGTTATTTATTAGCTCGGATAATCCACATGTAGAAAGATGTTTCCTTTTCTAAAACTAAGAAAACAAGGATGCTCTGTCATAAATCCTGAGAAAGTGATGGATGTCTCTTACCTCTGGCTGTGGCTCCAGTTGTGACTTCCTCCGTCTCTTCTCTGTCTCTCCTTTTGCATCGCTGACCCTGTGAACGTAAACCAGGCAGCGTCTGATGATGTCTTTACGAGGACGGTTGTCCAGAGCAAATCTCAGATCTGCGTCGAGGGCTGGAGAGAAGCAGCAAAAGCACGTATTTAATTATATTATACCTTAACATCAAGCAAATACCTAGACAAACAGAGAGAGACATGTGCATCTCACCTGATCTGTAGTAGCTATGAGCTCTCTCTGGGCTCAGAACACCCTCGTGGACACACAGACCCACAGTGGTCTGAAGCTGCTTCCTCAGCTCCTCTTCTTCAGCCTTCATCCTCCTCTCCTCTTCCTCTTTAACCTCTGCCTGCTAAACAGCAAATAGTTTGATACTTTTTAGAAAAAAGCATCACAGTCTAACAGTTGTGATTAAATAAATACATATTAACAACCCATGCAAATTACATCTGAAATATGATCACACTGACTATAGAAATGCAAGGTGATCTGATGTAGACTGTGAATGCATGAAAACACACATGGGAATATCTAATATTTACAGTATTCATTTATATTTCTAAATGCTTAATGTTTTTTTTATGAAAACTAATCAATTAGTACCTTTTGTACACACATTTAATTAACAGCTGCACTTGGACAAACCTACTCCTGTTTGCTCAACAAAAGATGAATCGTGTGATCACCTGGGGACAGCAGGTGTGTCTGGGTCTCAGGCAGTAGGAGGGAGGGATGGTGTTCTCGTCCCTCTGGTACTCTCTCTCCAGCTCCTTGGTGCTGACGCCCGCTCGCTGGCTCTCCTGCAGCAGCAGCTGGTACTCCGACACCTCCACCTGTGCGGGCAGGCTGGCTGCGCCGTACTGGTGTCCTACCAGGGCCTGCAGCACCGCCACGTGGACACAGAAGGAACAGCAGTATGGGATGCATCGTTTGCTACTATAATTAGTGCACTCTGGTGTTGGTGTTTATAGATTAATAATGCTCAACAGGAGCTGATTAAACAGCGTTTGACGGTTAATATACACTATATTGTAGATTGTTTACCAGTAAAAAAGGACCTGCGGAGCTCTTTCTGCATTCTTTAATCAGCTGCCGTCTGGTGTTTTCATCTGGCCAATGACTGGGGTCACTGGACTCAAATGGGTCAATCACCTACACACACACACACACACACACACACACACACACACACGCAGAGATAGAGAGAGAGAGAGAGAGAGAGGTGAACAATCTAAAGGAGAGATGACTGATTATCAGTTTATGAAAAGCACACAGTGAGGTGCAGTAACAATTGGCCAGGTGGTGGCTCAGTAACATATGATATTCCTCCATCTCTCTAATTACACATGCTGCTGAAAAGAGATGGCACAATGTGCTGGTTGAACTGCCCCGAGGGGATTTCACATACACACGATACGCACAGAGTGGCATTAAAGATGCTCATCCTCTGTTTCTGTCAAATTTAATTCGGCAAAGTTGAGTCGGATTGACTGCACTTTTAAAGAAATGGCCTCATGGGGATAGTGTGAAAGAATAAAGGACGCGCGCACACAACTGGAAGCCACCAAATAATATTGCTTTTGTATTCCACTGTTGGCAGTGAGCAACGTTACACAGAGGATTTTGGGCGATGCTTGAATCTGTCTGTAATAGTGCTGAAACCGTCAATTATTCCTCCAGTCGACTGACACAAAATACATTTTCTGGCAGCAGCTTTTGGATATAGTTTTATTCCATATTGTAAATATATTTTGTGCTTTTTGACTGTTGGTCAGACCAAACTTTCACTTCAGGTGAGGACTTTCACCTCCGATAGCATCAGCAGTTTCCATTATATTCAACGTTTTATGAACAAAACTACTAAACGATATTCAGAAATTAGATTCATGCATGTAACTTTTGTCACGGATGTCAAATCAAGTAAGTATTGTTCCCTCCAGTCGACCACAGCTGAATGTTCCTCCTGGCTCTAAAAGCCAATAACACCGAAAGGGGTAATTACATCACATGTTAAAGTGTTAAGTGGTAATAAAAGGAAGGAAAGGAAACTTTAAGTATACCTCAAAAGGAAAAAAAAAGTAATAACTTCCCATCTGCAATACACAACACATACAATCATCACTGACGTGTTTGCTATGCAGATTTAGGACAGACAAGTGTGTACTCACCCTGACATCCAGTCCCAGTGATTTTCTACAGTGCTCTCTAAGTTGGGGGAACACACTCTCTCTCAGAGCTCTGCGCTCCACCATGCTATCTAAACGGAGCATAAACACAAACATACACATCTATTCACAAAACATCTAAAAAAGAAAACATGTCCGAAGAACACAAACGTCCATACATCAGTTGCTTTTTTACCTACCCTCTGGGTTGGAGCACAGATAGAGTTTCACACAGGTGGAATTTGAAGGAGACCGGTTCATTTGTTTTCCTCTGGCGCGCATGACAAATTGCTGAGTTAAGGTAAAATATGGGAGAAAAACTTCATTCAATGGCCCAAATAAAAAGTCCACAGTTGCTGCTCTATGCTGACGTTTCCCTTTCGCCTCCCGCTCCACTCAGGAAACTCTGGCCTTGGGTGTTTATAGTGTGTGTTATCATGATCACACCCACTTCTAGTGACTGGAACAACTATCTCACACACACTCAAACACACACACACACACACACACACACACACACACACAAACACCATTTAGACACACTCAGGTGTGTACATAATCAAATATGTAGGAGAGGTGCATCAACTCGCACAAAAAGAGCACAAAAAGCCTCCAGAATAACAAAAAAACAACTTTTCAATATTTTTTTATTAATTAACATTTGTACACAATAAATACAAACTTTGTTTTTTTTGTACAGCCAATAATAATCATATGCAGAACACCTGTTCTCATTATTGTCACCATTGCAACAGTCTGAAGAGAGAAGGCCAGTTGTTGCACCACATCGGTAACAGCAGCAGCTGTGTTGCTGCTTCAAATCGAAGGATGAAAAATAAAAGAATTATTATAATACATAAAACCCCAAAACAGGCTCATAACAATATTTCAACACTGTAGCAACCAGAGGGAGTGCTAAATAGGGGAAGTAATCATGTTCAAAGTGGCAACTGGCAACAGAAAGTAATACATTTTTATATTTGATAGAAAAACTGATTGAGCATCGATGGCGGGAAGCGCTATGGGACGCTATAAACTTCAGAACAAGTTTGTCGGAACACTAACTAATTCCAGTATGCTTCACTTTGTTAGGTGTGAATGCTACGCAAAATGTTGACTCGTGAAAAAAACAAATTAGGATCGTCTTCATTTCTTGCATCACTTTTCTCAAATCAGACAGAATTCACCAAGAGGAAAACCATCAGATTGTTTCTCTTCTTACAAGCTGTGCCCCAACTCCAGACGACATATTAATACTAAACAGCATGTACTCTATACCAGCCTTCATACCTCATACTGATTGAGAAGAAATGAAGATGCAGTACAGTTGCGTACCATCAGTGAATGTGCTATGATACTGCAGCTGTGGAGGAGGATTTATAATGTTCTTAAAGATAAAGAAACACAGATTGAATACTTTTGTTTCCCTTTAAAAGTTCTGTTGCTGCCTCCCAACAGGGTGCAATTAGATTAAATTGTTTCCAGCTGTGAGGAGTTCCGTCTTTTCTTACATGTTGACTGTATTTTGAAATGTTTTCATTAAAATGAAACCCTGGTTAAAATAAATAAGAAGGAAGCAACTGAGACACATCTTCAGAGTCAAACACAGATCTGATCCTCTCGGCTTTAAACAGTCACACACGCAAACAGCTCGAGGCCATAAAACCACATCCTCTCCAAGTCTTCATTCAAAACATCCCTTACTATGATCACGTCCATTCAGGAACACACCGTTTACACATTTCACTGTCCAAAAAGTATCTCTCCATCTCTTTGGAAGAGTGGAGAATAAAAAACAAACTAAAATAGTCAGTCACACTGAAATAAAGAGGATTCAGAATGAAAAGAATAACTCTGATTTCTGTATTACACTGCAGTGATTCAGTCTCTTCTATCCATTGATGCTTTGTTAAAGTACTGCTACTTTTTAGGGAAGGTACAAATAAATAAAAGTGCTACGCTGCCCTTCAGACAAGGAGTTTTAAAGGCTTGAAGGGTAGGGGGGGGGGGGTATTTACTTTGAGTAAAAGAACAATAGAATTGTACTTTGCTCCATTTGAATGTCATTTGCTAGTTCTGTCCATTTAACGTGATGCATTTGTTTTATACATCCCGTGTTTTCTGTTCCTACCACCATTCATCAAAAGGTAAACATAAGGATAGTATCAAACTGGAAACATTAACATTTCTTTTTTTAAGATTGTTTTCTCTTCTGTATTAAAAAACAAACCCAAAAAAAACAGACTCACTCAGTGATGTGATGGAGTTGCTTGGCCAAACAGAGAAAAAAAATAATACCTGTGAATGTAATGCGTGTCAACTGAACAATATAAATCAAAGGTGAACTGATCAAAATGAACAAAAATGAACAAAAATGAACGTGAGGGGAGATATGGTCTGTCGGGATAAAAGCTATACAGTTCATTCTGTGACTAATAAAAACTCCAAACCCCAAATATGATGAGTGTCTATATCGTCTCAAATAAAATCTGTGCTGTCACCACAAAACGAATACCAACAATGTCAGTGCCTTCGAAAGCACCGTCTGCCTCCTCATCGGTGAGACAAGCACACGGCGGGTCACAGAATGAGAGAAGATATAGTAACGTGTGCGTAATATAATGTAAGTGGATGTGTGTGTATATGATCGCCATCGATTCACACTGACTGCCAGTGGACAAAAACAGACATGAGAGAAAAGAGGGAGAGTATGAAAGGAACAGCGGGAGGAGAGGTGGAGAAAAGAGCAGAAAGGAGGATCCAGCCTCCATTTTCTCTCTTGTTCTTTCATCCCCTCCTTCCCTTCTCTTCTTTCATATCTCCGTCATACTGTATTTACAATGCCCTTTCAGTATAAGATGAGGATAAAACGTCCACTACATATCAGACATGGTATTCCAATCAGCTGAGTTAGTCTACATGAAACTCTGTGCGTAACATTCCTATGACAACAGTAATGTACTGTACTAATACACATTGAATACGTTTGACGATAAGGAGTTTATATATGGCGAGGGAAGGGCTGGCGAGGGGGGGACACTGCGTCCACACACCACCCAGTTTCTCTGTCCATTTACTTCACCCTCAACTTCAATCAAAAAACATGACACGTTTGGCAAGTTTTATACTTATTGACCGTCATCAAGCTTACTTTCTATGGAGCCCCGACACTCAGACTGTAGTAAGATATGTCATTTAAGTCCAAAACATACTAAACTTTTGTGGTCTCGGCATACTTTTACTTTGTTTTTCTATTCCCTAATTTTCTTCTTACATAGCTATGTGGCTAACGTTGCGTTAGCAAGCTTACCTAGAAATTGGTGGTTCAATTGAGCAAAAACCTTTTTTGCTAGCTACCAAGCTGAAGCTGGCTTTTGGCATGAAAACTACACCAGCTACTGCTCCAAATGTTGATCAGCAATACACTGTACCGCAAAGGCTACTGCTGTACCATTAACGTATAAAGATTTGTAACTGTAGCTATAGCATTTTAGCCAGCAAGCTACTTGCTACGCTACTTGGAAGTTCACAGACTGAGTGTATTTCTCTCGTCTTTATTGACGACCACCGTGGAAATAAATCTTGGTCGTTATTGTGTCATCCTCAACATGTGAGGGAGTTCTATGCTTTTTCTCAAAATGTCAAATTAAAATTTGAGGAAAAACAAATGTTGCAGGGAGGAAATTAAATAAATAATTAAATATTAGCATATAACGCTGTACATTTATTTCTACAACCCATTTACATTTTTAGCTAACAATTATTATGTATTAAATTGTTGACTTGTCCTCTATACATGTAGTATAGCTCTTTACTACATGTCAGTTTCAGGGCTCCATAACGTTTCACACATTTCCTTATCATTGGTTAACAGTGGAATTTCTCATATGTAGCAAAATGGTCTTCCTGTACAGAGGGATAAACTGCTTTACTATAACTCGAAGTAGGCGTTAACAAGATAAAAGAAAACTTGCCAAACCCATCATTAACTTTCCCTCATGCTCCTCCCCCTCTTAACATTCTTCCTCCTCTTCCGTGTGCTCTGGTTTGCTGCCCGATGAGGTAAAGTTTTAAGGCAAGAATGGAAGGACGGGTTGAGGGCAGAGAGGGACGCGGGGGGGCGGCTACTGCTGCACTTCATTAGGAAGCTAATACGGAGATTATTGAATTGGATACACTGCCTTCAACCTCTCTCTTTGCTCTCCTCCTCAACTTGAGGAGGAGAGAAGATGTGGCGAGGCCATGGTTCAGTTCAGTTGTCTTCACATCACTTTGTTTAAAGCTGACTTAAGTTCAGAGCAGTTCAGTTTTCCAGTCTGTAGGATGCGTCAGTCTGTCATCTGCTTGTTTTTTTTGTCTCTAGAACTGCCTGCCAGCTTGTCTGTCTGTCACACCAGTGTGATCTCCACCTCCTCTGTTTTCTCGCTCTTCTCCTGCGATCGGCGGGGGTGCTGTTTGGGTGGAGGAGGAGCAGCTCGCACCTGCAGCAGTGAAAGAAAACAGAATAACAAAGGTTTAAGAAAAAAGGCAAAGTGCGGGATTGGAGATGGCCTACTTTTCTTAATTTGATAAACAGCTCACTGCTGTGGGATACAAAAAGTAAGAAATATTTGTTTTCTACTTTTAGAGCCTTAAAAAATAAACGCAGTCTGAATGGAAATCATAATAAGGATTCACAGGAAGTTGAATCAACACTGTGTCATATAGTGCTGCAACTAACCTGTTTGGTCTTTAAAATGTAAGAAAATGGAGACAAATACCAATTACAAAGGCCCAAGGTGGCATCTTCAAATTGCTTTGTCTGTCCAAAGACATTCAGTTTACTATCACATGAGACACACTTCTTGAAGTGGTTTTATACTCACAGGTCGTAGTTTGCCCGGGCCTCCTTCAGGGGTGAATCGCAGTGGCTGAGGAAATCCTGGAGACACTGGACTCTTGCCAGAGCTTTGATCTACAGAGAGAAAGAGAGAGAGAGAGAGATCTAATACAGTAATCCTCACAGTAATAAGATGGAACGACCTCTTCTTAATTAATTCAACTACACACAAGCTTGTTCTGTGTGTGTGTGTGTCTTACTGTGGGTGGGTAGCGGTCCCTTGTGTGACGAGGCGGACGGTGGGGGCTTGTGCTCCCCGTTAAGTGCGGCGGAGGGCGAGCGTGGGAGAGGAGGCGGGGTGGAGGTCTCGGGGCTGGTGAAAGGGCTGATGGGAGGTTGTTCATACAGCGGGAGATGTGGCAGAGAACACGGCAACTTCAGAGACGGAGAAATCTAGAGCAGAGGCCAGAAATGGAGAAAATGTGCTGCTCACCTGTGACCCAACAAATAAGTGCCGTGCTCTATCTCACAGTACTATCGTTTTCATATCCAAAATGTCCGTTGGACCTTGGCCTGATGGGGGTTCCATAAACATCTTATAATAACGTGTTAGCAAACAGTTCCCCATTTACACATCCAGCAGACACAAAGCTACATTAGCATGCATGTGTTTCTATAACCTGAGGAATGCTAAACCAATATTCATTCTCGTTTGCTCTGTTGTTGATATTCACCAACTCCTCAGGGAGATATCTGGTTCTTTAGCTGCTAAATGCTCCGCTATGTACAGTTAGCTAGTCGCTAACGTTGTCTGTCTGCTGTTTGGCGCCGAGCGGGTTGTGTACCGTGGCTGTTTAGAGCTTTTTCATTAAAAACAGCTACTGGCTGCACTTGAAAATAACGCTCCAAAAGTGGTGAGAGTGAACCAAAACAGTTAAGTTGCAGGCTGTTAAACCAAAAACAACAAATTATAATGCTCAACAGAGCTGAGGGGAACTGCAGTCGGTTGATACTCTGTGGGTTTATTACTAGAAGCAACACCTTTCACATTATAGTCATACATAGTTAATACAAAAGTACTGATTAGGACGGCTTTGATGGAACTCTGGGGAATACCTTACAGAAATAAGGTTTACTAGTTGTTGTTTTACCAATCTTCCCAACAAACCACTTAAAAGCTGTTGAAAGTTGTTGCGGTGTTTGTTGTGTCTACAGGCTTTTAGGAAGGGAGAGGCTGCATCCTTCCTGTTGCTGAACCTCTAATAGGCAGCACTCTGTGCCACAGATAAGAGCTTTTTCTGTGATTGTAGAGCAGGCATTTTAATCAGAGGACCGCAGAAACACTGCGGTTCTGATCCAGCGTTTGTGAACTCTGCCCTGCTGATAGATTTACTGGACAGCAGCCAGGAAGCGAGGAGAGAGGGGGAGAAAAGTGTCCCACCACACTACACTATAAGCTTGGTATTTCTTCCCTGAGGAAACACTGATAACACAACATTTTCCAGCTCCTCAAGAGTGACGCACTTCAATGGGAGTATGTCTCTGTCTGCAAACATCAATATACCTGTATGTCACCAGGCCCTCCTCCACTGGTCTCCCCGTTCTCAGTGAGATCTTCGACCAGCACGGAGGGGAAGACGCCGACCCGTCCGTTGAGCTCGCCCTCCCAGAAGCCGTCGTCTGTCTGAGTGTCGCGGCTCAACAGGCGGATCACCGCTCCCTCGGAAAAGGACAGTTCCTCGTCCGCCTGGCCCTCGTAATCATAAAGTGCACGGACAAATATCACTGCGAAGAGGAAGGAAGACAAAGAGAGAAAAAGAGAGAGAGAGAGAGAGAGAGAGAGAGAGAGAGAGAGAGAGAGAGAGAGCAATAAGATACACGGAAGGAATAATTATTCTTGGGTGAATGTAGTTCCATGTCTGCCTTGCCTTCATTATCATAAAGAGAATGGGACACCCTGCTGGAGAGAGGGAGATACGGAGAAGACAGAAAGAAATAATAATTAGGTGACAGAGTTTCCCCATGTGCAGCAGGCACACAGCAATAGAAAGAAGGTTGTAGAGAAAGAGAGAAAGAGAAAGAGAGAGAGAGAGAGAGAGAGAGAGTAGAAGACTGCTGCAGAGAAGGAAGGTTAGGATGGAAGGCTTTCACATCTCACATTTATAACAGATCAACTATCTGTACGCTGACTGTCTGTAAACTGTCAGAACCCGAAGTGTGGATGCAACCAATGGTCTTACATGTTTGTGATGAAGCTCAGCTCTTGCACATTTGATCAAACTGCTCTGCAATTTCAACCACTCGTGTTTTGTTCCATTTTTGACCAATTTTATACAGCTGCCTCGCTCTCGTCTCTGTTCCAGTGATTGGCAGCAACAAAAATGTCCTTATGTGCTGGTAGAAGTGGAAAAGCAATGGCCAGAAATCAGGAGTGACAAAGCTTGTGGAACAGGAAGTAGTACCGTTTTTAATTATCACTGTCTCTATATACAACTGTGGCTTTTGCCTTCTGTTGATTACTGCAACCACCGACATATTTTCACCTTATTCTACCCTGCAAGACAGACAACCCACACTTGCTTATTCTAATAACACTCTGCTTTGCAAAATGAGTGTTGTTTACAGCTGGATTCTGAGCAACTCCAGTGGAGCAGGAAAGAAAATAAATACCTTAATCATTGGTGCATAATAACCTCATTACAGGACGAAGGAAACTAATTTACACATGTACAACTGGAACTAGCTTGTTTACTGAAACTCCTGGCATGCAGTGTGTTTATTTCAAAGAATAATTTACCATCACTGGGTCCACAGCGCACTTACTGTTTATGTCTCCATTGATGCAGCCGGAGTGCAGCTCCGGCTCGGTGGAATTGGACGAGGTGTGAGATCGAGCATCCAGTGTAGCCAGAGACTGGAGCATGCTCAGCAGACTGTTGGAGGTCGGGAACTGCAGGTATTTCTCTGGCACATAACCCACATGACCCGACTTATTGCGAGCCTGAAACACACACACACACACACAAACAAATGACACAGTGACCAAAGGCAACATGAAAACATGCATGCATCTAAAATACCACACAAGGCTAATCAAGAAAACAGAGCACACGCACAGGACGCAACACACAGATCTCACGAGGTAATGCTTCTGGCATTGTCACTGTAAACATAATGCACATCTGTGTGCGACCGTCACATCTGTGTGTGTGTGTGTGTGTTTTTGTGCACCTTGACCCAGTCCTCCATGTCTCCATCTTCAATGACCTCCAGCATCTCCTGTTCATCAATAGTTAACTCATCCGGCTGAGAGGCCTGCGGGAGAGACATGCCAACAGTGTTAAAAGACAGAAAGACAAGACATTTACGGTACAGTAAAAACACTCCACACTAGACCGAGACCATAAATATTTAATGTTAGAATACCAAAAAAAGTCCTGTAAACGCCACACTGACATTCACCTTTGCTTGTCTCAGTGCGTGCATGACTGCAGGGGACTGTGTACGATACTGTTGTGGTTGAGCAGGTAGCTGCAGACATGTGATATGTGTAAGTGGATGCCCATGTAACCGCAGAGGGTAGCTGTGTGTGTGTGTGTGTGTGTGTGTGTGTGTGTGTGTGTGTGTGTGTGTGTGTGTGTGTGTGTGTGTGTGTGTGTGTGTGTGTGTGGATACCTTGTACGAGTACAGGACTTTGCAGGTTAGCGGGTAGTTTCGGAGGGTTCCTGAGGGACTGGAGCTGCTGTCGTCAAAAGCCTCCATGTTTTCTTCACACTCCTCTCCCTCCTCACGCTCCAAATCCACTGTGCCCTAAAACACACAAACACAGCCAGATAAAGGCAAAGACCTCTGATAACTACAAGGACGAAAGAAAAGCACCATTCACCTTCGAAGCTCCAGAGAAAAAAAACACCCGTGTACTCCAGATCAAGTACACACAAAGCATTAAAAAAACGTATTTCCACACAACCTTCTTGCTCCAACTCCTCATGTCTCGATGTCACGCCCGGCTAGGTGACTTGTTATGTTGCATGTCCATCTATCTGGTATCTACAGCTCCACCACTACAGTTCAGCAGTAGCAATGTTTGTCCATTTAACACTTGTTACCTTTCCCCCCCTCTCTTCCTGTGTGTTTGCTCGAGATTAAACCGTGACACTAGTGCAGGAATAGTCCGATGCTTACCTGTGCTTCCTGCCTGGGTTTCTCTGTCCCGCTCAGTGCGGGTGCTACAGCTTCCAGAGACAGGTGTGGAGGGACTAATGTTTCACATGACCCCTCCCTCTTTTGTTCCACGAGAATTTCACTGGCTTATATTAGGGTCATGTGATCTGGCTGGTAGAAGGATCCATCACACATAGCAAGCTGACCTGGCCATAACAGTGTGTGTGTGTGTGTGTGTGTGTGTATCCATTCCAAAGTCACAGTGTCTAGTCATCAGATTTCTGTTGACACAGTAAACTCCACACCGATGCGGAAAACAAAAGAACAGATGCGTCACCCGGACATAATCTATTCCCTCGGGAAACAATCACCTACAGGTGTGGCCCATACGGTGGTCCCTTATAAACATGAACACACACCCATATCAAACTGCTGCGCGACATCACTCGTATCCACTTTAATGCATTGATTTAAAAGTACACTGCACAGCCGGTGGGCCGATTGCATTTCATCCCTGAAGTAAAATGACCAGCATGTGTTTCAGTAATAATAACCCAATAAAACATCACCAAAAACACATCTCAGTACAGCCGAGATGCAGACCAACGGACGACTTTATGGTTCCTGGAGGAAATAACTGCGAGAGTGAAATAGTAATGAAGGCATTGTCCGCCTGAGAGTCTCGAGGGTTCATGGCTTTCAGTATTTCATAGTCATATTAATAAAGTTGAGTGGAATGAAGAAAGGGTCGAGGAAGTGCCTCCTCCCCGCTCTCTTTGTTTTTCTTTGCTCTCCTCTGCAGATTATTATTGACAATCTCTCCATCTTTCCTCCTCTCTCTCTGACCATCAGTCCCTTTCTCGACCTCTCCCTAACGAACAAGCTGCTGTTAAACAATCCCTCCTCCTGTTTCCTCTCCTCCTTCATCTCTCGCTCTCTTCGTTTCTTTTGTTGCACCTTGTTATTATATACTACAGGCTCCAGTACTCTCCAAATAAAAATCAAAGACCGTTAAACTGCTGTCAAACGCCCCAATACGATTGTGCCTCCTGGACTGTTCTTTTAATGACACCTACGCCAGATGGAGGAGTTCTCCGCAAGTCTCGCCTCCAACTGATTCGTCTTATAAATAGGGCAAGGAAAAGTTGAAAGAAAACTTTAAAAAATGTATAAAATCCCCCAAATTCACATAACACAACATATCTACCTACAGATAATAAAGTATTTGGAAATGTCGAAACACAGTTCTTTGTTTTGGTCCCCATTTTGTTTGTCGATGCTAATATTTTCTACAGTATTCTGTGGCCTCACAGTAGGCTCTTATATATTCTCTGCAGTTTTTCACAATCCCCCGGTGTCTCTCACCTCTGCATCCAATTTTACTTCAACATTATCACTCCGACACCACTCCCTCCTCACCTCTCCCCCTCACCTCCTCATAACACCACCTCTTCTATTTCTCAGCCGACTCGCCCTCCTTCACTAATTGTCTCTCCAACACTCCCTCTTTCACTGAACAACTCATTCCGACATCCCTTCTCTCCCTTTCCTAGATTGCCCTCCTTCCCCAGACTTTCTCACACTCGGTATCTCTTTCTCTCTGGTTTTAGCTGTGAGCTGCAATATCATGTGAGCAGAACATCAAATGCTTCCAATGATGCAGACAGACTAAGTTTAGGCCTGTTGACACACTCACACACACAGTCACATGTGGGATTACACTCATAGTCATGGAAGTACTCTCCTCCCCTCATGTATACTCAATGGAGGGACAGAACTGCACAAACAAATGGACAAACATAAATGCACATAAACATCCAAACCTCACAAACCCAGTCTCACACTCACACACTCTCTCACACACACACACACACACACACACACACACACACACACACACACACACACACACACACACACACACACACACACACACACACACACACACACACACACACACACAGGCATAGCATATGACTATATTATTGATTGTGCAATGGGCTACGCAAATTATGTTTTTTTTAGAAACAAAAACATACAAAAAATGTGCTTTCTTGCGGCGAGTTAAATAAAGAGATTGACACCATTCTCATGTCTGTAACCTGACAATGAAGCTACCGCCAGCAACTGGTTAGCTTAGCATAGCATAAAGACTGGAAACAGCTAGGCTGGCTCTGTCCAAAGGTAACAAAATCCTCCTACCAGCTCCTCTACAGCTCACCTAATAATATGTTAGATATTGTTTGGTGAACGCATACAAAACATTAGTGAGCATAAGGAGGTGCTGTTAGCTGATGTTCTTTTACCTTTGTACAGAGCTAGGCTAGCTGTTTCTCCACCTCCAGTCCTTGTGCTAAGCTAAGCTGCTGGCATGACATGACAGTGGTATTAATCTTTCATACTCTCACCAAGAAAGCAAAATGTCAAATTATATTTTGATAGTGGAATGCTGTGTAAGGTAGGAGTCCACCTCCTGCCCTCTGACATGCATAGAGTATCTACGCACGCTCATACACACGATGAGGAGATGAAGAAAAGGTCCCTGCAGGCTCCAGATACATCTAGGGGTCGTGAAATAAAAACTGCCAGTTGCGTGAGGACTACATCAGTATTCCGATGGGGAAGTGGGGTGTTTTAAGAGGCTGTAACTGGCGTGACAGCTGATTAGGCAGCAGGGCTGAGGTCAATTATCTTGTAATTTAAATCATTCAGGAAGTGATTTGTCGGGAGAACTATTCTAGCTGGATGGTTTTCACTTTTAATGAAATCATAAAAACTTATGAAAAGTCTATGATTATTAGAAAGTGCCTTGGGGGGTTTAAAACTCAATTTTTGAATGTGCTGAATTGAGTGCAGCACTTATTAAGCGCAAGAAGAAAATCTGTTGGGAACTATGGGAATAAAATATGAGCAATTAGTAGATTATATGACCGACACACAGTGACACAATTCAGTGGTCTGGTGTCGTTCATTTGAAGCGGGTAGAAGGGGCCACCATGCACGACGCGACACAAATCAGCTACGACTTGTGTGGTGAAACGGTTCTCTTCTACCTCTGCTTTATAGGTGTGAGATTTGCTCTTTCCAGCCAAGTCAAAAAACACTGCAAC
Source organism: Lycodopsis pacificus (assembly GCA_028022725.1). Classification (NCBI taxonomy): domain Eukaryota; kingdom Metazoa; phylum Chordata; class Actinopteri; order Perciformes; family Zoarcidae; genus Lycodopsis; species Lycodopsis pacificus. The sequence goes on along the minus strand of CM051696.1, from coordinate 13,316,891 downwards.
TTTGAAAATTGATAATAAAAACCAATGTATGTACTGTACATGTATTTACAGGTCTACTGGTAGTGGCATTAGGGTTTGTTTACAGTTTTGCTGTTCATTTCTACAGTGTTTTCAAAATGTCATGAATAAACTTTAGTTTTTTGTGAAAACAAGTTCTTCTGGCTTGGCGAGAAAGCAGCAACACACACACGGTGAGGGGAAGTGTCTCACCGACAGGGAGGGGTCGTGGGAAGTGTAGCTGGCCCAACGTTCATTCTCCAGCTCCTCCATCACCTACAGCATGCACAGAGAGAGCGGTGGTTTTATACACATATTGCACGCACACACACGCGCACACACTCTGTGCATACACACACACACACACACACCGTGCACTACATAAACTGGATTTAATGTGTGAAAGGATTTAAATGCACAAACAATCCAACAGTCGTATGTATGAATGCACTCACAAACATCTACCACACACTGTATCACACTTACCTACATGAAACAAGTCAGGCAAAGAAAAGGAGAGGATTTCTTACACACACACACACACACACACACACACACACACACACACACACACACACACACACACACACACACACACACACACACACACACACACACACACACACACACACACACACACACACACACACAAAACACACCTGGTTCATGGCGCTCTTCAGCCAGGTATCCACAGCAACTCCCACTTGCCGTAGAAGGTCCAACCGAGCCTCAGCTTTTAACTTTATTGTCTTTGAAGAGAGAAAGGGTTAGGTATGTTAAGAACATTAAATATATCACTGGCCTGCACAGTGTGTTCTTTTTTTTTTTTTGCATTAGTCTTAAAAAGAACATCGTATTTATTTTGGAACAACTCGGGTCCCATTTCATTTTGAACAAGGGACCTTTGGGAAACATGTCTGATTGCTGTTATTACCGTTACCGTTAGCCTGCTGAGTCATGCCATCATGACTGAAAGGAATGACGGTGAACACAACCATGAAAATACGAGATTGTAAAGAGAAAATAGAAAATCTAATTAGAGGTCAAAGCCTAAAATGTTTCACCGTCGGTACCAGCTGGTAGAGCAATATATAGATATCGTGATGTTAAGACGAGACAAGTCTTGTTTTTTCCTGGTTTTAAAGACTGCATTACAGTTACTAACCAGACTGTTGTATCTGTTCTGTTATTAGTTTTTACTGAGTCACGATATCCACATTACTGATAATTATCAAAAATGTCATTCTGTAAATATTTTGTGAAATATGTGCAACTCTACAATGTTGTCGCAGTATTGAGGTAATATTCCTGCTTTATATTCAGTCTATTCAGTCAACCTCTATCTTTTTGTAGCCGTGATGCTGAAACAAAACGTACAAAAGGCAATAAACATATAATGAGCTGTTAGCAAACATCATTGTATACAGTAAGCACTGAGACGGGAGCCATTTCTCATCTTTAATTGGTTGTTGATTTATGATCTCTAGTTCAGTGACAGAGGGAGGATGTGAACTGGATTTGCTCTACCAAAATGTTTTCATGTAGTCTCTTGAATGGCAGATCATCAAGACTTTCTTTTAACGAGCTGAGAACACTGGATGTGTGTTGTGTGTTCTTTCCTAATGAGACAATACGATCAGGCGATAACCACCAGCAGGGAAGCCCCTGAGATTTACTCCGTCTCGCCTCCTCAACTCTCTTTCATCTCTGATCCCTTCTCTTTTTTTCCTGCCGTCTGTCACCGTTTTCATCAATTTCCTCTTTCATTACGCTCGTCTTTCCTTTCTCACCGATGCCGACGGAGCAGATTGATAGCAGATAGCTCCCACCCACAGAGACGTGCAGTCGGACAGACAGAAACACACCGTCAAGACAGATTTCCCCGGCTTTGATCGATAAAGACCTGAGCCCCCTTAAGTGCCTCCATTCCTTCTTTCCATTAGCAGCGACCCAATAAATGCTAAAGGTTGCGGTTGGAACATAAACATCCCAGACTAAAGAGGAGAAAAGTTACAACAATGGGCAATACATGTTCAGCCATCTGTGCAGCATAAGCAGCCAGCGAGAGTACAGATCACTGGTGCATAGACAACCTCAGACAGACAGACAGACAGAGAGCTGTCTAGTCATAACTCATATTTAAGTACTCTAAATAAAGGGACCACCTTTTGTTTTTAATATTCTAATGTGATCCCACCCTTATGATCGCGTCTAAGCTCTATTTCCCGAAGGCATCACATGCCAATGCAGATTCAATTGTGCCGAGATTATGAGTGGATAGTTCCAATCAAGTTTCCAATCCTTCTTAGTTTTGTCTGCTTGTGCTGGAAATCTTCGTCTCTATCCCGACGCATCTTCAGTCTGAAGTATTTCGACGGCACGTGTTAATGAGGCCAGATCGTCTGGTGGAGGCAGTTTGAGAAAAGCCTTCGACGGCTCATTAGTATGGAGACAGCCTCAGTCTCTCATCCTTTAAGAGGCCAATAATCAGCTTCTGCTGCATTTCAAAGTATGCTGCAAGAGAGGAAAGACAAAAACAAACATGCAAGACACTGTGTATAAACGCTAGTAAGATGTCGGTTTGTGTTTGGGTAGAAAGCTTCAATAGGTTTGTCCGTGAGAAGAATACACTTTGAAGGAAATGACTAAAAGTGATTCTCGATGGTCCATGCACTTCAAATATCACACTCTTTGAGTTATAATTCATATTTTTTACCTCAAGAATATATGGTATGTATCACTACATCCTAATGCTTTTTAATTTCCTTTAATCTCTGAAGCATGTTCTTCTATTAATAGAGAAAGCTGCACTAGAGTGCACACAGCTGGCCTCAGACACACTGTCATAATATATCATTCATAAAAGAATATAAAATACATTTAATTTCATGTTCTGAAAACGTTCACTTGACTTTTATCACAGCATCTGTCACTAAATGATGCCGGTACATTTTGTCACAGTAATAACTATTGCTGTAATTTCAGACAAATGCATGCGCAGCCTTTAGTTTCAGCATCTTTTATCAAGAACTCAGCCAGAAGCTATGAAGTCAGGCGTTTGCAGAGAGCGTAGAACACATAACTCGACTCTTTCTTTCAGTGTTTATTGATCCCGTTCAACAGAGGCGAGAAGAGGAGGATCCTTTTAAAGATTGAGGTGCTGTACTGTTGAACACTGCAGATTAGATCCAAAAGGCATAAAACATTTACAGTGTATTACCCGTTTAGGTTTTGTGCTCCTTTTTCCTTTCAGGTGTTCGTTGAGTACGACAGGGGAGTCACTTCAATTTTAGGTAAAAGGTACTTCTGTCTTCTGTCTTCATATTACAAGAATTTAAATTCCAACTTACGGTACTCTTCCCCTCTAATGATCCGTGTCTACGTATGTCCATGAAGGAAACATATCCTCAATATAACCATGTCTAATAAACAGGTCTTCCTATTTCCCCTAAAATAGTTGGACATGCAGTAAATTACCACAATTTTTAGCAGAGACAGGCCATTGACTATAAACATTGATTTTTAAACGCAGTTGGCCTGCAAAGTGTTTAAGATGTTGTCGCAAGCAAATTAGGTAATTCATGAAAAATCAGTTAACGAGGACGGGTATTGAGGAAACTAAGCAGTCAGTCTTACTGACTGGATGACTGATTCACAAATTCAATGCATCGCTCCATCCTAAATACAGTTGCTTCATTTTCTTGCAAACAAGATGGTGAAATGGCCTCAGCAACACGTTTGATGGGATGAAGGTGAGACTTCAACAGGAAAGAATGACGCAGTCAGTATCCAGATAATGCTCTAATCAAACCTAGATCATCTCTTTTGTACCGCTTTCAAGAGCTCCGTTTTGAAGCCTTTTGTACCAAAATGAGCTCATACAATATGCATCGTCTTACTCGAGGTAATGTTGGCCTGGAAGAGCAAAGAAGGGAGACAGTGACAGAGAGGAAGAGAGAGAGAGAAGACGTGGAAGGAAAAAGGTGTTTGGTCTTTGTGATAGAAAGACTCACAAGATCACGAGCTACTGATGATGCAAGGTCGACTAAAATAACTACCAGTGGCGGCTGGTCAATAGAGGGCCATGGGGCATGGCCCCACCATGAGCCACACGGAAAGAATTATAATAATCATAAATTATACAAATTGTCAATATTTGTGTTTTATAACTATGGAATGTACCCAGTAATGTGTGTACAATATGATATCTGCGCAAAATATATGCTTTTCCTGCTCGTCCTCTCCCCCTGTGTGCTCGTCTGCTCGTGCTCTCTGCCTGTGTGCACGACACTCTGAGAACGCGCAGCGAGGGGGCCTGATCGTTTTGGCCCAAAAGAGACGGGTCTATGAAGCCGTTTAGCCAATTGCTGATTCGAGATATAAATGAGTGACATACAATTTAGCCAATCAGCGCCTCAAATAGATTCAGCTGGGGGCCAGAACGATCAGGGCCCCCGAGCTGCGCGTTCTCGTCAGGAGAAGTCTCTACAGGCGAGCACTCCTCCTCCAAGACCCGTTTGAGAGGAGAACTTTGAGGAGATTCTGCAGCCAAAGAGCTGATATCAGATCAGCCTGACCTCACAATCAGACAGCAGACTACATGCGAAGCTTCACTACTTCGTACAAGTCAGTCAATCAACTTCCTTTCTTCCTAAAAGTACGCTGAATACTTCGACATACCATACGTATCCACAGGTTATCCACAACTTAATCCACGTAGATCGTTCCATTTAACACGTTTCATAACACATTTCCTCACACGGTCGGAAAACTGTGCGGCTCCATACTGCCTCAGATATTACTCACCACTGTCAGTAACTGTCAGTGTCCTTAAAGTGACAGTTGTCTGTCACTTACATGTATTTCTTACTCGAACAAATTATAACGACATCCTTGTAACATTCAAAGTAGAAACAGAAGTGATTACAGTTAAACATGTAAATACAAGTGAATATTTAACATCACATTGAATTTGGCTCCTACAGATGTTAAATTAACAGTGAAAACTCATCATAGCTTAATTGAACATCAGTATTCATAATTACACTTCATGTTTACTTCTCCTGATCTTTACCTCCTATAACAAGGTCCATAGGGGCATCTCAATAAATAAACATGTTATATTATATTATATTATATTATATAAGTGTTATTTACTGCTTTTTTTCATGTTGGAATAAATGTTAAATATTTAACTGCCAAGTAATAATGCGTGTTAGATGCTAAATTTTTTTTGCATGAAATCATACTGGGATGTTTGCTGAAATTGATAGGATGGCCCTCCCTAGAAAATTTTCCACCAGCCGCCACTGATAACTACCAAAAGAGAGTATATATATATCAATAAGAGCAGTAAAAGATAAACTTCACCTATAATTGGCAAAAAAAAACACCTTAGGGGATAAACAAATAAATTAAATTAAATACTTATGACACGTGGTAACATAAGTGAAATGTTTTCTCAGCAAACATGACAGCAGAGGGTGCCAGATATGTGGAAGCCTGACCGGAGAGCTGCAAAGTGAAATTGAAAAACACAGAGATGAAAAGCCAAACGATACAGAGAGACTTAGAGGAAAATGAACAGAGACAGAAGAAGAGAGCAGATAGTGGAAGACGGATGATGCAGTGATTTCCTTTGCTATGTGACAGGTTGAATCTGTGAGAACCGATACATCTATAATAAAGCTCCCGTTAAGTGAAAAAGCTGAGAGGTGTGGGAGAGCGAGAGAGAGAGAGCGAGAGCGAGAGCGAGAGCGAGAGCGAGAGCGAGAGAGAGAGAGAGAGAGAGAGAGAGAGAGAGAGAGAGAGAGAGAGAGTGTGAACACAAGATGAGACGAGGGAAAGACTTGTGAAATGCAAGAGAAATGTAATCAGAGCATCAGATCTCATCATATAAAGCTCATTCAAACATTTACCACAGGTTAGATTTCTATATGTGTATTAACATCTGATCTGTGAGCTGTCATAGTGAGTTACAAATACAGTTGTGTAGAAGTGTGTTTAAACCTTTACAACTGAACAGAGTGCAGCAAAACCAGTGGATTGCTGAGCTTTGTGGATAACAACGGCAAAAAAAAATAACGTGAATGGTTCGACACCTCCTACGGTGTGAAAGGTGGACTGTTCGATTCTGGGCCGTCTTAGTTCATTGCACTCTAACTACGTCTGCTGTACCGACTTCCACTGTTAGCATTTAAAATATTTACCAAATAATTTGTCACTCAGCCCAAAGACTTGGTGGAGGAAATATGGTACGGGGCTGCCTTTCATGTCCCTGAAAACAGAGGGCTGCTTTGCCCGGCTAATGTTAATGTTACGGCAGGAAGTGAGTCTATGACGATATGCAGCATTTACGACTTTTGCCTCAAATTTTATGGTGCTCATTTTAAGAAAAAAAAAAAACATTTGACATTTACTAAAACGACACTCCCCTTTTTTCCCTTGAACACACCATTCTCTGTTTAGTGTGACCAGCCCCACCATAGTAACTACTCACAAAGAATATATATATATATATATATATATATATATATATATATATATATATATATATATATATATATATATATATATATATATATATATATACTGAAGGTTTATTCAAGAGGAATTGTTCAGAAGAGAGAAAACATCTCTCCATTTGCTCTCCATGGAGCACACAGACAAAACCCATAAGAACATGCAAACTTCACACAGAAAGGGTTTAAATGAAGCCACCGGGGCAGCTTTGCAAAGGGAACATAACCTATTGTTTATTCTCTGCGTAATCAAAGACAAACGTTGACATTGTGAGTCACACACACCTCAGCTTTGCGTATGTTTTCTTTGGTGTCTTCTATCTTCAACTCCAGGTCCAGTCTGCCCTGCTCTGTAGAGGGCAAGCCATGGCTCTCACACTCCTCCAGACACTGTAAACCACACAAACACAGAACTCGATTAGGATTCCTAAAACGGGTCCGTGTGATGAATGTGAGCATGCGAGGGTCCGTCTTACTCTCTTGTAATGTATGATGTTCTTGTGTTCTCGGGCCACTCTGGTGGCCCATTTCCTGGCCTCCTTGTTCAGACTGTGCTCCTCCGTCGTCCCCGTATCCGACTCCAGCTGACGACTCTAATACAGACAAACGCACACATGCATACGTACCAGACAGGCATGGGTACAAACACACACATGTACCCATCCCCACACACACACACACACATACACAAGTGCACACATAAGTACACTGTCAGCGGTAACGGCACAAGGTGTGTGATGTGCAGACGCTGTTAATTTAGCTGAAGAAGGTGTGAGAGAAAGATTGTTTCCTTCTCACATAATTAAAACAGCATGTGTTGCAAAGCTCTATTGTTATCCTCTTGGAGCGAAATAACTGCTATTAAAACCACATGTGAAAGAGTGTGTGTGTGTGTGCTACAAAGTGAAAGACCAGGTTTGTTTTTTAATTTTATTTTACATACAGCTATGTTGGCTTTCAACATCAATCATCACCATGTGGCAGTTTTTCTTCAGAGACTAATGTATTAAACGTGTCTGAAAGTTTACACACCTGGTCACTAATCCACCACTTACCAACGACAGAACCAGCACACATCAGGGCTTAGTTGGAAAACGGTGATGTCACTTATGTCTGTGCACCCGGAGCCTTTAAATCCAAACTCTGACGGTGGGTAGTTTGGTCTCTCATCAAATTCTCATCCAATCAAACCGACACAGTCCTGAAGCACATTTGCTTGCGTGTTTGAGGGTTACACTCTAAATAACGACATTTTAATACGTTTTTCTTTTTACTTTAACTCACATTAACATTTGATGTTATAGAAAAATACTGA